>OY796852.1:21950178-23200178 GCA_963680765.1 Agrochola lychnidis | reverse complement strand
ATCACGATATTCCCACGGAATCGAGACTTATGTGGGTGAAACCGCGGGGCACTGCTAGTAGGTATTATAAAGTTTAGACCGCGCTTAGCGATTCTGACTGCTCGTAAAACCTCTCAGCCAGCACAAACCTTCTGAGTAAGTTTTGTTTAACAGCAGTCATAGAAACTAATCGCTGAATAAGACTACCGTAACTAGCTGATTTGGCGCTTACTCAGACGTTATTTAAGCAATTTGGGCACAAAATTATATTGCTAATAGCTGTGTAATAGCAACGTAACAGATGAATTAGTTTTGAATAATTGTACGACAAGCTGAGTATCTTCTGCATAAAAGCATTTTGTTCTTTAATACAAGTATTACAGCTCTGTTAGCCAGATGATGAATGAATGATGAATGAACTAATGGTTAAAAGTGGTCTGCACTCAAAATTTTTCGATAACTGTTCTATAATCACACTCATTCGTACTGTAAATCAAACAGGATTCAGTCATAATTATAGTAATGAAAACCCACAGTAAGTATAGGTATATTATTTGTTCTTTTTAGCTCTTATAAAAGCAAGCACTTTCTTCGTATGCCTCCTGGGGGCCTACCACCAGCTCATAAAGCAATATTATTTTAATATTACTTCAGTGTGGGAAAGAGATGAAGCTCTACAGGACGTATAGCTTCATCTCTCTCTCCCACTGAAGTAATATTAAAATAATACTGCTTTTGAGCTGGTGGTAGGCTGTTCTTTTTCTATATTTCCATGAAAGTGGAGTATTTTTTAACATTTATATTTTAACATAACATTGTAAGGAGGCATTTTCACACAACCCCTATAAAACAAAGCGCTCCAGAACAGTTCTCCTAGTTTAAAAAAAATCTACTTTTCGTGAAAACCCAGCAACTTCTGCATAAGAATCTGTTACTATTGCTTTAACCACAGTTAGCTGCAAATGATGGTAATTTCGTACTTAAAGTAGCATAAAGTAGTTATAACAGCTATCTTGATTTCTGTTAAGTTACTAAGGCGTCGTAACAGATGATGAGTTATCTCATCATCTGTTACGACGCCTCATTGAGGTGGATAACAATTAAAATTGTGTCTCGTTAATGACAGTTGAAAGGATAACAGAAATAACGCCTATTTTATACAGCAGCTGAATAACCGTCAAGATGTGGTGTGTAATACAACTAAACTAAAAGAGAACAGAATATAACTTATCCAGTATCATGCTTGATAATGGAATTTTATACTCATATTATACAAAAGGTTACACAAACTCTTGAGTAACAGGTCTTTTTATGATGATTATTCAGTTTTAAGAAATAAAATCCGCAAATTACAAAACTAACTCAGCTAATAGCATTATTATAGCAAAAAAAAACTTTAATACAGAACTTCGTAATACACACAGCTTCTATACATATATAATTAAGCTTAACTCTGCATAAGGTTAAATTGTTGGCCAGTTATCTGACTTGTGTGCTGCCTGGGCTGTCCATGCTTCTTTTTCTTTTCGTGTGGTAAGTGACTGAGTGTCAGAGTTTTAAAGTCGCCCATGGGCTTCTGACTTGGCTTCCCATGCCGTCGAGAAATATCTCTCAGGCATGCCAGTTTCCTTCACCGTTTTTGAAGTAAACAATACGCACATAAATCCGAAAAGTCTGAGGTGCGTGCCTAGGGTTCGAACTCAAAACCTATGACTTGACAGTCCGATGGTCACACTACAAGGCCATCATTGCTTCTATTGTAATTTTACATACCAGAGTCTCTTTAAGAGTATTTGTGTATGTGACTGTTGCTAAATTACCCGGCTGATAATCGTTTTTCCTAATTACGTCAATATAAGTGTTTAGATCGGTTTCCTCTATGTATTTATAAGATATACAAAACAAAGTAGTAGTCGTTGACAAATGACACGAATGTGCTTATTTTCATCTAGAGACCCGCGCGGGCCGCCCGCACATAGGAGATCCGTACGGGTGACGCTCACAGTGCTCTGAAACGAGGGAGATACTCGTATATGATACCGTTGCTCCGACACGGATCTCCCGAACAGCTGTGAAACCTGCGTTAAAACGAGATTTTGTCATAGCTGTGAGTATAAAAATTATTCATATCGAAAGTGGCTTGCTTTACTGCATAGTTAACACTTATATCGTGTGCTTGGACACCTGCATTAATTGATTACCACTTTTCAAAAGTGGAGCAGTGGTGGAAGAGCAGAGATGGCTCAGTGGTAACGGCCACGACTTACGAGTTCGTAGGTTCGAACCCCGACAGGCTCTTTACTTTGTGTGAATTATTTCGTCACTACTGTTCGCAAAACGGTGAAGGAAAACATCGTCAGGAAACCGGCATGTCCCAGAATCAAAAATTCGAAGACATGTTTTTTGAAGTGAAAACTTCTTTAGGCGCGTTGGGCATTTTTGAGATGGGACTAAACCATTGATTTCGCGACACTGTTACGACACCAGCTTTTGACCATTAAAAAGACATCAACGCGTTGATTACCGCGGTGCGTGCAGTATAAGACATCAACGCGTTGATTACCGCGGTGCCGATTTTTTTTCAAGTTTTCACTTCTGTCGGCACTCCCGGAGTGCCACTGTGTTTTTTTATCTACATCGGGGTAGCTTTTAGCCTGCTTCTCACCTGATGGTAAGTGATGACACCTACCGATCCACACTGGGACCGTGTGGTCTAGCCTCGCCACAGCCCACTCTTTCTCACAGAGAGGAGGTCTGTGTCCCAGCAGTGGGAACATTATAGGCTGATTATGATTATACATAATGTTTATATTTTCTAAAGTAAGTTATTGCATAAAAGGTACTTACCCAATTAATGAAAGCATCGGTACAATAAACAAAACCCTCATTCCACATAAAAACAACTCTTAAAAAGAGATCAGTTAATCAGCAATAATCTAACAATGGCGGTAATGAATTAGTCGTTAAGTCTAACAGCTCGTAAGACAATTATAATGCTGGTTAAACCCGCAAATTAGCAAACGTTAACTGAATGATTGTGTCGTTAAGTGAGCGGCTCAATGGGCCTTTGTTTTAATTGTACGATTCGCGTGCGAAGGAACGATACGTGAACATGAACGGAAATTATGGAAATGAAAGAATTTTGTTTTGTATACGTATTCGTGACTATAATTCCACGGTTGTCTTTATTTATAAAGGACAGGTTACTTCCGAGTGGTTTTCGGCAAAAAAATGGCTATCCGTGGAAGTTGAAAAGCAACTCAATCATTTTGACAACTAGTAATGTATGGCATTATCATTAAAAGAGCATCCACTAATGATGATACATTATCGCAACTTAAGTAATGCTCAGCTCTGCTATTAACCATGCCGCGACTCTAAGTAGATAGGTGCCAGAATCTTTGAATGATTTCAGTGTTATAAAGGTATTCTTTATTTACATATTTTACAGTGGAATACTTAAATACATTTATAAACCTGATACTAGAATATATACTAGCTTCCGCCAGCGGCTTCGCCCGCGTGATGTCTTTATAAATAATAGCCTATGTTACTCAGTGATAATATGGCATTCTTCTGGTGAAATAATTTTTTAAATCGGTCCAGTAGTAACATAACATCATGCCTTGTTTCCCCGAAGGGTTGTGCAGAGGTGTCTCTGTAGCAGGTACCTACACCCACATTACGCCATTTATATTTGAAGTCCCACATAATAGGGGGCGAGCCTATTGCCATCAACCGGGCACAAATCCAGACTCCGAGCTGCTACTGAGAAATTTCAGAAAGACAAAAAACACAAAAATACAAATTTTCTTTTTATTATTAGTGTAGATTAAAAGGGGAAAACGAAAAGAGCTCATTGGGCATAATTTTTTTTAATAATTTAGTTATTGTCATTCTGCGATCAGAATACAAAATGTGGTGATACTGGCAATTTCTTTATGGACAATTTATTTTGATAATTTTTCTCACATTTTCAGCAGTGGACATATAATGACTTATTATTATTAATAAGAAATAGAAGTACCCTTTAAGTATATCTGATGCTCCCAGTTCTCCACACCGGAAAGAATGAACGAATAGCGTCCCATTCTCATAAATGATCGCCGTGTTAAGTGAACTATTATGTCATTAATTGAACGCCTCATTGAGCTTTCGTTTTAATTATCCGGCTCGAGTGTGGGTTGTATGAATGGAGGTTATTGTTGAAAAATAGTGATGAGCTCATATTACTAAACTTTGTAGGTATGTTGAAGAATGGAGCTGGAATTACTCTTCAAAAAATAGTGTTATAGACGTGAATTAAAAAAACAGTGGCACTCCGGGAGTGCTGACAGAAGTGAAAACTTGAACAAGATACCCTTGGTGGACGAAAAATACTTGTTTAGAACATTGATCCGTAACCTAATCTAAATAAAGAGCACAATTGCGTTTACAAAAAAAAATCTCAACCTTTAAAGTAAAAATACTTGCATAGGACATTGATCCGTAACGTTATATAAATAAAGAGCACAATCGCGTTTACAAAAATGAGGTGTCGGTAACGGTGTCGCGAATTCAATTGTTTGTTCCGCGCCTAAAAAAGTTTTCACTTCAAAAATTTAAATTATGAAACATGTTAATGTTAGAACCTCTTGGAAGAGGTGGTAATTAAAATTCAATTATCTCTTTTGCAGTGCAGCAACAGTGATGGCCCAGTGGTAACGGCTAAGACTTGTGAGTTTGTAGATCGTAGGTTCGAACCCTGACAGGCGATTTACTTTGTGTAAATTATTTCATAACTACTATCAAAACGGTGAAGGAAAACATCGTGAGAAAACCGACATGTCCTAGAACCGAAATTTCGAAGACATGTGACATCTACCAACCCGCACTGGGCCCGCGTGGTGGATTACAGCCCACTCCCTCTCACAGAGAGGAGGCCTGTGTCCCAGCAGTGGGAACATTATAGGCTGATGATGAGATTCGAACCCTGACAGGCGATTTACTTTGTGTAAATTATTTCATCACTACTATCAAAACGGTGAAGGAAAACATCATAACGGCATGACCTAGAACAGAAACGTCGACGACATGTGACATCTAACAATCCGCACTGGGCCCGCGTGGTGGATTACGGCCCACTCCCTCTCACAGAGAGGAGTGGGAACATTATAGACTGATTATATTGTCTCTTTTGGCTAAATTGCCACTAACTTACAAATATTTGGGAGACCAGGGGGTAATTTCCGTATTTTCAAGAACGTTTGCATTCTAATCTCAATTTGTCAAAAATATCTCAATTTTTTTTTTCAAACGTTTTGGCATTGATTGTCGCTGTAATGAGATTGGGAATAGTCTTCGAACGTTTTTAATTACGGGAATTGAGCTTCAGTTTATGATTATGGACTCCGGTTGCTCCGGATCTACGCTGTGCTGATATGCGTTCGTACTTTAGAACTTTTCCGAACCATCTGCCATCCGTTTTTTTTAAAAACCTCCCCCCTGACCTCTGAGGCCATTACTATTTAACCGGTTAATCCTGTGGGTGCCTTAAGCTAATAACTTAAGGCTTCCTGCCAGGTCGTTAAATAAATACTAGGTAAATGCTCGCTAAGGGCACTCCTTGTAGGGTACGAACCTCGGCTTAGGGCGTCGCTGGGGGGGAGGACAGCAAGATGGGCTGGATCAAACAAGGATAATGATTACTATTCGGGGAATTTAAAGCTACATTCTCACGCAGTAGTAGTGATAGCCTAGTGGTGTGACCGTCGGACTGCCAAGTCATAGGTCTCGAGTTCGAACCCAAGGCGCACCTCTGACTTTTCGGATTCATGTGCGTATTGTATAATTTTATTATCACTTGCTTCAAAAACGGTGAAGGAAAAAATCGTGAGGAAACCGACATGCCTGAGAGATATATTTCTCGACGGCATGTGAAGTCAGGTCAGAGGCCCATGGGCGGCTTTAAAACACTGACATCAGGTTAGTCTCTAACCACACGAAAAAAAAAAGCATCGACGCGGGCTGGCGCATCGTTGTCGAGAAAGGTTCGGGGGGGGGAACGCCATCCGTTCTGCGAGCAAAGCGTTTTTAAACAAAAATATCACATGCACACATGCGATAACTATGGGCTGGAAGTATGAGCTATTTTCATACACCTCTCATACACATTCAACACAAGGAACGACGACATGAGTTGCCATTTCCCTGAAGTGCAATTTATTGTTGATTCTACATATAAGGTCTATGTCCTATAATTGTTTGAACACGAGGCGACGCACAGTGGTTCGAAATCGACGCTCCGTGGACATTGAAATCAAAATTTCTTTAGACGAGAAATAAAAATCGGAATGGCTTTATTTCAGTATTATTTATAATATTTGGTAATATGACAGCTATAGACAGCACCATCTCCGAAAAAAAAAAAATATTTAATATTTTTTTGTATGAAGAAAAACACAAAAGTCGTTTTTTCTTATAACTTAATAAAACTTAAAGCCTGCGGCTTACATGGGGTGTTGTCCTACATGAGGCGATTCCGAAATGCTATAACACGCACACCCATGCGCGCCGCTTCACTCACAGCAGAGTGTTGAATTTCGAGAAATTCAGTTAGAGATTTTTACGTTGATTTATGTGTGATCTTGAAAATATACAAAGTAATTGACTTTAGTTTGCTAATTTGATTAGTTATAATGAGAAATAATGGAATATACAATATAAAAATACTAAAAAAAACACTCAAATTGAGACTTACAATATAAATAGATTTTGCAATCTTTCTTATAATAATTTAATTCGGTGTTAGTAGATACACAGTTTGACTTCTTAATTAACATTTTAAAAAAAAAGTACAAAAACTTATAACTAATACAGAAAAATACTAAGAATAAGCAATTGTATAATTGAGAAATATATAAAATTTACACAAAAACATCAAACATTAAAATTTTGTCTACTGAGTTTCGTCATCGCTATCAAAGAATTCAAAATCAGAATCCATCATACTTGGCACCTCAACAAATACAATGTTTTCCTTATCCATGGTATCCGGGTCAATTAAAAGAAGAGACTTCATTTCTTCAGTTAAATCATTTCTACTCTTATTTGTCAGTTTAGGTCGAATGCTTGACAAATATGGGTCTGAGGATACGATGAAACCATTAAAGATGTCATGGTTTGTCGCTCTGCGACAAAATTTCCGCGTATGATGTTCCCTGAGTTTTCTAAAATCTTTGTTTCGGGCCTCAGATGCCTCTTCTGATAGCTTTCCTATAGGCAAAATGTTGAAATGTTTTATTATTTCAGCTCCATGCAGCAGAAGTTTGTGGATACTGGAAGGCATGAAATACCAGCCATACAGTTCCACATACAGTTGCGCAGTTTCGTCGAGATAATTGGCAAACAAATCAATATTAATAGACTGTCCTAATGATACAACACGGAGAATAGTTGCGAATTTTTGGATGAGCTCCTGACTCAATCCAGTGATATTTGCAGTCTTCTCAGGACACTGGAAAAATTTTCTAGCCGTGTTGCCATCATTCGTGGTCCCAGCACCTTTATATAAAAAATACTGATATGAGAACATTATAAGATAAGTTTTATAGTATTACACTAACTAAAAAACCCTTTGATATTATACAAAATAAATAAATCAACTAACCTTGTTTTACGATATCCACCAGGAGTCCCATTTCCTCTCGAAATTTTCGCTGTATCGTCTGTTTGCGACTTTTCAAAGCTGCTTTACTAGCTTCATTTCTGGCTTGCCATTTTTTAAAATCTAATCGGTAAGCGATATGCAGCAGGCATTCCATGGATCTGATCCATGCATGCAAAGTCGACAAACCGTACTTGTAAATATCAGATGATACAGATTTCCTAAAATATGAATAAAAAGGTTAAAAGTGTTTTTCAATAAGAAAAAAATTAAAAAAATTAACATACATTTCCAATATTCAACTTACATGTGAATCTTCTCCAAATCATTCATTTCACTTGGTACAGCTTTACAGATGTCACATGTTTGCATCGAGGTTTGTGACAGGTGAGACGTTATTTTGCCATCTATCATGGTCATTAACATTGAATGTTTAACTTGTATATTATTTTCAATGATAGATGGCTTCAATGCTTTAATTTCAGCATCGATCAAACCCATTTCCTCCTTCATGTCCAACTTATTTTCGCTGACAAACTTGAAATAAATTGGTCTGCAAAGCATTGTAGAAGAAGGTTTTGGGTTTTCCCAGACCAAATCCTCACCACACATCAATTGCAAGGGTACAAAAGAGCTCATAAAAACACTAGAGTCGTCTTCATCTGCATTCATGCATTGCTTGTAGTTGCTTTGATTTGACGCACCATCGAAGCCCCATTTGCAGATTAAGATTAGTTTTTTATCTTGCAAATGGTCCAAGTTTAATGTTTTGGCAAGTCGAGTGACAGTGATGTCCAAAATAGCTTGAAGTTTTACTTTAACTCCTCGTTCGGTCACTTCAATATCGCTCTCAGGAGGATAGCATGCCTTCTTGGCATTTAAAACCGAATAATATGATGGGTACAAATCTACACCACTTTCTTTCGCAGTTTCCCTTAAAGTTATTTACTGCCACTTCGACAATTTCAAAGAAATAAATATACCCAACGCTTTCTCTGCTGAATACTTGTTAGTAGTTGTCTTGCCTTTCAAAAAATTCTTGATCTCTGCTGCTTTTTCAGGATGCTCGGTAATATATTTTATTAAATCTTTCACGTCCTCATTCTCCTCACCACATCTCACTGCAGTAGCATATGCAAGTTCCTGAGAGTCGTGCGTAAAAAGTTCTTCTATTCTTCTCTTCTTCTGTTTTTGGCATAATTCTGAGAAAGGTTTTCTTGGGCTCCTTTTTAGTGTTGTAGTGCTAACAGTACATGTAGTTACTTTGGACGTGGATGCACCATCATTTATACCACTAGCACTTGAGGTTGAAGGTTCAACAGTATCAGTAACAGAGTCGATTGATACCAATCCAATTTCTTCACTTTGTACAAATCTGTCTTTAATGAAGTTGGGCCATTTGATCTCTTTTTCTAGCCATGTCTCATACTTCTTGACAAATGTATGCATTGTTCGATTACACGATTTCCAATTTCTATGCAAAACACACATATACACTTGACAAAACTGTTTTAATTTTTTTTGTTCTTCTTCAGAAAAATTTGTCGCTTTGGTTAGAAGTGCTTCTAACAAAATACTAGGCTGCGAAAAGCAACTTTTTGTTTTCACAAATATGAATATGTCCAAATTTGTATAAAATCCTTCCATGATAATAAGTAAGTACGTAAGCAAGAAGTTAATGTTATAGCGCGAACAGTTGCTGACAAAAACTAATGATTTTGACGATGCTGTCCCTATTTATATAAAAGTACCCTCTTAATCGTATCTTAATTAATAGTAGTTAGTTAAACACTTCGTAAAAATAGCCCTTAACTAATGTATCTTAACTCGTTAACAATATTTGCAACATGCACTAATGAGATGAGACTAAATTACCATCATAAGTTAATTAGCATGCATTAAGCATTGATTTCCTGCTAAACTTGAGATTACGAACAGCTTACATCAAACAATCATTACTATGTAATTATCGTTGCCCATTGGTATGTGCACCTATCCCAAAGATATCAAATAATATAGTATTAAATTCCTTCGAGAAATCCACTGAATTTCTTGAAGTTCATTACTCTGCTCTGAGTGAAGTGGTGAAATAATATATTTCTCAATTATACAATTGCTTATTCTTAGTATTTTTCTGTATTAGTTATAAGTTTTTGTACTTTTTTTTTTTAATGTTAATTAAGAAGTCAAACTGTGTATCTACTAACACCGAATTAAATTATTATAAGAAAGATTGCAAAATCTATTTATATTGTAAGTCTCAATTTGAGTGTTTTTTTTAGTATTTTTATATTGTATATTCCATTATTTCTCATTATAACTAATCAAATTAGCAAACTAAAGTCAATTACTTTGTATATTTTCAAGATCACACATAAATCAACGTAAAAATCTCTAACTGAATTTCTCGAAATTCAACACTCTGCTGTGAGTGAAGCGGCGCGCATGGGTGTGCGTGTTATAGCATTTCGGAATCGCCTCATGTAGGACAACACCCCATGTAAGCCGCAGGCTTTAAGTTTTATTAAGTTATGAGAAAAAACGACTTTTGTGTTTTTCTTCATACAAAAAAATATTATTTTTTTTTTTTTCGGAGATGGTGCTGTCTATAGCTGTCATATTACAAAATATTATAAATAATACTGAAATAAAGCCATTCCGATTTTTATTTCTCGTCTAAAGAAATTTTGATTTCAATGTCCACGGAGCGTCGATTTCGAACCACTGTGCGACGGTGTGTGGGTGAAACTCAATATTTGTTATTACATATTACCTGGACAGGTTTGTCATCAATTTAAATTGGTTATTGATAGGAGGATAGATGTAGCATTTACTATTTATTTAACTTTAAATTAACACGATATACGGCTATATACTTCCTGCTAAACTAGTTGATGATGATGACCAAGAACCAATATCAATCTGCCTAGCCTTTTCCCAACTTTGTTGGATCGGCTTCCAGTCTAACCGGATGCAGCTGAATACCAGAATTTTACACGGAGCGACTGCCTATCTGACCTCCACAACCTAGTAACTGGGTAATACGATACCCCTGGTTAGACTGGTTGTCAGACTTTCGGGCTTCTGACGACCCGTAACGACTGTCAAAGATCCACGAATGACAGCTGGGACCAACGGCTTAACGTGCTTTCCGAGGTACGGAGGAGTCTCGACATGTAAAGATGGTCACCCATCCACGAACCAACCCCGGCAAGCGTAGCTTAATTTGATGGATCGATCCTTGCGGCTGTTATTCCTTAGCCACGAACTCCTACACCTATATCGCTATTTTCTGATTTTCTGGGAATTTACCTAGGGTGCTGTTGAATAAATAAGAATTCTCCTAAAGTCTCATTAGACACTTAACTTTAAGACAACCAAATTAGCCTGCACTGCCATTAAAAATTGCGTGAAATTAAATCGCAGTTCTCACACATGGTATGTTATTAAAATTCGCGCTCGTAGTATGTAATACCGTACACTGAATATAAACCGAAAGAATAAAATTCGCAGTGCGGGATAGGCCTTAGTGTAACTGCCGGTGGAAGTCAGATAGGCAGTCGCTTCATATAAAATACTGATATTCAGCTGCATCCGGTTAGACTGGAACCCGACTCCAACATAATTGGGCTAGGCGGATGATGAGCGGACAGTGCCACTTTTTCCAATCGTTGTGTTATTAAATTCAGTTATATTAGCGTACCCTGGGAAAAGGGTAAGCACATCTGCCTGTTGACTTAAATTTAAAACAACTTGGCTTTTAAAGTTTCAGTTGGAATAGGCAGACGGTCCTGTTTATTGACCTTCATCAGGTAGGCCATCTAATACCTTCAACCCATTGTTATACAATATGTAAATAAAGCCCTGTCCGATCCGAAAGGGGTACATAGGTACTGCACCACACATTACCTAAAAGTAATAAAAAATCTTATTATTATTGAAAATAAAAAAGTTATTGCTATTTAAAAATCAAATTTTTAGTACCGAAATTACCCCAAATCCATAAAAAATTGCTAATTTTCAACAGGGGTCAGTTATGGCTTGTAGACACCCGCTAACTTTTTTGTAACCATATTTTGATTTAAAAGTGTCCGTGGAGTTTCTTGCCCGTTCTATTCCATAGGTACCTACTACGCTTTGGAATGGGCAACTAGCTTCATCTTTCTTACTGATCGACCCCTTGATAATTAAACAGTCCTGTAATTGGTTAATTTGAAATAAATGCTTTGAGTTTGAGTTTGCTAAACGATGGCCGCCCGCGCCCCATGTCATAACACGGAAAAATACCCCATTGAAAAAAAAAAATACGATTTTTTTCTTCTTTTTTCTTGAAAATTTCCACATAAATAGACTCTCAGTACGATACCTAACAACACCTTCATGGATTGGACAGGGTTTTTTTTACATGTTGTATTAAAAGTGCAAACAAATATGTTACTTAACTACCACAAGAAACTTAAGTAAAAACTTTTAAGCGAACTATAGGCGCCGCCATATTGGCCTTGGCTGCTCTGACGAGCGCCTTTCACTTTATCCCTACTCCGCGGCCGACCGTCACGCGACATGCAACACACAGACGAAAAAGTTTGAGACGATGTAATAAAAGTTTCACTTTAATAAAATACTGTATCAATACGTCTTTAATTAAAATGAGAAAATAAAGTTTACTTACTCTACTTAAAAAGTGCACTGACCGTCTTTTTGTATTCCCCCGAAGTGTTTTAAAATTAACTTATTCCCTTGCAGTGTAACTTGAAGACCACTTAACGTTGTTACTAACTTGTCTCTTTGATGGTCTAAAGAAACAAAGAACGAAATATGCTTGAAACATTGTTTTAAGAGGAGGCTCCCTAAATTGTATGTTAATTTGCATTAATATTCTGAAAAAGTCGCGCATACCTTCAAAATGGAACTTTAGTATATGATCTTTTTTATCTTTTTCTTTCCATACATAAGACAGTTACGTAATTGGAACATTTTCGCTCGATTGTTTTTTATTCGTAAATCATATCTTTTCAATCATGGCTTTTATGTCTAAAATAATTATTGACAATGAGAAAAAATAGTTTACCATCCAGATATAAGATATTTTTCTCTAGATCAATTATTACTTTAGTTATAAACGAATAAAGCGAAATAAAGCGAAAATATTTAAGAAAAAGTAGTAATAAATTAAAAATACAATTACCAAAAGACATACAAAGCTCTTCAAATTAGCGCTCTTCCTCCTCTGTCCTACTATGCTGTGGACAGGGTCTATAATTGGTTCAATAATTTTAAGCCTACCAACTGTTTTACCAACATTATGGAATTCAATAAAGAATGAAATAATTGAAATAAGAATTGAGACTTACAACATTTAGTTTCGTGCTCGAACACGACTAAAGAGCGCACGCGATATTCAACTTTATTACCGATGTGGTAACGTTTAAGCACATAGTGGAGTGGCGGGGTGCATGGGGGCGGAGTTTGCGTGGAAATTGTCTTTGGAGTGCCTGGTCTTAAACTACACTTATAGTGACTGGAGTCTCCACCAGTATATTCTTACATAACATCACGCCTTGTTTCCCCGAAGGGTTATGCAGAGGTGTACCTTTAGTACACACACATTTCGCCAGTTATGTTTAATTCCTATTGCCATCAACCGGGCATAAAACCAGACTCCGGACTGCTACTGAGAAATTCCAGATAGAAAAACTTAATAACACTTTGCCCGACCCGTGAATCGAACCCAGGACTTCATGCTCAGCAGTAGCGCATGCTACCACTATACTAGACCAACGAGGTTGTCAATATAGTTATTTTTTTTGTAGTAGTAGTACACATAGGTTTGGCTTTGAAAATCACCCTAATATTATAAAGGTGAAAGTTTGTGAGTATGTATGTTTGTCTCTTCTTCACACTCAAACGGCTGGACCAATTTTTATAACCTGGATTAACATATAAGAAACTTTTTTTCCCGATATTCCCACAGGATCGAGACTTACGCGGGTGAAACCACGGGGTGCAGCTAGTCAAATATAAATATAGAGCCTAAAGAAGATTGACAGTTGACTTATAATTTCGTAAATTATGCGTACAAAAGACAAATTAAAAGTAATAGGGCCTAGATAAAAAATAGAAATTCTATTTAGTCCGTCTTTTAGACAGTAAAATAGTTTAAATATTAGACACGTATTTTTTGCTTTATCATATTAATGAAAAATAACTTAGAAAATAAGCATTAAAGTTGGGGAGTGGGGGCTCGCTACGTCACAACGCAGTATTAAATCTAGCACGGCGTGACGTCATGCCACATTTTAACTCAATATCTCGCCGTAATTTTTTAATTACGTCAAAAAATAAAAATACGTGTTTAATATTTTATAATAACCTAAAAGACGGACAAAAATAATTTGGACACAGGTCTATTAGAAATTGACAAAACATTTTAACAGATCCAAGAAGAAACTTCAGTAATCCTCGTCCCCTTGATATTTTATTTATTTTCAACCCAATTAATAGATCCAAACTTCAAAGAAGTTTACAACAACCGTTTACGTAAAGCATTTCCTTATTTATAATCCCGGTTTAACCATAGCAACAACTCAAGTCCCGCTTAACTCAATTCTTATCAACAGCACACTTCTGAAAAATACTTGAAACTTTTCACAAAAGACCCTTAAAAAGGTATTTATGTCTAACGTTTTTATAGCGAGCCATCGATCGTTCTAACCGCGAAGAGCTGTTTTTCAATGGTCTGGGTGAATTGAATTCTACCCCATTCTACCCATTCCACCCCCTTTCTACCCTATTTTGCCCCGTTCACCCGTTAGTACTAGTTTTAAAAAAAGTCGTTGAATACAAACCACTTTAAAAACAATAGTTCTGAAAGTTTGTGCAAGTATTTTTTAATCTGAATTTTTTAATTAAAATATTTTAATATTATGACGAATGTTTGTGCTATTTCTTTATGAATGAAATTCCTACATACCTACCTATCGAAATTTTATTAAAGTGTAAATTTTAGATCTTTTCGTTTCATTTTAAGATTTTATTAATAAAATGCTGAATTTAATGGAGAATGCTATTTGCATAGATTTGAAATCTGAATCTAATAAAGATTGTATCATCTGCTATACTTATGAATTAAAATGATAAGAATCAAAATAAGGTTTAATAACTATTGTTGCATTTAAATAAAATTAGAACCTCTCATTATCGATTTTCTACTTTCATGAAAATGTACAGTTATTTGCATTTCTCACTAACCAAACAGCATAATTCTACGGCCTGACGAAGAAATTAGATTGACTACTCAAAAAATCACCTTAAATAAGCCAAATAAGCCTAAATTTTTCGTTCACCACACCAAACAAAACCTTACCTACATCACAGTACAAAAACCCGACGCAAACACAATAAAACAATTGACGCATTCGTCGAACAGTCACCGTTCGTTTTGTATCGTCGAAAGCTTTTAGAAGATGAGACCGTGGACCTAGCGGGCCCTTACGCTTGTGCTGGTACGCTCCGATGGCCAGCACATTGTTTATTTAGTTAGTAATATTGAGTAAGGACAGGTGAGTGGTGCTATGTGTGAAAGGTTGATCTGCAGCTGTCTTGTCGAGTTATTTGATTGGTGAAAATTTAAAGCATAGCGATATACTTAAAATTTCTAATTTAGAATAAAGTAAACTCAATTTTTAATTTAAATTTCTTTTCACTTCTCTTTCTCAAAAAGTCCGTCATTGCAGCGTACCAGAGCGGGGCAAAAATTGCATTTCTTGCTCTAGGGGAAAAAGTAATTTTTGTCTGTAACCAACGAGAGACCGTGGACCTAGTGGGCCCTTACGTTTCTGCTGGTACGCTCCAATGGCCAGCACATTGTTTATTTAGTTACTAATATTGAGTAAGGAGAGGTGAGTGGTTGATCGTGTCATGTTGAGTTATTTGATTGGTTGTTGGTGGTCAACCAATCAGCAGACAAGATGAGATTTGACTGGAAATTCGAATTGATTTTCTTTGGAGAATTGAAGATTGTTGTTGTTGACTGTTTTCAATTTACCTGAGAAGCCTTGGTTTATTATGTAGATCAGATTGCGACGTGTGAAAATATTTAAATGTTTACTGAATTCACGCTAATGTTTTAACTTGAGAAAATCTTTATTTGGTTTTTACAGTTAAATATCTGCACCACTTTTGGTGACATACGTACGTAAAATATCTTGGGCTCCTGAAGGAGGACATAAATTAGAAAAAATCAACCAATCTGATTAAATTAATGCGAGAAGTGGGGAGTCGAAGCCACAACCAAAAAAAAAAAAAGCAAAAAAAAACGAAATCACGCGGGCGAATAACGTTCAAATTGCTAGTTTATTATTAAAAAAAAAAATCGTAGGTAAGTAAACAATAAAAATATTTAGAAAATAAAAGTGGTCTATTAAAATCAAATCGGTTCTTTAATATTTCAATTTCAAAATTTAATTCTTTAATCTCAGGGTGTGTGCATAAATTTTTAGGTAGATAGGTATATCAAGTTACATATTGTACCCAATTTAAATATTTAAAACGCAATTTTAATTTAATTTTCTCATAAAATAGAAAGTTATTTCGGTGTAACTGCCAATCTGACTACGAGATCAAATAAAGTTCTTAGAAAAACTATTTAAATTGTAAATCAAGACATTTTCTTGGAAAAAATAATTATTTTGTACTATTGTTGCTTGTTCTTAAATTTATCATTTTCGTTTTGACTACTAAGACGAAACCATAAATTATTTACGATGGGTATTAAAACATTCTACGTGAGGAAAGTTTTAATTAATTAAATAGAAAGAAATGTTTGTGATTTTGATTTTTGTTTGGTTTTCCATTTAATGTCTGAGTACATGCTTTTTCTACTCTGCTAGATACATTTTGTAAAGGAGGTAAATATAACTAGTGTAGTACGAAATACCGGCCAAGTGCTTGTCGGACCACGCACAATGAAGGGTTCCGTAGTTATGATGAATTTATCCCAAGAACAAATTTAACATTGTAGTTGAAAAACATGTTCTCCCATACATTCCAACTGCAAATGTAAGGTTGTATGCACAAGTAGGCGCGGGCTTGCGGACGGTGAGCAATGGGTAGCTCGCCGTCCGATAAGGACCAAGCCCGGGTCGACGGCGCGTTGTGTTCCACGCGCGCCTCAAAGAGATGTCAGCAGAATTGACGGGGTCCGGTAGGGCCAATGTCTGCCGGGGATTCGAAGAAAACCGATCGGGAAATCGTGGCCCCCGGCAACAGGGCAACCGAAGGAACACGGGTGGGTTTTAGTCAGTAAGAGTCTGACACGCCCTCCCGCTCCGCCCAGAGCGGGAGAAGTTATTTGATAATTTCCCACCCAAAAAAAAAAGGTTGTATGCACAATATTGAGAGATTTATCAAGAAATTTCTATATTCAGCATTAAAAAAAATGGCTCTGTAATTTCGGAGATAAGGTAAGTTTTCATCTATTTTCTTTATTACAATTAAAACTATTAAAAAAATATTTGAGGCCCTCACAGTAGCCCATTCATTTGATATGTCACACGGTACAAGTCTGAAAAACTTTTCTAATTTGTCCCTCAAAAGTGACACCATATTCAAAAAAAAAATTTTTTATTTACACGTCCGTGTTTGGGTCACGAAATTCCTAAGTATAGCAAATGTCAACTTAATCAGTCTATTAGATTCGGAGCCAATTGGCTGTGACAGACAGACACACGAGTTATCCCATATGGGTTCTGTTTTTTCATTCGGACGTACGGAACCCTACAAAATTAATCTTATTTATGACAGAATACTCTTTATTATATACACCATAAAACAATAAAAAACAATTAAACAAACAACAAAAAATAAATAATATTAAGGCGACGATAACCGAATTTTAAACCTTTATACTGAAGATTACGTCTAAACGAGTAGTGTTAATGATTTGGAAAAAATATGTATATGTTAAATTAGAGCATTTTTTTAATAACTTAATATAGGAATATTTTAGATTATGTTTATAAATATTACACAGTGAAATTAATGTGTAAAGTTATGTCTAACTCGGATAAAAAACTGAGACGCAAAATCAATCACGCGTATTTTTCTGAAACCTTCCCCATTTTAAAGATAATTTAATTATTGATCTTTTAGTATACGTGTTTTATTAAAATATCTTTTGTTTTATGTATAATAAATTAATAATGCGTCTAATTTGGGACACTCCTTGATGAGCGAGTCCTATTACTGCACGTTTAGCATGACCACAACAGAAATAGGTTTTGTCGACGGAAGAATAGAGAAAATGACAGATAAATAATCACAATCTGTCATTTTGTCTATTCTTCCGTCGACAAAACCCTTTGAAAATCCGTTTCTATGGTTGTCATGCTGCGCATACTGGCTGGACGTACGACACGTTGCGTGAGCTCAGTACAGAACACGCAAGCTAACCACTCAAGGTCACTGGCATATATCTGCGTCTTAATGAACATAGTCACCAGTCACGTATAGACGAAAATAAATTAAATGTTTGTCTAGTTATACATACAAGTAGGTATGTATGTCATAAACTTTACCTGTAGAAGTAACACAGACATTTTGTAGCTCTCGTACCAAAGTGATTGAATAACTAGGTTACAAACAAACTTGAAGGCACTTACTTTTAATGTTTTAGTCTATTTTAATATCACTAAAGTTGTAGCAGAATGTTGTTTTATGGAATAACAACGCAATTAAATTGAGTGTCTCATTGTTTTAGAAATTAAGAATGTTACTAAATTGATTGAAAAAGCTTTGTTTGAAATATTAATAATAATACATCAAATAAGCCAGACGATATTCCGAGAAAACGCTCAGTAGTAACAATAATTTCACATAACAGTCCTACGGTCCCAGTGTTGTTAAAATTGAGCACAATGGCCAAACCCGTGTTCTTTTACTGTAACGCAATCACCATCCTACCTTTTACATTTAAAACCGAACCTTATCTAAGAGCTTGAAAAATAAATACTAACAGGTATACCGTTAAAGTTTCCTCTAGTTTTACTAGTAAAAGGCCCGGCTCGGTCGCCGTCCCATCCGGAGTCAGGTGCTAAAACAGTGAGATAAACCGACCAAGGCCGGAAGCTCGCACCGCAAACAACGCCACCCGAATTCTAAAGCGCTCTAAATTCGGTCAGGTTATACCTTGCGCTGGAACCAAGGAGGATTGCAGTTTTAATTAAAACCTTTATGAAGTATATTGTGTTTATTTTTTAACTCATTTCGTCTCATAGTTTATGTTAATTTTTCTACAGCTGTTTAACGTTGGGACTAGTTTTTATAAAGGAAAAACACAACCGTTTCTTTTTATCTTAACCTGCAGCAAAGTTATTTTTAATGATTCTGTTAATGAAGACCTAACAAGGAGGTTATTTTATTGCTTTGTAGACTGTGATAATATGGTGTGTGCCGCTTTCTTGTATTATTTGTCTGCAGACTTTTAGAAGTCAACCAGCCTTAAGAAAAGGCTAGACTTCTTTCGAGGATTTATTGCTACTTAACCCTCTTCCTCTCTCCTAATTTTGCGGTGCCCGACAGGGTCCATATTGATATTTTACTTTGTTATACCATCTATGTAATACATATGGAATGCAATAAAGAATTGAGTATTGAACTTTCTACCACGTTCTTCAAATTCTCAGAAAACCGTCATAACAAACCAGTAAGATATTTTTCGGCGAATTTTCCACCGAGTTTTTCCCAGTAAAATAAAACTGTTCAAACGTTACTTTTAAATGAACAGTATTTTAAAACTACGCGACCGTTAGGAAGTGTAGACAGGCTAGCCTTGAAGTCTCTTCACTGGCACTACTAAAGGAAACTCCAAACCTGCACATCGACGACGTAAACAGTCCTATACAAATATATTAACGACGGTTTATCGGTGCTTTTTACTACATCCTCCATTGAGTTTGGTTTAAAAGGATCTTGTTCAGTGGACCGTTGTAAAGGATACACTGAAATCTGTGTTAATAGTCGCGGCGGTAGTGTGCTGGCTTAAATAGGGTGTACCATACCTTTCAGAGGCTGTTAAGGATTATTTCAGGTGGATTGGAAGTGTGTTTTGGTTTTAAACTAGAGTAGTAGCTTTGAAACTGTTTGCGAGGTGATGTTATGATGTAACTTGTAGGAGGAATGTTATTATTGTTGTATTGGCAGATGATTAAAAAACTTTAAAAAAAACAACCGACCTCCAAAAAAAAAACACAACAAAGTGAAAAATAACTTTAATTTCGGAAGTCGGTGTCTTGGGTTTTGTATTTTCGTTTTTTGCTACCGACTTCCGAAATTAAAGTTATTTTTCACTTTGTAGTGTTTTTTTTGGAGGTCGGTTTTTTTTTTGTAAAATTTTTTATTTGTCACTTTTTAGTTCTGGTACCTACCCCACACACATTCGAATACCACTACCTGCTACCAGTGACAGAAACTTATCATATCATCTACATACTAAGTGGGAAAAAAAAAACGTATTTTGTAGCTAACTCAAAAAATATCCAAGCAAAGTTAATAAAATTTATATGGGACCAATTCTAGAGCACACCCTTTCAAACAAAAAAGAATTTTCAAAATCGGTCCACAATTGACGGAGAAATCGGTGGACATACATAAAAAAAAAAACAAACATACGCGACGAACATATAACCTCCTCCTTTTTGTATAAACAGAGTGAAAACAATATTCGGAACGAAAACACAACAATGCTCTGATTTATTACAAACATCGTTGCGATGACACTCGGTAGAAACGTAGTTATATGAGGACATTGCAAGGGTTAAGTTTGTGAGTTGCCTTATAACCTGATTTTTATAACTGTACGCCTGTCAACGTCATAATATTAGTCCATCAACTTAGCGAATAATATAACAGAACTGTGGACACGACACGAGTTGTGTAGACCGTATTAAGAGGCGTCGGAGCACTGAGGAGGTAACCGGGCGGGTGAATTCAATACTAACAACAGACGAATTTGACAGCTCCAAGTGCACAGTTATAAAAATCGAGTTATACAAAGCATGTTTTTGCGTTATGCGTTACCAAATTTTGCGCTATGGCACATAATTCACTGATCTTATTAAAAGAGAGCATAGCAACATTGATTCACTCAAACCATTTACGAAACAGTGAATCGATATACCCAAAAGTGTTTCTCCAATAATCGTTTGACCTTTTACTGTGAAATGGGCTCAGTAAAAATATTTTTTCAGTCGGATACTTCTTAAAATACTTCGTCATTTACAATATTAGGCTGTTTGTCTGTTTGTTCAGGACAAGGTCGAGATCTGAAACTAGGAATGTACTTAACGGGATCGGATTTAACGTTGAAGAGGGAATCGTGATGGCGGAATAATTAAATCCGGATTAATTTAATCGGGCTAATACTGATTTAGGGTAAAGAAAAATATTGTGAGGAGAACTGGATTTGATGTTTTAATTATCGAGTGATCTCGATCCTTCTTTGTACAAAAACAAGTCTTTGGGTGGCACTTACTTTGAACTGTTTAGGGTACAATATAGATAAAAGAAAAAAAAAAAGACGTGTGGCACTCGGGGACTGCCGCGGTAAAGCTATTGCATAGCATTTGTAACCTCCATACTTCCTATTTGTCAACTGTCATTACATGGTAGGCGGAGTGGGGGGTGTTAGGTTCTTATCGTTACGGACAACATCACGTTGTCATGGGAACCGTCATTACATGGTAGGCGGAGTGGGGGGTGTTAGGTTTTTTTCGTTACGGAATTTGTTGATTCGGTCGCCGCGCTCAAAGCCCGCGATAAAAGCTATGCAATAGCTTAAAAACTACAGAATTTTGAGTTCGAAAAAATTTTTGCTCGTCCAGCGCATCTTTATAGGTAGTCAGACGCACTCGTATAGCTGGTGAAGAATATAGAATAGAGTCAAGTTCTTTTCCTATGTGACCCACTTTCTACCAAGAAGAGCAAGTACTTACTCCAAAATTTATTCAGGCCAGCCTACCTGGTCAAGCGTACCCTCTTTAAACCGAAGACGGTTCCGCCAGCCGTCGGGCAAACATCAACAAATTGATCAATGTTGCCACTATATTGCATAGCTCTCGGGTTGTCGCGCACTTTGAATACCAAGTGGCACAGATTTATTTTACTGTAGGCCCAAAGCATACGCGGACGTTCAGTAATGATGATGGGCGATTTGAAGCCTATCTTACGCAGCATTCGTCACACGGTTGTCCATTTTTACCCGACTACGGCGAAGCAAAAAGGAGGGTTATGATTTTGACCGGTCTGTATGTATGTACATTCATCTGTTACCTAATAACTTCTAAACCACCAATCATAATTTGACAAGTGAGGTATCATCATTCGAAGCGTCTTGATTGTGCGCTGGTTATAGGCTAGGTGACGTCATATTAAATGCAATATGGTGCCCTCTAAAGGACATAAAGTCATGAACTAAAAATTTTTTTTTTTTAATTGTGCCATGTTGGGTATCAAATGAAAGGGCTTGATGATTGTTAAAATAAGCAAAAGTGAGACTGTGCTACGTACGGCGCGGCTGTGAAATTAATACCTATTATACAATAAAACCCAAACAAAAAAATATTTTTAGCTGCTCTGCAAATACTTTATCACGAAATTTTAACCCCAAAATAATTTAAATAAAAAGTAAGTTCAAAAACTAAGACCCGACTATTGAAAAATCAAGCTTTAAAAAGTATGAAACAAGAAAATATTTAAGACAGAGATCAAGCCGTGGTTGCATGCCTGTATACCATATGGGTGCCAGGAAGACCTACAAAATTATAATGGCATGCGACCACGGCTTTACCTTGACCATTTTTGTACCTTTTCAGTAGTCGGGTTTTAGTCTTTTTGCCTAACATGCTTGCTTGAGTGTGTTGGAGCTCGTTGCTAAGTAATAACAGCCGCATGGCTCGATCCATCAGGTTAACCTACGCTTGCCGGGGTTGGTCCGTAGATGGGTGACCATTTTTACATACCGAGACTCGTCCGTGCCTCGGAAACCACGTTAAGCCGTTGGTCCCGGCTGTCATTCGTAGATCTTTGACAGTCGTTACGGGTCGTCAGAAGCCCGAAAGTCTGACAACTAAGGAGTGTCGTATTACCAGTTACTGGGTTGTGGAGGTCAGATAGGCAGTCACTCCATGTTAAATACTGATATTCAGCTGCATCCGATTAGACTGGAAGCCGACCCCAACATAACTGGGAAAAGGCTAGGCAAATTGATTGATGTGTTATTATGCTTGTCTACTTCTTAATATGCGGAACGAACTTTAGTTATGTCATTGACTAATGAGGCATGTGGTGACATCACAAACTGATTAATAAGGTAACTGAAAGCATAATTTTCGGAATTAATTTTCAACTAAATTAGTCAAAGTAATACAGGGTGGCAGGGGGACATCGATCGGAGGTGGACCGCAGTGGCCTCTGCTTCCGCTGTGGTCAGCCCGGTCACAAGGCCGGCTCGTGTAACGCCACGCCGCACTGTGTCGTATGTGCGGCGGCTGGCAAGCCGGCCGATCACCGGGCTGGGAGCAGGGCCTGCGCTCCACCCGCCGAGGCCAGAGGCAGGGGCAAGCGCTCCGCCACCACCACCGTCACCGCCGCAGCCGCCGCCACTTCCACCGTGGCCACTGCCGCTTCCACCGTCGTCACCGCCGCAGCCGCCGCCACTTCCACCGTGGCCACTGCCGCTTCCACCGTCGTTACCGCCGCCGTTGCCGCCGTGGCAGGGCCCTCGCAGGGGGCTCGGGGGGAGGCAGAGATGGAATGCCAATAACGGCCCCATTACGCCTCCTCCAGGCGAACATCAACCACTGCGCCGCCGCTCAGGATCTGTTGCTCCAGAGCATGGCGCAGTGGTCGATTAACATCGCCGTGGTCGCTGAGCCGTACTTTGTCCCGCCCAGGGATGACTGGGTGGAGGACCTGAGCGGCTCAGTGACCCTCATTTCGTCGGCTGCCGCCGGTACTCCGTCCCTCGAGTCGGTCAAGAGAGGACGGGGTTGCGTTGCAGCACGGTTCGGGGAGATTGTCGTGGTGGGTGTTTACTTCTCCCCGAACCGAACTCTTGCCGAGTTCCACAACTCCCTTGCGGAGTTAAGAGTCGTCGTCGTCGGGTTAGGTTCCCTCCCTGTGCTTGTACTCGGGGACTTCAATGCCAAGAACCTGGCTTGGGGTTCCCGGTATACGGACACACGGGGCAGGATGGCGGAGGACTGGGCTCTGGAGACAGGCCTGGTCGTCCTAAACCGGGGTTCTGTCCCCACGTGGGTGCGGATGCGGGGCGAATCGGTGGTGGACATTTCGTTCGCCAGCCCCGCTCTGTCGCCGCGTGTCATTGACTGGCGCGTCATGGAGGGGGTGGAGACCTACTCCGATCACCGGTACATCCGGTTTGACGTTTCCACCCAGACCTCGAGTGCGCCAGTCCGACAGGCCCCGAGTGGTCCGCGGTGGGCGCTGAAGCAGCTGGACCGGGAGCTTCTCCTGGAAGCCTCGATCGTGCAGGCCTGGGTGTCATCACCGGACAGGCCTGCCGACATCAACGACGAGGCGGAGTGGTTCCGGGAGGCCATGTCCAATGTGTGTGACATGGCAATGCCCCGGGTCCATCCTAGACATGCTTCGCGCCGGCTGTAATGGTGGTCGCAAGAGCTGGAGGCTCTGCGCAAGGCGTGTGTTGCTGCGCGACGCCGGTACGCCAGGCATCGCAGGCTCCGTATCCGCCCTCCGGATACGGAAGCCATTGAGGCGGAGCTGTACGAGGTGTACAGAGCGGCGAAGGCCGCCCTCCAAGCGGAGATCCTGCGGGCCAGGGCGCTGGCCCGCGAGGAGATGCTGGAGACTCTCAACAGGGACCCGTGGGGGCGCCCATACAAGATGGTGCGGGAGAAACTCCGCCCATGGGCTCCCCCGCTGACGCAGAGTCTCCGGCCCCAGCTTGTGGGGGACGTGGTGAGCGCTCTGTTCCCCTCTAGAGGGGATCATACTGCTCCGCCCATGGCTCCGCCTACTGCGATGCCCGATGCGGACCACACCGACGACGACAATTCTCCTGAGGTGACTGAGGTAGAAATGAGAGTGGCGGTACGCAAGATGAGTGCGAAGAATACCGCCCCAGGACCCGACGGCATACCCGGAAAAGCCTGGGTCCTGGCCATGGGGGCTCTCGGGCCTCGACTGAGGGGGCTCCTAAGCGCATGCATGGAGAGGGGCCAGTTCCCACTTCGTTGGAAGACGGGGAAACTGGTCCTCATCAAGAAGCCGGGGCGCCCAGCGGACTCTCCGTCCGCTTATCGGCCCATTGTGCTGCTCGACGAGGTGGGCAAGCTCTTTGAAAGAGTCATTGCAGACCGCCTCGTCGGGCAGCTGGTGCGAGTGGGGCCGGATCTGGCGGAGAGCCAGTTCGGTTTCCGCAGGGGGCGCTCTACGGTGGACGCCATCATGCGCGTGCGGGCCCTCACGACGGGGGATGCTGTGGCCCGGGGCGGGGTCGTCTTGGCGGTGTCTCTAGACATCGCCAATGCCTTCAACACCCTGCCCTGGAGTTGCATCAGGGAGGCACTCCGGTATCACCGGATGCCGACCTACCTCTGTCGTGTGGTCGAGGCCTATCTGACGGACAGGGCCGTCATCTACCCCGGTCACCAAGGAGAGTGGAACCGGCAAGAGATGTCGTGCGGTGTCCCACAGGGTTCGGTCCTGGGGCCGCATCTGTTGGACATCGGATACGACTGGGTGCTGCGCGCCGACCCTAGGGAGGTCAGCGTCGTTTGTTACGCTGACGACACGCTTGTCCTGGCGCAGGGGGGGTCGTACCAGGCGGCGGCCGATTTAGCGACACGCGGGGTTGCGACAATCGTTGACAGGATCCGGCAGCTGGGACTCGAGGTGGCCCTGCACAAGTCTGAGGCCATGGGTTTTCATGGTCCTCGGAATGCGCCACCGTCGGGTTCCCAGGTAATGGCGGGAGGGGTTCACATCGGTGTCGAGTCGACGATGAAGTATCTGGGACTCGTCCTCGACAGCCGGTGGAATTTCGTGGAACACTTCCGACGTTTGGCTCCCAGACTGGACCGGGCCGGGGCTGCATTGAAGCGGCTCCTGCCCAATCTAGGGTATCCAAACGCCTCCTGCCGGAGGCTCTATGCGGGGATCGTGCGGTCCATGGACCTTTACGGGGCGCCGGTGTGGGCGCGTTCATTGAGGCTGCGGCCAGCCCGCCGGTTGAACGCGTCCCAGAGGGTCATGGCCATCCGGCTGGCCCGAGGATACCGCACGGTCTCCTGCGAGGCGGCGAGCCTCCTTGCCGGATTACCGCCATGGGATCTGGAGGCAAAGGTCCTCGCGCACGTCTGGGAGTGGCGCGAGGAGGCGAAACGCCGGGGCTTAACCCCGATGCCGCAAGAAATTGCGGCACAGCGGACAGAGCTCCGGCGGGATCTCATGGCGTCATGGAGGGTGCGATTGTCGCAACCCCGCGCTGGGCACGCCACAATCGCGGCGATAAGACCCGTCTTTGAGGAGTGGCTGGAGAGACGCCACGGCGTTCTCACCTTCCGCCTGACGCAGGTCCTCACCGGACACGGCTGCTTCGGGAGGTTCCTGTTCAGGATAAGGCGGGAGGAAACACCCGGGTGTCACCATTGTGTGGATCGGCCTGAGGACACGGTGGAGCATACGGTGGAGGTCTGCCCGGCTTGGGCGGAGCAACGCCGTGTTCTCGTAGAGGCGATCGGCGGCGGTGATCTCTCGCGTCCGGCCCTGGTTCAGGCCATGGTACGGAGCGAGAGGAAATGGCAGGCCGTCACCTCCTTCTGCGAAGCGGTAATGCTCGCGAAGGAGGAGGCGGAACGCGTGAGGGAGAGGCAAATTTCGCGCCCTCACGCCCCTAACCGCCGCAGGAGGAGACGCCCGGGGCGGGAATCGCGAGCCGATTTCCGGCCACCGTAGGCGCGGGCTTGCGGACGGTGAGCAATGGGTAGCTCGCCGTCCGATAAGGACCAAGCCCGGGTCGACGGCGCGTTGTGTTCCACGCGCGCCTCAAAGAGATGTCAGCAGAATTGACGGGGTCCACTAGGGCCAATGCCTGCCGGGGGTTCGAAGAAAACCGATCGGAAAATCGTGGCCTCCGGCAACAGGGCAACCGAAGGAACACGGGTGGGTTTTAGTCAGTAAGAGTCTGACACGCCCTCCCGCTCCGCCCAGAGCGGGAGAAGTTATTTGATAATTTCTCACACAAAAAAAAAAAAAAAAAAAAAGGGGGACATCGACGCGAGAACTGTTACCATGGTTTCAATACATGATTCAGATCCCCTGCATTCAAAAATTTCGTCAATTATTTTAAAAAAAGAACGTGTGGACTGCCGCGGTAAAGCTATTGCATAGCATTTGTAACCTCCATACTTCCTATTTGTCAACGCTACACTTGGGATGATGACGTGATGACATAAAACAAAAATTACATTCCCATGACAACATCACGTTGTCATGGAAACCGTCATTACATGGTAGGCGGAGTGGGGGTGTTATGTTTTTTTCGTTACGGAATTTCTTGATTCGGGCGCCGCGCTCAAAGCCCGCGATAAAAGCTATGCAATAGCTTAAAAATGCTGTTCCATACACTTTGACCGCGTAGGTATTGCACTTTTCTATGAAACAGCAGATATTTTTTTAAGCCGACGAAAAATTTCAACGCTCAGAATCATGTACTGAATCCATGGTAATAGTTTTCGCGTCGATGTCCCTGCCACTCTGTATAACTACTTAGTAAAAATTTCCATTAATAAGTTCCCACTGGTGGGAAACAGGCCTCCTGTCTATAAGTTGAGCTGGCCCTAATACACGCAGCGACCAAGTGATTATTATAACCTGAATCAAGCTGATATGGAGTGTTGTGACTTCCAAGATTGTTTGTACATTTAAGTAATAATGATTTTAATTGCGGTTACAAATTCTAAATGTTCTGCAAAGTCAAAGTCAAAGTCAAATAATTTATTTCAATTAGGCACAAAAAGGCACTTTTGAACGTCGAAAGCAATAAATAGAATTGATTCTAGTCGCCCCTTCCAAAATGTAGTTTTCGTATGGACATTTTAACAGACGAGTTTCTTGCTCATTCTTCTGAATGGGCAAGAAACTCCTCTTTTAAAATGTTTTACAATATTTTGTATACACTAATTATATAATTATATGTGAAGACGATGCACCTGGGATAAGATTACTATACCACAATAGGTAAAAATAATTTAAAATGAAGCAATGACAGAAAAAATAATTATGTAATGGATATATGGTGTTTACATATTTACAAGCATTGCCTATACGATATTCCTAAAAAAATTACAAGTGATACTAATTAGTCAGTGTGTGAGTTCAAGTAATCACAGAATGTAAAAAGAAAATGTTATAATATTTAATTACACAATTAAATTAGCAACCAGTTTGATTTTGTCTAGACTCTAAATTGTCCTATGGAGCTAGACCAGCATGCTTCCAAGCATTCTTATCTAGAATATAATCCTCTAATTTGTAATATGCTTGTTTACAAAGAGTATTTTTAATATGAGTTTTAAATTTTACTGTAATATTTCACAAGGTATTTTGTTATAACATTTAACACAGTACCCCATAAAAGATGTATGCACTTTAGATAATCTGAAAAATGGTTGATCTAGTTTATCTTTATTTCTAGTATTAAAATTATGTCTATCACTTATTTTCTTAAAAAGATGCAGATTTTTCCTTACATACATAATATTTTCATAGATGAATTGGCAAGGTACTGTCATAATATTAATCTTTTTAAATAGTTCCCTGAGAGATTCGCTGCTATAGCTTCATCTTGAAGAACCGCTAACTGCTGTGTCTAGCACCCTATGCTTTGGGCCACACGCACAACGCCATCGCACAGTCAGCGTGCACGCTTTTATCGCCTTTGTGGTAAAGGCGGCCATATCTTAAGGTTAGGCCTCTAGAACCGCGAGATATTGGGGATTAGAATACGTTTGTTTTATAACAGAGCCTAGTGTTACCTTTTTTTGTGAAAAATCTGGAAGGTTTGTAGTTTCTTGCGTTACATGAGGTGAATTTTTTATTCATTTTTATTTGACATTTTTGTAGTATTATGAGCGATTCGATACAGATTGGTAAGATAGGGCTTAATATAAAGTAATTTGTTATAAATCCTGGAAACAACACTTTGGTAGTATCAGTCAGCAAAAAGGTATATGGTATAAGAGCATACAAGGCGAGCCTCTTCGTGTGTCTTGGTTCGATGTCGATCAACTTAGTAGGAATTATGTTAAATTAATTTTAAGATTTCGCTCTGGACGCTATCCATCAGCGAAGTTTGCATTCCTTATGAAAAAAGCTGATTCACCAAATTGCAGATAATGTGATCAGATTGAGGATCATTTGCTGATGGATTGTGTCCGCAACAGGCGCGAGAGGGAGTCACTTTTAAGAGAATTAGACTTGAATAGGCTTAACGTGGGATTAATACAATCAATCTTATCCCAAACAACTTCAGAAGGTGCCAAAAAGTTATGTAATTTAATAACAGTCCTTCATCAGTGATTTCTATCTTAATCAGAAAGTGTTCCGTATATTGTTTAATTGTTAATTATAAGTGATGATGTTACAAGGTAAAAGGCACGATGGGGTTGACATATCTATTTAGACAAAAACAAATGAAGATTATAAAAAAAAAGTGTATTTATGATGGACCTACGCTAATAGACGTCTATCAATTTTAGTAACTACTGCTAAATTCTCAAAATTGTACACTGCTTATTGCGTATTTAGATAAAGTAACATAAATCAACTGAGAGTTTACAATATACAGAGTATAAGGGACATCGACTCGTAAACTGTTTCCCTGAATTCAGATCATGACCCACCAGCGGTGAAAAATCTATGCTGGGGGTATATTTTTCACCGCTCGTGAGTACCACGCTACCATAAATTCAACACATGGATCTAGCCCATGTGCTGAATTCGTGGTACCAGTTTGCGCGTTCCTTACGTCGTGCATTATAACACTATTGTGCTGAATCATACCCGAATCATTCGTGTATATATCCTGATCACGCTCGCTCCGCTGCGTTCTCCAAAACTCGCTAGCTCCCTGGCCCATTCCTAGATCTGTTGCATCAAACATTTCCGGGTAGTGTTTACGGCTTAGTAAATGTTCTGTAGTACATTTGTTTACTACAAAAAGCTGTTTTTTCTACTAAGACTTCTGTAGAAAGTGCTCTTCTTCTTGTAAGTAAGACCTGAACACTTGAAAGCTTTCCTTTCATAGTTCTGAGATGGATTTCGAGTTTTGATAAGTGGTTTGTCTTATTTTAGAAGTCGTTGTACTTGAAAGTTAAGCGTTTTACTGAGCCATCGAGTATAAATAAAATTATATTTTGTGACTTCGGAGAAATAGATTCATTGTTATCATTGCCAGTTTTGTGAGGCATGATTAAATCATTGAAAATGTTGGGTAAAAAATCCATAGTTTCTAGAAACCTGTTATTATTAAAAAAAAGTTGTTAACAAAAAAAAAAAAATACAACGGACTTCCAAAACGAACTACAAATTGAAAAATAACTTTAATTTCGGAAGTCGGTCTTTGATTTTGTGTTTTCGTTTTTTGTCACCGACTTCCGATGTTTTCGTAAAAATGTTTTTATTTTTCACTTTTTAGTTGCGGTACCTATCCCACACAACTTGCTATATAAATATTATTGACAGGAAGTTATTATATAACATCATCAACATATGTACACTAAGTGGAAAAAAATACATATTATTGAAGCTAACTCAAAAACGACCCAAGCAAAGTTAATAAAATTTATAAGGGACCAGCGCGCAATCTTCCTCTACCAAACGAAAAAATTTCACAGCCAGTCTACAATTAACGAAAATATCGATGAAGATGATATAAAATAAAGTAAAAATTACTGACGAATTGAGTACCGGTTTAAGAAGTCGGCGGTTAAAAACATATCCCTAAAAGGTCTTTAAAGTTTGTTATTTGAATTGAAGCCCAGTTAATAACAATAAATAGTCATCACGGCCTATAGACAATTGAAATAACCATGGCCAGGTGTGTTGCTATTCCAGAGAAAAAACTGACATGTCGAATGTGCATCGTTAAAACAATCTCTTCGAATTTCAACACACCATGAACTATATTCAGAAAAAAGATTAGCAGAGAAGGTACCACGCAATTTTTCCAAAAAATGACGCGAGACTGACGTTTGATCATTTTAATAATAATAATATAATATAATCATTTAATTTAGAAAACATCCACATTTCGACACACACATTTTATAAACAACTAATTCACATCAAAATAAAAACATACAAAACAACACACACAAAATAAAAACCAGTTAAGGACACAGTTACATACATTAAGACCGGGAGGAACTGTCCACTGCTCACAGAGCAGTATGCAAACGTATCCAGTGGCGCAGCAGCGGAGAGTCCCACCTGCACCTGCATTTTGTAACAAGAAATTACTTTTGCTTTTGAAAATTAAAAAAATGTCATCAACATCATTATATGGTCTACTTGCATGTGGCTGAACCAATTTTTTCAACTTCTGTACAAAATGTAGCAGAAAAATAATGTTGAAAAATCCATTTTTTTTAACTCACTTAGTAATGTATTTTCTTGTGGCTAAGTAACAACAGCTGCACGGGTCGATCGATCGGGTTAAGCTACGCTTGCCGCGGTTGGTCTGTGGATGGGTGACTATCTTTACATACCAAGACCCCTCCGTGCCTCGGAAAGCACGTTAAGCCGTTGGTCCTGGCTGTCATTTGTAGATCTTTGACAGTCGTTACGGATAGTTAGAAGCCCAAAAAGTCTGACAACCAGTCTTACCAAGGGGTATCGTGTTACCTAATAACTATGTTGTGGAGGTCAGATAGGCAGTCACTCCATGTAAAATACTGGTATTCAGCTGCATCCGGTTAGACTGGAAGCCGACCCCAACATAGTTGGGAAAAGGCTAGGCAGATGATGAGTAATGTATTTTTGCCAATTATTTAGCAAATCATATCAAGAAATTAAAAAATCAGACATTAGCCTACAGATATGCTCGAACAAAAAAAAAATTATTAAATAATATCTTCATTAAGTAAATCAAAGACAAAATAAACCATATTTTCGAGAGTGCAAAAGTGATGCAACTATTAACAGGTGCTGTGACTGACACGAATGGTTTAGCACCACGAAAACTGTACTTTTATAGTCAGACAGACTTAATCGTTCAATTGTTTCAAGCTTTCTCACAATTAGATAAATAATTGACAAAAGAGGGTATTTTTCGTGCCAGGACCCTTAAATGTAACTTCAACCAGAAAACAACATTATTAATTTTTGTTGGTAGGTAATAGGGTTAATGTACACTGTAATTACACCAATCCTAATCCTCCTTATTTCAAAACGTCGCTTAAAGTTAAGTTACGATAAGTGTCTGCTTAACCATACATTTTTGACGTTTAAACGTCTCTTAACTTTAAGCAACGTTTTGAAATAAGGAGGGAATATTACTTAGTGAGACATTGCATAAAGATATTAATTCTCATTCAATACCTTAAATCTCTGCTTGCCCCAAAACTCAAACACACACAGGATTGTAATTCAAATGCCAACACAATATGAATAGCTACAGAGTCGGGAGGACCTCAATTAAATCTGTCGTGTACTTTTGATCCCCTTCTAATTACTCTGACACGTTCGTCAGATCTTCCATTTAAAACTGCGTACGTCCACAAAGGTGATGTCAAATAAGATTTCGGGAAGGCTCTGAGTTTGAAAATGGGTTAAATTTTGAAGTATTTCAAAACTCACGTTGACTGTCCTGTCTATTTTGGGTAATTTTGTGGTACATCCAATGGGTTTTTTTTTATAAACAGCTTTATGTTCCAAAGAAGGGGCTGATTTGTCGATGACTGCGTAATTATACAGGAGGCCTGAATTTCAGCATGAATTACATGTAATACATGGACGTCTCAACTAGATTTTTGTGGATGATATAAACCAACATTACAACTAATGATGCAAGATCATCATGTCAACCGATATTTAAAAACCTTGGTTTGTTGCCTCTACCCTCACTTTACATTTATGAAACATGTATGTTCGTAACAAACAACAAAGATTTATTTAGAACTGCAAATGATGTGAATCCAAGAAATCGTAGAGATCCATTCAGACTCGTACTAAATGACGTTCCTAGATCTACAAAATACAATAAGAATTGTTTAGCAATGTGTGTACGTATTTATAAAAATATACCATGCAACTTAAAAACGTTGATTTGTGGAGCATTTAATCACAAACTATATAAATGGTTAAATATACAAAATATCTATTCTATTAAAGAATTTATAGAGACTAAATATGCTCCAACAACTATATAATATTATGTGATGTAACGCATGCCGATAAGTTTGCATGCTATGTATGTATAGCAAAACATGTAAGCACTCATTTTAATGTAACATCTGTAATACCATGTTTTAATGCAAATAAAAATGATTTGATTGATTGATTGAAGAAAAAGGCTACACAAGTCATAACTGAGTGTTTTCCTTGCAAAAAATATTTTTGCCTGACATATTTCTATGAAGCTCATTAAAAAGTTTTGTTCTTCACAATAAGACGTCCATAAAAAATACCATTAAAAAATTTACGGGACATTTGAGTTTTATTTTCGCCAATTTATTCTTCATACGTCCCTAGAAAACCAAAGTTCTAGCTCATTTATCCGGCCTAACAAACGCGGTTCAGTTGCCTTTGGCTAATGCATTACATGTAATGCACGAACGACACAGCCGGACGTAAAATGCATTACATGTAATGCACGGACAGTAAACGTGTTAACCCGTTTTTTTTAAATATCAGGTTAATTTTAGGTTTAATTTTAATATTACGTTATTTATTCAATAGTAGGATTTCGTTGTGGGGTAAAATGCTTTCGATTTGGATCGAATTTGTATTGATTATAATTATCTTTCAGCAATTTTTGGCTTCACTCTTTTCATTGTTTTTGTGTTGATAAAAGATTATTAGGTGTGTGCAGGTTTTAATATAATATTTGCCAATTCTGTTACTCAGCGGTGTGTAAGATCGATTTAACGTTCTAAAAAATATTCAAGCTTTGATTCCTACTCATATAATTAATTAATTTCAAGGAGAAGAAATTAGACAGTAGGTATAATCAAAGCTTGAGTAAAAAATTTAAAGAGTGATCAAGCATTTTTAACTATGTAAATGTAGATAAACAACTTTAAGGCCCTTTTGCACCACAAATCACTATGGGGTTTATTTATAAACGTTGCTTAAGGGGACGATAGCTGACTTTTAATGATTTTATACTGAAGATGACGTCTAAACGAGTGTTAATGATTTGGAAAAAAATATATGTTAAATTAAAGCATTTTTTTAATATTTTAATATAGGCATATTTTTGATTATGTTTATATTACATAGTGAAATTAATTTGTAAAGTTATGTCTAACGCGGATAAAAAACTGAGAATGACGCAAAATCCATCAAGCGTATTTTTCTAAAAACTTCACCATTTTATCTTATCTTTTAGTATACGTGTTTTATTAAAATACTTTTTATTTTACGTGTAATAAATTAATAATGCGTTTTATTTTGGGACAGCGCTCCTTGATGGGCGAGTCCTATTACTGGCTGGACGTACGACGCGTTGCATGAGCTCAGTACAGAACACGCAAGCTAACCATTCAAGGTCACTGTCATATATCTGCGTCTTAAAGTTATTTAATGATTAGCGACTGTTTAACCATATATTTTTGACGTTTAAACGTCTTTGAACTCGAATCAACGTTTATAAATTAACACCTTGGTTGGTACATATATAAATAAATATTGTTAATGACGTTTTATTTCAATTCACATTATTAATTTGCTTTAAAGCGCAGGAACGTTACAAATAAATTTTTAGGACCAAATCTTCTTTATCGCGGTTAGATCTTAATATATTTCTTGGAACAACATATTATAGCATGCAAATATTTAAAGTATTAAATAGTACAGGGGCTAATAATGCCAGATTTCTTGTGATAAAGGGGTAAATTTTTAATGTCTAACTTATTTAAAATACCATTCTGTCGCTGTCAACTTCAAACGATTAACATAAACAGAATTATGTTTCAAATTCGTTTATCACTGAATGCATTAAGTGATTTGTGGCGCAAGCGGGTCTGACATCTAAATTCTTGATAAATGATTTTATTTCTGTAAGTTTGTTTGTACTGTGGTAATCCTCATCACCAGGTGCGAACTACGCATCAAAGACCTGACGTTACACAAATCCTGCATCGTGCAATTACAGTTTATATCGATCGACATACATAAAACTTTCCGACATCAATCGTTGGGCAGTTGCTCGCCAGACACGATACCCGTCAGGTCGGCAGATCCTCCCTCTTTTTTAGAGAATGAGTGAATTTTACACCCTGTTTCTCATTCCTCTTAATTAATACTTTTACACGTCAATCGTATTTTAAAAACTAGATGAGGTCGGCGTTTCCTATCTGACTACGCTGAGAAGAAAGGCCGAAACAAACTCAGAGGTCGCAGTCTCTTTTAAAGTAAAGACATAATCTTGGTCAGATTATGTGAAGACCATGTAGATTGGTGTCTGAAATGGTCTTTTGAAGAAAGAACCACTGTGTAGACCTCAATCGTGTAGCTCAACTCAGAACTTAAGGAGCTCAACGACTCGACGAATTCAAATGAAGTTTCTCACTTTATTTCTCTAAACCTCAAACCCACCATTTAAAAAAGTAGCTAACTTCGAACCTAATCTTTCTAAGGTTCATTTCATTTGCATAGCCCTAGATCCAGACTTTCTAGACGGTAAATAAATGAGAGGTTACGTGTGAAATGTAAATATAACCTCTACGTAATTAGTAGGTGGTATAAGACTTGGCTGAACGTATAATCCAGGCTTAAAGGATTTTGTATTTAAATTGAGGTGTATGCTACTTTAATAAATGTATACTCTTTGCTGTAAGCTTATATTACGGTTCTTTGTGAAGAATGGATACAATTCGCATAGACTTTAAATAGGTCACTTACTGCTTGCTTAAAGTTTAGAGACGTTTAAACGTCAAACATTTATGTTTAAACAGACACTAATCATTACTTAAGCAACGTTTGTAAATAAGGGGTTAATGTTGAATGTGTTTATCTAGCTTTTGTTTCGACTAATTCGTAACAAAGTTAATTCGAATTAAGTGACGCTCTGTAATAAGTTTTCACAATGTGTAATACTAAACATAGTAGAATGGTAAGAGGGATCAACCTTTAGTCTGACCACGCCATACAAATATCACTAAGACACCTGTCAAAAGAGGTGGTCGCAACTGTCCAAGAGGTAGTTACAATGTGCTGATTCCGATATAAATTACTACTTGAAGGTACCTACTAACCAACTGCCAATTTCTGTTGCAAACTTGAATTAGATGAAATAATTTAAATGATATTTAATTACCAAAAACGGGATTACCAAACTGTAAAGATCCACAGGAGAACCAAGGTAACCGACATAGCTTGAAGGTGGCAGTGGGTAGGGCACGTTGCTCGCAGAACGGGTGGCCGATGGGACCGAAAGGTTCTGGAGTGGCGACCGCGTACCGGAAGGCGTAGCGTTGGAAAGCTTCCCAATTTGTTCCCGTCCCGTTGGACGCTGCATACGAGATGCACAGAACCGGTCGAAGTGGCGATGTGTGGAGGAGGCCTATGTCCAGCAGTCGTCGTCTACCGGTTGAAATGGTGGTTGATGAATCAAAAACTTAAACTCAAACATTGGCTTATAAATGTGAACATTGGCATTTTTTTATTTATATACAAGGTGTCCCTACGCGGTCAAAATGTATGAAACAGCTGATTTTTTTAAAATAACCGACGAAAAGTTTCAACGCAGGGGGGTTCAAAATCATGTACTGAATCCATGGTTTCAGTTTTCGCGTCGATGTCCCTGCCACCCCGTATATATTATTATTTTTGCGTGTGAAATTATCAAATAACTTCTCCTGCTCTGGACGGAGCGACAGGGCGTGTCAAACTCTTACTGACTAAAACCCACCCGTGTTCCTTCAATTTCCAAGTTGTCGGGGCCACGATCTCCCTTTCGGATTTCTTCGCAACCCCGGCAGGAACATTGCCATTACTAATTACAAAGATCCCGACCATAATTTACTCTGCTATTTAACTGAAAACAAAGCAAAGATAAACATGTACTCATAACAATTATTTGCACGTTCTGTGATAATAAATTGTGGACATTTGAGTGTCAAATGTGTTACAGAAATATGAGTTTATGCTGGGCTGGTATATGAGACCGGCCACAATGTTTACACTCCATAACCCTTTACATAAGTAACATGTATATGCTGACGTGTTAGGATTTGTAAATATGACTGGATATTCTTTAAAATACATATAGATACATAAACTTACGCCTTCTTCTCATGGGGATAGGCAGAAACAACAGAACGCCACCTACTACGATCCTTACATACTCCTTTTGTCTCATTTACGTTCATACATCTAGTTATACACGCACGTCGGTTGCGAGTACTACGCACCTGGCCTTTCTAAAGAACATCACCAATAAGGTCAGTATATGTCCTCCTAGGGCGTTCCCTCCCGGCGTTTCCAGTCACATCTTGTAAATACATTTTGTTAGTTGCTTTTCATTCATTCTCTCAACATGACCAAACCATCTCAGCATACCCTTTTCAATTTTTGTCACTACATCTTCAAAATATTCTTTATAATATAAACGGCAATTGGCTAACGGTTGAGGAAAATACAGGTTGTACAGTGTGGAAAATTTATTATTAAGCAAATTGACACTCTACTTCAATTTTCCATGTCATTGCTGTTTCATATAAAGTCAAATAATTTATTTCAATTAGGCACAAAAAGGCACTTTTGAACGTCAAAATTTACAAAAATAGAATTGATTCTAGACGCCCCTTCCAAAAGGTAGTTTTCGTATGGAAAAGAATGGGCAAGAAACTCCACCGTTACTCTTTTAAAATGTTTTACTGTATTTTGTAAACATTAATTATATAATTTTATGTGAAGACGATGTACCTGGAATAAGATTACTATACCACAATAGGTAAAAATAATTAAATATGATCATACAACTTCCATCCTACCAGTTAGCCTTAAACACAAATACCTATTATTAGTTAATAGCCATGGCAAGCAGGATAGTGACTCACTGGTTTCTAACAGGTATACTACCAGGTCGATGACAGCAGGTAAATATGATGTACCCAGAGTTAGTAGTTACTATGGCGACAGAACTTTAAAAAAACGCGTTCCCTACTTATTGAACACTTTGCCTGCTGACATCAGGCAAGAAGCTAATAAAGTAAAATTCGCTCGTAATCTTAAAAAATATTTGTTAGATTCTATGTGAGTGTAGGTATTGAATATTATATAGATTATAGATGTACCTGATAAATATATGTTTACTGTTTGAGAGACTCAATGATCTCACAGTTAAACTGCGTAAGCAGTTTTTTGGGGCAATGTAACCTAGCTTTAGGATTTTTTTAAGTTAATAAATAAATAAATAATAATAATAATAAAAAGAATTTTTAAACAGTTAAGACTCAAATATTTAAATAGACAATTTAAGTAGGTATCAGCATTGCCATTCAACGTGGCAATGCTGTCAGTCTTCTGGGCATGTTTCTGGATGACAGCAATGCTGATGAGTACTTCGACGCCTAAGTGTCCTTTTGTTTTTACTTATTTGTATATTTACTTAGTTAGTCATTTAATTTGGTACCTAGTGTAATAGTTTGTTGTGTTAAAAAACTTAAAACTCAATGCATTTATTTCAAATAAACCAATTACAGGCACTTTTGAATTGTCAAGGGGTCGGTCAGAAAAAGAGAAAGATGAAGCTAGTTGCCCATTCCAAAGCGTAGTAGGTACCTATGGAGAAGAACTGGCAAGAAACTCCACGGACACTCTTTTAAATCAAAATATGGTTACATCATTCATGTTGAAGTTATAAATATGAGAACGATGCAGAACGTTAAAAGCGTCCGTTATAAAAAATAAAACAATTCAAAGATTAAATTAAAATAAGCTGTGGCAGCTAAGAGATGACCAGTACCTATTGACAGCACCCGTTCACGAACATGACGCATGGATTAGCACCATTTAGCTCAACCACTGTTAAATACTGTAAAAGAAATAAAGTTGGCAGTCAATTGATTTCCCGGACTTTACCTATGTTTGATTTCCATTCATGTCACTAATGATTTGAACCTAATTATGGAACAAGCTTAACATTAAGAACTGGCTAGCCGCCGCTGCCATTTGATAAAGTTGTTTATTTATTTAGTGAAATGCACGATGATTTATAACAAAAACGAGCGCATAAAATTTCATGAACAGACCTTTGACCCGTTTAGATATTATGGAAAAACTTCTGGATGTATCTACTCAAAATAAAATTATTTGAACTTTTGAATAAATTATCTATGTCTGGACCGTTTTTATTTTTTCATTTTCATTCTCCATAAGTTATTTATTTACGCCTAAAGATGAGTTTAAATTTGTGTTGAAATATGGAAGTTTCGATGCTCATAACTTTCAAACCAATTTTTTTTTTCAATTTTGCTTCCATACGGTAATGACGAGACAAATTGATATAATTTTAAATTTTGAACGTACATCGTCAAATAGACGAGTAATCACTCAAACTACGTTTGTATGGAAGAATGACCCGAAAGCGTAACCTTAAGGGCGAATTTCACCAATGAAACTGAACGCTTTCAGCACAAGTAAACCGCGTTCAAAAGATGTCAGGTCAATATTGCACAACAATTTGACAGTTTTTGAATGCGGTGAAGATGTGCTGATCGCGTTGGTGTTCTATGTTAAAGGGTTTGGTTTCCGCACTTAGTCCGTAAGGTGGACCATTGTGCGTGGGCCATGGCGGCCGTTTGGTGGTTATTCCAACCAGCCCACCTCCCTCCAGAAGCTAATTAAATCTCCTGGTCTGTTCAGAACATCTGTGTAGGATCTGGGTGACCCGAGGGTTTCTGTTCTAATCTGGGTGACGCCTGTGCATTCAAAGAGCACGTGCGCTACGGTTTCCTCAGCCTCCATGCACGCCCTGCACAGAGGACTGTCTGTTATGCCTATTGTATGGAAGTGATCGCGTTGGTGAAATTTAGACTTAGTCGTGAGGGGAAAGGTCACCGAATACAATGTTTATAATACCTAACCTACTTAGAAACAAAATTTCAATAAAACACGTTCAGAGCCGATATTGTAAGTTATAAATAGATTTTTAATAAAAAAGTCGGCAAGTAAACTTATCTCTTAATTCTGAAACCCGTTCAAAACTGGATGTTATCGATTTTGAGAAGATATTTTTAATTTGCGATTTTTGAGATAAAGTTTAAAGTTATCAAAATAACACACAAATACATAACTTCACGCATGTATTCCTCGAAGGGTTAGGCAGAGGTGCACCTATAGTACACCCACATTTCGCCAGTTATGTTTAAGTCCCATGTTATTGGGGCGAGTCTATTGCCATCAACTGGACACAAATCCAGACTACGGGAAATTTCAGATGGAAAACCCCAATAACACTTGACCCGATCCGGGAATTGAACCCATTTTCACATCAAAATAAGTAATGTTTAGATGTAATTTAATAACGGTGAATACATTCGTATAAAAATAATGTTATTGCCACACGAAAATACCTACCTACATAATGTCGAATTATAAAGAGATTTGGTAGGTACCAAATCTCTTTACAATTCGACATTTTTACTAGCATAAATTAATCACGCGATATTTACTTACCTATAAGTCAAATAAAGTCGTTGTGTGTGCGTGCAATCTGCAATGAATCCTCACTTCCCGGTCGAGCTCGCCTCAACAATGTCCGAGAGTTCCAACTCAAACGCCGCCCCGCTATAACTCAGCAAACAAGCCCAGTGAATCAACTTTAAACTAATTTATTATCATCGAAGACGTTGTTATTAACACCATTGAGTGGCTCAACAAACAGTTACTGGCGAAGGAACACAGCCTTCTAACGTCATTATTTAGTCCAATTTGCAGAATTAGCCTGATAAATGTGTTTGAATTAGCGTTTTCGTAGACCGATGCGCGCGCCGTAGCTCGTAGCGACTGCTGCGAGCTACGAGCTCAGTGTTACCGCGCCGGTGGAGATCACCGCTACGTTCGCGCCGCGATTCTCAATCGTTTACGTATTAAAGAACCTTCGTATGATTTGTGACGATATCTGTGATTCGTTCTTGTGTTGTTAGTGTTGTGATAATAGTGACTGTGAGTTTTTACGAGGTAAGTTTTATCGATAAAATTCTGTGGTTGGAATGTAAGAAATATTTTTTTATTGGTGTTACATTTAATTTTCTTCGTGTTTATTTTAATCAATTGACAGATGACGTTTCGTTTCCTTAAGAAACGTCTTGGAAATTAAAAAGTATATATTTTAGTACCTTTATTTTCCTCGTTTGGAAAAATAATTTCCTGGTATCAAAACTGACCTACTTATTAAAATATTCATATTACTTGAACTGATATACATTTATTATTGCTTGCGAGAACTGGATATATTGATTATATTAACAGAGAAATATTTTATAATTATTTACCGCGTGACTATTAGAACTAAAGATAGGAAGTTAAATCACTGAATCCTCATTATCATACTCCAAAAAAAAAAACTAGAAAATACAATTATTTGACGTCTTTTATCCGTATTCTAAAATACACAGCCACACAAAATAACATGTAAAATACTAGAAAAATACAAGGACACAATTAAACGTCTTCCTAAATTGAATTCCGCGGAATCTCCCCGGGGATTACACCGGGTCCATTGGGGGGAACGAGTCATAAAATTGATTTTGATGAGGATTACTGAAAAATTACATAATTTCTCAACAGTTTTTGTATGTAAAAACTTGTATGACTTGTCAGCTTTCAAGTTTTTTTGAAAAAGGCAAAATAAAATGCAGATTCAATATAATTTTTTCGTGATTGATTATGAATATAATATTAATGTATGCAATGAAAAGCAAGTCTTGCTAAGACAAGAATAGTGATCGATTCTTCTAAATTAATCATTGTTAATATTTCAAGTTATGATCAAGATATTCCTATGAATTGCCAATTCAATATTGTTCCGGAAGACACATCTGCCTCATTATTTATTACCAAATTCAATTAATTAACCTAATTTTGAAAATAGAAGCAGTTGGTATACCTCTGCCTACTCGGAGTAAATAGGCGTCATGCTAAGTTCTGGTAAATTCGAAAATAAGTACTTACCATACTGGTAGCAGCCTCATATTTATAAAAAGAAAGTATTTATTGAGACTGGCATAGGAAGTCACAACACACACAACATACACAAAACATACACAACACATACACACACATATCATATTCTCACAACATACTGCGATCACAACTAATCTGTTGGCTGAGGATTGTATTCATGGCAATATTTACTCATGACCATTTAGCGGTATATGACGAGACGAGCTTAATACATAATGGAGTTAACATTATTTATTCAATAGTAATATTCACTAGTTTTGTCTAATCCTAACTTAATATTATAAATGCGAAAGTGAGTTTGTTTGTTACGCTTTCAAGCTAAAACGGCTGAACAGATTTAGATGAAATTTTGCACATGGGTAGATTACCTGGATTAGGATACAGAATATTTTTTATCCCAATATTCCCCTTCTTCACCACAATCTTAACCTATCAATAATTTTTAAATTCAGTTAAACATAATAAGATAATATTGTAAGTACATTTCCGTTCCTGATTTATTCATCTATTAATTCGTGGACAATGGTGTGGGTTTACCTATTTGTGTTACGACTCATAATTTTTAACCTTAACATGTAACTGTTTTTTTGTCCCTAATAAATAAATTCCCATGGGATCGAGACTTATGCGGATGAAACCGCGGGGCGCAGCTAGTAAAGTATAATGATTAAATATTGACTTCTGCCCGTGACTTGTCAGCGTTTACCGGGATAAAAAGTATACTATTTATTTAAACTTTTCACACTCAAAAAGGTACAAAGGCGGACTTAATGCCTTAGGCATTCTCTACCAGTCAACCAAGGGTGGTGAAGAGATTGGAGTATGTGTTAATCCAGATTATAAACTTTCTATGTGCCAAATTATATTCAAATTCGTTGAGCCGTTTTTGTGTGATTGAGTAATAAACATCCAAACGTACAAACTTACTCATTTATAATAATAATTATATTATTATATAGTTGGAGGATAAGTAGGGTAAAAAAAAGGGCGTTACGATCCTGCGTAATCGTTATACACTTAGGTTCTGGTTGACATACTTAAATAATTAGTCTTGTTATATTTTTGGAAAAATTGCAAGTAATATAAAAGTCTAAACAATGCTCAAAGGCAGCTACAAAAAAAACTTTCTAGCCGAAAATGATAGAAAAAGCTATCATAGATTTCCTATTATTATTTTAATTACATTTTAATTGTAACTAGTGACCGCCCCTGCTTCGCACGGTTTTTACGACTTTACAGATCAAATAAATATTTATTTATTATATGTAAGTTTACACATAAATCTTCCGTAATCAATTTTCTAAATTATGATGAGAACTGCAACGAAATCCGTTGAGTTTTTAGAAGAATAACGAAACGGATACGAAAAGTGACTTTAATTTATTATTATTTATTAACAAACAAAGTTTATAAAAAGCTTAACTTAAGAACAATGTCCCGCAAAACCGTTTTCACGGTTTGTCTGTGGGAACAGAACAAATAAAATTACAAATAAGGTTTATTAGTGCGGACACTTAATTTTCACTTACTGCACATCTATAGTAACAAACAAAAATAAATATCTTTATCTTAAACGTATGGAAAGTGATTAAAGAAAATATCTTTACTTACATCAAAAGACTTATGTTATAAAAAAAAAATGTTAAAATAATGTTATAATAATGCTGCATGCCTAATATAAGGTAGATTGTACAAGGATCACCCATTTTTAACTGTTTCATCTTATTTACTGTACCTGCAATCTATGCAAATACATTTTTACTTTACTTCAAAAAAAAACTACCAAATGACTTATTTGCTCTCCCTCAACAATCTGCAAACCACTTTCCATATATGTATAGATCAGTTACCAACCAAAAATGAAAAATAACCTTTTGTAAACAGATAATATTTTAGTTACATTATATTTCTAATAATTAAGTAGGCATGAGATATTAAACACACATAATTATATTACATTCAGATTACATAAAGCGCTTGAAACAGCCCTTTGATGTTGCCTGAATACTGCTATTTATGTAAATAAAACAAAAATAAAATTAATAAACAGTAACTGCCTTCAAGGCGTAAACAACTCAACGTAAATTTTCCATGAACCAAAAAAATATAAGCGAATGTCTTTCGGAAGGAAATCGCTTTGCTTACGGAAAAGCGAGGAGGCGAGTTTGAAACTGTAATAATGTATTTAATTTTATGGCAATACTAAATTTACGAGTAGCTGTTATGTATTAAGTTTATACTAGGAAAATGTTTACATAAAATAGCAATAAGAACCCATTTTTAAATAGTAAACTGCAATTTGCGTTATTAAAATATGTCAGCAATTTTATAATGGTATATGTAGGATGTATGTAGTCGTGATGGCCTAGTGATTAAGGTCTCGCCTCTTAAGCATGAGGTTGTGGGTTCAAATCCGGGTAAGTGCCAATGAATGTTACTTTTTAAATTTATATGTGCCTAGTCGCTAAAATATAGCCCATGTTACTCGCTGATTATGTAGCTTTCTATTGGTGAAAGAATTTTTTTAATTGGTTAAGCTGTTTTTGAGTTTATCCATAACAAACAAACATATAAACATACCAAAAATCAAAGTTTTTCTCTTTATAATATTAGTTTAGATAGATTAGATTTCTGAGTTTATCATGGACATTACTGACATTGGTGAAGGAAAACATCGTGAGGAAACCTGGACTTTTAGTTAACATAAGTCTCAAATCGCCAACCCATCTTGAGCAAGCGTGGTGATCAATGCTCGTGCCTTCTCTGTATGAGAAGAGAGGCGTTTTCCCTGGAGTGGATATGTAGAACGTAGGTATATTCATTGGTTCTTCGTTTTTAATCCACGGAAGTGCAGACTTCTTGTCCTACAGAGAAGAAATTTGCACTTAACACTCCTTTCAGCGATTTTTAACCGACTTCCAAAAGGAGGAGGTTCTCAATTCGACTGTACGTTGTTTTTTTTTTTTTTGTATGTTTGTTACGCGATTACTCCGTCAATTATGAATTGATTTTGATGATTCTTTTTTTGTTTGGTAGATCATACTTCAGAGGTGGTCCCATATAAATTTTATTAACTTTACTTAGGCAGTTTTTGAGTTAGCTTCAATAATACGTATTTTTACCTCACTTAGTATGTGTATGATATTATGATAACTTCCTGTCACTGTTATTTACATAGCAGGTAGTGGTATTCGAATTTGTGTGTGGTAGGTATTACAACTAAAAAGTGAAAAATAAAAACTTTTTACAAAAAAAAAAAACAACCGACTTCAAAGAAAACACTACAAAGTGAAAAATAACTTTAATTTCGGAAGTCGGTGACAAAGAACGAAAATTCAAAACCAAAGAGACCGACTTCCGAAATTAAAGTTATTTTTCACTTTGTAGTGTTTTCTTTGAAGTCGGTTGTTTTTTTTTTTTGTAAAAGTTTTATTAATTACACAAAACGGATTAATTAAATTTGAAATTGAAAATCCAGTCACACTGATTACAATACCTTAATCTGATGTTTATGAAGTAATACATAAACGTTCAGGTTATTCCCGTACAAATCATTGGTAGACTCTACGCTACATTTAACTTACACGAATATTCGAGTCAGTAGGGCGGGAAGACAGACAGTTGTAAGGTTTCGTTTTATTTTAATTTACGCACGACATGTTAGATTTGAGAATCGTTCGAATTCGGAACATTCCGAGACTTATACGTGGATTTATAACGAGTCTTCATGCCTCTTCTGAAGGGGTATAGGCAGAAGTGAAAGTACAGCTACATTGCGTTAGTGCTGTATATTTATAAGTCCATGTAAGAGATGATTTAGATACTAATCCAGACTCTTGGTTGCTACTGAGAATTTTCTAATGAACTTAGGAATATACATACACTCTTTTCTTTTCGTGTGGTTAGTGAATAACCTGATGTCAGAGTTATAAAGCCACCCATGGGCCTCTAACTTGGCTTCACATGCCGCACAGTGATGGAAAATGGAAACAATTCTACCCTCGCGGCTGTATCAATCGTACTTTCATGTTTTTTTTTTAATTTCTTTTACAATTTATTAATTATTTCTTTGAGAAGTGCGAAAAATTTGAAATTTAGTAAATATTTTTGAATATTTTTTATACTAATTTATTGAACAATAAAACAAAATGATAAATATAAACCGATTTTTTTCAAGTGCAATTAAATTCAGTGGTGTTAGGGGGTAGTTTAGGGGTGGTAATAAGGGGTGAAAATAGTAGTTTCACCTCACGTTTTGAAAGAGCTATAATGCCTCAATTACTGGTTTATAAATATGCCTTACTAAATTTCGAATTTTTCTTACTTCTCAAAGAAATAATAATAAATTGTAAAAAAATAAATAAAAAAAAATCATGAAAGTACGATTGATACAGCCGCAAGGGTCGAATTGTTTCCATTTTCCATCACTGTGTGCCGTCGAGAAATATCTCTCAAGCATGCCGTTTCCTCACGATGTTTTCCTTCACCGTTTTTGAAGCAAGTGATAATTATATAATACGCACATGAATCCGAAAAGTCAGAGGTGTGTGCCTTGGGTTCGAACTCGAGACCTACACTCTAAAAACACGATAAAAAATTATCCAAATCCAGGACAAGATCAGTCAGCAGTAGTATTTGCAGTGGAGTTAGCAGTTACAAATGCCTCTGTTACGATGTAGGATAAATTAGAAACCTTCTAATCTCTCCTTGATTTATTTATCTGTCCAGACCTCAACATTATTTTCAGGCTGAGTAAAAGTAGGTATTATTTGTTTTGAAAGAAACTATAATTCAATTTTCTCTGATAATTAATATTGTATTATTTCAATTGACAGCTGTCAAAATAACAGTTCGATTAATGTATAAAGTGTGATTAAATCTAAAGAGTTCTTGAAAGTACTTCAAAAGGACCCACACAGCACAGTGGACTTAAATAATTGTTTCATAATATTGAATTTGATTCTAATATAATCCCTACTAATAAAATATCTCTTAGTAATTTTAATTTAATAGCTGTTGATAATAGAATTGTTTTACCTATAGATAATCAAATTCGAATTTGAGATCCACACAGCGCAATGGATTTAAATAGTTATTTGTGTGCAATTATTTACTTGATTAATTGAACTCGAAATATTTAGAATTTTGTATTGATAATAAAGCTTCTGCGGAGTAATTGCGTATCACAATAACAGTAGCAATCAATGACTTTCATTATCAAATTCAAATTATTTTATTTCACATAAACCTACATGGGCACTTATGAAACGTCAGAAGCTAGGTGCACGGTTCCAACTAGTCGTTTTCTATGGAGAAGAAGACTCTTATTAAGAGAAAAGTAAGGTACTCTTATTAAAATAATTGGTTTTTACAATATTTTCAAATAACAGTGTTAATACCTATTAACACTGTTATTTGAAAATATAGTAAAAGCCAATTATTTTAAGAAGGCCATACCTATGGAAGGACAGTGTAGGTCTTTAAACCAATCAATTTTTCAAGCAGCATCCTAATTGTGTAACATATTTTCAATCTGAATGATTTTGAAGGATATTGCTATTCCATTGCTTCAAATGTTCGAAAAATTTGTTTGCTCAACAACGTAAATAACGCAATGAATGATGTTGAACTGTCAAATTTTTTAACAGTTGTAATAGCAATCATATAATTTCGTTTAAAATTTATTTATGTTATAAATAGATTCTTTTCTATTTTTTTTATGGTGAGCAGGCCTGCTGGACTGTAGATCTGTTGACCATTTTCTATTTTGTTAAGTACCTGGTACTTATTGAAAGACCTACACTAGTAACACTGTTTTTTGAAAGTATTGTAATAGCCATTTTTTTTAAAGAGTAACCGTGGTGTTTTTTGCCGGATCTTCTCCATAGGAAGCGACCAATTGGAACCGTGCACCTAGCTTCTGACGTTTCATAAGTGCCCATGTAGGTTTATATGATTTTTTTATTTTATTTTGAATGAATTTTGATACATACAATGTATTTTTAAGCTATTGCATAGCTTTTATCGCGGGCTTGGACGCGGCGATCGAATCAAGAAATTTCGTAACGAAAATAAAACCTAACACCCCCCACTGAGCCTACCATGTAATGACGGTTCCGAAGACAACGTGATGTTGTCATGGGAACGTAATTTCATCATCCCAAGTGTAGCGTTGACAAATAGGAAGTATAGAGGTTACAAATGCTATATGCTTTAATAGCTTTACCGCGGCAGTCCCCGAGTGCCACACGTTTTTTATATTTAGAATCATTTTGACAGTTCACAGCCCCCTTGTCGCCCGGTGCATTTTTTTAAGGAGTGTAGATATTTATCTTGTTATTCATTGTTATAATATTAACAACACACTGTTAACAAACACGGTAGCTAAGTCGCTCTACTAACATTCCTTATTTTCTTCAGGCTAGCTAATTACGTCTGTGTTAGAGGTACGTTCACCACAATAGCTTAACTTCGTACTGGATAGTTACGCAAACTATTATGCTACATAATTCCCCCACTAGTTACTTTGTGCTCATATAATTAGGTATCTACTTAGTAATATAAGGCAGAGTTCTTGGTATAAAATAAGGCTTAATAATCTTTTGAGTGCCTAGTTTTCATTAAGATACACGCGAGATCTATAATTAGGTTCGCCAATGACTGTGGGTTAACCACAAATCAATATGGGGTTTATTTAAAAATGTTAAAAGTAATGATAAGCGATTGTTAAACCATACATTTTTGAAGGTTAAACGTCTCTTAACTTTAAGCAACGTTTATTAATTAACCTCTCAGTTGGTATGTTTATAAATAAATAAATAGTGTTAATGATGAGCCATTCCAAAAAAATCTTTAAATTCATATCGTTGATTTGCCTTAAAACGCAAGAATATTACACAAAATTTTTTAGGACCCAAACCTTGTTTCATGTAAATATTTAAAGAATAAAATAGTACAGGGGTTTACCGCTAATAATTTCAGATTGTAATAAGTCTGCGGCGCGTGAGTCGCCGACGGCATGAAATGTTGCCATTTTAAATATTATATTTGTATTAACATTTAGGACTAGTATTGTATTTATTTTATTTTTGGTTTGTTATTTCACTATATGCTGCACCGGTTGACGTCATCACGTCAGCGCCGGCTATCGCTGAAAACCAGCGCTGGGGCTCTGTCTCGCATGGGGTCGCAGCTTTATGCTGAGCGATGGCCGTTTTGCGTGGATGTGACGCATATTTTCCCCCAAATTGTGATTTACGTGTTTTTTTTTATTTCTTTGCGTTATGTTTACCGCAAATAAACGAATTTTCTTTCTTTCTTTCTTTTTTTCTTTTCCTCCTTTATTCGAGCAGTTTCAGACAAGCGCCATCCAATCATTGCGTTTAGGAATTCTATACGCTTTTAATCGCTTTTAATGTGTTCTCCAAAATTTGTGTGGCGAAATGTGCCCAGCAAAGTAGGATAGGGCGCCATACATTTACTTAACTAAGTGCTTATAATTAATAAATACACATTGCAATATTTAATGTAGAATTATTTTAGAACGAATCCGTAATAACAGTGAATTAATTGGTAATGCAAACTAAACTACGGGTTAATAATATATATTAATCTAGTTTATTTACTTAATAAATGCGACTAGTCTTTGGTTGCTATTTTAGTTTGCGCGAACGATAATTCAATTAACAACCATTTATTATAAACTAGCTTCTGCTTGCGACTTCGTCCGAGTGAATATTTCTCTTTCCCCGTCGCATCGCATCGCCCGCGCGATTACTTCGTTTTCACTTAGCGTTCTTTCTGACTTTTTACTCGGCTCCTAAGTGTCCTGGCGTGATGTTAAATAACCTATAACCTTCTTCAAGAATTGGGCTATCAAATGTAAAAAAAAACAGTGGCTTTCCGGGAGAGCCGACAGAAGTGAAAACTTGAACAAGATTGCCTTGGTGGAAGAAAAATACTTGTATAGAACATTGGTCCGTAACCTTATTTAAATAAAGAGCACAAATGCGTTCACAAAAAAAAAAAACTTTTAAAGTAAAAATACTTGCATAGAACACTGATCCGTAACGTTAATATAAATAAAGAGCACAATCGCGTTGGTAAAAACAAGGTGTCGGTAACGGTGTCGCGAGTCCAATTGTTTTTTCTCATCTCAAAAATGCCCAAAGCGCCTAAAGAAGCTTTCACTTCAAAAAGATTTTTTCTTACCCGACTGGTAGTTCTAGAAATTCACGCTTTCTAATAAACAAACAAATTCTTCAGCTTTATTATTAGCATAGATGATGTTGTAAAGCTAGGCAAATTAATTGTTAAGAGGGCTAATACTAAAAGTTGGCAACATCGCAAATAGCTGTCAAATATTTACCTGTTTTGATTAATTTGGCAATATTACTGTATGGAAACATGAAATGTGGCTAACTAGTGAACTAAAATATTGATTATGAAATGCAATAGTTAATATCGTAACACCGAATATTTAGTTTTAGATATAAAAAAAGCATTTGGAAACATTCCAAGTGCCTTTTTTACACCTAAAACGGTTACAACATCAAATTCAGTGTTATAATTGCAATTCATTATTAATATTCTAGTTCGCTAGTTAGCCACATTTCATGTTTCCATACAGTAATATTGCCAAATTAATCAAAACAGGTAAATATTTGACAGCTATTTGCGACGTTGCCAACTTTTAGTATAAGCCCCTCTTAAGCAAAGTGACTACCAATTTAAAGCTAAAGACAAACTGATCCCACGTACGCAATTTTTATGGCCAATGCTCTGAAATTATAAATAAAAATATTAATAAAAATAATATTATTTGAACCATTCAAAATATATTTTTTATAAAACAAAAAGGAATTATAAAAATTGGGTGTTTCTCGAGAATATTTAATATTAATATTAGGTACATTGATTACCTTTAAATATTTTAGTTTTAAAGATTGATTATAGAATAATTTGATATTATTTAAATAATTTAAATAAAATATTGATTTGCGTATGCAACGCATTATCATATCTAGTCTCTTGATTTTATAGGAGTAAGTATGCAAAAGAAACACACTTATCGTATGCAACGCAATCACACGTCTCACACGCAACGTCGACCTGCAATGTCCCGGCATGGGAGGGTGGAGGGGATGTTCCTACGCTATCCCACGCGTGTGACTAGTGTGTTTATAGAAACGCTTTCACGCTTGCACGTCATAAACAAATAGACCTTTGGTGGACGCGTTTTGTTGTCAAAATAGTCAAAATGGAAGATGAACAGCTGATGCCATTACATTGATGATGAGATTACAACATCCAAATTACGTTGCATACACGGGACAAGTGTGCACACCAATTCTCCCACGCTGCATCACATACGTTGCGTTCGTGGGACCAGTTTGTCTCTCGCTTAAATTGTTCGTATATTTAAATTACAACTGTTACTCTTAGACAGTTGCATGAAAAGGTTATAAAATAGCAAATTGACGTTGGGTGACAATTTAATACTCATTATAAAGATTATAAAGGATCATGCGATAAAATAAATTATCCTAAACAAAAATAACCTATTTAATAAATTAGTGCACCCTCTCATGACGCACCAATTAATCTGTCTAGCCTACCTATCTATGTTGGGGTCGGTTTCTAGTCTAACCGAATGCAGCTGAATACCAGTGTTTTACATGGAATGACTGCATAACTGACCTCCACAACACAGTTACTGGGTCAGAATTTTGTCAGACTGGTTGTCAGAATTTTGGGCTTCTGACTACTCTTACCGAGTAGCTGCGTCCCGCGGTTTCACCCGCATAAGTATGATAAAACGGAGGCACTTTTAGAGCACATTAAGTAGCAGATACACTCTCACATACACTTACACTCTAACATACACTCTCTCATTCACTCTCACAGACACTCTCACATACAGACACACAACGCACAAGTATTCACACTCGAATCACACACTCACTAACATACTTGTTTTTATTTGATATTTTAAGTACCTACGGATTTGTTTTAATAGATTAAGATTATGCTGTACTATGGAAGAGCGGAGTCTCCTAACACAGGCATTGTTTGCTTAAAAGGAGACTCCAAACACGAAACCCTTTTTTGTAAACTGAAGCATAAATAAAAACATTTTTAATTTAATTTAATTTAATAAGTCTCGATCCCGTGGGAATATCGAGATAAAAAGTATTCTATGTGTTAATCCAGGTTATAAACTATCTGTGTGCCAAATTCCTTCAAATCCGTTCAGTAGTTTTTGCGTGAAAGAGTAATAAACATCCATTCATCCTCATAAATTTTTGCATTTATAATATACTAGCTGCGCCCCGCGGTTTCACCCGCATAAGTCTCGATCCCGTGGGAAAAAAAAAGTATCCTATGTTCTTTTCCAGGGCATCATCTATATATGTGCCAAATTTCATCCAAATCCGTTCAGCCGTTTTAGCGTGAAGGCGTAACAAACAAACTTACTTTCGCATTTATAATATTAAGGATTAGTATGATCTACGAATGACAGCCGAGAGGGGGGACTCAATATGTAATGATTAGTCACCCATCCAAGAACCAACCGCGGCAAGCGTAGCTTAACCTTCGATCGACCCGTACGGCTTTTATTACTTAGCCACGAGCCCCATCTCGAGGGTTATTAACCGACTTAACAACTTACATCAGTATCGTTTGCAGAGGACGACACGTGTGATTAATTTCAGGAGTCCGTATAACTCCTCGGTTACCTGCGGAACCCATAGCGAATAACTCGCATCAATCATGCCACTGATGTTTTCCTGTTTGCGGAGGAATAATGACGCTTTTGGGATATTTTAAAGTTTGGGATGAGGGTATTTAAATACAATGTGGAACATAAAATATTGGATTTTTTTGATTAGGTAGTAATCATGTAGAAAAAACCCTGTCCGACCCGTGAAGATGTTGTTAGGTTAGGTTAGGGGTTTGCGGACGGTGAGCAATGGGTAGCTCGCCGTCCGATAACGACCAGGCCCGGGTCGACGCCGACGGCGCGTTGTGTTCCATGCGCGCCTCAAAGAGATGTCATCAGAACTGACGGGGTCCGCTAGGGCCGATGCCTGCCGGGGTTGCGAATAAAACCGAAATGGAAATCGTGGCCTCCGGCAACATGGCAACTGAAGGAACACGGGTGGGTTTTAGTCAGTAAGTGTCTGACTCGCCCTCCCGCTCCGCTCAGAACGGGAGAAGTTATTTGATAATTTCCCACACAAAAAAAAAACAAAAGGGTGTTGTTAGGTATCGAACTGAGAGTATATTTATGTGGAAATTTCATTTTATTATTCCAAAGAAACGTGTTTACGTGTACCTCGCTCCCATGGCCTCGCTTGCCTAATATGTCACTCTTGTTTTTTCGAAACAAAAACCGAATAATTATAATTTGTTTTTAAGCTATTGCATAGCTTTTATCGCGGGCTTTGGGCGCGGCGACCGAATCAAGAAATTCCGTAACGAAAATAAAACCTAACATCCCCCACTCCGCCAACCATGTAATGACGGTTCCCATGACAACGTGACACTAACGGAACGAAGTTCCCATGACAACGTGATGTTGTCATGGAAACGTAATTTTTGTTTTATGTCATCACGTCATCATCCCAAGTGTAGCGTTGACAAATAGGAAGTATGGAGGTTACAATTAAATGTTATGCAATAGCTTTACCGCGGCAGTCCCCGAGTGCCACACGTTTTATTTTTTTTCTAAATTCGCTTTAATGATCGAATACAACTAGAGTTATTTTCCTATCAGTTTGAACGACATAAGGTCGCCTTTAGCAGCAACCTTTACAGTACTGTAGAGGTTTTAGCTTGCATAGCTTTTCCATGCAACGTTTCAGAATATTTTATATATTGATGGCATTTATAATGAGGAAAACATTATTTAATATTTAGAAGGATAGGAAAGAATAGAGGATCAGCTTGGAAAGCTGACAAGAGCGCGTCATGGTGTAAAATGACTAGAGTCTAGAAATAATTGCCTCATATTAATTTAAACGACGCCTCTTTCATTGGATCTCGCACTAAGGCAACCATTGACTTTTCGGATTTATGTGTTTATTGTATAATTATCACTTGCTTCAAAAACGGTGAAGGCAAACATCGTGAGGAAACCGGCATGCCTGAGAGATATTTCTCGATATGAAGCCAAGTTAAGCTATTGCATAGCTTTTATGGCGGGCTTTGAGCGCGGCAACCAAGTCAAAAAATTTCGTAACGAAAATAAAACCTAACACCCCCACTCCGCCTAACATGTAATGACGTTTCCCATGACAACGTGATGTTGTCATGGGAACGTAATTTTTGTTTTATGTCATCATCCCAAGTATAGCGTTGACAAATACGAAGTATGTAGTAAGTAGCTTTACCGCGGCAGTCCCCGAGTGCCACACGTTTTTATTTTTTTGGGTGGGAAATTATCAAATTACTTCTCCCGCTCTGGGTGGGGCGGGAGGGCGTGTCAGACTCTTACTGACTAAAACCCACCCATGTTCCTTCAGTTGCTATATCATATCTCGCTTTCGGACTTCTTCGCAGCCCCGGCAGAAGTTAGAGGCCCATGAGCGGCTTTAAAACTAACACTAACTACAAGAAAAGAAGATTAGATCCCGCTACAGTACTTTATAAGAATGTAATTGAATCCACACTCCAATATTAAAGTGCATCATTATCCAGACGTCAATCACACGTGAGAAAAATAAGAAATTGCAATTAAGTGCCAAAAATATACCCTTGTCGTAATATAAAAGCCTCAGTTACATTTGTGACGTTGATATATGTAGTAACACCTCATTTGTCACAAGCTGTTGAAAGGTTGAAAAGAAAATGATGGTCACTCGTGTGATTATACACTTATTTTATTTTATACAGCGGCTTCGCCCACGTGATTTCTTTATAAATTATAGCCTATGTTACTTATTGATAATATAGCATTCTATTGGTGAAATAATTTTTTAAATCGGTCCAGTAGTTTTTGAGTTTATTCGTTCCAAACAAACAATCAAATCGTTTCTCTTTTTATTTTAATACTAGCTGCGCCCCGCGGTTTCACCCGCATAAGTCTCGATCCCGTGGGAAAAAAAAAGTATCCTATGTTCTTTTCCAGGACATCATCTATATATGTGCCAAATTTCATCCAAATCCGTTCAGCCGTTTTAGCGTGAAGGCGTAACAAACAAACTTACTTTCGCATTTATAATATTAAGGATGTTACTCATTGATAATATAGCATTCTACTGGTGAAATAATTTTTTAAATCGGTCCAGTAGTTTTTGAGTTTATTCATTACAAACAAATCTACAAAAAATCAAATCTTTTCTCTTTTTATTTTAATATTAGTTTAGATCAAGCAAAATATAACAATTAACTGTAGAAGAATCTTTTAAAGGCTTGTGGCTAAGTAATAACAGCCGCACGGGTTGATCGATCAGGTTAAGCTACGCTTGCCGCGGTTGATCCGTGGATGGGTGACCATCTTTACATACCAAGACCCCTCCGTGCCTCGGAAAGCACGTTATGCCGTTGGTTTCAGCTGTCATTTGTAGATTTTTGACAGTCGTTACGGGTAGTTAGAAGCCCAAAAAGTCTGACAACCAGTCTTACCAAGGGGTATCGTGTTACCTAGTAACTAGGTAGTGGAGGTCAGATAGGCAGCCGCTCCATGTAAAATACTGGTATTCAGCTGCATCTGGTTAGACTGGAAGCCGACCCCAACATAGTTGGTAAAAGGCTAGGTAGATGATGAATCTTTTAAAGGCAAGCATAATTAATTTATCTCATCTTTTGGACTTTGAGCTGTGGTCACGTTCGTAGATTTGCATGGTAATTTGCGTACTACGTCCAGCTTTTAATTCTCTTGTGAATGACTTGTGGTTCATTCGAGATGTCATAGAGTTGTCCACATGCATATTATGTAACCATATGCATTTAGTGAATTTCGCGGATTTGCCAATGTATATCATAGCCTTATGATTGGCACAAGTTTGCGTAAAGTGTTAGCGTGTACCTTTATAATATTAGGAACTTTGATCACTAAGGTTGTAGTTTAAAGATTTTAAACTACTTATTAATTTACTTAATAATGGGATCTCACCTGATGGTAAGTGATGATCAGGCTGAAGGTGAAAGCGAGCTTCACCCGGAATCCTCAACCACAGAGGAACTGGATATCCTACCTCTAACTGCCGAAACACAACAATGCTTTTAACATTGTTGTTATGGCGACAGACTTAGATAAGATGGTGGTAGCTAGCCAGGTGGACTTAGGACAAGCCCTGCCACCAACCAAACCGAGCAGAAAATTTTGCTGCCACTAAGAATCGAACCTGGGACCTCTGGGTCTAAGACAGGTGGTCGAAGCACTAGATCACAGAGGCGGTTAAAAATCTAAAGATATTAATCTGAAAATCAACCGAATTAGTCAATCCATTAACTTGCATTTAATTTTTTATTACATAGTTGCACAAGTCTGTACCTCCCATGGATTTTGAATCTACCAACAAAATCAGAACTCAACTTATTAAAGTATAAAACTAAAACCCGACTACTGAAAAATTACGCTCTAAAAAGTATGAAAGAAGAAAATATTTCAGACAGAAATCAAGACATAGGTACAAAAGTGGTCAAGGTAATGCCGTGGTCGCATGCCACTATAATTTTGTAGGTATACAGGCATGCGACTACTGCTTTACCTTGTTGGGCCATCATGGCATTTATGGTATACATAATAGGTATTAATTTTACAGCCGCACCGTACGTAGCAGTCTCACTTTTGATTGTTTTTAACAATTTAAACATATTTATTTACTTGAACAATATAATTTAAATACATATTTATTATGTGCTCGTCAAGCCCTTTCATTTGATATCCAACATGGTACAATTAAAACACATTTTTTTAGTTCATGCCTTTATCTCGCCATATTGTTTTGGGAAGGGTTGTGAGGCACTGGAACACCGTTCACGGAGCTGGAGGTGCCTTGTATAATATTTGTAAAAAATAATAATAATTAATAATTTACTAACATAAGTACTATTTACTAATAATGTATGGAATGTAAGAGCAGTGGTGGCCAAGAGCAGTGGTGGCCCAGTGGTAACGGCCGCGACTTACGAGTTGTATGTCGTAGGTTCGAACCCAGACAGGCGCTTTACTTTGTGTAAATTATTTTATCACCACTGCTCTCAAAACGGTGAAGGAAAACATCGTGAGGAAACCGGCATGTCCTAGAACCGAAAATTCGAAGACATGTGACATCTACCAAACCGCACTGGGCCCGCATGGTGGATTACGGCCCACTACCTCTCACTGAGAGGAGGCCTGTGTCCCAGCAGTGGGAACATTATAGGCTGATGATGATGTATGGAATGTTTTATTCTGAAATTAACTGATTAATTAGTCAAATTATGATCAGTAGTTTAGAAGTTATGAGGTAACAGACGAACATACATACATACCGGTTAAAATTATAACCCTCCTTTTTGCTTCGCCGTAGGAGGGTAAAAAGAAACGTGAATTGTGTTCGACTCAATTTAAAAAGTTCTTTAAGTCCTACACCTGGTAGGAACTATTGGATTTTCTTCTGTAGTAGTTCGTCTGCGCCACATAAGTGCTTCCCCAGATGTGCATTTCGTTTATGCTTCACTGGATTACACTCACTGAGGTGCAATACGGTTTTATCAGTTTTTGCGAACTTGTGCTACAATGGAGACGTGTGTTTTCAGACATACGTTTGTTTGGTGGGCTTGATATGAACATTGTTGGAATGTGATTTATGCAGAACAATATGTCAGAGCATACGATCTATAATAATATCATAAATGCGAAAGTGAGTTTGTTTGTTACGGTATTACGCTAAAACGGCTGAACGGATTTGGATGAAATTTGGCACATGGGTAGAACATGACCTGGGTTATGGCAAAAGATACTTTTAATCTCGGTAATACGTTCTTGTGGGATAATTTCTGACATCCACGCGGGCGAGCTGCGGGCAAAAGCTAGTTCTACAAATAAAGCTTTCAGATATTATTTTTTCGACTTCAACAGAACATAATTATAAGTCCGAATAAACAATATAACAATAACCAGAACGATTATTCTTATTTATAAAAAAAGAGATAAACTTTACTCAAGTTTTTTTACTGCTTTTTATTCGACGAGAGCCGCATTTTTTAAGCATCGACGTCGTGCGCCTGTCTGAAACAGCTGATGCTCGACTGAACGCCAAATATGCCGAAAATGCAGTGAAGCCGCATTACATCAATACTGGCTTACGTCACTTACTTGTTTAAAGATATTTTGCTTTAGAAAAAACTTACGTAGGTAGATTTCATCATGGGTTTAGTAATTGTTCTTCTAACTTAACAGTCAGCTGTGCTGCTGGGGGGTTTGTTGCGCCACTGCTTCTCATCTAAAGTACTAGGAAGTGGTGAAGGACGGGCGTTTTAGAGGACTATCTTATGTTATTTTGATGTCATAAAGTGCTAATTCTCAGCCTAATTTGTATAAATAGCTTTTGATTTTTATTTGAGCCTGTCCCTTGCTGTCCTTCCCCAGCGACGCTGTAGGCCGAGGTTCGTACCTTACAGGGGGTGCCCTTAGCGTGTAGTCGTTTAGTTTCTAAGTTTTATGCCCTGGCTGGAGGCCTTAATTTATTGAGGCAGCCACAGGAAAGTCCGGTTAAGTAGCTGACAACCTCCTAGGTTGACCTGCAAGATGCCATTTATAAAAAAAATAAGAAAATATTATTGTTGTAAATTCAAAGTTCAGTGAATATAAATTCGAGAAAATATTTCAAATTATGTTATTCACATAAATGAAATTCACTTTTGATTAAATCTTCAACTAGTTTCTCACTGCGAAACTAAAATATATTTAACCTTATTAAAATAGATTTTGAATTTAATTACGACGTCATCAAAGGGGCTCTCGACCGAGTTTCATTGAGAGTTTGTCTATAGAAGTCAACATTGACTTATTTACTTGTGATCGGGGACTGATGTCAAGGCTGTAACTTAATTACAATTAAATTGTTGAAATTATTTTGTTTAGAAGTTTTAAAGTTGGGGAGTAAACACAGTGAAATGACTCATGATTAATTCGGCTTAGAAATGTAAAATTAAAAATTATGTATTTTATTGCATTAAATTTTTGCAAGATAGAATCAAGTTGGTGTGCAATCGTATAGTCGATTATTTTTGCATTGTGATCATAATCATCATTTCAGGCGAAAGACTGAAGTGTTCTGCTGGATATAGGCCTCCCCCAAGTACTGCCACTTCGACCGGTTCTGTGCTTCCCGCATCCAGCGGATTCCTCATCTCAGCCTCGATCATCGGTCCACCTTGCGGGAGGCCTTCTAACGCTACCACGTCCGGAATTTTTGGATATGTACTTTTATTTTCAACCAGAAAGCCTATTTAGCTACCCAATTTTTCGGGATAAGTAGAGGTGTATACTGTTTTCAGGAAATTATTTATTTGTTATTAGGCTCTTCAACAATGAGTAATAATTAGTACATTGCATTTCATGTGAAGCCAAGTTAGAGGCCCATGGGTGGCTTTAAAACTCTGACACCAGGTTAGTCACTAACCACACGAAAACTTAAGTCTAAGCGCCTCATTACTTATAGAAAAACACAGTATGCACTAAATTAAGCGGAGATAACATTAATGAATCAATTAAAACAAGTAATACATAGTTTATATAAAATAAAAATAAATTATTAAAAGCTAAATTGATTACAATAAATTACATACATTAAATTAAATTAGATTAGATTTTATTTTTGATCATTTTATATAAGATTAGGTTTATATTAGATTTTATACTAGAGACACCCATTAAATGGCAATTGCGGATTTTTTTTTAGAATTTATTGTGGGCTCAAAGAGCCTCGAGATCTCTAATGGAATTGAATAACTTCTCTTGAAGACATAAGTAAAGGGTTTTCCAATAAGAGGTGTTATTTTGATATTCAAAGAAAAATGCCATTTTTTTATATAAATGATCGGATGTTTATTTCATTATAAAGAGGAAGGTATGCCGTTAATAGTGGAAAATAACATCAGGCAAATGACCACCACGACCACGCTTACAGGACCATATCCTTTTCATGAAATTTTCCGTAACCAAATGATGACCGAATGGATTGCGCTATCGAGAGACGATTAATGATTTTTTATGGCCAGAATTGGCTGGTATTGATCTGGACAACGTTTAATTTCAACAAGATGGCGCTACGTGCCACACAAGCAACGAAACCATTGATCTTTTACGGGAAAAGTTTCCGGACCGTGTTATCTCTCGAAGAGGTGATTACTATTGGCCACCGAGATCTTGTGATTAAACACCTTGCGACTTCTTCCTTTGGGGCCACGTGAAAGAGAAGGTCTACGCCAATAGCCCAACGTGGATTCAAGATCTCAAAGATGGAATTCGTGAGGCCATCGAGGACATAGGGCAGCCACTTTGCGATTTGGTTATGGAAAATTTCATGAAAAGGATATGGTCCTGTAAGCGTGGTCGTGGTGGTCATTTGCCTGATGTTATTTTCCACTATTAACGGCATACCTTCCTCTTTATAATGAAATAAACATCCGATCATTTATATTAAAAAATAGCATTTTTCTTTGAATATCAAAATAACACCTCTTATTGGAAAACCCTTTACATCATACCTCACTTCCACAATCTACCACGATTTAATCCTCCAGGGTTTTTTTCGTGTGCATCAACAAAGATAAAAAATCGCACACAATAGTCCAATTTTTTCTCAAAAAGTAATAATAAACCTTACTTGATATAATTTTTGTAACACCATACGAAAGTTTATTCCCGACTTGGCTCAAGTTTTGACGAGTTTCCCTATGGAAAGATTTCCGTGGCTCCTTTTACGTGAAGTATGCTTGGTATCTCTTTGTAACAGTAGATAAGTTTATGTTGATCCACGAATAAGATATAAGCTAAAAGGGCGTGGATGTTGAAAAGGTTAATTAATATTATAAAGCGTTGGTTTTCCTTGTTATGATTTTTATTTGTTAAGGAGCTCGACTGTGGAGGTAACACCATGCATATTTTTACTTCCTACCAAGCAGCATTGCTGTGTTCCAATGTAATTACTGATGAAACTTTCAACTTTGTATCTAGGCCAAAGATTTAAATCGTCATTTACTCTCACTGTTCTTAGTCACGCGAAACAGTGTTCAGACTTGGAAGAGTGGGTTCACACAACAATGATGACATTTCCATGACTATCGCGTCAAGTCACTGTGTTGTGTGTGTCAGAGGTGTCAAAACGAAACAAAAACACGACCATCTACTGAAGCGCGAATCTAACGATTTAAATCTTTGATCTTGGATGCATAGGGTGAATGAATAATGGTAATATTGTTTATTTAATTATTTAGCTATGTAATTGAGTAAACACATAACATCTCGTATTTTCTTATCCTAATTCCCATCGTATTGTAGATAAAGCTTCTTACGGGACGCAAAGGAAATAAATCAGACGAAATAAGTCTAAGATAAGGTCTGACACACCCTTATGTTGGGGGTAGTTATTGTCCACAACACACACATACATACACACATACTACCACACAGCAATGTATCTAATTACTCTGTACCGACATACTGCACCACGCTGACAGAACCACTAAAGTGCATTGTCTTCTTCAATTCTATGTAATTGAACCGCATTGTTTAACTGATTTGTACAATATAGATATGCACAACAATGGTGAAATTAAATCTTATATTTTGGTTATTATAAATAATACGCACTTATTTAATTCACGAATAAACTTTCCCAAAAATCTTCGACGGTATCTCTGGTCATCATCACTCACGAAAGCCACGTGGGTGACAGAATGAGACGCATAAAGATGGAGAAATCCGGTCTCTGGTTAGAGAAACCATTTCATCAATTTATTGAGGAAATCATATTATTGTGCTACCCCTTAGGTAAACACTAAATAAGGTCTTTACCAATTTGGAAACAGAAGAAATACTTAACAACAGTAATTATAGATACAATCCCCCCAACCTTGACTGCTCCAACACATACACACACCTCATTCACACAAACACACCCCCACACACTGAAGCAGTCACCATTGTACCCCACAACTAATATTAAAGATGTTCGATAAGGTAACGTGTGTCCTATCAAGCATCTTGTCCTATTGTTTCCGCAAGGCGTGTCCTTTGAGCACGGGTTCCAGAAGCCAACCGTGAAGACAATTGGATATACGAAGATATGGCTTTTGTTCGTAAAGGTATATAGTAGTCGGTTTTTAAAGAGGATTTGAAGAGTACGAGACATTTTGAAGTTTTGGCAGCATGGAATTAGTAAGTACCTACTATCATGGTAGTATGGAATTTATATGTACTATACCGTATACTATTAAATAAGCATTCTATTTTCACCAGAGCAGAGCTCGGTCGCCCGGGTACTACTAATAATATGCTCTATTATTGAATTTCTAAGACTGAAAGAATTCTCGTAATTGGAACAGTATTTTTAGAGAACACCTTTTACAAACACGTTTGACTGCCTCGCTAGTCTAGTGGTCGCAAGCGCTACTACTGATCATGAGGTCCTGGGTTCGATTCCCAGGTCAGACAAACTGTTATTGGGTTTTTCTGTTAGGAATTTCTCTTTGGAAGCCCGGAGTCTGAATTTGTGCCCGGTTGATGGCAATAGGCTCGCCTACATTACTTGAGACTTAAACATAACTGGCGAAATGTGGGTGTACCCACTATGTGTACAACTCTGCCTAACCCTTCGGGGAAATAAGGCTTTATGTGTTATGTTTTACAAACAAACATAGTCATGAGTCACTTTACGTTTTTATCATGTAATTATGGGGAAAGATTAATTTACATTCATTTATAGTAACAGCCAAGGGGTATCGTGTTACCCACTAACTGGCTTGTGGAGGTTGCTCCACTGAGAGTAGACTTTCAGTACGATACTTAACAACATCTTCACGGATCGGACAAATAAAAAAAAACAGCGGCACTCCGGGAGTGCCAACAGAAGTGAAAATTTGAAAAAAAATCTGCACCGCGGTAATCAATGCTTTGATGTTTTTTATTCCACGGTGTCGGTAAATTGCGTTACCGTGTCGCGAAATCAATGGTTTATTCCGTAAGACGTACCTACTCGTAACATAAGGTTTAGTTGAAAACAAGCGTCAGGTACTAGTTGTCTGGCTTTTATACTGAACTGGGCCTTTTTGTCGCAGCCGTGAGGCACACAATACTGTTTTAAGCTTTCTTTGTTTTTTTCTGTTTTTTGTTTTTGAAAACTGTGTGCCTTAACCTGTGTCAAATTAATTTATTTTCTTTCTTTTCTTTATTTATTTAACCATTTATGTACACACAAATAATACACAGACAAGACAAAAGGAATAGAAAAATACGTACAAAGGTGATGCTTATTTCTTCTTTCTTTTGCTTGCTTCTTTCTTTTCTTTCCATCTCAAAAATGCCCAACGCGCCTAAAGAAGTTTTCACTTTAAAAATTCGCTACTTTTTTTTCAATGGGGAACTTTACCGCGTTATTACATGGGCTGTCGTTTAGCGGGTGTCTACAACTCATAACTTATGACTCTTGTTGAAAGTTTTCAAAATTTTAATAGATTTTGAGTAATTTTGGTACAAAAATATGAATTTTAAATAACAATAACTTTTTTATTTTCAATAGTAATAAGATTTTTTATCACTACTATTTGTGAGGAGCAGTGGTGGCCTAGTGGTAACGGCCGCGACTTACGAGTTGTAGGTCGTAGGTTCGAACCCAGACAGGCGCTTTACTTTGTGTAAATTATTTCATCACCACTGCTCTCAAAACGGTGAAGGAAAACATCGTGAGGAAACCGGCATGTCCTAGAACTGAAAATTCGAAGACATGTGACATCTACCAACCCGCACTAGGCCCGCGTGGTGGATTACGGCCCACACCCTCTCACAGAGAGGAGGCCTGTGTCCCAGCAGTGGGTACATTTATTGGCTGATGATGATGATGATGATGATGACTATTTGTGAATGTTTTTGCAGTACCTAGGTATGTGCCCCTTTCGGTTCGGGCAGGTTTTTTTTGACATATTGTATAGTGTCGGAGGACGTGCATCGTAAGCCAGTAATAGCGATATGATCGTTGACACCCACTGTATATACATAATCATTCGTTGTATCCTGTTTTATTTAAATGGTGGACAAAAAAGGTAGATTTCCATTTTAATCTATTTTGCTTCCAAGGTAGGTCAGTTATAGGAAGTGCATGAGAATTGACCATGCCACGACCATGGACGTGGCATGCACTGCCATTTTTATACGTCACATTCACAGTGTGTTTGTGCACTTGCTAACCACAAGTAAAGCGCGCGTCGCCGTCGCTTCGTGAGATAAAAATAATATACACTAATCCAGTTTGTGACACAATTGCGTAATGCACGATCAATCACAATTTGTTTCGATTTGAAAGGGATTGCTAATCCATTACTTCATAAGTTGGAAAAAATATCTGCTCAACAACGTAAGTAACGCAATGAAAGTTGTTGAACTGTTAAGTTACGCAATTAGGGTACTGATCGGTGAAGTCGACAAAGTAGCAAATTAATTGTTTTATGTATTCTGTACTCTCAAATCTGAGTTTGTAACTATTGGGACTACGTGCCTTGATTTCTGTATTGTGACGATTTGCTCAAAACTATTGCGAGTACCAAGAATGACGATTTTTATTTATACCACAGTCTAATTAAGATGTATGTTGACTTGAAAGAGCATGGCAGTTGAGAGTATGTCATGCTCACTTAAATGTCTCGCTGATGGTGGCGAGTGTGTTGGATCATTCGGTTCCTTACAAAATGGTTGAGCTGGATGGTGCTGATCCACGCGTCATGTTCGTGAACGGGCGTCGTCAGTTGATAACTTGAGACTGGTCATCTCTTATCTGCTAGGGCTTATTTTTAATCTTACATTTTCAATTGCTTTTGATTATTTTTTGTACATTGTTCTTACATATAGAAGCAACAAGAATAATGTACCCAAGATTTTGTAATATCTATATTTAAAAAAGTGTCCTTGGAGTTTCTTGCCCATTCTTCTCCTTAAAGATCTACGTTTTGGAATGGACAACTAGCTTCAACTTTCTGTCTAATTGACCGACTCTTTGACAGTTCAAAAGTGCCTGTAAATGGTTTAATTGAAATAAATGCTTTGAGTTTCAGTTTGTGTTTAACCGTTACCGTAGTCTTGTCTATGTTCAAGTGTACCAAATCTATTTTACCTCAACAAACACTATCACAAAAGAGCAGGGAACCTACACACTTAGTCACGTACTGCTACAGATGTAATCGCTTCTCTTGAAGTGGACTGCGGGACGTTTGCTGAGGAGCCAGCAACGACTTCCCTTTGCAGTTCTAGTATAATGCTGTTTAATTTGTCTGCTGATTATAATAAAAATTTTCTCTCATTGAGGGTTAGTAAATGTAGAAGTAGGTAGGCACTGCATTAATTCGTTCCTGAGTTTGCAATACAATTTAATGAAATAATATTTTCTGAAGGATCAGGTGCCTCCACTGTTCACCAGTAATGTTTAAGTTCTTGCAAGTCTAATTGCCAAACCCATTCTCCTGGCTGTTACGTAGAATAGGGTAGTTTCCTAGGTAAAAAAAAGAAATTCTATTTAGTCAGAGTCAGATAATAAAAAAATATTAGACACGTATTTTTTGCTTTATCAAATTAATCAAAAATAACTTAGAAAACACGCATTAAAGTTGGGGAGTGGGGGCTCGCTACGTCACAACGCAGTATAAAATTTAGCAAGACGTGACGTCATGCCACATTTTATCTCAATGTATCGCCGTAATCTTTTGATTACGTCAAAAATGAAAAAATACGTGTCCAATATTTTTTTATTATCGGAAAGGACTAAAAAAAAAAAATTTGGAATTCCTTTATTCTAAAATTTTTGTGTTTTTGATGTGTAACGAGGAGCTCGTGGCTAAGTAATAACAGCCACACGGGTCGATCCACCAGGTTAAGCTACATTTGCCGGGGAAGGTCCATGGATGGGTGACCATCTTTACACATCGAGAATCCTCCATACCTCGGAAAGCACGTTAAACCGTTGGTTTCGGCTGTCATTCGTGTCATCTTTGACAGTCGTTACGGGTCGTCAGAAGCCCGAAAGTCTGACAACCAGTCTTACCAAGGGGTATCGTATTACCCAGTTACTGGGTTGTGGATGTCAAATAGGCAGTCGCGTCGGTTAGACTGGAAGCCGATCTCGAGATAGTTGGAAAAAGGCTAGGCAGATTGATTGATGTGTAAAATCTTTGCTTTCGCTTTACTGCAATCTGTGAGCGTGATTTCGTGACAAGGAACGGAAGTGTGTAACAGGAAGCCGGGGAAGCGCGCGCTATTTGATTTGACCAATGAGCGCGCGCGGTGCTAGAGTTGGCCGTCAGATGGTACCAACTCACACATCATATGCGACTACTGTATTATTATTTATTTATCTTTATTCACATATTTATTATTTATTTATTTATTCTTTAGAAAGCTTACAGTCTAATATCTATTTACTATGTACAATAGCGCTTACGATTGCCATTTAAAAGCTTCCACAAATTGAAAACTATGTACCTAAAATTAAAAAGAAAGAAAAGATAAAGGATACAAAAATAAAAATAAAAACAAAATCTTCTTAAATATGACTTGACAAAAAATGTTCTTTAAACAAAACAAAATAAGTTCTTCTTTAAAACAAAACATAAAAAGATATTTAAATTTATGTATAATCGTGTCGTCTTTATTTGTTGTGCTAAAAACAAAAAAAAAAAAACAAAATGTACACATGTGTTATATGATATATAATTATGAATAATACTACTCATTGCGGTCTATAACAAAGTATTCTTTATTTATAGTACGCTTTAATGTGCTAGGGCTGGTTATAAATAGATCAACATCTAAGTGATGGTAAATGTAACTATTATGCTAAGCCCCACAAAATCGTAGTAGTGGTTTGACTGTGGGGTCGGTGAGTCTCTATACATTCAATAAACTTTGTACAGACGCCAGCACATCAAGTCACTACAATCTGTCAAATTTCTTTAACAGATTTTCAACTTAACTCTACAGAAGAAGGTTCAATGTTGATTGGGAAAACCTGTCAGGACTGGAGCAGGTTGATGTGCTGGCATCTGTACTTAAAACTAATTATTATTTATAGGTAACATAAACTTTAACATGTTTAAGATAGTTAACTAACGTGTATAACATGTTTCTAAATATTATTTTTAAATTTATTTTTAAAACGATTTTTGTTCAGTTCACTCCTTATGTCTGCTGGCAGACTGTTCAATAGATATGGTATTCGTTTTGTTAGGGTTCGGTCACCATAGTAATTAGTGACTCTGGGTACATTGAATTTGCCAGCAGCCATAGATCGTGTGTTATGGTTGTTGATTACATGAGTTAGGTTATGCTCTTGGATACCATGGTGGTTAACCGCTAAAATATACTTATGTTTTTAACTAATCGGTAGAATTTTACATATTTTAAATAATTTCCTATAATCTCCTTTACAACTGTTTTTAGTTTTTTGAGTAACCAGTAGTTTCAAGAATGCATGCTCGTTTTTTTTTGGATCACTACATACTTGTAACCAAGTCTGCATGTAAGATGCAGGTATAAGTAAGATGCCTAAATAATTTTTACCTGTACAAACTCTTTTATTGTGATAGTACAAAAGAGCAGCGTACCTACACACTTAGTCACGTACCGCTACAGATGTAATCACATCTCTTGAAGTGGACTGCGGGACGTTTGCTGACATAAGCGGACTCACAAAGGGATTTCCACCTTTCAATGTAGACTACTGTTCTTCGTTGTAATGTAATTATGTTGTCGAAATATAATATTTACGGTTTTCAGCAAAACTTTTACTTTTATTTTTATTAAAAATTATTGTTTATTTATTTTGTAATCCCATGGTAGGATTTATATATCCGTAGGTGTGTCCGTGGCATCACAGCGGGCCCTATCAGAATACCAGTGCTGCGGTATTTATTTTTTAAATATCGCAGCCTATGCTATATATATATACCTTTTTGGCCTCGCACAGGTCTTTTATTTATTTTTTCCTTTCAATAATTCGAAAATTTTTGCTACTTTTAGATGCTCCTTTTTAGTTGTTATTACTGTTTGTATTGCCTGTGCGTATCCCAAATAAAATATTTTTCTTTCTATCTTTCAAATGTATTTAGAAATATTGATACGGTTCACATTTTTGTTGTCTAATATCCGCAAATGAACGACCTTCACCCGCCTGTTTAATGAATGAAAAGTATTTTATATCAAATTTAGTATGTTAAAAAATATATCACGTGTGGGTTGGCTAAAAAAATCCTGGCCAGACAATGATTAATAAAAAAATTAAAAAAATGATTTTTGAAACTTGCACTCATTCGTTTAATGATTAATTCGTTTAAGTAACAAATATTTTTCTTAAAAAGCACTATCCACTGATATATCACTTACGGCTATTGAGCACCAAGAACATTCCTGAACTAAGGTGGCTAAGTAGTCACAGATTTAGGTCATAAACTCTGAACTGACTAACAATTGGCAAAAGTCGAGTTAGTAGCAAAGGTTCTCCTTGAAAAGTTCTTTCAATTGGTGTTTATCTTGCAATGTTTAATAAAAACATTTTTGAATTTTTAATAATCACAGTCTGCCCAGGAATTTTTTAGCCAACCCACTCGCGATATATTTTCTAATATACTAAATTTCATTTAAAATACTTATCATCCATTAAAGAGATGGGTGCAGGTCGTCCCTCTGCAGATCCTTAATTACTGATTTTAAAAGTATAGGTAAGTACAGGTTTTGAGGTTGCGACATTAAGATAATGATCGACTTGTATTTAGCAGTATTTACCAACATTTTTTCTTGTTTTGTTTAAAACTAGCTGCACCCCGCGGGTTCACCCACATATATCTCGGTCCCATAAGAATATCGAAATAAAAAGTATCTTATGTTCTATTCCAGATTATGGTTTACCCACGTACCAAATTTCATTCAATTTCGTTCAGCCGTTTTAGCGTGAAAGCGTATCAAACAAAGATACAAAAAAAAAAACTTTATAATATAAGTCTAGATTATTATTTAGGATCAGGATTTATTTTTACCTCTACATACTTTAGTCACGTACTACAAAAGAGGTTCGCATCTTTGGAAGTGTGCTGTCTGAACGTTTGCTAACATAAAGGGGAAGGAAAAGGTAAAGAAAGGATGTTCTGAATGTCTGTTCACAATGTAATTACAATATGTTGTTTTCTCATTAAGGCAGCTGTTTATACACCGTGGCATTTTAATCGTCTTACAAAAGCACCCCACTTCATGTTTCCAATGACAAGTAAACATTCATTAAAAAAAAATTATATATCATTTTTTAGGGTTCCTCAGTCAACAAGGAACCCTTATAGTTTCGTCATGTCCGTCTGTCTGTCTGTCCGCGGTCTAGCTCCGAGACTGTTCGTACTAGAAATTTGCAATTTGGCATGAGTATACATATTAATCATGCCGACAAAGTGGTAAAATAAAATTTTGAATTTTTTTTTTAGGGTACCTCCCCTAAACGTAAAGTGAAGATGTATTTTTTTTTTTCGCTTTTTTTGGGATATCGTTGAAAAGGTCTTTCAAAATATTGTGAGCATGTTAAAACCATTTTTGAATTCAGAAATCCATTTACGAAATATTAAGCTTTAAAGTACAAATTTTTGTTAGAGTCAAGTGTTCCCCCCACTGCCAGCTAAATGGTTGGTTTTAGATATGTGAAAAAATTCACGGCAGTAGCTTATATAACGAATTTAAAAGAAAATCTTTCACAGCTGTTAGGCTTTACAAGTTAACGAGTAATAATCGACCAACTTAAATTTGCGGTTGTAAAAACATGTTCTTCCATACATTCCGTATGAAAGATTTTTTTTTTCACCTACAAAGTTAAGTTTGTTCTTGGGATAAATTCATCCCAACTACGGAACCTTACATTGTGCGTGGTCCGACATGCACTTGGCCGGTTTTTTTTTAAATGAATGTTTAGTAGTCATTGGATATATGAAGTGGGCTGCTTTTGTAAGACGACTAAAATGTCACGGTGTATAGACGAATTAAAAGAAGATGATGCTGTTGGTAGCGAGTAGTATATTTTGCTGTTGATATTTCTGACACGGTTGACACATAGTGAGTTAGATTCGCTAGGTAAACAAAGACCTCTAAATATTATAATTTTCATGAAAATTGCCCGAATTAATAAAATGTTTTGACGCAATATTGAGCCCAGAGATTGCGTATCAAAGATAGGAAAATGTTCTCCCAAATAAAATACTGATATTGACCTCAAAAGACTGAAAGTGGTGCCCAAAACAAACACGGAAAAGGTTAGGAAGGAGATGAATACACGATGACCATGCAGTATCTACCTAAAGATATGTGCACACCTGATGGAGCTGTCTTAATAGGTATTTAATGTTTACCGAAAAGATACCGATACCGGTGTCAATTTTTACCCGACTTCGACAAAGCCAAAGGATATGTTTTAACAGTTTATGTGTGTATGTTTATTTATGTTCTCTCATGACTCCTAAGCTTTTGACTCCGAATATACGAAAACCGAAAAAAAAAACGACATCGATATCTTTTACGACTATTTTGTTGTAGTTGGGTTTTAGTATTTAAACTTTATATTTTCCCTCTCTCTTTTGATTGCATCAAATATAATTTATTTATTTATTGGGGTATTCGTTGCAACTGGTTGTTGCTTTAGAATTGTGGTTTACTTTGTCAGTCCACTCGTATTTCATGGCACTGTTTCAATACCTTGGCTATAGAGTTTTGGCGAAACGTTGTAATATTGCATTGTTTTGTAAACAAAACGTCCTATGCTATAAATAACTTAGGCAATATCTTCTAAGGATCAGTACCTACACTATTTCGGTAGTCTGGTTGATATCAACAAAATATTTTGCCAGATAGTTCTCGGTATCTTTTCTACAGAGAAAACCGATACCATGCTTACAAGTGGGACCGGACCTTAACAGTGAATGTGTTCACTAAAAATAGATATAAGATATCGCCCACTCTACACTCAACTACTATTTCAAGTAACTGTAGGTTGATATAATATTTATACGTAAGTGAATGCTGGTTATCTGTAAAGGCGTGGGCGGGAAAGGCCCTATTTTTAACTAAGCAAGCTTTTTTATTCGTTTACATAATTCCATTTACTTAAGAAGAGTTTTTAACTGTTTAAACTTTTAGAATATCCATTTAAAATATTGTGGGTTGTACCTATAATTTTATGAAATTCGAAAGCAACTGTTCAAAAGTCAATTTTTTTTCATAAACTCATATCTGCATTCAACCTTAACATAACCCTTCAAACGCCATTTTAATATCGGAAACCATCCCAAAACGCAGAAAACGTCCCACATTAGACGCAGTCCTAATTATTTTCAAGAAGGAACCTGCGTCTCTTGACTCAGTTCCCTCCGTAACGAGTGTACGTCCCAGTCCAATGGCCCTCTTGTTAAAAATGCATGGAAACGAGGCGTAACACGCTGTAACTACCTCCCTTTAGCACGCCCTACGAGTGTTCGTACGTATCTCTTTGGAATTCAGCTCAGTTTCATCGGTTTTTGATGGCTTATTTTTCGTGAGTGGTTGTATTGATTGAGTATGGATGGTTTAAGTAGATAGAGATGATAGTTAATTGATTCAGACGTGACCTTGCGGAAATCTATTATAAAATACAATAGACGTGCATATATTTAGTAACCTGTTCCGCTTAGATATTTCTGAAGAGCCATAAAAAACCTTGAAAGAAATCGACATGTGTTTCACCTCTCAACGAGGCATTCTCAGGATGACGATTAACTTGTCGCGAACCCGAACACGGCGTGTTGCCACACCGAGCGCTGAACGCAGAGTTTCTGAGGATGCCTCGTTGGTTACTAAATATATTCACGTCTATTGTATTGTAGATAGAGATGTTTAATTAAATTGCATAATGTCAAATACTTGATAATTTATCACAAATATGTATCAACTATCTTTGGTCTTACCTACTGAAGGCCACTGCTGGACATAGAATCATTGTTGGTTACGTTAGTGATAATGATTGATGTTAGAATTAGAGCTTATCTCATAGACATAATGTATTACTAAATTGTTAATGTCAAAATAACATACAACTTCATTTATTTTTCCATTTCAATTAACCAGCAATTAATCAACTCCAGTCACGTATTTCCAAAGACCCACAGACGCAAAACCCACATTTTACCACCCTATCATTACATGCAAGTCTTCAGCTAAAGTCGCAGTCGTTCTGTGCAATTGCATAGCGTTTTGTAGATAAAGCCGGGCTCACAAAGCTGACGACAAAGGGCAGACAGTCTTTGTGTTCTCGATATTGTCGACAAATGACGCATACCTACCATTGCCTTTTGAAGGTAATTCTGTTGTCATGAACGTTTGTTTTGTCTCCGTTTTGAAAGGTTCTGAGCCTTAAAGTTGGGGAGGAAAGTCTCGATATTTTTAGGATTTGTATTGTGTATTACTGTTAGTAAAGTCATAGAAGATTTCTTATGAAATGTGTATCGCAGTTCCACTAAAAATGATATTGTGTTTTAGATATTTTCTAAGAAAAGAATAGAGATGATATTTTGTTACTGTTATATTTTTGTCCTGAGCTATTTTCAAAGAATATTAGGAATAGCCTGTTTTATTCGTCTATTTAGATTGTCCCAAACAAACGGCTCGTCCTTTCTATATGAAACTTATAACTTGCAAAATGTACGCAAATTATGTCATTTACAACTCTGTCTATTCCTTCGGAGAATAAGCGTGATATTATGTATCCATTTCCATAATTCAACTACCCTTAATACCCGTTTATATTAATAACAATTTTTAACACGCTTTTATTAGGTCGACCTGTATGTAACTATGTCATGGAATCTAAGGTAACTAATTTAACCATCTTCTAAGGGTCTTAGCGTAATGAAAATTGGCAGCTGTATGTAGTTCTGATGACAATATAATAATATGGTACTGTCAAACTGATCTGATGATGGAGCCGGAAGATATGAACTGGAACTTCATGATGGAAAATCGTATCATAGCTGTTTTGGATTTCTTAGAAAAGTCTTGTAATGAACTTTGACCACAATTAGGATTCAAGGTTTGACGATGAAGCCGAAAGATAGGCACTGGCATTCCATGATGGAATATCGTATCATAGTCGTGTTTGCACTTGTGAGAAAGGCCACGTAATGGACTTTGAACACGATCAGGTTTCAAGCGTGTTTTTCTAGTGTTTTTAAACTATTAATTTATTTAATAGCTAAGTAAATGCAAGCCCAAATATAAATATGCAAACTGTATTAAAAAAGTAATTATAACAAACTAAATTACGAGTAGTTTACGGTGAATTTATGAACATTATTATGAAACAATGCGTGATTTTTCCTGAAAGCATTTAATTTTAATACTCCGCTTCACATAATTGTACCGTTTACTTTGTAATAAATGTACAGTTGGAAACATGCGATGTGAGTAGCATGTAGCTTAACTTAATAATATTGTATGAGTAACATATTTTTATTTGCACTTTTATTTACATAAGACGTATTAAATGTCGACCTATGAAATTATCACGTACGTACCTTACCTTTTATAGGTTGGGTAATTATCAAATAACTTCTCCAGCTCTGGGCGGAGCGGGTGGGCGTGTCAGACACTTACTGACTAAACCCTACCCGTGTTCCTTCCATTGCCTGCGTGTTGCCAGGGGCCACGGTATCCTTTTCGGATTTTCCGACAACCCTGGCAGGCATCGGCCCTAGTGGACCCGTCAATTGTGCTGACATCTTTTTGGCCGTCGACCCAGGCCTGGTCCTTATCGGATGGCGAGCTACCGTATTGCTCACCGTCCGCAAGCCTGCGCCTATGGTGGCGGGGAATCGGCTTGGGATTCCCGACGCCCAGAGCGTCTCCTGCGGCGACTAGGGGCGTGAGGGTGCGAAATTTACCTCTTCCTCACGCGTTCCGGGCGTGACGGCTTCCCATGCCCTCTCGCTTCGTACCATGGCCTGGGCCAGGGCCGGACGCGAGAGATCACCGCCGCCGATCGCTTCCACGAGGGCACAGCTATGCTCCGTCCAAGCCGAGCAGACCTCCACCGTATGCTCCACTGTGTCCTCTGGGCGATCCACACAATGGTGACACCCAGGCGTTCACCTTACCTAAGAAGTAACTTATTCTATTTTACACCTTAACTTTAACTTTATACCTCAATACCATAATCAGCCTATATTGTTCCCACTGCTGGGACACAGGCCTTCTCTTTGTGATATCCCGAAATCTGAAATTCTGCTAAAAGAGTAAAAAAGATTAGATATAGAACAAATCGAAAACATCTCAAGGAAATTTCCACATACATTATTATCGTTCGTCTGAAGTACGTAGATGGCATTTAAGCGCGTATTCAATAAATCGTTCTAGAATACTCGATGCTCAAGTGTAATTCTCAAATTCGAATTCTATTATATTCTCTTTTTTTTCTATTAATATAGTTTTCACATACATACATAAACTCATGCTTTCTTCCCATGGGGGTAGGCAGAAACTACAGAACGCCACCTGCTACGATCCTTACATAGTCCTTTTGCCTCGTTTACGTTTATGGTTATACACGCGAAGTGGTCCACTTAGAGCACCCGTCTGAATATCACCTGCGACTCAGCAGCCTACTGGTGGGATGTATTTGTTTTACACGATGTTATTAAATGAAAGATATCCATAAATATCACTAGAATTTTTATTAATTACACATATTTACGTACATACGATTTTTTTTTATCGATATCTTTCATTTAATAACGTCCTGTGTAAAACAAATATATCCCACCAGTAGGCTGCTGAGTCGCAGGTGCTATTCGGACGGGTGCTCTAAGTGAACTTACTTCATACACGCACGCCGCCGGTTGCGAGTACTACGTACCTACTTTTCAATGGAGAATATTATTTATTCATTTCCTCACTATCTCAATTTACAAAAAAATACTCAACAATTTTATCAAAATATAGAGCATTTTCAGAAAAATTAAAAAGAATAAAATGGAAACAATATAGAGCAAAAATATCCTCTCTGTCGGATACCATTTAATTGGACGTCCTGCTCTTATTCATTACTCAAAAAAGTTCCACCCTGTGTGTGCATTTTTTAAAATAAAATTTATAGACTCACAAACGGAAAAAGGAAAACGGTGTTAAATTTTACGTTTTCAGCACAAGGAAATATGATAATTTCGGAGAAAAAAGTAAAAATTATCGGCCTCCTTTTCTCAAAGGAAAAGAAAGAAAAAAAAAAACAGTTGACAGAGAAAATAAATGTTGGGATGGAAAAGAATCTATTCTTATTAAGGTCTATAGTTTTATTGTTCCGAGTAAATAAAAAGGCGATAAAAAACTATCAGACTATAAAATAGGACTTGAAACGATCGACGCCTTGTTTTGAGATCGACGTTTCGATCAAATTCAGTTAATACAGCTACACTTTCACTGAGGCCGCCTCGAGGCGAGAATAAATAAGATACTGTTAGTGGAATACGAACTAGACAGACTACGGAATTGCTGTTTACACTTAGTTGAGTTATAAATTGTATGTGATATGGCTTTATACTTTTTAGTCATTTTAGTAAGACCTTTAAAAGACAGGATGTACTTAATATTGTGAGAAAGAATGAGTGACTGATATAAATCCTTTACTATTAGACGAGTTATCTTATATATAAAATTCTCGTGTCACAATGTTAGTTACCTTACTCCTCCGAAACGGCTTTACTGATTTTTACCAAATTTTATATGCATATTCAGTAGTTCTGAGAATCGGCTATTATCTATTTTCATACCCCTAAGTGATAAGGGTTGGTCACCCCAAACAAATAATTGGCAAAACAACGTTTGCCGGGGTCAGCTAGTATTTGTATATATATTTGTACTCACGTTCTCAAAATAGGCTCTAATGATTTCGATCAAAATTGTAATATATGTAGGGGTTTACGTAGGCGAAAAATCGATCTAGCTAGGTCTCATATCTGGGAAAATTTGTTTCACTCGAGCAGAGCTCGGTCGCCCAAAGTTTAGAACAAGATAATGAATAATGACATGACATTGACAGTAGAATAATGATCATGGCAGCATGGAATTAGTAAGAACCTACTATCATGGCAGCATGGAATAGTATGAAGTTTCCTATACTATTAAATGAGCATTCTCTATTTTCACCAGAGCAGAGCTCGGTCGCCCAGGTACTAATATGTGATATGGGTTCATACTTTTGTGTCATTTTAATAAGACCTTTAAAAGACACGACACACTTAATATTGTGAGAAAGAATGAGTGACTAATATAAATAATTTTAAACAAATATACATACATAACATCATGCCTTGTTTCCTTAAAGGGTTAGGTAGAGGTGTACCTACAGTACACCCACATTTCGCCAGTTATGTTTAAGTCCCTTGTAATAGGGGGCGAGCCTATTGCCATTTTAAATTCCCCGACTAATAATTATGATCAAAACTTTGATCCAGCTCGTCCCATCCTTGATGTCCTCCCTCCGGTTGACGCCCTAAGCCGAGGTTCGTATCCCACGGGGGGTGCCCTTAGCGAGCGTTCACCTAGTTTTAATTAGCATAGCTGAATAAACCCTTGCTGGAGGTTTTAAGTGTACAGTAGCTTCAGGAAAGCCCGGTTAAGTAGTCATGATCTCAGAGGTCAACTACGAGATGCCCTACCTAAAAAAATCAACCGGGCACAGATCCATACTCCGGGCTGCTACTGAGAAATTCCAAATAGAAAAATCTAATAACACTGCCCGACCTGGGAATTAAACTCAGGGCCTCAAACATAGATAAACTCTCTCTTTAAACATGGTTATGCTGCTTATTGTTGTGGCTAGACTTACTTCTTTAAATATTATAAACTATCTGTGCCTCGCGGTTTTACCCGCATAAGCCTGAACCCGTAGAAATATCGGGATAAAAAGTATTCTATGTCCTAATCCAGGTCATGTTCTACCCATGTGCCGAATTTCATCCAAATCTGTTCAGCCGATTTAACGTGAAAGCGGAACAAAAAAACAAACTCACTTTCGCATTTATGAGTTAAGTTGCGGAAGTAACTCTGTCTGTCTGTTACTTTTTTATGTCTAAACCACTGAACTTATCGTTATAAAATTAGACAGATAGCCTGGGACCTGGACAAGGATAAAGGCTACTTTTCATCCTGTGTATTAGTGTTACAAAATATGAAATACACGCAGACGAAGTCGCGGACAACAGCAATATAAATAGTCCATAATCAGATTATTGTTTCTTTATGTACCTATAGTTTTTTTCACGCGACTTTAGCAAGTGAAAAGACAACATCAAAATTGCTTTTATACGTAAGAAAACAGGTTCTCTGATGCACCAGATTCGGGGAAGCACCAACGAAATCCTTAGGCTGATCTCTGAGAGGCCAGAGTCTGCAGTGCTGAGGAGATTCATTCAACTTCGTGTGACGAGATGACACTGATTTTTTGATGAGTGATTTTATTATCTGAATTTTATGAATGATGCAATACTAACATAGTTTTAAGACCTTTGTTACTTATAATTATGGATTAGTCTGAAATAAATAAATAAAATAAAATTAATAATTAACGAAATTATGTTTTAAAGTTAACAGAAACTAAAAGAAAATCTTCTCTACAAACATAACAATATCAATTTCAATGACGATATACGCTTACGAAAATGAAGCTACTATGTCACCGAGGCAGCCCCGAGGCACACATAAATAAGACGTTGTAAGTACCATATTTTATTCAAGGTAATCCTTGTATAAACGTAAATAGTAATTTGGTAGGAAACCGAATAGGCCTTAAAGTTATGTCATTAATTTTATCTTTTTCCCGCTTATTTGGGACAAAAGAAAAACAAGAGATATCTCGACTTGTTTCTTTGCTTTGACGATGGTTGTTTAAGTAGGTAATGCAACTTTTAACCTCTTATTTCTAGGCTGGAAAAACTAATTTCCAGTTGAATTTTTGCGATTATGTTTGCCTTTCAGTATTTATAATTTTTTTTATTGAAAAATTTTTTAGGCGCGTTGGGCATTTTTGAGATGGGACTAAAACATTGATTTCACAACACTGTTACGACACCAACTTCTGACTATTAAAAAGACATCAACGCGTTGATTACCGCGATGCTGATTTTTTTTCAAGTTTTCACTTCTGTCGGCACTCCCGATCAATTTTAATCCGCGCATAACGGTGACAATTAAATACTACACATATTAAATTAGAAAGCCTTCTAACAACACGTCATTATTATATTTTTACTAAAAAAAAGCATAGACAGTGGAAAATGCAGACCTACAAAATCCCATAAAATTACAATTTTAATTAAAGACACGAATCTAACCAAAGAATAACCTCTACACGAGGCAATCATTTCCTCCAACTCGCACACGAGGCACACACGAACCAAGGCAGCCATTACCCTCTAAGATTAAGAAAATAACAGTTACAATTACATAAAACTAAAGCAACAAGCACCCAATTCAATAACTAAGACCACAAAGGTTTTACTATTAAGTCGGCTACTGTTTAAAATTTTCATTTGCGGATAAAAGTTCTGGAGACAATTCATAAAGTGAGCACAAAGAGCATTGAGTCATCGCAAATGGTTCTGTTCAGGAACTTAGTCTATTGTATCTCGTGAACCTTTTGTTATAGTGCTGAATAAGCTAGTGTCAGTTTTGATGCTGTGCTGTGTGACGATGGAGTCACGTTGTTGAGCTAATGTGTCATTGAGATGAGTGTGTTTGAGTTTTTTGACTAGTGACTGTATGATTCGCTGAAATAGGACTGTGTCCAAAAATTTTTTGAAGTGAAAACTTCTTTAGGCGCGTTGGGCATTTTTGAGATGGGACCATTGATTTCGCGACACCTCATTTTTGTAAACGCGATTGTGCTCTTTATTTATATTACGTTACGAATCAATGCTCTATGCAAGTATTATTACTTTAAAGGTTTCGGAAGTATTTTTTTTTGTAAACGCGATTATGCTCTTTATTTAGATAAGGTTACGGACCAATGTTCTATACAAGTATTTTTCTTCCACCAAGGCGATCTTGTTCAAGTTTTCACTTCTGTCGGCACTCCCGAAGTGCCGCCATTTTCTTTTTGTGCCGGTTATACAGGTTTAAATTTAATAAACAAGATTAATAAATAAATAAATAAATAAATAAATTAAAAATATTGGACACGTATTTTTTCTTTTTTGACGTTATCAAAAGATTACGGCGATACATTGAGTTAAAATGTGGCATGACGTCACGCCTTGCTGGATTTTATACTGAATTATGACGTAACGACCCCCACTCCTCAATTTTAATGGGTGTTTTCTAAGTTATTTTTGATTAATATGATAAAGCAAAAAATATGTGTCTAATATTTTTTTATTATCTGAAAGACGGCCTAAATAGAATTTTTTTACCTAGGCATCGTCCCTATTCTTTAGAGTTGTAGTTTCATCTTTTTTGTCTCTCGTATAGCAGGAGCTAATTGCTGATACTGGCAAGATTAGCCAGAGTGAAGTCAAAAGGGGGCCCTGGTTACGTTGGACACAGATACTTCAGTACCGTACCGTCACACTTAGAGGTTATCTTAACATAGCCATACAGTCCACAGGCGTACCTATGTGTCCACAAAATATGGTGTCTGAACATCAATATTGTAACTAAAATACTTTATCTATTAATATAGTTGTATCTATCCAAATTGGTTCTATAATCATTTTAATATTTCTCTATTTATAACCTTTGTTAAGTTCAATAACACTCACATTGGGAATTAATTGGCTATTCCTATTATTAGCACCGAAAATATTATCTTTTCATACTTTTCGGTAGGATTCTCGAATATATACGGTATGTATATTATTATTGTACTCAAGATGTACTTGCTAACGTTTTAATTAAACGTATGGAAACGAAATTAATAAAGTTTATGAACCAGGCTGAGTTATTGTATTTATGATATTCTAATTGAGTCAATATGCACGGATAACTTTCTCAATGAATTTAGGAAAATGTCGAAATAGCCAAATTGTCGAGTCCAGGGGAAATCTTAAATTAAATTAACTGTCATGTTGAACAGGAAAGAAATTCACGCAAATTATATGTGCATAGGTAATGTTATCTGGAATTTCTCAGTAGCAGCCCGGAGTCTGGATTTGTGCCCGGTTGATGGCAATAAGCTCGCCCTCTATTACGTGGGACTTAAACATAACTAGCGAAATGTGGGTGTACTATGAGTATACCTCTGCCTAACCCTTCGGGGATTACTGGTGTGATGTTATGATGTATAGGTAATGTTTTATCAGTTCTATAAAATCCACTGATCACATGCTTCCCAATACCTACAAAAACGTCTTTGTTCATGATTTCAGAAGTATATAGATACTTGAGACGACCACGTATTATTGTTTTTTTTAATTTAATAAAATAATAAAATCAAAAAATATTTATATTTTACAAGCTGTTCGTGCCTGGCGTCGAACGGGTGTATTTCCAATTTTTCCGGTGGATTTTACAAAATTTTCTTTCGTGCAAAACCAAACATACGAATACAGAAAAAAAAAACTGCCAAATCGGTCAAGCCATTCTCTAGTGATGATCTTTCATACATGCGGCAATAGATTTTTATTTATAGAGATAGCATTATTTTTATGTACTCAAAATAAACTATACGTGAATTCATGCAAGCCTAGTACTTTTTGTTAGTGATTTTATTAAAATATACAAAATCTTATTGTCCTAGTAAATACAACTAACTATATACAGAGGAAAATCATAAAATATAGCAACAAATCATTGGGCATCAAAAAAATTTATCCGCATCGCTGTCAGTGGGAATGGTGCCCAAAAGGCTGGCAGCATTGCCACATTGTATGGCAATGCTAATTCTTTGACCTAAAAATTGGCCAACCCTCTGGTCATGTGAAGAGTCGACCAACCGCTTGGCGATGTCCTATTGTTAGTTATAAACTATTTGTGCGCCAAACATCTAAATCCTTATATTGGGATAATATTTGTGACTGTAATACTATCTTGAATTCATGCGAGCCTAGTACTTTTTGTTGGGTTACTCTGAGAAATTGTGCACAACGTGTCGTGAACAGAATTCCGTTTTGTATGACGATATTTTTTTTTTGCAACATCCGATTTTAATGAAAAAGCCTGTCTAAATTAATCTCTGTTTACCTGTGAAAAAACTACACGAAAATCCGTTCAGTATTTCCGGAGATGTGCGCTAACAAACAAACAGACACCGGATTTTACTGTTTTATTAAGCTAACAGTCATAAAATAATAATGGTATGTATGTACGTGAATATAAAAAGGGGGGAGGGGGAGAAATCATAGAGTATCTAAAAATCGTCCGCATCGCTGTCAACGGGAAAAGTGCCCAAAAAAAAGGCTGGCAGTATTGCCACGTTGTATGGCAATGCTGATTCTTGGGCCAAAAAATAGGTCAGTCTTCTGCAGTGTTGTCAACTCCAAAAGTTCAAATTATCGAGATTCCACGTCGAAATTGTCGTTTTTTGGGCAAAATTATCATACAAAAGAAAAAAAAAGTAATTTAAATTGCAATTAATAATTTTACAATAGAGTCAAAGGGGAAGTATATGCCAAGTTTCACCACTAATGGTGCTAGCAGCACAAACCTTAAACATGTTTTGACATAGTTTTTAGTTGATATTTTTGTGTTTTAAAAAACTTGGGAGGGAAAGAGAGAGAGTTACTTACTTGTCGATGTTGACATATTTGACAATTGACTTTGACATTGTTTTGTTTTTTCTGCGTTTAATATTGTCTGACAAATACGTTTTGTTAATGGAACTTGTTTTTACAGGAAATCTCAAAATTATCGTACATTACACATTCATTATCGTACATCGTACCATTGGCCAAATTATCGTACGCTCCCATAATATACTGCATACTTGCAGTGGCGTGCGTTTCATAAAGACAGAAAGACACTGCCTACCCTAGTTCTGATAATAGATCTAATATTATTTTATCAATAAACAAAACAAATCATAAATCAGCTCCACCTATCGAGTGCCGGTGGTATCATCATTCGAATTTCGCATCATCTCGATTCGCGCTGCACTAGCGCCGCCTCGCCTCTGCCACGGTAAAGACACAAACTATTCGTCTCTAAATGTTTTTATGTGTGCTCTCGTGGTAAGTCGTATTTAATGTGTGTGCGTTCCTATAGCTACGCGGGCTTTGCTGACACACAATGACAAAAATCACGCACACAACTGCAAGAAAAGCCAGTGTCTTTTTGTAGTTATTCTATACAGCTAAGACGAAAAATTACGACTCGTACCGAACATTACCGAAGGAAAGTTTGCTATGCAATGCAAATATTTTAGGAAATAACGTTGTTTCATTGAATTTTATACATTTAGATGACCATAATTTTTTGTCGTATAACCTTTTTTACCCTTTATTGCCCGTTTTACTATAGTTGCCATATTGTTTGACGTGCGTTGTGTTTGTGAATACGCTATCAGGTAATTAGAATTTGATTGTTGTTATTAGTGTAAAATGGATAATATTGTCTGTGAAAGTTGTTCAGATGGTGTGTGTATTGAGAAAATAAAACATGATGCGTTTTCAAAACTATATTTCGGTGAAAAAAAAACAAGTTATCGAGATAGGTCGTGGTACACCGGATTTGCAATTAATACAAATTAAAGGTAAAGTCAATCGTAAATTCAATAAAAAACAATATGATTCATATCATTGGCTGACAGGTTGCATACACAGTACCTAATCGGTTATTTTGTTTCGTTTGTCTACTATTTTCAAATAATAAAACCGTCTGGAACGACACCGGTTACGCTGATATTCATAATTTTCCTACCGCCGCGAGAAAACATGAACAATCTGAAAAACACTTAGAAGCTTCCCTTAAATATCACACCTTTGGAAAAAATCGTATAGAGACGCGTTTAATCATCAATCGACAAGACGACGCGACGAACCAAAACCAACGTGCAGTATTTTTGGTGAGTAAAATTTTCTGCCTACCCTGTCTTAAAACTGTGTGCACGCCACTGCATACTTGAATACTTTGAAGACACAAATCTACAGAGCTGAACAGAAAGTCATACGTATGTGCTTATCCAGCTCGTTAAATATAAGTATTCATAGCTACCATCAACTATTAGAAAAATAAATACAGCACAGTCCAAAACAATCAACGATCTATAAATAAATAAATATACTTACTGAAGATACAGAAATATATAATAAAGGCTTACTCAGTTCCAATCGAGAGCCCATGTAAAGGATTTAGTTCGCTACAAGAAACTTTTATCGAGGTCAAAGCTTAAATTGGACACAAATTGTGTATTGTATTAGGTATATGTGCTTATATTAGTAATACGACTCTGATTTCGTTGGCAATTTTGTCGGTATTGCTTTAATGAAAGGTTATAGTCTAAAAATAAGTTTTTTATTTGACTTTTCGTGTGATTTCAGTGAAGGAAAATGTAGACTATTGGGTACGTTATAGAGTAGCAGAATTAATTAAGGGACTGTTAAGATGTAGATAGGTAATTTAAGAAACAACCAATTTGTTTTAGTAACGTTATGATTTCAATATATTGAATACTAGCTGCGCCCCGCGGTTTCACCCACAAAAGTCTCGATTCCGTGGGAATATCGGGATAAAAAGTATTTTATGTTATAAACTATTTGTGTACCAAATTTCATCCAAATCCGTTCAGCCGTTTGAGCGTGAAGAAGAGACAAACATACACACTCACAAACTTTAGCATATATAATATTAGTGTGATACGCGGGATGATGTGCTTTTGATTTGTTTTAATTAGTTCTGTATTTCATAAAAATATTCGCACAATCAAAGGAACAGTACGGAAATTCGAGGAGGACAGGCAACAAAAGAACAACGAGTTATTGCTAAAGCCAGCACCGCAAGCAGTAGCTAGTATTTTCAAATGGACTTCAAAAAAGAAAGAGGTGATGTCGTCACCTTCACGGCAAACTAACGAGCCTGAAGTTTTAGTGCAATCGACATTTTGATGATAAAATGTATCGAATGTGGACACACCCTGGAAAATTTACGAATTTTTATGTCTGACGGTTACAGAATTCAAATTGTTCGAATCTGCGTTTTATGTTGATACATCCATAGTCAACTTATGAAATTCATATAGGGTGTTTTAGCGTAGTAAATTTTAAATTAAAGAAGTTAATAAAAAAACGTGAGGCACTCGGGGACTGCCGCGGTAAAGCTATTGCATAGCATTTGTAATCTCCATACTTCCTATTTGTCAACGCTACACTTGGGATGATGACATAAAACAAAAATTACGTTCCCATGACAACATCACATTGTCATGGGAACCGTCATTACATGGTAGGCGGAGTGGGGGGTGTTAGGTTTTATTTTCGTTTCGTTACGGAATTTCTTGATTCGGTCGCCGCGCTCAAAGCCCGCGATAAAAGCTATGCAATAGCTTAAAAAAATTCACATCCTGGCAAAATTACGAAAGTACCACTTTTGTAAGTTTGCCGAAGTTTCAATTGGATATTTTTAATCGACTTCCAAAAGGAGGAGGTTCTCAATTCGATTGTATGTTTTTTTTGTATGTTTGTTACGCGATTACTCCGTCAATTATGAATTGATTTTGATGATTCTTTTTTGTTTGGTAGATCATACTTCAGAAGTTGTCCCATATAAATTTTATTAACTTTGCTTGGGTAGTTTTTGAGTTAGCTTCAATAATACGTATTTTTTCGTCACTTAGTATTGGATGATATGATAACTTCCTGTCACTGTTATTTACATAGCAGGTATTGGTATTCGAATTTGTGTGGGGTAGGTATCACAACTCAAAAATGAAAAATAAAAACTTTTTACAAAAAAAAAAAACAACCGACTTCAAAAAAACACTACAAAGTGAAAAATAACTTTAATTTCGGAAGTCGGTGACAAAGAACGAAAATTCAAAACCAAAGACACCGACTTCCGAAATTAAAGTTATTTTTCACTTTGTAGTGTTTTTTTGAAGTCGGTTGTTTTTTTTTTTGTAAAAAGTTTTTTTATTATGTTAGTATTATTTAGTAACGAAAGTACCACTTTCGTAAGTTTGCCTGGGTATGAATAAATATCTTTTACCTTCTATGTATGATGAAATGATGATATAAAGTTACGAATGTGTATTTATTTCTGCTCCTTGTACATTATTGACAATCCGTATATAATATTTTAAAAAAGTACCATTTTGAAAACCAAATGTACCGCGGTACCTTTATACCTGTTACAAAAAAAAGTTATCATTGATGTTTGCTTTCAAAACGCTCCCCTGTGAAAATGCATTTTCTGCAGATTCGCAAGTTTGCCGTAGACGAAGTATTCGACGAGACTTTGTTATCAAGCATTAGTGTAGCAGTAGTGATTTGATTAGTATGCTCGTGTGAAACGTTTCTGACCAAAGTAATCCCATCTTGCGTGCGAACTGCTCAAAAATGCTCGTAGCCGAATGCTCATCGCGTGCCAATGTTCTCGGTGTAGACGCACTTTTTGGAAAAGGCTTAGTATCTTGGCAATGTTAACTGCAGCTTAAAAATAACACTTTTCATCTATATATGGATGCAAACAAAGTGAACACAATTTAAGATCCAGTGACCTAGAAAATGCGATACCGACTCTCACGAACTTAAAATTCAATTTTGTTGCAATTTTATTATTCTTCAACAATTTGGTAGTAACATTGTATGTAGCTGTAGTAGTTTAGCTCTATTGGAAAAGCTGGATCTAGGGCTTAGAGGCTCTCCAGCTTGGAAACAGTACTTTAGATAATGTTGCTACTAACTGCTACCTACAATTATTTGTCACGTTTGTAGCGTTTTATTAAATAACTTGATTATACAGCGTGCAACAAAAATCTTGCCCAATCCGTAAGGATTTTGTTAAGAATTATACCTACTGAGCAAGTATTTATGGAAAAAAAAAAATAACGCCACAATTTTTTTTCAATGGGGTATTTTACCGGGTTATTACATGGGGCGCGGGCGGCCGTTGTTTAGTGGGTGTCTACAAGTCATAACTTATGACCTTTGTAGAAAATTTGCTAATTTATAATGAAATTGGGGTAATTTTGGTACTAAAAACGTGAGTTTTAAAAAACGGTTTTTTTTAAGTGAAAACTTCTTTAGGCGCGTTGGACATTTTTGAGATGGGGCTAAACCATTGATTTCGCGACACTGCGACGACACCAGCTTTTGACCATTAAAAAGACATCAACGCGTTGATCACCGCGCTGCCGATTTGTTTTCAAGTTTTTACTTCTGGAAATAAGAAATGCGGCTAACTAGCGAACTAGAATACTAATAATGAATAATTGCAACTATAAAACTGAATTTGATGTTGTAACGGTTTTAGGTGCAAAAAAGCATTTGGAAAGTTTCCAAATACTTTTAAAAATAAAACTACGTAAATATTCGGTGTTACGTGTTAATTATTGCATTTCATAATCTATATTTGAGTTTCCTAGTTAACCACATTTCTTAATTCCATACAGTAATATTGTCAAATTAATCAAAAAAAAAAAGTGTGGCACTCGGGGACTGCCGCGGTAAAGCTATTGCATAGCATTTGTAACCTCCATACTTCCTATTTGTCAACGCTACACTTGGGATGATGACGTGATGACATAAAACAAAAATTACATTCCCATGACAACATCACGAACCGTCATTACATGGTAGGCGGAGTGGGGGGTGTTAGGTTTTATTTTCGTTACGGAATTTCTTGATTCGGTCGCCGCGCTCAAAGCCCGCGATAAAAGCTATGCAATAGCTTAATAGGATATTTGACAGCTATTTACGATGTTGACAACTTTTAGGATAAACCCTCTTAATATCAAGATGCATGATAGCATCTTTCTAAAACACAAGCCAAAGGGGTTTATACATTATAATTATCTTACAACATTGCCAGTTGCTAAGCAATTATTCTACCTAATATTATTCCTACGAGAGTCGATTACTCGTCGACACGACTCGGTACCCTAAGTGTCTCTACAACGTTTGTCAAAGTCAAATAGCTGCAGACTAGAGTTTATGTAGAAACTGTGTGTTTGACATAGTTATAACATATAGCATAGTGACATGTTACGGTTTCCAATTTGAGAAGCTGCTCAAAGACTAAAGTATAGGAACGTACGCGTTCCCATTTCCTCCGAATTCAAGTCGAAGCTGCACAAATTCCTGATAAATAAATGTTATTATAATGTCAAGGAGTATTTACAGGATAAAAATATAGATAGATACATAAATTAAGAGTAATTTATTGACATTTAAAATATGACAATACAAATAGTGTGACATGTTATAATAATTTAATTTGACATCTGGGTATAATTTTATTTTATTTTAATTTGGATCAATATTTTTATTTAATTTATCTGATTGTTGAACCTATGACATGTATTTTAAATCATCTGACAATTTTTAGGGTTCCGTTAAAAAACGGAACCCTTATAGATTCGTCATGTCTGTCTGTCTGTCTGTCTGTCTGTCTGTCTGTCCGTCCGTATGTCACAGCCATTTTTTTCCGAAACTATAAGAGCTATGCTGTTGAAACTTGGTAAGTAGATGTATTCTGTGAACCGCATTAAGATTTTTACACAAAAATAGAAAAAAAACAAATAATTTTGGAGTTCCCCATACTTAGAACTGAAACTCAAAAAAATTTTTTTCCTCCATCCCATACGTGTGGGGTATCTATGGATAGGTCTTCAAAAATGATATTGAGGTTTCTAATATCATTTTTTTCTAAACTGAATAGTTTGTGCGAGAGACACTTCCAAAGTGGTAAAATGTGTGTCCCCCCCCCTGTAACTTCTAAAATAAGAGAATGATAAAACTAAAAAAAATATATGATGTACATTACTATGTAAACTTCCACCGAAAATTGGTTTGAACGAGATCTAGCAAGTAGTTTTTTTTTAATACGTCATAAATCGTAAACCGCAATTTACCTTTCATTCAATGTTACTTGCTGCTACGGAACCCTTCATGGGCGAGTGCGACTCGCACTTGGCCGCTTTTTTATTTTTAAACCTTTGACGTGTGTAGTATTCTGAATTTTAAAAAATTTTTTTTTTTTTTTGAGTGTAATAATTTTGTAATGTTGTTGTAATAATTATTTAATTAGATTAATAATAATGTAAATATTTGCATACCATAATAGGTAATGATACAGAGTACTTCATATTTATTTGTAACATCTGTTTATACCTACCTGTATTAAGCAAATAAATAATATGATTTGATTTGATTTGAATATACTTGTTGGTTATGTGGCGGCATCTACATCGCCACATACGAACTACGCATCAAAGACCTGACGTCACACAAATCCTGCATCGCGCTAGCAGAGTTTACAGCGCGATCAACATATATATGTCGGAGACGGGTATGTGACTCTTTCGTTATCATCAGCGATATTTTAACTACTGTAGGCGTAGTGTGGGTAGTGTTGGTTAATGCGCAATCGAAAACCCGTTTGCAGTTTAGATCACATTATAATTTACTATCAAATTAATCACACTAGCTATATTATTCACACACTGGGTGCGACGGCGTTTATTAAAATCACAAATTAACACAATGATCACAAATTACAATTAACACAATAACTGAGCACAACGAATCGAGAACAGTTTCACGACGTCTTCACTCTGATGCAATCAGAGGCTGAATCCCTCCTCGCCGTGGCCTTAAAACATCACGACTCTGTAGATGCGTGCTTTTTCGTCTGGGTAGATCATTTGATGTCGCCAGTGGCACGCTAGCGATTCGTTTCGTGTCCGTACTAATGACCGGATCCGACATATATAACTTTCCGACATCAATCGTCGGGCAGTTGCCCACCAGACACGACACCCGTCTGGTCGAATGTTCCTCCCGTTTCTATGGAGGATGAGTGAACTTTACACCCTGTTCCTCATACCTCTATCTATAGTTACGATAATATACTAATTACTCTGCTGACACTGAATTCAATAAAGAACTTTTGTAAATGTTTCACACTTGTACATGTAGACAATAGTAATTATCAATCTCGCAAATGCGTTTAGGTGAAGGTGTCATTCCGACAACCAGAAGTTAGTAAGTCGATATTTATCCTATACTATTAAACGAGCAATATCTTATACATAAAATTCTCGTGTCACAATGTTAGTTACCATACTCCTCCGAAACGGCTTTACAAATTTTTACCAAATTTTATATGCATATTCAGTAGGTCTGAGAATCAGCTACTATCTATTTTTCAGACCCTTAAGTGATAAGGGTTGTCCACCCCAAACAAATAATTGGCAAAACAACGTTTGCCGGGGTCAGCTAGTGTATATATGTATAATATACATGTATTTCTAATTACGTTCTCGAAAACGGACCGGACCGATTTTGATAAAAATTTCAATATAGGGGAAAAATCGATCTAGCTAGGTCTCTTAACTGGTACAATTTATTTTCTCCGTATTTTCGTCCGAACAAGATGGTTACCTTAAACGGCAGCATGGAATTAGTAAGTACCTACTATCATGGCAGCATGGAATTATGTACTATACATGGAATTAGTATGAAATATCGACCTGTACTACTTAATGAGCATTCTCTGTTTTCACTCGAGCAGAGCTAAGTCGACCAGGTACTTAGGTACAGATAATATTAACATGCTAACAAAAGTGAGTGAGTATTGTTATTTAAACAATCGTTTCCTTTAGTAGTAGACTGTTAGCTAATTCTTCGTAAAAGAGCTTGTCTGGTTATAACTACCACTATAGGTTCTTACTCACTATAGGAATTTCCCTACGTGATCGAATCAGAAATGAAGAGATCCGCAGGAGAACCAAGGTAACCGACATAGCCCGAAGAATTGCCAAATTTAAGTGGCAATGGGCAGGGCACATTGCTCGCAGAACGGATGGCCGATGGGGTCGAAAGGTTCTGGAGTGGCGATCACGTACCGGAAGACGTAGCATTGGAAGGCCTCCCACAAGATGGACCGATGACCTTGTGAAGGCCGCAGGAATCCGCTGGATGCGGAAAGCACAGAATCGGTTGAAGTGGCGGTGCTTGGGGGATGCCTATGTCCAGCAGTGGACGTCTTTCGGCTGAAATGATGATGATGATGATAGGTCCTTATTTCGGACGTTAAGCTGAGTCTTTCTGTGTTTTGAGTCGGTCAATTCGAGGATGGGTGACCATCCATTACCTTCCCGTTCTCGGAAAGCACGTTAAGCCGTTGGTCCCGGCCGACATTTGTAGATCTTTGACGGTCGTTACAGTTAGTCAGAAGCCCAAAAATCTGACAAGCAGTTTTACCAAGGGGCATCTTGTTACCCAGTACCCAGGGTTGTTGAGGTTAGATAGGCAGTCGCTCCATATAAAATAATGGTTCGGTTAAATCAATATCAAAAGTCATTTATTCAAACTAGGTTGAGAGTCAGCACTTCTGTGAACGTCAAAATTACATAAGACAGTCCCCCAAAACGCCCATCCTTCACCACATCCTAGTGCTTTAGCTGGGAAGAAGTTAGACTGGACGCCGACCCCAACGTAGTTGGGAAAAGGCAGATTAATTAAAGCCGAGTCTTTCTACATCATTCTCACAATCATATTATAATTTCCTTTATTTTGTTTCTAAACATATTATTTACATTTTTAAATATTCATATGAAAACAAAAAAAAAAAGAAAACATTTAAAAATAGTAGCTCCACCGGTATCGGGAACAGGGTCCAAGCTACCGGTGGTCAGGGCTCCTGAGAGAGGAACCTCCTAACAATACGCGCCGTGTCCAGGAGTACCGCTTTCTGGATCAAGCCCCTGATCCAGCTGCCTAACGAGAGCCTCCTCAGCTGTTGGTCGAGGCTCTTGGCTATTATGCCATTGGCCGTCACGACTATCGGCACAATGATTGCTGTATCCACATCCCACAAGTCGACAACCTCGTGAGCCAGGTCAAGATACTTAATCTGTTTATCTTTTTCAGCTTTCACGAGATTCTCGTCATGCGGGACCGCTTTATCAATAATAATCATTGTGCGACGCTCTAATCGATCTATCACCACTATGTCTGGCTTATTGGCAACAATAGTCCTGTCATTAAATTATTATTATGTATAATTTCAACATGAATCATGTAAACTATTGTAAACCAATGTTTTTATTTATTTAAAAGAGTTTCCATGGAGTATCGTGGCCGTTCTTTTCCATAGGAACCCAATACGCTATGGAATGGGCGACTAGTTACATTGTTTTGACTGACCGACTTCTTAACAATTTAAAAGTGCCTGTAACTGGTTAAATTGATATAAATGCTTTGACCCAATTTAAAGGTCCCGGTTTATACCTACAGGCAAATGAGTAATTTAGGCTTAGTCTGTGGGATGGAAATTCACCTGTGATGGCTCTGGCATTACAAGATGTCCATTGACCGCGATGACCATCATATGGTTCTCTTGCTATCCATATTTGTGTTGAATATGGATTATCAATTAATTGCATCCATCTGCACCTGCCTTAAGCTTGTAATTGTAATTTTCAGAAATTAAAATTATTTTTTAAAATGTCTGAATATTCCCTTAATGTTTTTCTGGTGTCTAATTAGAAACTCCACAATAAATGAAAAATGTACTGTAGTTTTATTTTCTTAATGTCCCTCGGCAAACTTCGTGTTTCGTCAGATGTCGGATTTCTATCAGCTGCCCTTTGCACTTGGTGCTGACAGGACGCTCTCAATCGACTTGAAAGTACACAAAGTTGTCAATACTCTTTTAATTTAATGTAATCTATTTTAAAAATACGAGGAAAGCTGCTAAAGTCACAGGCACGATAGATAGGAAAATAGTTTTACAGCTCTATATAGTTCACACGGAAATCAAAACAAAACAACAATAAAATACTTAGTTCTGAATTCAAATTATCATACACGATAAATCTAATAATTGGTGGACATGAAAATTAGCATTCGTTTGTATTCGGAAATCCGATGATACCCGAGAGACATTAAAAAAATAGAAATACCCTAACCTTAGGATTGATGACATCAGCGGATTACCTATCACATTCATGTGTTTTCCTTTGACTCCCTTATCACGGAAACACCACCGTTCTTTCAATTACTCCGTCCATTCTTTCAATTGACTTAACTCTGCAAGTTTCCCCTTTCACTCAGAGGTGGCTAAACATACATTGTTCATTTACATTTATTCGCCATACGCATGTAAATGTTCGGGGGTTCCGTCCATAGTATTTGTGAGTCACAGTTGATGGCTGCAACAATGTAAGGTTTTGTGAAATACAACATGGCCGCCAGTGCAGATTCATTTGACGAAAGATGAGGTACTTACCGCGTAATGTGTTTGTTTGGTTCAAATTTTAATTTAGGAGAGTTGTGAAATGTCATTTTTTATTTCTATTGTTTTGATTAAGTAAAATATGGAGAAAAACAGAATTAAAAAAACTGAATTTTTAATCCTACATAGCCTTTAACCGACATAGCCCGAAGAATTGCCAAATTTAAGTGGCAATGGGCAGGGCACATTGCTCGCAGAACGGATGGCCGATGGGGTCGAAAGGTTCTGGAGTGGCGATCACGTACCGGAAGACGTAGCATTGGAAGGCCTCCCACAAGATGGACCGATGACCTTGTGAAGGCCGCAGGAATCCGCTGGATGCGGAAAGCACAGAATCGGTTGAAGTGGCGGTGCTTGGGGGATGCCTATGTCCAGCAGTGGACGTCTTTCGGCTGAAATGATGATGATGATGATAGGTCCTTATTTCGGACGTTAAGCTGAGTCTTTCTGTGTTTTGAGTCGGTCAATTCGAGGATGGGTGACCATCCATTACCTTCCCGTTCTCGGAAAGCACGTTAAGCCGTTGGTCCCGGCCGACATTTGTAGATCTTTGACGGTCGTTACAGTTAGTCAGAAGCCCAAAAATCTGACAAGCAGTTTTACCAAGGGGCATCTTGTTACCCAGTACCCAGGGTTGTTGAGGTTAGATAGGCAGTCGCTCCATATAAAATAATGGTTCGGTTAAATCAATATCAAAAGTCATTTATTCAAACTAGGTTGAGAGTCAGCACTTCTGTGAACGTCAAAATTACATAAGACAGTCCCCCAAAACGCCCATCCTTCACCACATCCTAGTGCTTTAGCTGGGAAGAAGTTAGACTGGACGCCGACCCCAACGTAGTTGGGAAAAGGCAGATTAATTAAAGCCGAGTCTTTCTACATCATTCTCACAATCATATTATAATTTCCTTTATTTTGTTTCTAAACATATTATTTACATTTTTAAATATTCATATGAAAACAAAAAAAAAAAGAAAACATTTAAAAATAGTAGCTCCACCGGTATCGGGAACAGGGTCCAAGCTACCGGTGGTCAGGGCTCCTGAGAGAGGAACCTCCTAACAATACGCGCCGTGTCCAGGAGTACCGCTTTCTGGATCAAGCCCCTGATCCAGCTGCCTAACGAGAGCCTCCTCAGCTGTTGGTCGAGGCTCTTGGCTATTATGCCATTGGCCGTCACGACTATCGGCACAATGATTGCTGTATCCACATCCCACAAGTCGACAACCTCGTGAGCCAGGTCAAGATACTTAATCTGTTTATCTTTTTCAGCTTTCACGAGATTCTCGTCATGCGGGACCGCTTTATCAATAATAATCATTGTGCGACGCTCTAATCGATCTATCACCACTATGTCTGGCTTATTGGCAACAATAGTCCTGTCATTAAATTATTATTATGTATAATTTCAACATGAATCATGTAAACTATTGTAAACCAATGTTTTTATTTATTTAAAAGAGTTTCCATGGAGTATCGTGGCCGTTCTTTTCCATAGGAACCCAATACGCTATGGAATGGGCGACTAGTTACATTGTTTTGACTGACCGACTTCTTAACAATTTAAAAGTGCCTGTAACTGGTTAAATTGATATAAATGCTTTGACCCAATTTAAAGGTCCCGGTTTATACCTACAGGCAAATGAGTAATTTAGGCTTAGTCTGTGGGATGGAAATTCACCTGTGATGGCTCTGGCATTACAAGATGTCCATTGACCGCGATGACCATCATATGGTTCTCTTGCTATCCATATTTGTGTTGAATATGGATTATCAATTAATTGCATCCATCTGCACCTGCCTTAAGCTTGTAATTGTAATTTTCAGAAATTAAAATTATTTTTTAAAATGTCTGAATATTCCCTTAATGTTTTTCTGGTGTCTAATTAGAAACTCCACAATAAATGAAAAATGTACTGTAGTTTTATTTTCTTAATGTCCCTCGGCAAACTTCGTGTTTCGTCAGATGTCGGATTTCTATCAGCTGCCCTTTGCACTTGGTGCTGACAGGACGCTCTCAATCGACTTGAAAGTACACAAAGTTGTCAATACTCTTTTAATTTAATGTAATCTATTTTAAAAATACGAGGAAAGCTGCTAAAGTCACAGGCACGATAGATAGGAAAATAGTTTTACAGCTCTATATAGTTCACACGGAAATCAAAACAAAACAACAATAAAATACTTAGTTCTGAATTCAAATTATCATACACGATAAATCTAATAATTGGTGGACATGAAAATTAGCATTCGTTTGTATTCGGAAATCCGATGATACCCGAGAGACATTAAAAAAATAGAAATACCCTAACCTTAGGATTGATGACATCAGCGGATTACCTATCACATTCATGTGTTTTCCTTTGACTCCCTTATCACGGAAACACCACCGTTCTTTCAATTACTCCGTCCATTCTTTCAATTGACTTAACTCTGCAAGTTTCCCCTTTCACTCAGAGGTGGCTAAACATACATTGTTCATTTACATTTATTCGCCATACGCATGTAAATGTTCGGGGGTTCCGTCCATAGTATTTGTGAGTCACAGTTGATGGCTGCAACAATGTAAGGTTTTGTGAAATACAACATGGCCGCCAGTGCAGATTCATTTGACGAAAGATGAGGTACTTACCGCGTAATGTGTTTGTTTGGTTCAAATTTTAATTTAGGAGAGTTGTGAAATGTCATTTTTTATTTCTATTGTTTTGATTAAGTAAAATATGGAGAAAAACAGAATTAAAAAAACTGAATTTTTAATCCTACAGTTTAAAATAGGAAGGAGCGATTGCTAGTATAAATGAAATTGGTGAAGAGTTCATTAAAGACACTCACTAAAAGAGTGATGAATATTAATTTTGATAGATGGAAAGGGAGAGATAGACAAAATAAAAAGGGATAGATTGTGTGAGGAATGATATGAAAGAGAAGGGAGTGAATGATAGCGTGACAATTGACAGGGGATAATCATCATCTGCCTAGCCTTTTCCCAACTATGTTGGGGTCGGCTTCCAGCCTAACCGGATGCAGCTGAATACCAGTATTTTACATGGAGCGACTGCCTATCTGACCTCCACAACCTAGTGACTAGGTAACACGATACCCCTTGGTAAGACTGGTTGTCAGACTTTTTGGGCTTCTAACTACCCGTAACGTCTGTCAAAGATCTACAAATGACAGCCGGGACCAACGGCTTAACGTGCTTTCCGAGGCACGGAGGGGACTTGGTATGTAAAGATGGTCACCCATCCACGGACCAACCGCGGCAAGCATAGCTTAACCTGATCGATCGACCCGTGCAGCTGTTATTACTAAGCCACAAGCCCCTCCGTCCCAATTGACAGGGGATAATGTAAGAAGAAAACGTGGTGCGCCAACCCCACGTAACGTGGGACAAGGGGAGGAAGTTAATGATGGTGAAGAGTTAAAGAAATTAGTATGGAGTAGAGAAATTAATATTTCGTGAATAATACTGTCAGAATAGATACAGAAAGGTCGGAAAGGAGGGTACCTTGGTATCAAATTGGCCAGCTGTATTAACTTGTTTTATATGTAACTACTTACACTTTTGCTTTGTTTGCTCTTGATCTCGTACGTTTTTGCTATGGTTTTACTTATCTGCATGCTTCGTCATTAAACGACGACTATTTATTTTAAAAGTTAAATCTCATATAAGTGAACTGCATCATGTTCTTATGAGATTTTTTTTTTTAATCTAACCTAAGGCCAAGAAGGCAGCGCGGGCTTGCGGACGGTGAGCAATGGGTAGCTCGCCGTCCGATAAGGACCAAGCCCGGGTCGACGGCGCGTTGTGTTCCACGCGCGCCTCAAAGAGATGTCAGCAGAATTGACGGGGTCCGCTAGGGCCAGTGCCTGCCGGGGGTTCGAAGAAAACCGATAGGGAAATCATGGCCCCCGGCAACAGGGCAACCGAAGGAACACGGGTGGGTTTTAGTCAGTAAGAGTCTGACACGCCCTCCCGTTCCGCTCAGAGCGGGAGAAGTTATTTGATAATTTCACACCCAAAAAAAAAGAAAAGGCCAAGAAGGCAAAGACATAACATAATAAGCCAATAATGTTCCCACTGCTGGACACAGGCCTCCTCTCTTTAAGGGAAGTAGGCTATAATCCACCACGCGGGCTCAGTGCGGGTTGGTAAATGTCACATGTCTTCGAATTTTTGGTTCTAGGACATGCCGGTTTCCTCACGATGTTTTCCTTCACCGTTTTGAGACAAAAACATAATCAAAATAATTGAATAACATAAACCAAAAGCACGTATCCCACGAATAACCAACCAACACCTGCAACCAACTCAGAGCTGACCGCAAACCAGTCACAATTTAACTTAAGTTTAACTTACCGTAAGCAGTGACTAAGTTAAATTCAAGATTACAGCGCCAACTTGGTCCAGGCGTTGTTTAATTCAATTCTAAGCACGGTCTAAGCACGGTTTAAAACTTACATTCTGGATCTAGTTTGGACTGCAACTGTTACAGATTAATTGTGATTTAAGTTAAATTCAGTTTAAATTGAATTGTTTTGTAATTCATCTGTTTGGCAGCTGTGTTGTTATGTAAGTATGTTTGTTGCCAATGGTTTTTGGTTTATATGAATGAACTTTTAATAAAGATGGTTTGTTGTAAATAAACAGTCGAGGAATGTAAGCTAAGCACCTTGAGGGCAATTGTTATTCGCGGAAGTGGAATTCACTTCTGAATTGTATAAACTTTTCAAGCCATGAGATTATTATGCATTTGCTGTAAGATTGATAAATACAGCCAACATTAACAAACAAAGAGTTTTAAAATTAAAATAAAAAAAACCGGCCAAGTGCGAGTCGTACTCGCCCATGAAGGGTTCCGTAGCAGCAAGTAACATTGAATGAAAGGTAAATTGCGGTTTACGATTTATGACGTATTAAAAAAAAACTACTTGTTAGATCTCGTTCAAACCAATTTTCGGTGGAAGTTTACATGGTAATGTACATCATATATTTTTTTTTGTTTTATCATTCTCTTATTTTAGAAGTTACAGGGGGGGGGACACACATTTTACCACTTTGGAAGTGTCTCTCGCGCAAACTATTCAGTTTAGAAAAAAATGATATTAGAAACCTCAATATTATTTTTGAAGACCTATCCATAGATACCCCACACGTATGGGATTGATAAAAAAAATTTTTTTGAGTTTCAGTTCTAAGTATGGGGAACTCCAAAATTATTTGTTTTTTTTCTATTTTTATGTGAAAATCTTAATGCGGTTCACAGAATACATCTACTTACCAAGTTTCAACAGCGTAGCTCTTATAGTTTCGGAAAAAAGTGGCTGTGACATACGGACGGACAGACAGACAGACAGACAGACAGACAGATAGACAGACAGACAGACAGACAGACAGACAGACAGACAGACAGACATGACGAATCTATAAGGGTTCCGTTTTTTGCCATTTGGCAACGGAACCCTAAAAACGTGTGGCATTCGGGGACTGCCGCGGTAAAGCTATTGCATAGCATTTGTAACCTCCATACTTCCTATTTGTCAACACTACACTTGGGATGATGACGTGATGACATAAAACAAAAATTACGTTCCCATGACAACATCACGTTTCCCATGACAAAATCACGTTGTCATGGGAACGATCATTACATGGTAGGCGGAGTGGGGGGTGTTAGGTTTTATTTTCGTTACGTTACGGAATTTCTTGATTCGGTCGCCGCGCTCAAAGCCCGCGATAAAAGCTATGCAATAGCTTAAAAAGAAGCTATTGTAGGACCCTAATTCCAAAACACACTTTTAATTACAATCCGAAAGTTTTGAAGGATATTGCTAATCTATTGCTTCTTAAGTTTGAAAAATTTGTCTGCTCAACAACGGCAATAACGCAATGAATGCGAGTGCACTTTCAAAATGAAACCGAATGCGATCAATTGTCATTTTATGTGTGTTACGTAATTGCCTCACGGGGCTTAGCTGCAGTCAGTTAAGACGCAGATATATGCCAGTGACCTTGAGTGGTTAGCTTGCGTGTTCTGTACTGAGCTCACGCAACGCGTCGTACGTCCAGCCAGTAATAGGATTCGCCCATCAAGGAGTGCTGTCACAAATTAGACGCATTAATAATTTATCATACGTAAAACCAAAAGTATTTTAATAATACACGTAGGTATACTAAACGATCAATAATTAAATTATCTTTAAGATGGTGCAGGTTTCAGAAAAAAATACGCTTGATAGATTTTGCGTGGTACGCAGTTTTTATCCGCGTTAGACATAACTTTCCAAATTAATTTCACTGTAATATAATCATAATCTAAAATAATTCTATATTAAGTTATTAAGAAAATGCTTCAATTTAACATATATTTTTTCAAATCATTAACACGACTCGTTTAGACGTGATATTCAATATAAAATCATTAAAAGTCGGTTATCGTCGCCTTAATAAAGCCCGTGAAGAGAATTATGATTTATATATTTAATTCAATGGATAATTTGACGTCTACTATATCTACCCAGAAATATTTCGATAGATACTCCTCACAAAACTACTATAAATACAGTATACGAATACCTACTAACTATTTGGCTTTATAAAAGCAAGCACTTAATACTTGGAAACTAGCGCACAACTTTATCCGTTACGACAAAACTCGGGCAAAACAAATAATTCACTATCTAATTGCCGTTTTTGCAACAAGGACATGTTGCTGAAAAAATATTTGGCTACGTACATGCAAGCAAAATGGGCGGTGGATATGTTTTTGTTGGGTTTTTAAGGTTTTTTGTATAAAAATCGTTCAAAATATTTTTTATTTTATTGCTAAGGGCAATGTTGAGAGACTAAAGGAATTTCTAATCTTGAACATTGATTGGTAAAAGATTAATTGAAGAAAAATGATTATTGATTAATTGAATTGCTGAGGAATGATGTGATAAGACAGCGGTGTGATTTAAAAGAAGATGTAGTGACAAAAATTGAAAAGGGTATGCTGAGATGGTTTGGGCATGTTGAGAGGATGAATGAAAGGCGACTAACAAAATGTATTTACAAGGCTGATGTGAAGGGAAAAGCCGGGCGGGGACGCCCTAGGAGGACATATATGTTCAAATTATAGGCGAGGACGCTGGCACCCTAAACACAAGTTAAATCTTACTTCGGGAGCCAGAGTTCGTCGAAACACTCTTTCCTTTAGTTTTAACGCTGCATAGTTTTTAGTTTGTGTTTTTGTACAACTAAATGGTAATATTTTTTTTTTTAATATACTGACCTTATTGGTGATGTTCTTCAGAAAGGCTAGGTGCGTAGTACTCGCAACCGGCGTGCGTGTATGACCAGATGTATGAACGTAAACGAGGCAAAAGGAGTATGTAAGGATCGTAGTAGGTGGCGTTCTGTAGTTTCTGCCTACCCCCATGGGAAGAAGGCGTGAGTTTATGTATGTATGTATGTAATTGAAGACACCTTAAGATCAGCAAAAGGAGTACCTACCTAAATAGTCTTGCAAAATTATATTAGCAACTCTATAACAACGTGAAAAGATTTAGGTAAATCATTGCCTAGCACTGGGCCAATATAGTTTGATGAAGAAAGGAACTATAAAAGTATTATGACGTAAAGCATAAAATAAAACAAACGCGCCATAAATTAAAATCCCATAATAAGTCACTTGGCAACCTCACAATGTTGCCAGGAACAAATATTTCTCTACCTAATTGCCCTTTTTGCAACAAGGAAGTTGCAGTCACAAGTGGTTCCATTTAGCGGAAAAAATGCTGGGTTACGTTCAAAAGAGGCCGCATTATACCGCTCGTTGCAACAATTAAATTAATGTCTTGGCCCGACGGGCCTAATTAGCGCCCACTACGATTTAATTGGCCCTCTTTACTTTTTTAGAAGACCCGCCGGCAGTTTGGCGAACGTTTTAAATATTGTTTGGCTTAAAATGATGGTTTATGTAGCCAAGAATGAAAAGAGTAGTCGGGTATTCCATTTATTATAGCGGCAATGGTCGAGCGTGCCGAAAGCAACCAATCGTATATTTGATTTTTCATGAAATTGATAAGACTTAGGTATAAAATAAAAATAATATGAGTAACTATTTGTGATATTTCCAGACTTCTTGTGAAACAGAAACAAAAAATAATAACATTTTTTCGATAGAAAAACATCACGAAGTTACCTCTAATTTCCACGCATTTTCGTTTTGTGCTCAATATGCTAATGACTTTTAAGATGGAAATTTGATAATTAATTGTATTAATTATAAGACGAAAATTCAGTGCAGGCGTTTTATGAAATTCTTTTTATTTTTGGATTTATTACGATAAAACGCTTTCAGCACTTACTACGCACTTGTTTCGAGGAAAATTTATGTATTTATCATTTTGTATATCTTATAAATTGGGGGTGTGCAAGGGTGCGAAATTTTTCTATCTGTACTGGAGAGCGATAAGTCCTGCATTTGATTGTCACCCGATACACAATTGACATAAAAACTGAACTCACGTCTTATGAAGCGGTTAAAAAATGATTAATTCTGACTACAAGCTGTTAATAGTATGATTAAGTTTCATGTTAAAGTGCCATTTTCTAGGAACAGTAAGGCATATTTGAGTTGCTACAATACCTAACTTTTGACGAACCTAACCTAAGTAAAGTTTGGTGCTAAACGTATATAACACAGTGATTGTGGTACCTATTAAACTGTGCAAACATACATACATAAACTTAAATCTTCTTCCCGTGGAGGTAGACAGAAAACTACAGGACACCACCTGTGACGATCTTTGCACTCTCCTTTTGTTTCGTTTACGTTCATACATTTGGTCATACACGAACGCCGGTTGCGCCAGTTGCCGTAACCGACAACCTACGCACCTGGCTTTTCTGAAGAACATCACTAATAGTGTCACTATATGCCTCTTCTAGGGCGTCATTTTCTGCCGTTTCCATTGTGCGAACACTATCATTATAATAGGGATGATGCCTGGGTCAAAAAAAAAATTCTATTTAGTCCGTCAGTCAGATAATAAAAAAATATTAGACACGTATTTGTCACTACGTCACAAGTACAAAATCTGCATACTCCTGACGTCATGGCACATTTTAAGTCAATGTATCGCCGTAATCTTTTGATAACGTAAAAAAAGAAAATATATGTGTCCAATATTTTTTAACAATCTACAAGACGGAAAAATAATATATTTTTAGTCATCATCCCTATTGTCAAAACTTTACAGCTATTCAGTATGTATCTACACGGCAGTAGTGAACAGTTTAGAGACGGATGCGTGTAAGGGCGACATATTGCCGGGTTACCGCATGCAAGCACAACATTAAATAGAATGGGTGTCCCATTCGCCTTAATTGACTCCTATAACTTGCATGGCTTTACAAGCCAACGAATTGCTACAACCCGTTTTTGTTCTTTTCTGATGAGCCGTGAAAGAGGGATAAATACTTAGTTTTCTCTGGATTTATTTTGGAAGAAATCTTATCCTATCCTATACTATTAAATGAGCAATATTTGTATACATATATTTATAATCACGTTCTCGAAAACGGCTCTAATGATTTCGATGAAAGTTGCAATATAGGGGTTTTACGGAGGCGAAAAATCGATCTAGCTAGGTCTCATATCTGGGAAAAATTGTTTTCTGTATTTTCACAGCCTCGGGAATGTGATACAACGTTGGTATACCTGCTCGATATGTTTATCTATTTTCACCCGAGTTGAGCTCGGTCGACCGGTACTGGTTTTGAAGTGATGTAAAATATTATTCTGCATTTATTTAAAAAGAATATGGCTATTTTTCGTACTCTATAGTTTAGTAGAACTAAATGTGTTGTTTTTGAAGCGAAAACTTCTTTAGGCGCGTTGGGCATTTTTGAGATGGGAAAAAACAATTGAACTCGCGACACCGTTACTGACACCTCATTTTTGTAAACGCGATTGTGGTCTTTATTTATATTACGTTACGGATTAATGTTCTATGAGAGTATTTTTACTTTAAAGGTAATTAAAAGGGCTTTAAAATTGTTCAAGTGTTCACTTCTGTCGGCACTCCCGGAGTGTCACTGTTTTTTACTACTAACTTTAGCTTGATATATTTTTCTAAAACTGAAATTCAGAGTTATTGTAAAATAGTTACATAGTACTAATATTTAACTATTAACAATACCAAAATTAGAGTGACAACTACGCAGTATTTCGGTAATGAAGTACCTATCTAACAGATTAAACAAAACAACTGCCGTATACTTTTTCAAAATTGCAAAAATATACAGTAATGTTTATCATTCCTCTGCAACCATTACCATACATAACAGAAACTTATTCTATTATCCAGCGACCCACTTACAAGTCCACAATAAGCGTTATTCCTGATTCTTGCTTCGTTTCGCATTAACATCTGCAATCTTAATCTTAATAAACGATTAAATATATGTTTGTTCATTACGGCGAAAGTTTTGCGAGGACCCTCCTGTTTGTACAGTCACGAGAATATATTCATACATTTAATTTTATCAAAATTTAAAAGCGATTTTTTCATAACATTGATATAATGCTCATTACAGTAGTACTAGCAATCCGTCCCTGCTTCGCACGGTTTTTACGACTTGACAAAACTGACGAATGAATGGTTCATACACATAAGCCTTCCGGAATAAATTCTCTAAGTTATGGTGAAAATCGGATCAATTACGCTACAATTAATTACGCGTAGTTAAGAAGAACGACACGGTCACAGATAGACACCAAAAGAGACTTTAATTTATAACAATAATAATAATAAGGGATTGTTCTGAAAGCCGTGGAATACCTCTCCACTCCTCAAGCACCTCAGGACATGTTGCCCCCTTGTCGCTACGACAATTTGTGGTCGCGACCGTTTTCGGGGGCCCATTATTGAGTGTGCAAGTCACCCCCTGTCATTTTATCCGTGTGCATATAAAACATTGATCAGGCAGGGGCCATAGTCCTTCCATAGTTCCAGGTTACCAGTCAACTTAAGCCACCCAAACCCATAGTCCAATAAATTTGTTTCCATATCCTGCAATAGTCCTACACCAACCGGGGGTTGTCTTTGCATAGTGCATACAGGGATAATCGTCGGTTGGTGTCTCATTACATTTAAAACTATCCAAGGGGCCTCTGCGAGTTGGCTTTGGCCCCTCGTACGCCTTCCCAAGGGACCGGGTCCCGAGATATGTAAACATATAAATAAAAATAATAATAAAAAAATTAATAAACGAATAATAATAAAATAGATGGGTTTGAAGATACCATACTGTTCGAACACCATAGAATAATTACTTTTGAATTTGGCTAAGTGATTCCACATTTATGCTCGTGACTGTACGATACGATATCGACGGGTTAAGGTGAATTTTGAATAAATTTCGTGGTATTAATAATGGTTAGTGAGGTGTAAAATAACTCTATGTGGTAATTTTAATAAGTGTTACGGGTGGGAATGTTTAATGATAGCCCGGAGATTCAAGGAACTGTTTTTAAATGTATAAGTACCGGAGTGAGAGTTGCATAAAGGTGCTCACATGCAGCATTCTCGCCTGTAATGTATCGTTCAGAGTCAGTGAGGGAGGAGAATCGAGCATTACAATGTGCAGTGTCTGTAATATTTAATCTGAGGAGCAATTCCCGTAATTTTTAAGAGCGTTCGCATTCGCATCTATGTCAAAAATACAATCAATTTACCAAAATTTTTGACAAGTTTGACAGATTTCGACTTGAATGTGAACGTATTTTAAGTACGAGAATTGGCCTTTTGAAATGTTACATTACAGGCGAATGCTCGTCAGACAAGGAGGCAGTATTGTAACATAATGCTCAAAATCGAGTCTGTAACGTTACATTACAGGTCAATGCTCCCGGTGAGGGAGCACCTTAACATGCTACTGACCTATGTGGCTTTTCCATATCATTATATGGGCGAGAGATTCCATATTACTTCTAATAGATATAAATACTGGAGTGAGAGTATCAAAATTTAACATGTTACTGACCACTGTAGCTTTTCCATATTATTATTTAGCGGTCTGCATGTTTGTTTTTTCAATAGTGGCCACGACTTACGAATTGTAGGTCGTAAGTTCGAACCCAGGTCAGCACTTACGGTGGAGGTCTACCCGGCTTGGGCGGAGCAACGCCGTGTCCTCGTAGAGGCGATCGGCGGCGGTGATCTCTCACGTCCGGCCCTGGTTCAGGTACAGAGCGAGAGGAAATGGCAGGCCGTCACCTCCTTCTGCGAAGCGGTAATGCTCGCGAAGGAGGAGGCGGAACGCGTGAGGGAGAGGCAAACTTCGCGCCCTCACACCCCTAACCGCCGCAGGAGGAGACGCCCGGAGCGGGAATCGCGAGCCGATTTCCGGCCACCGTAGGCGCGGGCTTGTGGTCGGTGAGCAATGGGTAGCTCGCCGTCCGATAAGGACCAAGCCCGGGTTGACGGCACGTTGTGTTCCACGCGCGCCTCAAAGAGATGTCAGCAGAATTGACGGGGTCCGCGCCTGCGATGCCAGCCGGGGTTGCGAATAAGGCCGAAAGGGAAATCGTGGCCCCCCGGCAATAGGGCAACCGAAGGAACACGGGTGGGTTTTTGTCAGTAATAGTCTGACACGCCCTCCAGCTCCGCCCAGAGCGGGAGAAGTTATTTGATAATTTCCCACCAAAAAAAAAGGTCAGCACTGTTATGATTGTTCGTTGTGATGCGTGGTCAGGGTTTCTTAGGCTATTAAATAAGACGATCAGACTTGTGTTCGATACGTGTATTCAGCCATGACGGACGGGGGATACCAACAGGAACGGGAAGGCATGAAGACCACAGATAATATTAATATAATGGCGGATACATACGTAACATCTCCCTTATTAAGAAAAGTTAGATACGCGGCATGAAGCGGTACATGGAACGTACGTAAGTATCCACTTTTTTTTTTTTTTTTTTACAATTGTTCAAATTCTTACATACTAAATAGACTATGGATGAAATGGAACATCTCTATGTGACTGACAATGACATCTGTCAAGTTGACTTAACTGAGTTTTGACAGTAATAGATATTTGACAGTTGGTAAAAACTAAATGTAAATAAGGCTTGTACAACAAAAAACTTATTAAATTAAATCTAAGTACAAATAAGAACTTAAACTAGACTTAAAATTACCAAAATCTTCGGGGCTTTATGATAGCTCTGCCGAATGAAGAATAAGTATTTGTCAAGCGGTTATTGCGACTATTTGGTGTATGTAATGTGTTTGCTTCTGTTTCTGGTTTTTGGACGGGACTAGTTGAACAAGGGGATTGATAGTTTGATGGAGGAGACGACGGCTGTGAATTGGAAGGCTGCGGAAGATCTGTATCTAATGGAACTGATGGCGATGGAAGTGGACTTTTACTATGAGCAGACAAAGTAGGAGAAAGTTTTGGTTTTAGGATGTGTTGGCGATTACGACGAAAAGTTCCTTCCGGAGAGACAATAGTATACGATCTAGGCTGTGAACCTATGTCCGAAACAATACCTGGTGTCCAAATACTTTCTGGCTGTTTCTTGAAGTAGATATTATCACCAATGTTCAATGAAGACAACGGTTTTGTATGTTGATTATAATAAATCTGTGATTTGTTATTTTTAATTTGAGTTTTATTTGTTATAGACCTGTAATTAGGTATTTTAGGTTTCAAAGTCTGTTCTAAGACTGGAAGTTTAGTTCTAAGTGACCTGGACATTAGTAATTGTGCCGGTGAATACATACTTTCTTTTGGTGTATTCCTATACTGTAATAATGCTAAATGTGGGTCTGCATTATCAGTTAGACATTTTTTCAATATATTCTTAACCGTGCCTATGGTTCTTTCTACAAGACCATTAGACTGTGGAAGATAGGGACTTGATGTAATATGTTGTATTTGCCAGTCTAAAGCAAAATTATTAAACTCTTTTGAGTTAAATGGGGGACCATTGTCTGAAATTAGAATATTTGGAATTCCGTGTCTGGAAAAAATAGACTTTAGATGACTAATGACGATTTTACTAGTGGAACCATCTACTAGCTTTGCAAGCTCGATATATTGTGAAAAATAATCAACGACTATGACATACTTGTCTGAAATAAAATCAAATAGATCAACACCAACTTTATTCCAAGGAATTGGTTTTACTTCATGAGGCTGTAGTGGCTCTTTTGAATTGCTGCGTCTGTTAGTAAGACAAATATGACAATTATTAACATATTTTTCTATAGTAGAGTACATATTGGGCCAATATACTAGATTTCTTGCCAATCTTTGGCAACTATGAATACCTTGGTGACCTTCATGGATCTGTTTCAATATGTCATTCCTCATAGCTACAGGTATAATAATACTGTTGTTTTTGAAAACAATGCCATTAATAATGTGTATATCCGTTTTTAAGGGAAAATATGGCTTAAGGATGTCTGGAAGTAATTTTTTATGTTCAGGCCAACCTGATACACAATATTTACTCAATAGTGACAATTCCTTGTCTTGGGAAGTCTGTTCTTGAATAGATTTAAGTTTATTTGGACTAACTGACAGTGATCTAATAACTAAATTGACATGCAAATCTAGGTCAGAATCAAGATCACATAATGACTGTTCTGGTAAAGCTGCTCTAGACAGAGTATCAGCAACATAAAGATATTTACCTGGTTTGTAAGTTATATTCAGGTCATATGGTTGTAATCTTAACATTATTCTTTGAAGACGGGGTGGAATGTTATAAATTGGTTTATTAGAAAGTGACACTATTGGTTTGTGATCAGTTTCTACCAAAGTGTGACGACCATAGATATATTGATGAAACTTTGTACAACCAAATAGAATAGCTAACAGCTCTTTCTCAATCTGAGAGTATGACTGTTGACATGAGCTTAATGAAGCTGAAGCATATGCAATGGGGTGTTTATCATGGCAAATCACTGCACCCATGGCATCTTTAGACGAATCAACAGACAGTGTAATAGGTTTATTTTGATCATAATATGTCAAGACAGGGGCTTTAGTTATACATTCCTTTAGTACATTAAATTCTACATTATGTTTATCTTGCCAAGACCATTCATTGTCTTTAGACAAAAGTGTTCTCAAATTGGAGGTTTTTTCTGACAAATTCTCTATGTATGCCCCTAAATATGTGACCATACCTAAAAACCTTTGTAATTCTGTGACATTTGTAGGAGTTAACATACTGCAAATGGCTTTGACTTTGTTTTCATCAACTCTCACGCCATCTTTACAGAAGATGTGCCCTAGGTACTTGACTTCACTTTTACATATGTTAGACTTTATTAAATTTTAATCCTATTTCCCTAGCTCTTTCTAAGACTTGTTTTAGCCTAAAATCATGTTCTTCTTTTGTTTGACCATAAATTAAGAAATCATCCATCATGATTTTTACTCCTGAGATATCAGAGAATCTTTTTGCCATAATGGAATGAAACAGTTCTGGAGCTGCATTTATCCCGAAGGGAAGTCTTAGGAATATATATCTACCTTGAGGTGTGATGAATGTACATAGCTTTGAAGAAGCTTCATCCAACTTGAGCATGTAAAATCCTTTGTTTGCATCAAGGGTTGTGAAATATTGTGAACCAGAGAGGCTGGATTTTATTTCATCAATAGTTGGAAATTGGTAATGAGGACGCATAATAGCTTTATTAAGTTTTCTTGGATCAATGCACAGGCGTAATTTACCATTTTTCTTTGACGCAATTACAATAGAACTTACCCATTCAGTAGGTTCCTCGACTTTGACTATAATTTGATCTTTTTCTAACATGACTAATTCTTCTTTTAATTGTTCTAAGAGACTGAATGGGATTCTACGGCAGGCATCAACGGAAGGTACAGCATCAGGCTTCATTGACAAATGACATTCGTAATCTTTAAGACAACCTATTCCTGAGAAGAGATCTTTATATTCAACAAGCTGTGATACATTGACTGACTCATGAAATTGGACATTGTAGACTCTTTTACCTAATTTTAAAATATCACAACTGTTGCGACCAATAATATTTCTACAGGGTATATCTATAATGTGAAAATTGACATTATATGCTATATTGTTATGGGTGACAGACAGAATGCATTGACCTACAGTAGGTAATACTTCACCGCTAAAGGTTGAGAGTTTGTGAGTACTTTTCTTAATGCTACTCAATGGCAAATCAAGTTTTTTATAAGAGTTGAATGATAAAATGTTAGTGTCAGCACCTGTATCAAGTAAAAAGTCTACATTCTTACTATTTATGAACAAACTTGTATGATAAGGGTTTTTATGACTAACAGAAATCTCATTAGTGAAAAGACTATTTAAAAAATAAGTATCAGATGGATTACCCGTACTTTCCTCTTCTATGAACCTCACATGCTTGTGACGACAACACTTGGCAAAGTGATTGGGCTTGTGGCAGCTGCTGCAGATGACTCCTATGGCTGGACATTTTGTTCGGTGAACTTGACCACATCTGTAGCAGATCTTGGAAGACTCACTGACCGACTGTTTGAATTGAGGTTCTTGACTGGACGATGCTTTACTTAATTGACGACTTTGACTTCTTTGACTCTGATGATTTTGACTTCCTTTAGACTGATGACTTTGACTTCCTTGAGACTGATGACTTTGACTTCCTTGAAACTGATGACTTTGACTTCCTTGACGGCCATGACTTCTTTGACGACTGTGACTCCTTTGCCCACAATTTGTTTGGCGACTGTGATACGATTGACGATTGGCGACGACACTAACTTCGTGGCTTGATAAGGCTTTAGCTTCCAACCTAGTGTTCCTTAGAGTTTTAGCGAGACTGACGGCGGCATCAAATGAAGATGGTTTCTCTATCAGGATACGTTCTCTGATGTATGCGCAAGATGAATTTAGATTCCATGAGAATATGTCCTTCACTATGTCATCGGCAAGACCTTCGAAATTGCATTGAATACTTAGGTTCTTGAGATCAGTGGCATACGTCTCAATTTCTTCATCTGGACCTTGTTTTCTGTTGAACAGCTTATGCCTTTCGACTGAGATATTTACGCGCGGCGTAAAGTAGGCTTCAAATTTGGTGAGTAGATCCTTGTATGTAATCTTCTCTATTTCCGTATTGAACGAATAGAATATCTGAAGAGCGTCCGGGCCCATTGTTTGTAACAGAATGGCTACCTTTCTGCTGTCGGATTCATTCTCCAAACTATTGGCAATCATATAAATACCCAAACTGGTTTTAAAGTTTCGCCAAGCCAATGGCATGTTCGAGGCGTTGATGTCGAGACTAAAGTTACTCGGCGGCAGGGGATAATTTAGACTTGCTTTTTTTTCGGCCATTTTATGACTGGACCACGCGGCGGCGTTTTACGCGAATTTTTTTTTTTCGACTTACTTTTGTAGGCTGACTTCTGTCCATCGAGGTTCAACTTCTGACACCATGTTATGATTGTTCGTTGTGATGCGTGGTCAGGGTTTCTTAGGCTATTAAATAAGACGATCAGACTTGTGTTCGATACGTGTATTCAGCCATGACGGACGGGGGATACCAACAGGAACGGGAAGGCATGAAGACCACAGATAATATTAATATAATGGCGGATACATACGTAACAAGCACTTTACTTTGTTTATTTAATTTCATTACCACTGCTCTCAAAAGGTAATCATCGTGAGGAAACCGGCATGTCCTAGAACCAAAAAAATCAAAGACATTTGACATCTACCAACCCACACTGGGCCCGCGTGGTAGATTATGGCCCACTCCCTCTCAGTAAGAGGAGGCCTGTGTCCCAGTAGTATGAACATTATACGATTTGGCTTTTCCATATAATTATTTCGCGTTTTTAATGTTTGTCTCTGAGATATGTAGTTACGATGGGGGAAAGCATGGTCTTAATGGTTTGAACTTGCCAGCAGTTAGTGAGCAAGAGTAATAATCAATGATCGTGAGATCTCTGTAATGGTAGCCACACACGTACGATTTACTTGCGCAAATTTAGGCTTGCGCAAGTCTATCGTGACGTGTGTTGGAAGAAATTTAGGCATTAAGTCCGCCTTTGTACAGTATTTTTTACTTGTGCATAAAGTTTTAATAAATAAATAAATTTGTGCAATAATCTTTCAACACACATAACGATTTCCTTGCGCAAGCCTAAATTTGCGCAAGTAAATCGTTACGTATGTGGCTACCATAAAAAGAAGGTTTCGTCTGTCGACAGCATCGTCTGTTGCTATCACGTCAAGATGCAGTAGTCCACGGTAATCCACAAGTTCACTATTTATGTTCTTTTTGGACTTTGGAAAGATAGGGAATATTACACTTGCTGGTGTATTGAAAATGATAATTGTTGCTTAAATTCTTCTTATTGTACCCATACAAACGAAATTTCTATGTGGCTATTTCTATGAGGGGCTCGTGGCAAAGTAATAACAGCCGCACGGGTCGATCGATCAGGTTAAGCTACGCTTGCCGCAGTTTGGACGTGGATGGGTGACCATCTTTACATACCGAGACCCCTCCGTGCCTCGGAAAGCACGTTAAGCCGTTGGTCTCGGCTGTCATTTGTAGATCTTTGACAGTCGTTACGGGTAGTTAGAAGCCCAAAAGTCTGACAACCAGTCTTACCAAGGGGTATCGTGTTACCTAGTAACTAGGTTGTGGAGGTCAGATAGGCAGTCGCTCCATGTAAAATACTGGTATTCAGCTGCATCCGGTTAGACTGGAAGCCGACCCCAACATAATTGGGAAAAGGCTAGGCAGATGATGACAAACGAAATTTGTATAATAAATTCCAAAATGTACAGATGTAAATGTAATATATAGCCCAATTACTACACAAAATTGGATTTTAATTGATAATAACATTTAAATGAGTGGGTAATACGGCCATTTTATTCTACGTACTCTCCCAAATAATGCCATCAAGCGTTTTAAAAGAGGGACATCAAATAAATTGTCGGTCCTCACAAAAGTTGACTCGCTTATAATGTTACAGTTACATGAAAAATGGACTTGTCCCGAACAATGCGCTGAAATATAGGCCAGAGGTAGAATCGGGGAATTATTGTTTTTATTTAGTCCGTAATAATTCCATGGATTGTGGCAATTTTTTGTTGTATGTTGAATAATTTATAGCCTGATTATTTACATCAAATCGCTTCATCAAATTTGCTAATAGGTTACGTTGGGAGTTTTTTCTGTTTTGGCCAAATTCACACATGCACACACATAAACTAACAAACATAATTTCGCGCAGAAGACGATCTGTAATGCTGTATATTTAAATTTCTAGTTATACATTTTTTTTGGTTATAAATTTTTTTGGTTATAAATTTTTTTGGTTATACGTTTTTTGTTTAAGTATAAAGTCTCTTTAGTTTGTTGTTTTTGTTGTTGTTGTGTTGCCATAAAATAACATACCTGTGTATTTTTAGAGAACATACTGGCTTTTCACTAGTGCAGGAATCAGTGAATCCCATTTGTTGTACATCTTGTTTTATGTCAGTTAATATTTTTGTATTTATTTATTCAATTTACAATTCTTCTGTTTAGCGTGTCGATGGCGATCTTAATGGACTTGGCCCAAAATACGGCTACGTGTTTAACGCCATCACTAGTGTGTTTGAAGCAATTGAATACGGTAGTTGCTTAGGTAAAAAAAAAGAAATTCTATTTAGTCCGTCTTTCAGATAATAAAAAAATATTAGACACGTATTTTTTGTTTTATCATGTTAATCAAAAAAAACTTAGAAAACACGCATTATAGTTGGGGAGTGGGGTTTGCTACGTCACAACGCAGTATTAAATCTAACAAGGCGTACGTCATACCATATTTTAACTCAATGTATCGCCGTTTTGATTACTTCAAAAAAGAAAAAAATACGTATTCAATATTTTTAGGGTTCCGTACCTCAAAAGGAAAAAAAGGAACCCTTATAGGATCACTCGTGTGTCTGTCTGTCTGTCTGTCTGTCTGTCTGTCTGTCTGTCTGTCCGTCTGTCACAGCCAATTTACTCTGAATCGAATGGACCGATTAAGTTGAAATTTGGTACACATATGTATTTTTGTGACCCAAACACGAATGTGTAACGTAAATAAAATGTTTTTGAATATAGGGGTCACTTTTGGGAGGCAAACAAGAAAATTAAAAAAAAAAGTTATGCTAACAGTACCGTGTGACATATCAAATGAAAGGACGTATTGCGAGGATCTTAAATATATTTTTTATATAATTTAAAAAAACACATTTTTAAAGATATTTAAGAAATTCAATGAAAATTGACCATTCCCCCCCCCTTATCTCCGAAACTACTGGAACAAAATTTTTCAAAAAAATACATAGTATGGCTCTTTACTCATAGATTACAGGAAAACCTATAAGAAGTCTATGGTCTTAAAATAACACGGTAAATCTCTCAATATTGTGCGTACAAACTTACATTTCGTCGCTCGGCATCCAATAGGCCCATCTCTCTAGCTACTACTATAATATCAATATCAAAAGTGTTTGTCAGTCTGCTTAATACACAAATAAATAAAACTGTAAATGTTCATGACAACCAATTCGGGTTTCGGCGTGGTTTCTCAACAGAAAGTGCAGTGTTGTGTCTTAGCGTACTGTCACATACTATACTTATACACAGCGTGGGACGCCGATTTATGCTAGCTTCCTCGACTTATTCAAGACTTGATCTGGTTGCTTATGACGTATTGTGGAGAAAGATGGAGAAGGATAGGTTGCCAATGGAGCTTAAAAACATTTTTAAGTATTGGTGCCTATGGTAACCAGATCAATAGTGTACGATGGGCTGGAACTTTTCCAGGCCATACAGGTTGGAATGCGGGGTGAGGCAGGATTGGCGAGCTCAGCAGCACCAGAGTGGGTTGTTATACAGTGTGATTCTTCATAATGTGCACATATCGAAATGAGGGAATCTATGCTTAATTTTAACGACAGTTTTTTTTTTTTTAAATCTATTTTTTTTTAAATACTTTTATGGAATTAAAAAAAAAATTGTAACAAAACTGTGTAACTTTTAAACTGAATCAGCTATCATGATGAAACAAACTTCATAATGATTGGAAGTAAGTAGGCGTCCACATAAAATTAAAATTGAGAAAAAAACTACCCTCAATTGAAAATAAACATGTTTTTTTAGTAAAAATCTGTATTTTTCTCATCAATTTTTACAACAATTGTAAAATTTATGAATAAGATGCCCAAGCGAATAAAAAAAAACAAAAAAAAAAATTTTGACCATTTTTCCGTCGGTAAAATTAAGCATAGATTCCCTCATTTCGATATGTGCACATTATGAAGACTCACACTGTATAGATGGTATTTGTGTAAATAATATTAGCTTTGCAGACGATATGGTGCTTCTGAGCGCCAGCCAGTATCCCATAGACAAAAACTGTTAGTCGCAAAACTTTCTGAGTGACCTGGTAAAATAAGCTAAAGTTCATAAGTTTACTAACACAATGAGTCCTTGTTACTTGAATAAAGAAAAATATATGGATGACTGTTTTTTTTTGAACGACGTTTTCTAAAAATGAAACCTAGCTAGATCGATTTATCGCTCCCGAAACCCCCTGCATACTAAATTTCATAAAATTCTTGGAGCCGTTTCAGAGATTCAGGTTATATAATATATACATATATACAAGAATTACTCGTTTAAAGGTGTTAGATTTTTATTTTTACTACACGTTCAAATAAGTGATCCTGCAATTAAAAAAAAACATAAAAAATTACACATTCGCGGTATTGGATGGCGAGCGACGATTTGCAGTTGGAATAAATGTTAAGTTTGTTCTTGGGATAAATAAATTCATCTCAACTACGGAACCCTTCATTGTGCGTAGTCCGACACGCACTTGGCCGGTTTTTTTTAATTATCTACGAGAAAGACGAAAAAACAATATATTTGGAAACAGGCCTATTGCGTGTATTATCTTGCAGCTGATTCTATTCGTGATTTTGTGTGTGTGTAAGCCTAGATCAGGCAGGTCTACATTACAATTAGAATTACATTTGTAACCGACTTCTAAAAAGGAGGAGGTTTTTTTTTATGTATGTCCACCGATTTCTCCGTCAATTGTGGACCGATTTTGAAAATTCTTTTTTTGTTTGAAAGGGTGTGCTCTTGAATTGGTCCCATATAAATTTTATTAACTTTGCTTGGATAGTTTTTGAGTTAGCTACAAAATACGTATTTTTTTTCCCACTTAGTATGTAGATGATATGATAAATTTCTGTCACTGGTAGCAGGTAGTGGTATTCGAATGTGTGTGGGGTATGTACCACAACTAAAAAGTGAAAAATAAAAACTTTTTACAAAAAAAAAAACAACCGACCTTACCGAAATAACTTTAATTTCGGAAGTCGGTGTCTTGGGTTTTTCGTTTTTTGCCACCGACTTCCGAAATTAAAGTTATTTTTCACTTTGTAGTGTTTTTGTTTGGAGGTCGGTTGTATTTTTTGGAAAAAGTTTTTTTCTCGATTATAATTAATGTAATTTTACTTTATACCTACTTGAATAAAAATTATTTTATTTGAAAAAAAAAAAAATCTTGATCCAATTTGTATGGTAATTGATTCAACGTATTATATTAAAAGGCAATGATCGTGTAACCGAGACATCATTCATGGATTTCGTGGAATTGATTATTCCCGACCGTTCATGATCGTTCCTCTTATCAAAGACTTACTAATTAGACTCCACTCTAACAATACAATACTATACAACATGCCCCGGAATTAACGCACACCACCAAACACCCCAATTAGAATATTATGTTATAATCATAATACATGGAAGGGCTTGTGGCTAAGTAATAACAGCCGCACGGGTCGATCGATCCGGTTAAGCTACGCTTGCCGCAGTTGGTCCGTGGATGGGTGACCATCTTTACATACCAAGACCCCTCCGTACCTCGGAAAGCACTTAAGCCGTTGGTCCCGGCTGTCATTTGTAGATCTTTGACAGTCGGTACGGGTAGTTAAAAGCCCAAAAGTCTGACAACCAGTCTTAGCCAGGGGTATCGTGTTACCTAGTAATTAGGTTGTAAAGGTCAGATAGGCAGTCGCTCCATGTAAAATACAGGTATTCAGCTGCATCCGGTTAGACTGGAAGCTGACCCCGACATAGTTGGGAAAAGGCTAGGCAGAAGAAGTTATAATCATAATACATGCACAATGCACTGAATTATTACTATTATGTGGTTACTGGTTGTGGAAGAAAAAAGTGGTCACGTTACAATCAAAATCAAATCAAAATCAAATCAAATAATTTATTTGCATAATACATGTTAAAAAGGTGTTACAGGTATAAAAGGTACATTGTATTATAACCTAATGAGGTGTGCAAAATTAATAAGTATATTAAGTACTAATCGCAACATTAAATAAACAGAATAGATTATAAATTGAGTTACATAAAAAATTAAAATTCCAAAAAAAAATTATAAAAAAATACACAAGTCAAATCAAAATTCCAATAATCATTATATTTGTCATTAAAAAATACAATAGACGTGGATATATTTAGTAACCTGTTCCGCTTATCTATTTCTAAAGAGCCATAAAAAACTCCTGAAATAAATCGATACGTGTTTCACCTCTCAACGAGGCATCCTCAGGATGACGATGGACTTGTTGCGAACTCGAACACGGCGTGTTGCCACACCGAGCGCTGAGTGCAGATTGCACTCAGCGCTCGGTGTGGCAACACGCAACAATTATCAAGTATTTGACACTATGCAATTTAATTTAACATCTCTATCTAAAATACAATAGACGTGGATATATTTAGTAACCAACGAGGCATCCTCAGAAACTCTGCGCTCAGCGCTCGGTGTGGCAACACGCCGTGTTCGGGTTCGCGACAAGTTAATCGTCATCCTGAGAATGCCTCGTTGAGAGGTGAAACACGTGTCGATTTATTTCAGGAGTTTTTTATGGCTCTTTAGAAATAGATAAACGGAACAGGTTACTAAATATATCCACGTCTATTGTATTTTATAATGGAATTCCGCAAGGTCACGCCTGAATCAATTAACTACGAGTATATTTGTCATTATAAAACCATTATATGATCAGTCATCTTTCATTTAAATAATCATTAATTGAATAGTAACATTTTGCAACTAGAAATTCGTGCAAACCTAATTTGATCTACGCACGCAAACAGTCGCACATGTATGGGTATTTACTCCATTTGAAATAAGATTAGACATTTAAACAAACCTTTTTAACAGCATCAAAAGGAGGAGGTTCTCAATTCGACTGTATTTTTAACCGACTTCTTTTTTTATATTTGTTACCTCAGTACTTTCGACTGGGTGAACCGATTTTGATGATTATTTTTTATTTGAAAGCTAGTGCTTCCCGTGTGGTCCCATTTCAATTTGGTCCAGTTCTGACAGTGGCATCCATGAGAAAACCATATAAGTCTTCAATTTGCATTAAGTATGTGCGCGACAAATGGACGAATCGTGGTATTCGAATTTGTGTGGGGTAGGTACAACTTAAAATTTTAATCTATGTCTGTGTCATTCACATCTTCCGCCTGATCTAGTGCGAACTCTGGTGGTACCGGTAGTTAAAAGCAAGACAGGAGACGTATCGGACAAGTCAAATTACAGGCCTATTTCACTCGCCACCGTCATAGCCAAGGTCCTTGACAGCGTGCTTAACTCACATTTAAATAAACATGTGCAGCTCTGTGATGCCCAGTTTGGATTTCGGCCTGGGCTGTCAACGGAGACTGCTATTATTACTGCGATAGAAATACACCTATTTATGCGGTTTTCCTTGAGTTGTCCAGGGCCTTTGACCTTGTCCCATACGATCTTCTCTGGCAAAAGCTAGAAGAGACAGCGCTGCCGCCAGAGTTCGTATTACTCCTCAAGCACTGGTATCTGAACCAAGAGACTCAGGTGCGGTGGGCGGGAGAACTGTCAGAGCCATGCCAGCCGGAGTGCGGGGTGAGGCAGGGAGGCCTGTCCTCGCCTCTGCTCTTCGGCCTGTATGTTAATGCTCTGATTGAGCAACTCAGCAGCACGCGTGTCGGCTGCTACGTGGATGGAGTTTGTTTTAACAACATTAGCTACGCAGACGACATGGTGCTGCTGGCTCCCTCGATCGGTGCTCTCCGAAAGCTACTCAATGTCTGTGAGTCATACGCTGCGACTCATGGGTTAATTTATAATAGCAGTAAAACTGAATTCATGGTCTTCAGGTCTGGCACCAGGTGTCCCACTACTGTCCCTCCTCTACTAATGAAAGGTCACCCGATTAACAGGGTATATAAATTTAAATATCTGGGCCATCTGGTTGCTGATGACCTGAGGGATGATAAAGATCTATAAAGGGAGCGCAGAGCATTGTCAGTTAGGGCGAATATGCTGGCCCGTAGATTTTCTCGATGTACAGACGCAATTAAAATAACCCTTTTTAAGGCATACTGTACAGCACTGTACTCGGGAGCCCTGTGGTTCACATATACCCAAAAGGCTTACAATGCTCTGCGTATCCAATAAAATAATGCATTCAGGGTATTGTTGCGATTGCCGCGCTTCTGTAGTGCCTCGGCAATGTTTGCAGACGCACGCACTGACGGCTTTGAGGCACTGTGGCGTAAGAAATCTGCCTCGCTACTCGGCAGGCTGCGTGGCAGTCGCAACACTATCCTGCAATCAATAGCCGCCCGGGCAGACAGCCCGCTAGTGTGGGCGCTCACAAACCGGACCCGTTCTGTTTTAGTTATTAAGTACTAACATAGGCTAAGCTTTTTTGTTACTAACACTATAGACCATTGTAGTCTGCAATGATAATAATAAATAAATAAATAAAAGTGAAAAATATAAACTTTTTATATAAAAAAAAACAACCAACTTCCAAAAAACACTACAAACTTTTTTTTGTAAAAAGTTTTTATTTACAGTCCGTTCAACCGATTCTGACTTCTATCCCGAAGTCATAAGGATGGCACTAAAAGCAAAAAAGTGGTTACAATACCAATTGTTTACTGCAGCTGCCATTTGTCATGCCACCAACACAATAGAAGTCAAAATCGGTTGAACGGACTGTGAAAAAGGTTTAGTTAAATGTCAGATCTTATTTTAAATGGAGTATAGTGTAGTAGACATTTCGTCCATTTTGTTTTTTTTTTTTACTGTACAGACGCCAGCACATCAAGCTATCCGAAACTGTGAAATTTTCCCAATCAACTTTGAACCTTAGACATCAGCGATAAAGTAGAAAATCTATTAAATAAATTTGACAGATTGTAGTAGTTTGATGTGCTGGCGTCTGTACAGCGGAAGTGTGACTGTAATTTAAATGGTAAATTAAATAAATAATTAATTATTTTTGAGATAAAAAATTACCTAAGTATATTAAAAGACTTACATCACTTATTGATGGACTGTGTTCGATATGAGTCTGATAGAAATGATGTGTTTGGGGCCTTGCGGTTGAACCGACTTGATTTAGGCACATTTCATAAAATTCTCTCTCAACCAAATGGTGATGATACGAAGAGTCTGTTCAGGTTTATGGCCCAAATGTAATCCATAGCAACACTGCTAAATCACACGATTTGTTACTATTTGTTTAGGGTATGATGGGACTGTAATACGCATTGCGATTATAAAAGTCCCAAATTAAAATAGATTAAAAAAAAAAGAGAGAAATCGCTTCAGTAATCGATTCTGAACTAACTTCTTTCATAAACACATTATATACCCACATAAAATACATAATATGCGAACAATATTATTTACAACAGCACTTATATAAGCACAAACAACAAACTATCAATAATTTCAGTGTAAGTTTTCGCCTCCTGGAACTTAATAGGGCCCAGATCTAAGCTAAACGCCTTAGGGCATCGAAACTTTGTAAATACATGCGTAGGCACGTGTTTTGTCTAAGTAAGACGCCTTCTATAGATAGAATTAGATAGGTACGGTTAGCGACAAAAGTTAAACACTACTAGTTTTACACGTCATCAAATTCGACACAAAAGTAATCGATATGTCGTGGCCAGATCTTAGAATTGATCAGTTCATGAAATGAACGACCATTTCATGAAATGGTTATATTTCATGAAATGTAACCATTTCATGAAATATAACCATTTCATGAAATATAACCATTTCCAAATAGAACATCGACCGCTAGCCACATCATGATGTGGTCTGGCCAGATCATTGAATACTCAACGTTTGACGATATGAACAGTTAAACGCACGACTACTTCATGATATGGCCAAACATTAGTGATCATATCGTAAAATAGTTAGATTATCCACCAGTAGAGGCGTTGCTGTCGCTTTGTTTTTGTGGTGCATCATAGCGGCGAACGATAATTCGATTGAAAAAGCAATTATAAATATGCAAACGGAAGATGAAAGTTCAGTGAAGTATCGTTATTATATCAAGCCACGTGACTTTTATGAAATTCACTCGAAAAATGAGCGCAATCTTAAAAAACCATGGAGTTTGGAACGTATTTCACAGGTTAGTGTTTATCTATTAAAATCTTATTAATTGTTATTTTTCTTCTGAAATGAAAGCTATTTAAAATGTTTTATTTATCCATTGACCCAGATTACTAAAAGTTAATTAATGCCAGTAATATTTGCATGAATACCCTACTTATTGATATAGCCAAACGTCGACTGACATATCATTAAACGTTGACGTTTGAACGATATGGTCAATTTTAGCTGGCCATTTCATGAAACACAACCATTTCATGATATGGTCGATCATTTCATGAAATGATCAATTCTAAGATCAAGCCACGACAGATACATGTTTATAAACAGAGGGGCAGATCCCGTATTTTTTAAGAACGTTCGCTTTCTAATCTTCTTCGCAATCTGTCAAAAATACAATCAATTTACCAACGTTTTTGTTCAGGTATACTAAAGCAATTCCGCCGCAGGAGACGCCCTGGGCGTCGGGAATCGCAGGTCGATTCCCGGCTACCTTAGGCGCGGGCTTGTGGACGGTGAGCATTGGGTAGCTCGCCGTCCAATAAGGACCAGGTCCGGGTCGACGGCTCGTTGTGTTCCACGCGCGCCTCAAAGAGATGTCAGCAGAACTGACAAGGTCCGCTAGGGGCCGACACCTGCCGGGGTCGCGGGAAACTTCGAAAGGGATACCGTGCCCCCTGGCAACATACAGGCAACTGAAGGAATACGGGTGGGTTTTAGTCAAAGAGTCTGACACCGCCCTCCCGCTCCGCCCAGAGCGAGAGAAGTTATTTGATAATTTCTCACCCGAAAAAAATTCAATACGATTGGCGTGGCCACCTACTGTGCCCAACTCATTTAACACAATATAATATCAATACATTTACCATTGACTTGAAAAGAAGAAGAAGAAGACTAATGCTTATACACAATAGTAAATTATTTTACGATTAATTATTTACACGGGGTACTAAATTAAATAACTAAGTAACTTCACAAATATATACAAAAACAAAAGGACACTTAGACGTCAAGTACCTACTCTTAGAATCGCTGTCATCCGGGAACTTGCCCAGAAGACTGGCAGCATTGCCACGTTGAATGGCAATGTTATTTCTTTGACCAAAGAACGAGAAAGTCCTCTGGTCACGAGAAGTGTCGATACATTGTATTTCAGCATCTCATATAATTGCTGAGAGAGAGACATATTCTTTTTAAGCGACTTCCAAAAAGGAGGTTTTTTTTTTATCTATGTCCACCGATTTCTTCGTCAATTGTGGACCGATTTTGAAAATTCTTTTTTTTTGTTTGAAAGGGTGTGCTCTTGAATTGGTCCCATATAAATTTTTATTAACTTTGCTTGGATAGTTTTTGAGTTAGCTACAAAATACGTATTTTTTCCCACTTAGTATGTAGATGATATGATAAGTTTCTGTCACTGGTAGCAGTTAGTGGTATTCGAATGTGTGTGGGGTAGGTACCACAACTAAAAAGTGAAAAATAAAGACTTTTTATAAATAAAAAACAACAGACCTCAAAAAAAAAAAACACTACAAAATGAAAAATAACTTTAATTTCAGAAGTCGGTGGCAAAATAAGTTTCTGTCACTGATAGCAGGTAGTGGTATTCGAATGTGTGTGGCGTAGGTACCACAACTAAAAAGTGAAATTTTTTTACAAAAAAAAACAACCGACCTCCAAAAAAAAAACACTACAAAATGAAACATAACTTTAATTTCGGAAGTCTGTGGAAAAAAACGAACTTTTCTGTACCTAAGACAGACACAAACGAGCCACCGGCCACAGCCACTGGAAGTCCAGCGAGAAGCAGTTCACAATGCTTTTTCATGTATTTTGTATGGATCCGTCGTACACGTGTGGCCTCTGCGCTGTGGCTACAGCAGTATTAAACATCGCGGCAAGTGACGACAGCCACCGGTGGTTGTGGCCGGTGGCTCGTGAGTGCTTACTCTTAATAAGTCTGATACGTAGTAGACAGAAATTTCATAGAATTTCGATTCGCAGAAAATGTTTCATATAATATTTAATCTTTGTATTTTATTTCGAATATAACATATATATTTAATATCTATTTTTATTTTGTTTTATTTACTTGAATGGAACGTATTTTACAGAAACAAAATTCAATGAATTTTACATTCACATTTTTTTATTTAACAAACATATCAAACATTATAATTTTTTTACGAATATTGTTTGTTCGGTGTATTTTTCCATTGTATTTTATTTCAACGGAAATGTGAAAATAGACGTTATGCTATCCATAATTTTATAAGGGTACATATTTGAATGTCAAAAATTAAGTGTCGGACTAAAGTCGAATGAGAATGTAGACAACAAGAGCAAGCGAAGCGAGCTCGGGACGTGGGGCACCTCGACTCGGATAGGTTAGGTTAGAAGGGGATGGCGGGGTCTTGAGACCCCGCCATCCCCTTCGTGGTAATTTTTTATCGTGGTTATTATTTAAGCGGGGCTCCGACGACTACGCTGACTAAAAAAATATATTTACCCTATAAAATTATAAAATATCGAAAATGTGTCGAATTAAAGTTGAATAAGAATTTAGGCTGCAAGAGCGAGCAAAGCGCCTTTCCTAAAAAATTATAAAATACTATAGATTATTGACTGTTAAATATTTGTCAAAGGTATGAATTGAAATGTTTAGAAACTGTCACTCGGTAAAATTATTTTCTTGGTAATAAGTTTTATATTAACTAAAAATATATACCTAGGAGGATAAAGAAAAAACAACGTACTACTGTAGTATTTGCAAAACAGACGCTTTTTATGCATGTTGATATGGCATATCTTCACACCTTTTTTATGTAGATAGATTCTACCACAAATTACATCCACGAAAATAATTACACAGTTGCAATATAGGAATGCAACATAGACATGCAATAAAGGTCTTTCACACAGACAGGTAACAGTGTTACTTTGATACAATTCAAACTCTGCTGAAGTTCTCAGGCGTCTGAAGTTGCACTCGATTGTTCTGTCAAATGCTTTGTGTTAAGCCTGTTATTTGTATTAAGAGGGTTTATTCTAAATTCAACGGCACAAATAGCTGTCAAATATTCAGCTGTTTTGATTAATTTGGCAATATTACTGTATGGAAATAACAGAAATATCGCTAACTAGTGAACGAGAATATTAATAATGAATTGCAATATAACACTGCTTCGTTGGTCTAGTGGTCGCAAGCGCTACTGCTGAGCATGAGGTTCTGGGTTCGATTCCCGGGTCGGGCAAAGTGTTATTGGGTTTCTATCTGAAATTTCTCAGTAGCAGTTCGGATTCTGGATTTATGCCCGGTTGATGGCAATAGGCTCGCCCCCTATTACATGGGACTTAAACATAACTGTCAAAATGTGGGTGTACCTGCTACAGAGACACCTCAGCCCAACCCTTCGGGGAAACAAGGCGTGATGTTATAATTGTTTATGTGTGCAATTATAACACTGAAATTTATGTTGTAACCGTTTTAGGTGTATAGAAGGCATTTGGAAAGCTCCAAAATACTTTTTAAGCTATTGCATAGCTTTTATCGCGGGCTTTGAGCTCGGCGACCGAATCAAGAAATTCCGTAACGTAACGAAAATAAAACCTAACACCCCCCACTCCGCCTACCATGTAATGACGGTTCCCATGACAACGTGAATATTGTCATGGGAAACGTGATGTTGTCATGGGAACGTAATTTTTGTTTTATGTCATCACGTCATCATCCCAAGTGTAGCGTTGACAAATAGGAAGTATGGAGGTTACAAATGCTGTGCAATAGCTTTACCGTGGCAGTCCCCCAGTACCACACGTTTTTCCACATCTTAAACTAAATATTCGGTGTTCCGATATTAATTATTGCAATTCATAATCAATATTTTAGTTCACCAGTTAGCCATATTTCAAATTTCCATACAGTTATATTGCCAAATTAATCAAAACAGCGAAATATTTGACATCTATTTGCGACGTTGCCCACTTTCAGAATACACGCTCTTAAGCAGGAAATCTTTACGTATTTTATTTTGGGTGGTTCTTTAGGAGTTGGGTAGAGATCTAGGTGATTAGTACCTTTGATTAATTCTTTAATCACTTGAATTATACCAGCGATGAAATAAAAAAGAGCTATTCCACGAATCCTTGAATTGAATGAACCATTAACATGATATAATAAAAATAAATAAAAAATAGAATCTGTCCAAAAGTGGAAATTTAGTAGATGAAAAATCTATCAACTTCATTTTAGATACTATTTCTACGGAGTGAATTTTATTTTTCAATTCAGACCAAAAGGATCGTCCAAATCGGACCACTCTGTAAAAAGTTATGCGTGGTCATAGATAAAAAAACCCTCCTTTTTTTCGTTGGTTAAAAGTTAATGAATTTTGCATGGAATAGAATCAGTATTTTAGACAGGTAGATAAGACCAAACATTAGTGCTCATACAACTATCCTTCCGCGTAACTGGTTCAGAAAAAAACAGCCTCAAAGGTAATATCGAAGGTCGGGCACCGGGGCACGTGACTGGCCCTAAATTAATCAGTAGCTAGATCTTTTTAGGGTAACCTAATCCTTACCTGAAGTAGGGACTCGAATCATGTGTTCAGTGGTCGTTCAAAGTGTGGGTGTTGGGACACAGAGGGACAGGTAGGTAATATATAATTTGAGTGTCAATTTGTAATCCGTCTCCTTTTACTGAAACGTTCATTATCTTTACTTTATCAAACTGAATTATTTGCATTTTACATCAGTTTATATGTTATAATCATTTAATTGTTCGACGAAGATCGTGAAATGTTGTTAATTTGAAGTAAACCAAACATAGGCCTAATTAATTATTGAAGTATTGTAAAAGTCATTAGCATATTAAGTAAAAATCGAAAATGTGTGGAAATTGGAGGTAAATTCGTGATGTTTTTCAATCGAGATAATTTTATTATTCTAGTTTCTGTTCCACAAAAAGTTTGGAAATATCACGTAGTTAGTTACTCATATTATTTTTATATTATATCTTACATACATACATACACACATAAACTCACGCCTTCTTTCCATGAGGGTAGGCAGAAACTACAGAATGCCACCTGCTACGATCCTTACATAGTCCTTTTGCCTCGTTTACGTTCATACATCTGGTCATATACGCACGCCGGTTGCGAGTACTACGCACCTGGCCTTTCTGAAGAACGTCACCAGTATAAATATCCTCCTAGGGCGTCCCCTCCCGGCGTTTCCAGTCACATCTGCCTTGTAAATACATTTTGTTAGTCGCCTTTCATTCATCCTCTCAACACGCCCAAACCATCTCAGCATATCCTTTTCAATTTTTGTCACTACATCATTTAAATCACACCGCTGTCTCATCACATCATTTCTCAGCCTATCATTCATAGTCAGACCACACATGCTTCGCAAGGACCGCATTTCCACAGCATTTATTCTACTTTCATGCTTCTTTTGCCACACCCAACATTCACTTCCATTTTTAACTACATATTATTATTAAGTACCTGCAGATGTTTCAAACGTGTGATGTTTAGAACATCACCAATAAGGTCAGTATATGTCCTTCTAGGGCGTCCCCGCCCAGCCTTTCCCTTCACATCAACCTTGCAAATACATTTTGTTAGTCGCCTTTCATTCATCCTCTCAACATGCCCAAACCATCTCAGCATACCCTTTTCAATTTTTGTCACTACATCTTATTTTTGTCATTATATCTTAGTTTAATCAATTTCATGAAAATACAGATTTTGTTTGGCAACTTTGCTTTCGGTTCGCTCTTAATTATGTCCTTATAAAACATAAGCAGATAATCCAAACAAAGAGTTGATTCCCTCCATTTATTATTACTTCCACTAAGCTTATTCCCCAAGAAGAATACTAAAACACAGAAACAAAATAAAAACCCGATAGAAAGAATACATATCTCCCGATCTGCCATAATATCGCGACTTTACTGACTCTATTTCGTGACGAGGCAGTAGGATATTTATCAATAAGACTACTTGACCGCGGCCCCCTGTCAGTGAGACAGTCGTAAATCCATCTATATTTTTATGTTGGTTCATTCTTTTATATGACACGAGGGAAGTTAAGGGCTGGAGATGTATGGATTTTGTGTGAAATGGACATAAATTAGGTAACAAAGGCAAAAAAAAATATGGAGGAAAATAGTCACTTTCATTTGTTTTTCAAAACCCGTTTTTGGTCTTGGTACTCCTTGGCTTCCTGTACATGTCACCGGAGCCGCACCGGCGCTGGACTACATGTTTGTGTATACGAATGAATATCGCCCATGCACTGCAACGTCGCCGCACCGGCGCACCGTGGAAAAGATTTCGATAAAAGTTGCAATACGTGGTTTACGGGCGCGAAAAATCGATCTAGCTAGGTCTCATATTTGGGAAAATTCGTTTTCTTCGTATTTTCACCCGAATAAAGAGTTTAGAACAAGGTAATGAATAATGAAATGGCAGCATGGAATTAGTAAGTACCTACTATCATGACAGTATGGAATAAGTAGATACTATACATGAATTAGTATGAATTTTCCTATACTATTAAATGAGCATTCTCTATTTTTACCAGAACAGATTTTGTTCACCCAGTTACTGAAGTAATAATATGACACAATAGAGATGGTCTTCTCGTCGCGTATTCCACAGAGCCTAAAGACGAAGGTCTTCAATCAGTGCGTCCTGCCTGTTGTGACCTACGGAACCGAAACGTGGACACTCACGGTGCGGGTTTGCCATAAATTCAAAGTTGCTGCGAGCTATAGAGCGGCCTATGCTTGGAGTCTCTCTGAGGGTTCGAATCCGGAATGAGGTGATCCGGCATAGAACCAAAGTTATCGACATAGCTCACAGAATAAGCAAGTTGAAGTGGCAGTGGGCCGGCCATATCGGCCGTAGAACTGATGACCGTTGGGGTACATGTGTTCTTGAGTGGAGACTGCAAATTGGCAATCGTAAGGTAGGACCCCTCAGGCTAGGTGGAGTGACGATCTCCGCAGGGTGGCTGGTAGCAGCTGGATGAGAGTTGCCAAGAATCGAGCTGAATGGCGTGCAATTGAAGAGGCCTATGTCCAGCAGTGGACTGCTATGGGCTGATGATGATGATGATCATGATAGAGATAGATATACTATAAGTAGTTTCGTTATCTCGTCTCCATAAACAGGTTGTGTAACATCTTGAACTCTCGACTTATCTGTAGGATATTAGCAGTACATCTTCGTTCGACTACTGACCCTGTCAATGAAGAGACCGTAATTTTTATATCTCCCTATAACCTACTACTCTTTTGATTGAAGCCAAAGTTTAGCTTCAGGGTTCAGGTAGATTGATAAACGCCCGGGGCGGGAATCGCGAGCCGATTTCCGGCAACCGTAGGCGCGGGCTTGCGGACGGTGAGCAATGGGTAGCTCGCCGTCTGATAAGGAACAAGCCCGGGTCGACGGCGCGTTGTATTCCACGCGCGCCTCAAAGTGATGTCAGCAGAATTGACGGGGTCCACTAGGGCCAATGCCTGCCGGGGCTGCGAATATGGGCCGAAAGAGAAATCGTGGCCCCCGGCAACAGGGCAACCGAAGGAACACGGGTGGGTTTTAGTCAGTAAGAGTTTGACACGCCCTCCCGCTCCACCCAGAGCGGGAGAAGTTATTTGAAAATTTCTCACCCAAAAAAAAGGTAGATTGATAAAACTAACTCTAGAAACGAGGGTTTTTGTGTACCTAAGCCTTATTAAGATTCGGATCATTTAATCTGCAGCCAATGGTGTAATAGGTTAATCAAAACCAAAAATCATAATAACATCTATTTTAACAGCATATTTAATTAAATATAATTATAAAAACTGCCTCATTGGTCTAGTGGTCGAAAGCGCTACTGATGACCATGGAGTCCTGGGTTCGATTCCCGGTTCGAGTAAAGTGTTATTGCGTTTTTTCATCTGGAATTTCACAGTAGCAGCAGGAGTCTGGATTTGTGCCCAGTTGAAGGCAATAGGTTCGCCCCCTATTACATGGGACTTAAACATAACTGGCGAAATGTGGGTGTACTATACGGACACCTCTGCCCAACCCTTTGGGGAATACAGGCGTAATGTTATGAATTCTAAAAAACCGAGATCTAAATAGAATTCTACAAAACGGCGCCTTTAAATACAAAACGGCACTGTAAATACTTGAAACACGTAATTGATAAGAATTCCGGTAATTTAGAACCAAAACAGCTCCTACTTTTTTCACATTCACCTAGATCAATAAACCATGAAACTCTCATCGAATGTCCGCCATGTTGTGACGTATCTGCAGAATATTATCAATAAGGCCCACTTGACCTCCACACCGTCAACGAGACAATCGGATTTTCTTTATCCCCGTATTAACATTCCGTTCTGGCCAATAACCAATTCTCACAACTGACTCTTAGGGGTAGGCGTGCTCACGATACGAAAATACATACGTTTGGTGGATTGGGTAGGTGGGAAACAGAAGGTTAGGAAGGTATGGCAAAGCGTCGTATAATCGAATTCCTTAGCAGTGATAGCCTAGTTGTGTCCGACTGCCAAGTTATAGGTCTCAAGTTCGAACCCAAGGCACGCGACTCTGACTTTTCGGATTCATGAGGGTATTGTATAATTATCACTTGCTTCAAAAACGGTGAAAGAAAACAGCGTGACGAAACTGGCATGCCTGAGAGATATTTCTCGGAAAAAGAAAAGGGAGATACTATTCTTTTCAGCTTCTCCTTCTAGACTGTTTTTTTCGGTGGGAAATTATCAAATAACTTCTCCCGCTCTGGGCGGAGCGGGAGGGCGTGTCAGACTCTGGGTGACTAAAACCCACCCGTGTTCTTTCAGTTGTCTGTATGTTGCCAGGGGCCACGGTAACCCTTTCGGACTTTTCCACAACCCGGCAGGCATCGGCCCTAGCGGACCCTGTCAGTTCTGCTGACATCTCTTTGAGGCGCGCGTGGAACACAACGCGCCGTCGACCCGGGCCTGGTCCTTTGCTCACCGTCGGCAAGCCCGCGCCTACGGTGGCTGGGAACCGGTCTGCGATTCCCGACGCCCAGGGCGTCTCCTGCGGCGGTTAGGGGTATGAGGGCGCAAAATTTGAGTCTCCCTCAAGCGTTCCGCCTCCTCCTTCGCAAGTAATACTGCTTCCCAAAAGGAGGTGACGGCTTGCCATACCCTCTCGCTCCGTACTATGGCCTGAACCAGGGCCGGACGCGAGACCGAGACGGAGAGATCACCGCCGCCGATCGTCTCCACGAGGACACGGCGGTGCGGTCGAAAAATCGATCTAGCTAGGTCTCATATCTGGGAAAATTCGTTTTCTCCGTATTTTCACCCGAGCAGAGCTCGGTCGCTCAAAGTTTAGAACAAGATGGCTACCTTAAAATAATGACATGGCAGCATGGAATTAGTAAGTACTGTACATGGAATTAGTATGAACTATCCTATACTATTAAATGAGCATTTTCTATTTTCACCAGTGCAGAGCTCGGTCACCCAGGTACTTATTATTAAACTTTGTAAGAACCCTACAAATATTTGCTTCATATCCAGGTTTGTTTCTTGTGGTACGTTCAACTTCTAAATTGTTCTACTATGGGCCATACACTTAACCCTTTTTATCCGACTACGGCGAAGCAAAATGGAGGGTTGTAATTCTGACCGGTATGTATGTGTGTTCATCTATTCACTCATAACTTCTAAACTACTTATCATAATTTGACAAATGAGGTATCATTGGAAGCGTTTTGATTGTCCGCTGGTTATAGACTATGCGACGTCACATTCAATTGAATATGGCGCACGTAATCTATTTGATTTAAGCCCTAACACGTGTGCCTCCGGATTTTAAATGTGTCTGCCTGTGATGTCTTGTTTTATATCTTTTTAGTTGACTTTTTATCGTAGTTGTTATAAATTTTGTTTTTGTATATTTAAAACTTGACTTTTATGTGTAATGGAGTCATTGCTTTCACCTTTACTTCGCTTACTAACTTCATTGACCCGTATGCTAGTAAATACCGACCACTAGACACTGTTATTCGGTAATCGGATTACAACCGTCTAGTATCTATAAAATACCTATGTACTGTGCCACCTATGTAACTATGCCCACAGTTTAGATCAGGTGTAGGCATACAAATATGGATTTGAGTTATACCAATATTATGGTTAGTTTGGTTAGTATGCTATTGCAGCCCGTTTTGATTCCATTTTCCATCCATATTTAGCATCGGTTAGGTACTATGTACAAAAATACTAACATTTTATGGTTTAATTGCTATTTTTTATCATACTAAAATTTTGTGAAATTATGTTTTGTGACATTATGATTATGTGACCTATATGGAGATTTCTCTGAAATAAATAAATAATTATTATTTTAGAAATCTTATTATTATTATACAGCTGCTGGTTACAGACAAAGAGGCTGTCTGCCTATTTGGCAGGGAGTAGTAACCGCCGCCTATAATAAACCGGCCAAGTGCGTGTCGGACCACGCACAATGAAGGGTTCCGTAGTTGGGTTGAATTTATCCCAAAAACAAACTTAACTTTGTAGTTGAAAAATATGTTGTCCCATACGGAATGTATGGGAAAACATGTTTTTGCAACTGCAAAGTTAAGTTGGTCGATTATTACTCGTTAACCTGTAAAGCCTACTTAGTTGTGATAGTTTTCCTTTTAATTTCGTTATATAAACTACTGTTGTGATTTTTTTCACACACCCAAAACCAACCATTTAGCCGGCAGGGGGGGGGGGGACACTTGACTCTGACAAAAATTAGCACTTTAAAGCTTAATATATCGCAAACGAATCCCTGAATCCAAAAATAGTTTTCACTAACTCACAATATTTTTAAAGGACCTTTCCAATGATACCCCTCACCATGGGGTAAAAAAATAAAAAAATAAACATCACCACTTTACGTGTATGAGAGGTACCCTAAAAAAAATGTTTTTCATAATTTTGTTTTACCACTTTGTCGACGTAATTAATATGTATACCGATGCCAAATTACAGCTTTCTAGTACTAAGGGTCTCGGAGCTAGACCGCGGACAGACAGACAGACAGATAGACAGACAGACAGACAGACAGACGGACATGACGAAACTATAAGGGTTCCTTGTTTACTACGGAACCCTAAAAACGTAGTAAAAAAAAACAACTTTATTCAGTCTTTGAAATCCATAGAATATTAGTACAGTAAAGCTAATGAAATTAGTGTTAGTAGTTAAAATAAATTAATAGTTTAAAAACACTAGAAAAACACGCTTTTATAAATGCACGTAAAATCGTGGTCAAAGTTCATTACAAGACTTTTCTAAGAAATCCAAAACAGCTATGATACGATTTTTCATCATGAAGTTCCAGTTCATATCTTCCGGCTTCATCATCAGATCAGTTCGACAGTACCATATTATTGTATTGTCATCAAAACTACATACAGCTGCCAATTTTCATTACGCTACGACCTTTGGAAGACGGTTAAATTAGTTACCTTAGATTCCATTACATAGTTAGTTACATACAGGTCGACCTAATAAAAGCGTGTTAAATACATTTTAAATACTTATTTCCTAATGTGGGTATTAACCCAGTGCTGGATGTAACGCGTGTCCAGCCTATCCGCAATCACAGTCAGGATGCTGTTGGTGCTGGCGCGCAACCTACCGAGCACCGCGGCGCATCGCTTGCGGAGCACGGCGTGGAAGCCGTCAACATGTGTTGCCGACATGCCCGACGCACTGCACCAGCGCGGCAGCCCCAACATCGCCCTGAACAATGCGCTTTGAACCGTATTATTATCACTTAAGCATTACAATGTTTAAATCTGTGGGCTCTCATGTTCGCTCTGATAAACAGCGCCCTACGCTCCTTATCCACGTACTCATAATCGCGTAGGATATCAGTGACTATGTGCGCAAGATAATGATAGTGATCAGAAGTTTAAAAATTCGTGGCGACGCGGCAAAGTTGAAATCCAAGTTGAAGTTGAGTTGGTCTAAAGCGACCGTGATTTTATAGGCATCCGTACTTCTTACGCCACAGTTTACGAATAGATAAAAAGAACTATCCATAGCGGTTATGTTTAGTAGTGGACAAGTACTAGGTGATGATGACGATGTGATGAAAATTACAAGAAATATGGTAAACACTATGCGTATTAAAGACTAATAGAATAAGCAGGAAGACATCAACGCGCTCCAGAAGAATGTCAAATGACGATAAGCAAACATTAATTAATGGAACGGGAGTAATTTACGCGCGATTACGCGCCGTTCATTCGCGTACTTCATTTCACTTTGCGACTCCTCACTCCGCCTCGAGTAATTCGTTTGAATATTTTGAATTTAACTTCGTTCGTTGTCATGCGACTGTGTATGTGTGTCAAGTAACTCCGCTTGGGATTCAAGAAAAAACGTACAGTATTTCTGTTTTCTTAATGTCCCTCAGATATCATCGCATTTCCGAATACAAACGAATGCTAATTTCCATGTCCATCAATTATTAGATTTATCGTGTATAATCATTTGAATTCAGAACTAAGTACTTTATTGTTGTTTTGTTTTTATTTTCATGTGAACTATATAGAGCTTTAAAACTATTTTCCTATTTTTCGTGCCTGCGACTTTAGCGGCTTTCCTCCCATTTTTTAAATAAATTATATTAAGTTAAAAGAGTATAAACAACTGTATATACTTTTAAGTCGATTGAGAGCGTCCGGTTTGCACCAAATCAAAGGGCAACTGATAGAAATCCGACAACTGACGAAACACGAAGTTTACCGAGGGACATTAAGAAAATAGATATACAGTACTTATTTGGGCTTGTGTCATGGTGTTTTCTGCAGTCAGTAAGGTTGGTACCAAGAACGACTACCTAGGGGGCGCTGGACGCGTTAAGATTTTCATCTCTCATGGAGGCTTGTGGAGGAACTATTAACGTTATCCGTCTGTTCCTTCTCTTTATGCACTATCCTCGATATTTATTCGATCTTTGTAGAGGTAGAAGATAGAACTGAGTTGTCAAAACTTACTTGCATAAGGAAAGCTATGCGAGCAGAAGTTGTGCAAATACCTTTTAGCGTTCGGTTCAGTTAAGAACTTCAAGTTTGTGAGTCACACCAAAGTGCATCAAAGCCATTGAACATTGAAGCAGCTGTTTTCCAACCACGCTAAAATAACTTGAGAAGAAAGTTGATAAAAATGTGACGTTCTCGTCGCAACACATGTGCACTGTTTACATGCTACAAACAGACTAAAACTTCTGTAATACCATCTATTCTGTGTCACCGTTGACCTAAAACTCCACTATCCAAACTTATCTGCGATGTAAACGATGCTAAGGAGCCATGTGGCACAAGACGACAAAATTCATCTGTAACCTTAAGATTTAGAGTTCATTTTCGTGCATCAACTTTTGGTAATAGTATATTCAGGGTTGCTTCTATTTGGGAGCCGATATCTGTGATACGATCGGGGCTAGGCTGTTTTGTTTCCTTATTTCAAGCAATACCTATATAAAGGATGAATGACACTTTGTTGGATTAATTTAGTGTTAGGAGCTCTTGAAATATACGATAGATCGGTCCGAGATTTAGGATTTAGTGGGTCGTTGGAATATATGGTTTAGTCGAGTCGAGTAATTTAGTGGAGTCGGTGTAATTGTGTCCTGTAGGTATTATTATGGAGACAATAAACTTGGTGATTGTTTTGTCTTAAGGTATTTTCAGATGGTAGTGATGAGGGTAGCTATTGTTTCAGTTTGCTACTGTTTCTAAGATCGATGCGCTATTGAAAAGTAGTTGTTCTATTCAAAATTACCTATTGAAGATCAGAAGAGACCGAGTTCGAATTTGACTTTTTATAACAATGAAAAACAATACCTTTATTCAGAAAAGCCATTAGTTTCATAGTATGTAATTTACCTAATATTTCGAACTATCTGTGTTCAAAAATTAGATCCATGTTTCGGTTTTCTGCGATGAAAACTTTCAGTTCCTTACAGTTCTTAATAAAGAGTTAGGTAGAAATTTATTTACACACACGTATTTACATAATTTTAATAACTAACAGACTTAATAACAATAACATGTACAAGTATATCAAAAGGGGGGGAAATAGTCATAGGGCATCAAAAAATTCGTCCGCATCGCTGTCAACAGGAAAAGTGCCCAAAAGGTTGGCAGCATTACCACGTTGTATGGCAGTAGTGATTCTTTGGCCAAAGAATAGGCCAGCCCTCTGGTTACGTGAAGAGTCGACTAATCGCCTGGCGATGTCTTGAAAAACTAAGTTAGGCACTCGGACCCCATGGCCCTAGTGTTTCAACTCCAAACGGCTCAAACAAATTAGTCCCAATAAGACTGGAATGCAGCAGCAGCCCGAGCACAGCCCGGTTACGTGAAGAGTCGACTAACCGTTTGGCGATGTCTTGAATATATGCAATCCATGAAATATCACGACTCTATACAGAGTCCTCGTTAAAGCCGTTTAACTATTATTGCCAGATTAAGTTAAAAATCAACTTTAGCATTGATACCTAGCTATTAGAAGTCGCATCTCATTTGAATTCTGGATTATATGAGTCTTGGAGTGGACATTGCGTATCGGCAAGCGTAGTGTGGGATGCCCTTCAGCTGGATGTACCGACGACCTTAAACATGTTACTGGGACAGACTACGGAAGGCGGAGCCTATGTCCAGGTGCCTATGTCCAGCACTGATCTGGGTTGATTGATATGATTAAAACATTACCAAGGAAGCCGTCAATCTTACTCCACAAACTCTTAATCCAATTTATTAAAATGTCACAAACTTCATAATTCATCACGCAGAACTCCCTACTATTAAATTCCCCCAATTTTATCACCGTCCAGCATATCAGCAGTGTATGATTTGCATCGACGATTCAGTAGTAATCAGTTTAACTTGGTTCGGATGAAAAAAGGTAATGGAGTGTAAAAACGGGGATGTACCGTGACCCGGTGAAATTTTGAATCGGCGAAGTACTTGAATGGAACTATGAGCTTTAGGGGAGATAGCAAAATGTACTGCGCTTCGTGTGAATTGTTTATTTTTTTCTCGTAAATATGAATATTATGTTCTTTTGTAAGTCTTTTGGTAATCGGGTTTTTTGTGTTATTGCAATGATTATTTATAATATCATTGTGTTATTGGGTATTTTTTTTTTGGTAATGAAACCGTTATTTGTAACAAGGCTAGACTAGGGAATAATTAATATTCTTTAGAGTATTTACACAGGAGGAGCTCTTGGCTAAGTAATAACAGCCGCACGGGTTGATCCATCAGGTTAAGCTACGCTGGGTTGGTCCATGGATGGGTGACTATTTCTACATATCGAGACCCCTCCGTGCCTTAGAAAGCACGTTAAGCCGTTGGTCCCGGCTGTCATTCGTGGATCTCTGACAGTCGTTACGGGTCGTCAGAAACCCGAAAGTCTGGCAACCAGCAGTCGTTCCATGTAAAATACTGGTATTCAGCTGCATCCAGTTAGACTGGAAGCCCACCCCAACATAGTTGGGAAAAGGCCAGGCAGATTGATTTTAGAGTATTTACACAGGTGCAGTTGCTGGGTGGGCCTATTTTTTTTTTTTTGGGTGGGAAATTATCAAATAACTTCTCCCACTCTGGGTGGAGCGGGAGGGCGTGTCGGACTCTTACTGACTAAAACCCACCCGTGTTCCTTCAGTTACCCTGTTGCCGGGAGCCACGATGTCCCTTTCGGCTCGTATTCGCAGCCCCGGCAGGCATTGGCACTAGCGGACTCCGTCAATTCTGCTGACATCTCTTTGAGGCGCGCGTGCAACACAACGCGCCGTCGACCCAGGCTTGGTCCTTATCGGACGGCAAGCTACCCATTGCTCACCATCTGCAAGCACGCACCTACGGTGGTCGGAAATCGGCTCGCGATTCCCGCCCCGGGCGTCTCCTCCTGCGGCGGTTAGGGGCGTGAGGGCGCGAAATTTGCCTCTCCCTTACGCGTTCCACCTCCTCTTTCGCGAGCATTACCACTTCGCAGAAGAAGGTGACGGCCTGCCATTTCCTTTCGCTCCGTACCATGGCCTGAACCAGGGCCGGACGCGAGAGATCACCGCCGCCGATCGCCTCTACGTGGATACGGCGTTGCTCCGCCCAAGCCGGGCAGACCTCCACCGTATGATTCACCGTGTCCTCAGGCCGATCCACACAATGATGACACCCGGGCGTTTCCTCCCGCCTTATCCTGAACAGGAAGGAACCTCCCGAAGCAGCCATGTCCGGTGAGGACCTGCGTCAGGCGGAAGGTGAGGGCGCCGTGGCGCCTCTCAAGCCACTCCTCGAAGACGGGTCTTATCGCCGCAATTGTAGCGTACCCATGCTGGGTGGGCCTGGGTTGAGAATGCTACTAGTTTGCGGTAGGTTTAAGTACGTTGCATATATCTTAGATTTTAAAATACTATTCCTCCATGCAACTTAACGTTTACTCGCTGTAAACTTGTACAACATGTTGTGCAAGTTATATTGTGGTGCAAACATGAAGCACAACAATTAAGCCTGACAGAGTTTCAGCGAAAACTCATCAATAATTGAAAACTAGAGGACTTAGCAACACCAAACTTCAAGACAACTTTCCCCCTAAGTCGAAGTCCCCGTAAATAGGGGGACACCTACTATAAATAAAGAAAGAGACAAACACCCGCGTAATTGTCGCCGTCTCTGTAATTAGAAGTTATAGCGATTGCAACTAACAAACAACGCTTTTAGCTAATTTATCGTCGAATTTCGACAATTGCCATTCGGTACTTAGCGACAATTTAATTTATTACCGTATGGCGAGTTCGATGGGAACTTTTAATGTTATATTTAATGAACGAAAGCTGTTATGTGATTTGATAAGTTTAGATAACTTTGTAAGTGATAATTGAGTTTGATTAAAATGTTGGACTAGGAGTCGGGAGTGTTTTGTTATATCTTCGTTGACTTTTACTTCTGATAATTTATTTGAGATAAATATAATTTCTCGTCTATATTTACAAACATTGCTTAAAATTAAGTACTGATTAATGTCTTCTTAACCATATATTTCTGACTTTTAAAAGTCTTATAAATAATGGAGTCTATGTTTGTCGTATTTATTTATTATGTCCATTTTTAAGTAAACTCATATCTTTTTTAACCGACTTCCAAAAAGGAGGAGATTATATGTTCGTCGCGTATGTTTTTTTTTTCTTTAAAAATTCTTTTTTTGTTTGAAAGTGTGTGCTCTCAAATTGATCCCATAAAATTTTTATTAACTTGTTTGGATAGTTTTTGAGTTAGCTACAAAATACGTAATTTTTTTCCCATTTAGTATGTAGATGATATGATAAGTTTCTGTCACTGGTAGCAGGTAGTGGTATTCGAATGTGTGTGGGGTAGGTACCACAACTAAAAAGTGAAAAATAAAAACTTTTTACAAAAATAAAAACAACCGACCTCCAAAAAAAACACTACAAAGTTAAAAAATTACTTTAATTTCGGAAGTCGGTAGCAAAAAATGAAAATACAAAACCCAAGACACCGACTTCCGAAATTAAAGTTATTTTTCACTTTGTAGTGTTTTTTATGTATGTATGCCTTGGAAGGCCTTTGGTGTGGGATGCAACTTGTGTCGACACCCTTGCGCTATCCCATCTTCTTAGCACGGCGGGCTATGCTGGGGGTGCTGCTGCAAATGAGGAAAACCTCAAACGGCGCAAATACTCCAGTCTTATTGGGACTAATTTGTTTGAGCCGTTTGGGGTTGAAACACTATGGCCATGGGGTCCGAGTGCCCAACTTAGTTGTTCAAGACATCGCCAGGCGGTTAGTCGACTCTTCACGTGACCAGAGGGCTGGCCTATTCTTTGGCCAAAGAATCAGCATTGTCATACAACGTGGCAATGCTGCCAGAGCGTTTTGGGCACTTATCTTGTTGACAGCGATATGGACGAATTTTTTGATGCCCTATGATTATTTCCCCCCCCCTTTTTATATACTTGTACGAATTATTATCGCCGCCCCCGCAGAATAAACGCGTAAGTGCTATAGAGGCGGTTTTGATGTTAATCCATATTCGTTATGTATAGGTCAAAATACATCACCGCAATTTTTTCCAGATTTTTACATCAATTATTTACGAAGTTACATACACACGATATACCGTAATATAATGTTATAATTCCGACCTTGATGATATAAAAACTTAATTACCTATTACATTATCAGGATTTTTTCGACTACACCAGAATAAACGCGTAATAGCCCATTAACGGTATCACTGTACTGGGAAAAACGCAAGTAATATTACATTGCAAAACAAAAAAATAACAATAGTTGATAAGAAAAAATTACTCAAAGTAACATTAACGTTAAAAAAAAAAACTAAAACATTTCTGTAAAATGTTTTTTTATCAATGACTCAAAAACAGTACCTGTTTAACACTTAACATTAATTATATTATCTACAAAAAAAAAAAAATCTTTTAAACGACGTAAAAAACAAACTTCTATTCGGTGTAGTCATAAAGTTATGGATCAATTTAGGTTTTTCATTTTTCCTGTAAAATTGACTTTTTACACTTGCGCGTTTATTCTGCGGGGGCGGCGTTATTATTTTAAGTCTGTTAGTTTTTAAGTCATGTAAATAAAATAATTTTATGTGATTCTTTACAAAGATCTACATAATGATGATGTAGGTCATGATGTTTTTTTTTTTCTTTCTCTTCGAAGTTTTTTAATGTAAAACTTCTTTAAAAAACTCTTTTAAAAGAAAGAAAAAAATGCTAGGATTCTTTATAGCATTTTATAACGTCTAAGTTTTACTTTAAAAAACTTCGTATGCAATTTTCCTGTGAACTCTTTTATAGGATAAAGCCATCTTCTATGCTAAGCAATGGAGACTATTCTTTGATATCGCTATAGATATAAAAGTTTTTGTTAGAAATAATAAATAAATAAATATTAGTGTAGAGCAGCTTCTTAGCCTTAAAAGAAAATATTCTGATCACTGATAAGAGTTTCCAAATATTCTCGTGTAGCTACTGCCGCCCCGAGCTCACCAACCCGCAGGAAAATTAGGTCAAATATTAAGTTACAAGTAATTGCCGCAATTTAAGGTTAATTTATTACATTGTAAAGCAGCGAATGTGGAAGAAGATCCGATAACAGAGTATTTTTTAAATTACCGACTAGTGACCCACCCCTGTTTTGCATTGTTTTTGCAACTTGACAAAACATCGAGATTTCTTCGTTATAATAATAAGTAAGTTTGTGGACTCTGAGGTACCGTATTACAAGTATGTGCCCGACCCAGTTCTCGAAAATGACCATGTCACGTTGTACTGGGATCGGTCTATCATTACTGACAGGACTATTGTAGCAAATAAGCCTGATATAGTAGTGATAGATCGATTAGCGCGCCGCGCAATGATAGTCGATGTTACCATTCCACATGACGAGAACCTCGTGAAAGCTGAGAAAGAGAAACAAATAAAATACCTCGACTTAGCACACGAGGTTGTTGACATGTGGAATGTGAGCTCGGCTATCATTGTGCCGATTGTCGTAACGGCTAATGGCCTGATGGCCGAAAGCCTCGACCAACATCTCTTGAGGTTTTCGTTAGGCGGTTGGATCAAGCGCCTGATTCAGAAGGCAGTACTCCTCGATACGGCTCGCATTGTGAGGAGGTTCTTGTCTCTGCAGCCCTAACCACCGGTAGCTTGGACCCTGCTCCCGACACCGGCGGACCTCTATTTTTTATATTTTTAAATGTTTTTTTAATTCTTTTATTTTAAGAAATATTTAAAAATGTAACCTAATAGGAACCAAAATGAATAAACGAAGTAAGTTTCATATTAATCTAAACTAATACACTAATATTATGAAGAGAAAAGATTAAATTTTTTGTATGTTGGTATGTTTGTTACACTTTCACGCTTAAACGCCTGAATGGATTTGGATGAAATTTTGTACATGGGCAGATCATGACCTGGGTTAGGACATGGGATACTTTTTATCCCGATAAATAAATTAATCAAAATAAAAACCTATTTTAAAGGAATAATTATCATGTCCAATTATGATCCCAGCATTATAGTAGTTAAACACATTGCATTCACTAAGACGACATTTTAATTTGACAATATCTCTTGGTCTAGATTTTAAAAACCTAAATCTGTTCCTTATACAGCATGTATCAGAAAGATGTGGCCATGTTTATGGATGTGGTACAGACCAGCTACAGTATTTAGGGTACAGTATTTCTATTTTCTTAATGTCCCTCGGGAATCATCGTATTTCCGAACACAAACGAATGCAAATTTCCATGTCCATCAATTATTAGATTTATCGTGTAAAATTTGAATACAGAACTAAGTACTTTATTGTTGTTTTGTTTTGATTTTCGTGTGAAGTATGCTGTAAAGTTAGCCAGCGACTTTAGCAGCTTTCTTACCATTTTTAAAATAAATTACTTTAAGTTAAAAGAGTATTAACAACTCTACTTCCAAATCGATTGAGAGCGTCCGGTCTACACCAAGTGCAAAGGGCAACCGATAAAAATCCGACGACTGACGAAACACGAGGTTTGCCGATGGACATTAAGAACATATTTGTTCATACATTTGGGTCAAGTAGGTATTGAAGTATTGTAAAAAAAAAAAAACATATTTAATTTATGACCGTCACAAAAAAAATTGCCAATATTAAAATATATTCGCCATTAATCAGATATTTCGTTCAATTGCCGTTTATATAATTATTTATGCAGTCGATTGAGTCTGATTAAGTTTCGATTCACACATCGGCGGCCTGCGGTGCTCTGATATTGACGGCCGTTAAATGTTGCTTCATTTTACATTCATCGGACATTGTGTAAAATGACTCGACTGATCAACTTCGTGGATTTGCCGTTGAATGAGTAGGGAGTTGAACGTTTTTGTATAATGTGATTGGTATATTTTAATTTAAATAAGGAATTGCTCGGGCCAACCATGCCAACTTTTAATTATGTTTCTAACTGCCAAAACTGTCTGGGTGGATATATGGAGCGGGGTACTAGTGTGGTGGCTGTAGGACACTACGAATGGATTGTACGAAATATGGCTAGAAATGGGGGTGAATACTACGGTGCAGGATGGTAGAGATGTACCTACCTCATCATCTGCCTAGCTTTTTCTCAACCATGTTGGGGTTGGCTTCCAGTCTAACCGGATGCAGCTGAATACCAGTATTTTACATGGAGCGACTGCCTATCTGACCTCCACAACCTAGCAGCTAGGTAACACGATACCCCTTGGTAAGACTGGTTGTCAGACTTTTTGGGCTTCTGACTACCCGTAACGACTGTCAAAGATCTACAAATGACAGCCGCGACCAACGGCTTAACGTGCTTTCCGAGGCACGGAGGGGTCTTAGTATGTAAAGATGGTCACCCATCCACAGACCAACCGCGGCAAGCATAGCTTAACCTGATCGATCGACCCGTGCAGCTGTTGTAACTTAGCCACAAGCCCCTCGCTAGAGATGTACCTACCTATGGATGATAAAAAAAGGTCATGCTGCGCACAACCGCTAATAATCTATAGGTACTAATGATATTATAAAATGGTAAAATTTGTTTTCTCTTGCTCAAAAAGTCCGTCATTGTAGCGTACCAGAGCAGTGAAAAAATAGCATATCTTGCTCTAGAGGAAAAAATAATTTTTGTCTGTAACCAACGAGCCTACAAAAACGAAATAGTCTTTATTATGTAAAACTAGCTACCGCATACTGGGATAAAATGTTTCCTTTAAAAATTTAACTTGAACAAATTGTATGTTTTTTTAAATATACTACTTAATATTGTATTGGGTTATTTTATTTTCTCGCAATCGTAGTGAAAAGTAGAGTGTAACACACGGCGCTAAAACCCACTATAACTCGGTTTCTATTCACTCCATTGCTAAAGCTCGGGAGTAAAACTACCTCGATGGAATTTCCATGTCCATCAATTATTAGATTTATCGTGTATGATTTGAATACAGAACTAAGTACTTTATTGTTGTTTTGTTTTGATTTTCGTGTGAAGTATGCTGTAAAGTTATTTTCCTATCAATCGTGCTCGTGCCTGTGACTTCAGCAGCTTTCCTACCATTTTTAAAATAAATTACTTTAAGTTAAAAGAGTATTAACAACTCTACTTCCAAGTCGATTGAGAGCGTCCGGTCTACACCAAGTGCAAAGGGCAACCGATAAAAATCCGACGACTGACGAAACACGAGGTTTGCCGATAGACATTAAGAACATATTTGTTCATACATTTGGGTCAAGTAGATATTGAAGTATTGTAAAAAAAAAAAAAAATATTTAATTTATGACCGTCATAAAAATGTTTCAACAAAGTTGCCAATATTAAAATATATTCGCCATTAATCGGATATTTCGTTCAATTGCCGTTTATATAGTTATTTATGCAGTCGATTGAGTCTGATTAAGTGTCGATTCACACATCGGCGGCCTGCGGTGCTCTGATATTGACGGCCATTAAATGTTGCTTCATTTTACATTCATCGGACATTGTGTAAAATGACTCGACTGATCAACTTCGTGGATTTGCCGTTGAATGAGTAGGGAGTTGAACGTTTTTGTATAATGTGATTGGTATATTTTAATTTAAATAAGGAATTGCTCGGGCCAACCATGCCAACTTTTAATTATGTTTCTAACTGCCAAAACTGTCTGGGTGGATATATGGAGCGGGGTACTAGTGTGGTGGCTGTAGGACACTACGAATGGATTGTACGAAATATGGCTAGAAATGGGGGTGAATACTACGGTGCAGGATGGTAGAGATGTACCTACCTCATCATCTGCCTAGCTTTTTCTCAACCATGTTGGGGTTGGCTTCCAGTCTAACCGGATGCAGCTGAATACCAGTATTTTACATGGAGCGACTGCCTATCTGACCTCCACAACCTAGCAACTAGGTAACACGATACCCCTTGGTAAGACTGGTTGTCAGACTTTTTGGGCTTCTGACTACCCGTAACGACTGTCAAAGATCTACAAATGACAGCCGCGACCAACGGCTTAACGTGCTTTCCGAGGCACGGAGGGGTCTTAGTATGTAAAGATGGTCACCCATCCACAGACCAACCGCGGCAAGCATAGCTTAACCTGATCGATCGACCCGTGCAGCTGTTGTAACTTAGCCACAAGCCCCTCGCTAGAGATGTACCTACCTATGGATGATAAAAAAAGGTCATGCTGCGCACAACCGCTAATAATCTATAGGTACTAATGATATTATAAAATGGTAAAATTTGTTTTCTCTTGCTCAAAAAGTCCGTCATTGTAGCGTACCAGAGCAGTGAAAAAATAGCATATCTTGCTCTAGAGGAAAAAATAATTTTTGTCTGTAACCAACGAGCCTACAAAAACGAAATAGTCTTTATTATGTAAAACTAGCTACCGCATACTGGGATAAAATGTTTCCTTTAAAAATTTAACTTGAACAAATTGTATGTTTTTTTAAATATACTACTTAATATTGTATTGGGTTATTTTATTTTCTCGCAATCGTAGTGAAAAGTAGAGTGTAACACACGGCGCTAAAACCCACTATAACTCGGTTTCTATTCACTCCATTGCTAAAGCTCGGGAGTAAAACTACCTCGATGGAATTTCCATGTCCATCAATTATTAGATTTATCGTGTATGATTTGAATACAGAACTAAGTACTTTATTGTTGTTTTGTTTTGATTTTCGTGTGAAGTATGCTGTAAAGTTATTTTCCTATCAATCGTGCTCGTGCCTGTGACTTCAGCAGCTTTCCTACCATTTTTAAAATAAATTACTTTAAGTTAAAAGAGTATTAACAACTCTACTTCCAAGTCGATTGAGAGCGTCCGGTCTACACCAAGTGCAAAGGGCAACCGATAAAAATCCGACGACTGACGAAACACGAGGTTTGCCGATAGACATTAAGAACATATTTGTTCATACATTTGGGTCAAGTAGATATTGAAGTATTGTAAAAAAAAAAAAAAATATTTAATTTATGACCGTCATAAAAATGTTTCAACAAAGTTGCCAATATTAAAATATATTCGCCATTAATCGGATATTTCGTTCAATTGCCGTTTATATAGTTATTTATGCAGTCGATTGAGTCTGATTAAGTGTCGATTCACACATCGGCGGCCTGCGGTGCTCTGATATTGACGGCCATTAAATGTTGCTTCATTTTACATTCATCGGACATTGTGTAAAATGACTCGACTGATCAACTTCGTGGATTTGCCGTTGAATGAGTAGGGAGTTGAACGTTTTTGTATAATGTGATTGGTATATTTTAATTTAAATAAGGAATTGCTCGGGCCAACCATGCCAACTTTTAATTATGTTTCTAACTGCCAAAACTGTCTGGGTGGATATATGGAGCGGGGTACTAGTGTGGTGGCTGTAGGACACTACGAATGGATTGTACGAAATATGGCTAGAAATGGGGGTGAATACTACGGTGCAGGATGGTAGAGATGTACCTACCTCATCATCTGCCTAGCTTTTTCTCAACCATGTTGGGGTTGGCTTCCAGTCTAACCGGATGCAGCTGAATACCAGTATTTTACATGGAGCGACTGCCTATCTGACCTCCACAACCTAGCAGCTAGGTAACACGATACCCCTTGGTAAGACTGGTTGTCAGACTTTTTGGGCTTCTGACTACCCGTAACGACTGTCAAAGATCTACAAATGACAGCCGCGACCAACGGCTTAACGTGCTTTCCGAGGCACGGAGGGGTCTTAGTATGTAAAGATGGTCACCCATCCACAGACCAACCGCGGCAAGCATAGCTTAACCTGATCGATCGACCCGTGCAGCTGTTGTAACTTAGCCACAAGCCCCTCGCTAGAGATGTACCTACCTATGGATGATAAAAAAAGGTCATGCTGCGCACAACCGCTAATAATCTATAGGTACTAATGATATTATAAAATGGTAAAATTTGTTTTCTCTTGCTCAAAAAGTCCGTCATTGTAGCGTACCAGAGCAGTGAAAAAATAGCATATCTTGCTCTAGAGGAAAAAATAATTTTTGTCTGTAACCAACGAGCCTACAAAAACGAAATAGTCTTTATTATGTAAAACTAGCTACCGCATACTGGGATAAAATGTTTCCTTTAAAAATTTAACTTGAACAAATTGTATGTTTTTTTAAATATACTACTTAATATTGTATTGGGTTATTTTATTTTCTCGCAATCGTAGTGAAAAGTAGAGTGTAACACACGGCGCTAAAACCCACTATAACTCGGTTTCTATTCACTCCATTGCTAAAGCTCGGGAGTAAAACTACCTCGATGGAATTTCCATGTCCATCAATTATTAGATTTATCGTGTATGATTTGAATACAGAACTAAGTACTTTATTGTTGTTTTGTTTTGATTTTCGTGTGAAGTATGCTGTAAAGTTATTTTCCTATCAATCGTGCTCGTGCCTGTGACTTCAGCAGCTTTCCTACCATTTTTAAAATAAATTACTTTAAGTTAAAAGAGTATTAACAACTCTACTTCCAAGTCGATTGAGAGCGTCCGGTCTACACCAAGTGCAAAGGGCAACCGATAAAAATCCGACGACTGACGAAACACGAGGTTTGCCGATAGACATTAAGAACATATTTGTTCATACATTTGGGTCAAGTAGATAATGAAGTATTGTAAAAAAAAAAAAAAAAATTTAATTTATGACCGTCATAAAAATGTTTCAACAAAGTTGCCAATATTAAAATATATTCGCCATTAATCGGATATTTCGTTCAATTGCCGTTTATATAGTTATTTATGCAGTCGATTGAGTCTGATTAAGTGTCGATTCACACATCGGCGGCCTGCGGTGCTCTGATATTGACGGCCATTAAATGTTGCTTCATTTTACATTCATCGGACATTGTGTAAAATGACTCGACTGATCAACTTCGTGGATTTGCCGTTGAATGAGTAGGGAGTTGAACGTTTTTGTATAATGTGATTGGTATATTTTAATTTAAATAAGGAATTGCTCGGGCCAACCATGCCAACTTTTAATTATGTTTCTAACTGCCAAAACTGTCTGGGTGGATATATGGAGCGGGGTACTAGTGTGGTGGCTGTAGGACACTACGAATGGATTGTACGAAATATGGCTAGAAATGGGGGTGAATACTACGGTGCAGGATGGTAGAGATGTACCTACCTCATCATCTGCCTAGCTTTTTCTCAACCATGTTGGGGTTGGCTTCCAGTCTAACCGGATGCAGCTGAATACCAGTATTTTACATGGAGCGACTGCCTATCTGACCTCCACAACCTAGCAGCTAGGTAACACGATACCCCTTGGTAAGACTGGTTGTCAGACTTTTTGGGCTTCTGACTACCCGTAACGACTGTCAAAGATCTACAAATGACAGCCGCGACCAACGGCTTAACGTGCTTTCCGAGGCACGGAGGGGTCTTAGTATGTAAAGATGGTCACCCATCCACAGACCAACCGCGGCAAGCATAGCTTAACCTGATCGATCGACCCGTGCAGCTGTTGTAACTTAGCCACAAGCCCCTCGCTAGAGATGTACCTACCTATGGATGATAAAAAAAGGTCATGCTGCGCACAACCGCTAATAATCTATAGGTACTAATGATATTATAAAATGGTAAAATTTGTTTTCTCTTGCTCAAAAAGTCCGTCATTGTAGCGTACCAGAGCAGTGAAAAAATAGCATATCTTGCTCTAGAGGAAAAAATAATTTTTGTCTGTAACCAACGAGCCTACAAAAACGAAATAGTCTTTATTATGTAAAACTAGCTACCGCATACTGGGATAAAATGTTTCCTTTAAAAATTTAACTTGAACAAATTGTATGTTTTTTTAAATATACTACTTAATATTGTATTGGGTTATTTTATTTTCTCGCAATCGTAGTGAAAAGTAGAGTGTAACACACGGCGCTAAAACCCACTATAACTCGGTTTCTATTCACTCCATTGCTAAAGCTCGGGAGTAAAACTACCTCGATGGAATTTCCATGTCCATCAATTATTAGATTTATCGTGTATGATTTGAATACAGAACTAAGTACTTTATTGTTGTTTTGTTTTGATTTTCGTGTGAAGTATGCTGTAAAGTTATTTTCCTATCAATCGTGCTCGTGCCTGTGACTTCAGCAGCTTTCCTACCATTTTTAAAATAAATTACTTTAAGTTAAAAGAGTATTAACAACTCTACTTCCAAGTCGATTGAGAGCGTCCGGTCTACACCAAGTGCAAAGGGCAACCGATAAAAATCCGACGACTGACGAAACACGAGGTTTGCCGATAGACATTAAGAACATATTTGTTCATACATTTGGGTCAAGTAGATATTGAAGTATTGTAAAAAAAAAAAAAAATATTTAATTTATGACCGTCATAAAAATGTTTCAACAAAGTTGCCAATATTAAAATATATTCGCCATTAATCGGATATTTCGTTCAATTGCCGTTTATATAGTTATTTATGCAGTCGATTGAGTCTGATTAAGTGTCGATTCACACATCGGCGGCCTGCGGTGCTCTGATATTGACGGCCATTAAATGTTGCTTCATTTTACATTCATCGGACATTGTGTAAAATGACTCGACTGATCAACTTCGTGGATTTGCCGTTGAATGAGTAGGGAGTTGAACGTTTTTGTATAATGTGATTGGTATATTTTAATTTAAATAAGGAATTGCTCGGGCCAACCATGCCAACTTTTAATTATGTTTCTAACTGCCAAAACTGTCTGGGTGGATATATGGAGCGGGGTACTAGTGTGGTGGCTGTAGGACACTACGAATGGATTGTACGAAATATGGCTAGAAATGGGGGTGAATACTACGGTGCAGGATGGTAGAGATGTACCTACCTCATCATCTGCCTAGCTTTTTCTCAACCATGTTGGGGTTGGCTTCCAGTCTAACCGGATGCAGCTGAATACCAGTATTTTACATGGAGCGACTGCCTATCTGACCTCCACAACCTAGCAGCTAGGTAACACGATACCCCTTGGTAAGACTGGTTGTCAGACTTTTTGGGCTTCTGACTACCCGTAACGACTGTCAAAGATCTACAAATGACAGCCGCGACCAACGGCTTAACGTGCTTTCCGAGGCACGGAGGGGTCTTAGTATGTAAAGATGGTCACCCATCCACAGACCAACCGCGGCAAGCATAGCTTAACCTGATCGATCGACCCGTGCAGCTGTTGTAACTTAGCCACAAGCCCCTCGCTAGAGATGTACCTACCTATGGATGATAAAAAAAGGTCATGCTGCGCACAACCGCTAATAATCTATAGGTACTAATGATATTATAAAATGGTAAAATTTGTTTTCTCTTGCTCAAAAAGTCCGTCATTGTAGCGTACCAGAGCAGTGAAAAAATAGCATATCTTGCTCTAGAGGAAAAAATAATTTTTGTCTGTAACCAACGAGCCTACAAAAACGAAATAGTCTTTATTATGTAAAACTAGCTACCGCATACTGGGATAAAATGTTTCCTTTAAAAATTTAACTTGAACAAATTGTATGTTTTTTTAAATATACTACTTAATATTGTATTGGGTTATTTTATTTTCTCGCAATCGTAGTGAAAAGTAGAGTGTAACACACGGCGCTAAAACCCACTATAACTCGGTTTCTATTCACTCCATTGCTAAAGCTCGGGAGTAAAACTACCTCGATGGAATTTCCATGTCCATCAATTATTAGATTTATCGTGTATGATTTGAATACAGAACTAAGTACTTTATTGTTGTTTTGTTTTGATTTTCGTGTGAAGTATGCTGTAAAGTTATTTTCCTATCAATCGTGCTCGTGCCTGTGACTTCAGCAGCTTTCCTACCATTTTTAAAATAAATTACTTTAAGTTAAAAGAGTATTAACAACTCTACTTCCAAGTCGATTGAGAGCGTCCGGTCTACACCAAGTGCAAAGGGCAACCGATAAAAATCCGACGACTGACGAAACACGAGGTTTGCCGATAGACATTAAGAACATATTTGTTCATACATTTGGGTCAAGTAGATAATGAAGTATTGTAAAAAAAAAAAAAAAAATTTAATTTATGACCGTCATAAAAATGTTTCAACAAAGTTGCCAATATTAAAATATATTCGCCATTAATCGGATATTTCGTTCAATTGCCGTTTATATAGTTATTTATGCAGTCGATTGAGTCTGATTAAGTGTCGATTCACACATCGGCGGCCTGCGGTGCTCTGATATTGACGGCCATTAAATGTTGCTTCATTTTACATTCATCGGACATTGTGTAAAATGACTCGACTGATCAACTTCGTGGATTTGCCGTTGAATGAGTAGGGAGTTGAACGTTTTTGTATAATGTGATTGGTATATTTTAATTTAAATAAGGAATTGCTCGGGCCAACCATGCCAACTTTTAATTATGTTTCTAACTGCCAAAACTGTCTGGGTGGATATATGGAGCGGGGTACTAGTGTGGTGGCTGTAGGACACTACGAATGGATTGTACGAAATATGGCTAGAAATGGGGGTGAATACTACGGTGCAGGATGGTAGAGATGTACCTACCTCATCATCTGCCTAGCTTTTTCTCAACCATGTTGGGGTTGGCTTCCAGTCTAACCGGATGCAGCTGAATACCAGTATTTTACATGGAGCGACTGCCTATCTGACCTCCACAACCTAGCAGCTAGGTAACACGATACCCCTTGGTAAGACTGGTTGTCAGACTTTTTGGGCTTCTGACTACCCGTAACGACTGTCAAAGATCTACAAATGACAGCCGCGACCAACGGCTTAACGTGCTTTCCGAGGCACGGAGGGGTCTTAGTATGTAAAGATGGTCACCCATCCACAGACCAACCGCGGCAAGCATAGCTTAACCTGATCGATCGACCCGTGCAGCTGTTGTAACTTAGCCACAAGCCCCTCGCTAGAGATGTACCTACCTATGGATGATAAAAAAAGGTCATGCTGCGCACAACCGTTAATAATCTATAGGTACTAATGATATTATAAAATGGTAAAATTTGTTTTCTCTTGCTCAAAAAGTCCGTCATTGTAGCGTACCAGAGCAGTGAAAAAATAGCATATCTTGCTCTAGAGGAAAAAATAATTTTTGTCTGTAACCAACGAGCCTACAAAAACGAAATAGTCTTTATTATGTAAAACTAGCTACCGCATACTGGGATAAAATGTTTCCTTTAAAAATTTAACTTGAACAAATTGTATGTTTTTTTAAATATACTACTTAATATTGTATTGGGTTATTTTATTTTCTCGCAATCGTAGTGAAAAGTAGAGTGTAACACACGGCGCTAAAACCCACTATAACTCGGTTTCTATTCACTCCATTGCTAAAGCTCGGGAGTAAAACTACCTCGATAGAATGGGTTATTTTAGCCCCTCGTATAACAATCTCCTATTGTTTGTAAGTTTGTATGTAGGGGGTAATCTCCGGAAATAAAAGTCGAATTTGAAAAATTCTTTTTGTATTGGGTAGCCCGATTCTTGAGGAAGGTTTATAGGCTCGCGGACAAAGACGCGGGCAGAAGCTAGTATAGGATGAAGGCATCAAAATCATTTTAATTATTAAGGAGACTAGGCTGGCCCTTGACCAGCAGTGGTTGCAAAGTGATGATGTTCTTGTACACACGAGCTTGAAAATCAGCGTCTTCACAACACTGGCAGGGCAAAATGGAGTAAAAATCATTAAATCCACATAGATGTATGTTTAAGGTGTAATTGCATCAATTAAAACTGAATGAGGAATCTCCAGTTTCCCGAAATAGCTTACAACCGCGATAATATCTACATTTATAAGATTACCTTCTGTTCTCAAATATAATGCGAACATTCTCATTCACCACACAACCCCATACAAAAGGGGGCGTTAATGGGGATAACCCCTATCAATTCATTGGGATTATTGTCTATACTAAGTTGATGTATAACAATGTGAGAATGGGGTATTGTACTATACAATTACCTACTGTCTGTTTATGAATAGTTAATGTAACTTTAATATTGAAGATTCTGTGTGGTTATAGGCACACAATAGACCTCCTTCATCCTTAAAGTCGTTCAACCATCATCATCATCTGCTTAGCTTTTTCCCAACTATGTTGGGATCGGCTTCCAGTCTAACCAGATGCAGCTGAATACCAGTATTTTTAAATGGAGCGACTGCCTATCTGACCTCCACAACCTAGTTACTAGGTAACACGATACCCCTTGGTAAGGTAAAGTCATTTAACCAATGGTATTGTTATTTAAGAAACTAAAAAATTATCCCAATTTGTTTGGTAAACATTTAATTTCATTAGTCAAATCTTAGGCCTGGGAATGTGATTTGTCAATGCCATTGTTGTCAACTAATAAGAGTACCTAATTACTGGATTTTATGTAAATGCATGTTTCCATAATGCATTTTCCATAATTATTTTGATTTTCGTTTCAGGTTATTGCATATTTGAACATGTTTCCTACAGTTATATATGTAGGTAATAGTTAATTGATTCAGGTGTGACCTTGCGGAACTCCATTATAAAATACAATAGACGTGGACATATTTATTAACCTGCTCCGCTTAGCTATTTCACAAGAACCATAATAAAAAGTGGTACTCCAGGAGTGCCGACAGAAATGAAAACTTGAACAAAATCGCCTTGGTGGAAGAAAAATACTTGTATGGAACATTGGTCCGTAACCTTATCTAAATAAAGAGCACAATCGCGTTAACAAAACCTTTAAAGTAAAGTACTTGCATAGATCATTGATCCGTAACTTAATATAAATAAAAAGCACAATCGCGTGTCACGTCACGCACAACAATGAGGTGTTGTTACAGTGTCACGAAATCAATGGTTTAGTCCCATCTCAAAAATGCTCAACGCGCCTAAAGAAGTTTTCACTTCAAAAAGCTCTTAAAGAAATTGAATTTCGATTTCTTTAGGGTTTTTTATGGCAAAATGTGCATACCTACATGGTTATTATTAAAAAGATATATTATGTGATAGAAAGCACAATTACCGATCATTTGAAAATATGATTGAGACATTTTCAACATATTTCCACCATTTTTAGTTGCATATAATCCGGTCTCAGTAATTACAACATAATTCACCAGATTTGCCAATCAAAGGGATGAGACTAATTATTCGTCATCAGTGGACTAATATTTGTGAAAAATATGATTGTGAACACTGAAATAGGTACGTAGATAAAACTCTAACAACCGAATTCCTGGAATCCATTATTCTCGCCTCACAGAATTCATTTAAAATGTGTCATGCTTCAAAATTGTGTAAAAGCGTTTAATGGATTTTTATAGATTTAAATGTTATACTGTCGGTCATACAAAGAGAACAATCATTCAGCCTAGCCTTTTCCCAACTATGTTAGGGTCGGCTTCCATTCTAACCGGACACAGCTGAATATCGGTGTTTTACTGGGTAACGCGATACCCCTTGGTAAGACTGGTTGTCAGGCTTGGGCTTGTGTGGATGCGATCGGCGGCGGTGATCTCTCACGTCCGGCCCTGGTTCAGGCCATGGTACGGAGCGAGAGGAAATGACAGGCCGTCACCTCCTTCTGCGAAGCGGTAATGCTCGCGAAGGAGGAGGCGGAACGCGTGAGGGAGATGCAAATTTCGCGCCCTCATGCCCCTAACCGCCGCAGGAGGAGACGCCCTGAGCGTCGGGAATCGCGAGCCGATTTCCGGCCATCGTAGGCGCGGGCTTGCGGACGGTGAGCAATGGGTAGCTCACCGTTCGATAAGGACCAAGCCCGCGTCGACGGCGCGTTGTGTTCCACGCGCGCCTCAAAGAGATGTCAGCACAACTGACGAGGTCCGCTAGGGCCGATGCCTGCCAGGGTAGCGGGAAAGTCCGAAATGGATACCGTGGCCCCTGGCAACATACAGGCAACTGAAGGAACACGGGTATGTTTTAGTCAGTAAGAGTCTGACACGCCCTCCGGCTCCGCCCAGAGCGGGAGAAAAAAAAAAAAAATAAATAATTAGCCCGTATTGTCCCACTGCAGGGCAAAGGCCTCCCTTTCCTTTTTCCACCCAACCCGATCGGGAGAGAGAGAGAGCGGGAGAAGTTATTTGATAATTTCCCTCCCAAAAAAAAGGCTTGGTCTTGTGACTACCGTAATGACTGTCAAAGATCCACGAATAACAGCCGGGACCATCGGCTTAACGTGCTTTCCGAGGCACGGAGGGGTCTCGATAATGGATGGTCACCCATCCACTAACCTAACACGGCAAGTAACTTAACCTTCGATTGACCCGTGTGGCTGTTATCATTTAGTCACAAGCTCCTAGAATAGATCGGATGCCAGGAATTTAAACTTGGGTTCTTGGATTCCATTTAGTATATTTCTACAGGCTTGCATTGTTCATAGGTGTGATTTTTGTAAGTAAACGCAGTCGTGACCTAGGAAGACTCCTAACTAACCTCTTTTCTTTTTTTAAGTGAAAACTTTTTAAGGAGCGTTGAGCATTTTTGAGATGGGAAAACGACAATTGAACTCGCGACACTGTTACCGTTACCGACACCTCATTAAAAGTATTTCCTGCACAGTCAAATTGTTCAAGTTTTCACTTCTGTCGGCACTCCCGGAGTGCAATTTGTTTCCTTTGTCGGTCACGTACAATTTACTTTCAAATCCCATAAAAAGGTAATGATTAGTTGGACTGAAAAAAAAAAACATCCAACTGTTATGACAAATTAATTGTTGAGTAAATTGACACCCTACGTCATTTTGCCATTTTATAGTCGTTTCATACAACAGGCCTGTGTCCAAAAATTTTTTTGGTCCGTTTGTAGATTATTAAAAAATATTGAACACGTATTTTTTCTTTTTTGACGGAATCAAAAGATTACGGTGATACATTGAGTTAAATGTGGCTTGACATCACGCCTTGTTAGATTTAATACGACGTTGTGACGTAGCAAGCCCCCACTCTCCAACTTTAATACGTGTTTTCTAAATTATTTTTGATTAATATGATAAAGCAAAAAATACGTGTCTAATATTTTTTTATTATCTGAAAGACGGACTAAATAGTTTTTTTTTTTTTTACCTAAGCAACTACCGTACTGTCAAAGAATGATAATTGTGATTTGAAAATACAGACAATTGTAGGGGCTTCTTTCTTAGGCTTTCAGAAACCTAAAACTTCTTCATAGAAAACAACATCTCTGCCATATCTACTCTGAAACAGTGCGTTAACACCCCTCCATTAAACAGTGAAACAATACGAGAAACATAGCTAAGTCTGGGCAATAATTCAGCAAATTTTCAAGTAGTGCCAGCCATATTTCATTTTACAACATTTTATCTCGAGACGGTCGGCGCCTTACATCTTTGACTTTGTGTCGTCTGAGCTCAAGAACTCCTGTTTATAATCCGCACCTTAAAGTTTATATTCTCTTTCGACTTGAGAACTATTGCAGCTTCCTTATCTGCTTTAAAATGTAAGCTTCGGACTTGTTGTGATGAAATAAAATGTTTTTTTATACACAAAATGGAGTCCTTTTCGTGTGGTTAGTGGCTGACCTGGTGTTAGAGTTTTAAAGCCGCCCATGAGCATCTGACTTGGCTTCACATGCCGTCGAGAAATATCTCTCAGCATTTTGAAGCAAGTGATAATTATACAATACGCACATGAATCCGAAAAGTGCATGCCTAATTTTTTTTTGTGTGGGATATTGTCAAATAAATAGCGGGACGGCGCATCAGACTCTTACTGACTAAAACCCACCCGTGATCCTTCAGTTGCCATGTTGCCGGGGGCCACGATTTCCCTTTTGGTTTTATTCGCAACTCCGGCAGGCATCGGACCTAGCGGACCCCGTCAATTCTGCTGACATCTCTTTGAGGCGCGCGAGGAACACAACGCGCCGTCGACCCGGACCTGGTCCTTATCGGACGGCGAGCTACCCATTGCTCACCGTCCGCAAGCTTGCGCCTACGGTGGCCGGAAATCGGATCGTGATTCCCGACGTCCAGGGCGTCTTCTCCTGCGGAGAGGTGCATGCCTTGGGTTCGAACTCGAGACCTATGACTTGGCAGTCCAACGGTCACACCACTAGGCTATCACTGCTGTTTCCTTCCTTTGAAATGAAAGCAATTCTCTAGTTATTTAAAACAAAGAGGAGAAAGGGAGCTTTAAAAAAAACAGTGGCGCTCCGGGAGTGCCGACAGAAGTGAAAACTTTAAAAAATCGGAATCAATGCGTTGATGTCTTTTACTCCACGGTGTCGGTAAATTGCGTTACAGTGTCGTGAAATCAATGGTTTAGTCCCATCTCAAAAATGTCCAACGCGCCTAAAGAAGTTTTCACTTTAAAAACTTTTGTATACGAAGTTTATTTAAACTGAAACTCAAAGCATTTATTTCAATTAGATAAATTACAGGAACTTTTGGATTGTCAAAGGGTCGGTCAGTCAGAAAGATGAAGCTAGTTGCCCATCCCAAGACGTAGTAGGTTTCATTGGAGAAGAATGGGCAAAAAACTCTTCGGACAGTCTTTTATTTCTAAATATTTGTTACATCAAAAACGTGATAAAGCTTCTCTTTTCCTAATATAATCAAAACTTTGGACTTCGGAGTGACTATCGTAAGATCAACGTGGCCAATTTACCAGTAGATAAATTGAAACCCTGAGGCTATGCTTAAAGTAGAACTAGTTGCCAAGCGGTTCGGGTTTCCCGTATCAGTTAACATCTCTATCGTCATGACAACGAACTCCAAAAATATCATTCAGTAACTAAATAACTACAACCAACTCGCTATTACATACAATAACTCAATAAACACAACTACATTACCAATATGCCAATACAATCACTTGCCAATACAGCCAACAAAGTAAAAGAAACATTTGCAATCAATCACCAAATCAGTCTTTCTTTTCTTACAAACTTATCTTTAGGAAAATGTCAGGGCAATTTTACCCATTCATAAATTTACGACATAGAAACAAATCAAAACACGGTACAAACAATGGACTATAAATCTTGCTGGCAATTTCAGATGCGATCTTGTGAATCGGGGCAGGTACCGTGTTATCGCGCACAAGTGACGTATTATTTGTTTCAAATGGCTCTCTAATAAAGTACACAGGCTGTATAGTTTTGATTTATAGGGGCTTGTTAAGGGCAGACGGAAGGTAGGGAAGTTACTTTAAAGTTATTGATTTGGTTATGATTATTAAGATTGGGTGCCGCGTGAAGTACCGGGGATAGGGAAGGTTTATTTGCAAGAGAAATGAACTTTCTGGTATTCCATAGTTCCTAAGTCTAACTTCAAGAATAATCATCTCAATAATCCGTGCCATTAGCACGTGCATTCGCGGCACAAGGCATAAATTTAAACCAATAACCAAGTTATTCGGCTTCGACGATGGAGCAGCCCTACGTAGACTGTACTGATGTACATGTGGCCGGTGAACTGAGAAGTCGCCGATTACAATAAATCGCGATAGATAAATGAGCTTGTGTTATATAATGTAATGTTATTTTATGTTAAGATGATGTGAATAAATTTAAAAGTAAAAAAGAAGTTATATAAGAATGTATATAAGTATTTACCGTCAGTGTTCGCTGTGGGAAAACCTCGTTCAATAATATATTGGATAAAACGAACTCAAACATACATATTATTATGTAAATTTCTCCCAGCACATCGTTTTGTAAAGCACAGTAACCTATTTGGCAAACTGGTACACATACATATAAAAAGTTCTTTGAACTCCCACTCCCAAAGCGTAAGAGATTTTTACTTATCGTTAAAATTAAACCAGTACAATACACATTTTTTTTTACGTATAAAACCGTAGGAACACTTGCGGTCACATTAATGTCTCACAAAAATAAAAATATATACAAAAGAATCAAGAAAAATTTGGGTGGTGCATTTAAACTGAACACAGGTAGATAGTGTCAGTGGCAATCGCGTAGCCCGGAGCGCTCAACTCGCAGGTGCACGCCGAATTATACACATAGAAGGCGGAAAACAGCGAATTGAGGCGAGAATTTTGTGCGAATTTCGCCGCGATAACGCCCCGTCCGATTGTCCGCCGCTGACGTCTGGGAACAATTTTCGCTGTTTTATTTTTGTACATGTACATTGTTCTTTTGTAATGAAGTGTAGTGTGCAATCGCGTTTCATTTACTCAGGGAATATTGCTGCGAATTTCGTCCAAAATTATTAAAATCTTTCTAGATTATCGAAGTTTGAGATTAAACTGATAATTTCTAAACAGACTTCTTGGAAAGTGGCGCTTTTGGGACCGGTGATTAAACTAGCGAAAAGTCTTCTTCTAAAGCCTAAATTCATTTTTTAGATCTGTATTCGTAGAAATGTGTTGGGAAAAACAGGCCCTATTGTGTTTAAGATACCGTTTGGAGGTCTGTCACGTCCATACTAACATAAATATAGGAAACACCAAATACTATTACCAGTGTGCGTAGTTTTATGTAAAGGACCTTTGGCCTTGCCTGCGGAGATATCAAATTATATAAAGAGAAAAATTCTGAAGAAACAGCGGGAAAAGTGTTGAATAGGGAAGTAAAATATTTGTGTATTTTACGCGTAAAAGCTACAATATGGTTGGTACAGATCGGCGATATTGTTCGTGCGGTAAGATATGGTTTTCCTAACAATTTGACTGCGGGCGGTTTTTTGGCACTGATGTGTAAAATTGTAATAAATGTTAGATTTATTTGTTTGTTGAAGAAGAGATTATATTTATTTAAGCGCGTATATTCGAATGTTTTTAAAAATATAGACACGTTTATTTAGAAAACGTACTATCGTAGATAGTTATAACTTTCTGCCCACATTTTTCAGTTCTCTAATGACGTGGAAAATTCGTTTTATTTTTATACCAAGAAGCTGTAGTATAGTTAGCACGCACCCAGTATAATAACGCTTTTAAGATGCTGTTGGGGCTGCCGTGGCGCTGCAGCGCATCTGCTATGTTTGCTGAAGCGCGTACGGATGGCTTTCTAGCCATCATGCGCAAGAAAGTAAGCTCCTTGCTGCACCGTCTACGAATAAGCAGCAACAGTATCCTAAATGCAATTGCTGCCCGTTTCGACTATCCTTTCCAAAATATGTGGATAAGGACAGCCATAGGCATCCGTTAGGTATAGATAGATATTAACAATCTTAATATATATAAATTACGTGTCACGTTGTTTGTCCGCGATGGACTCCTAAACTACTTAACCGATTTTAATCAAATTTGCACACCGTGTGCAGTTTGATCCAAATTGAAAGATAGGATAGCTAAAACAACGTTTGCAGGGTCAGCTAGTATTAATATAATTTTTGGTACAATTCTGTTACTAACACACTGTCATTTTATGATTTTATGTAACCTATTATGGAGTTTTCTCTGAAATAAATAAATAATAATAATAAAGCGGTACTCCTGGACACGGCTCGCATTGTCAGGAGGTTCCTCTCTCTGGAGCCTTGACCGCCGCCGGTAGCTTGGACACTGTTCCCGATACCGGTGGGCTATTATTTTTTATATTTTTAATTGTTTCTATATTTTTATGATTAAAAATGTAATTTATAAGTATTTTAATGAAATAAAGGACATAATAATAAATTACCGTTAAAAGTTCATAACTATACGGTGGCAGATATCAGTCAGACCTGGAACAACTATCAGTAGGCCACGGCCATACAAATATCCGTAAGGGAATTGAACCGAACACGTAGTGCAGCAATCAATCGCTCTACTTCTGCGCCAACCATCCCCCTCAATTCACGACTACTAAAGATGTTCGAATGAAAACTGTCAGGACAAGGCATCACGATCGCCCGGAGGACACGGTGGAGCATACGGTGGAGGTCTGCCCGGCTTGGGCGGAGCATCACCGTGTCCTCGTGGAGGCGATCAGCGACGGTGATTTCTCGCATCCGGCACTGGTTCAGGCCATGGTACGGAGCGAGAGGAAATGGGAGGCCGTCACCTCCTTCTGCGAAGCGGTAATGCTCGCGAAAGAGGAGTCGGAACGCGTGAGGGAGAGGCAAATTTCGCGCCCTCGCGCCCCTAATCGCCGCAGGAGGAGACGCCCTGGGCGTCGGGAATCATAGGCAGATTCCCGGCTACCGTAGGCGCGGGCTTGCGGACGGTGTGCAATGGGTAGCTTGCCGTCTGATAAGGACTAAGCCTGGGTCGACGGCGCGTTGTGTTTCACGCGCGCCTCAAAGAGATGTCAGCAGAATTGATGGGGTCCGCTAGGGCCGATGCTTGCCGGGGTTGCGAATAAGGCCGAAAGGGACATCGTGGCCCCCCGGCAATATGGCAACTGAAGGAACACAGGTGGGTTTTAGACAGTAAGAGTCTAACACGCCCTCCCGCTCCACCCGGAGTGGGAGAAGTTATTTGATAATTTCCCAAGCAAAAAAAAAAGGACAAGGTATCACTCACAATAATAATATCACTGCTAATACTTTTGACTCGCTTGTCAGTAAGTTACTACAGTACTAAAATGTTCAAGTCTTACTGCTCTCACTATCGGCCGTTGTAAAGGGGGTACGTTAAAATAAAATTGCCATAACATTACAAAGTCGGATATCTTGTTTTGTGTGAAGAGACATTTAGAGACGTGGCTTTGTTTATTACTGTGTTAGACAGTTTTAGTATGCAATAAAAACAAACCTAACTGATATTATAAATGCGAAAGTTAGTTTGTTTGTTACGCTGTCTTGCTAAAACCGCTGAATGGATTTGGATGAAATTTGGCACATGGGTAGACCATAACCTGGAGAAGGACATAGGATACTTTTGTCCTGAATTGCAGACGAAGTCGCGGGCAACAGCTAGTTATCTATACAGTGTGAGTCTTTATAATTTGCACATATTGAAATGAGGGAATTTATTTTTAATTTAATAGGCGGAAAAAATATTTAAAAAAATCTAAATATTTTTAGATTTGTTATGCAATAAAAAAAAAAAAAAATGGTGTAACTTTTCAACTAAACAATCGATTGGAAGTAAATAGGCGTCCTTATAAAATGAAAATTGTGGAAAAAAAACTACCATCAATAGAAAAAAACATGTTTTTTTTTTTCATAAATTTATACAATAATCGTAAAATATAAAATCAATAATCGTAAATATCTCAAAAAGACGCCAAAAAAAAAAATATATTTTTTAAATATTTTTCCTTCATGAAAATTTAGCATAGATTCCCTCATTTCGATATGTACACATTATAAAGACTCACACTGTATATATAAAAATCAATTGGCATGCATTAGTCTCGCAAAATCTCGAAAATGGCTCGACCGTTTTTTTTTTGTTTTTTTCGTCTCATTACGAAAAATAAATTGGAAAACCTCAAAGGAACAGCAGAAATATCCAAGTTCATCTAGTGTAATTACTGGTAGTGTGATACTTTTATTGTGAGAAGTTTTGCTTCGGAAATCACAAAATTATTATTTATCTGATCCTCTAAAAACTTATTGATCTTCTAATGATGAACACTTTTTAAAATTAATAATGCAAGTAAGTAAGTGCAACCACACTTACTTGGCTATTTAATATTTCCAGGATCCTAAAAAAGAATTATTAGAGGTTCACAAAAAGAGGCGCATTTATTATATTAGAGTGTTCAATAATATTTTTAGGAAAGCAAAATGGGAATTATTTGAGGTTCGATTAAATACATGCCAACTATTATTGAAGTGAAATCAGCTTTAGGCGCGTTGGGTATTTTTGAGATGGGAAAAAACAATTGAACTCGCGACACCGTTACCGACACCTCATTTTTAACCGACTTCCAAAAAGGAGGAGGTTATATGTTCGTCGCGTATGTTTTTTTTTTAATGTATGTCCACCGATTTCTCCGTCAATTGTGGACCGATTTTGAAAATTATTTTTTTGTTGTAAACGCGATTGTGCTCTTTATTTAGATAAGGTTACGGATCAATATTCTATACAAGTATTTTTCTTCCACCAAGGCCATCTTGTTCAAGTCTGCACTCCCGGAGTGCCACTGTTTTTTTAATGAGATTTTTCATTTATTAACTACGGTAGCAAGCCCCATGCTATTTTGATAGGAATATTAAAAAATATTTTCCCGACTTGGGATTTGAACTCAGAGCACTTGACGATCACGCTTATCAGTCACCCACGACACCAACCGCTACAGTTTTTAATTAAAACGCCCCTTTTATTCAACTACCCATCAAATGAAGTGCCCACCAGTCTTTTTAAAAAGAATCAAAAGAGCAAGATGTAATGAAGTTCAGAAAAGAGTTGGTCAATAGGGGTGCGACATTCACGACCGCTCTATTCAGTTTTATAAAACATAGAGGGGTGCTCTCTAGCAATTTACTCTAGTTAAGGAAGCTCTTAATGAAGTTGCATCAAAGCTTTGAAGGGTACGCGTTAAAAGGTCTTGAAAGTAGATGGCATTTTTTGGGAATGCGCTTTTAATAGGAACACGAAAGGGGGAGAAAAAGAAAGAAATGAAAAAATCGGGAAACGGTCATTACTTTTTAGGGTTCCGTAGTAAACAAGGAATCCTTATAGTTTCGTCATGTCCGTCTGTCTGTCTGACCGCGGTCTAGCTCCGAGACCCTTAGTACTAGAAAGCTGTAATTTGGCATGGGTATATATATTAATTACGTCGACAAAGTGGTAAAAGAAAATTACAAAAAAAAAATTGATACCTTCCATAGGTACACGTAAAGTGGTGATGTTTTTTTTTTCTGTCCCATTGTGTGGGGTATCATTGGAAAGGTCCTTCAAAAACATTTGAGTTTGGGAATACCATTTTTGGATTCAGGGATCCGTTTGCGAAATATTATGATTTAAAGTTCTAATTTTTGTTATTGGTTAATTGAGAATAGGGTTACCGTGCAAAAAAAATTCGTACATTTTACGTATACATTTTTCATTTTTCAGTATTCATATAACATTTTATGATAATAAAAAAAGGCCTGAAAAGTCCTGACGGCGAGTCAAAAAACCGGACATGTCCGGATTCGAATGGATGGTAACCCTAATCGAATACCTTTTTTGAGCATTTTCATCATTAGCTGGGATATTGGGTTTTTATAACAAAAATTGATTTCAGTACTAAGAATGTCATACTTCGAATGTAACTTTTTTAGTTTCCAACACAATTTGTCGTGTGTTTACGGTATGTTTTCACGGACTGAATTGTTGTTCGAGCCAGAGCCTGATTCCTGGGAAAACAAAGAAAGGACTTTTCACCGGGAAAATTCTGAACATTACACAGAGCTAGTTAGTAACCTTTAACGTAATATATTTAACATGTTCCTCCTTTAAAAATGCGTGGAAATAATATCCGTTTACAACTCATCATTATTTATACAACAATAATTATAAATAGTATACATAAAACCTGAAGGCCGCAGGAATCCGCTGGATGCGGAAAGCACAGAATCGGTCGAAGTGGAGGCGCTTGGGGGAGGCCTATGTTCAGCAGTGGATGTCTTTCGGCTGAAATGATGATGATAATGACAAAACCACGACTGGGCTGGGCACTGGGCTGGGCCGGGCTACATTTAACCAACACGGGGGCTAATTCTCGCATAGGGTCGCAACATTATGCTGAGCGATGGCCGTTTTCTTGGATGTGGCGCATATTTTCCCTCAACAAGCTCTTTTTTAAAGTGAAACTTTTATTACATCGACTCAAACTTTTTCGTCTGTGTGTTGCATGTCGCGTGACGGTCGGCCGCGGAGTAGGGATGCGCTCGTCAGAGTAGCCAAGGACAATATGGCGGCGCCTATAGAAGTTTCACTTTTACCGTGGTTTCATAAAACCACACAATCCTTTTTTTGTTTTATATTCTTTCTTTGCGTTATGTTTCCGCAAATAAACGTATTTTCTTTTTTCTTTCTTATAAATAAATCAATTCAACTATTTTTACCCGACTGCGGTGCAGTCCAAAATGGTGGTAATGTTTTCCATGTGCCTACATTTTTTACATACAAACGTGCTTTTCAATTTTATAACATGACTTTGACTTTAATATTAATTATGCGATAGGTGACAAATTCATAGTAAGAACCTGCACGGAAACGTCATCATATTCTTCTTCTATCATATTTCGTCCATCAAACAATGGGCACTTGATATCGTGTCCAGCGTGTCCTGTTGCTGTTACAGAAATTGGTGGACTCTACTGGAGGTTCCAAGCTCGTAGCCAAATTCTGGGCTGACTATTTAAATTGCCACTGCCATGCAAGCATGAAAATCAATCCACAAATCTCTAACCAAGAATACAATGGACGTGGATATATTTAGTCACCTGTTCCGCTTGGCCAAAGAGCCATAAAAACTCCTGAAAGAAGACAAAAAGACTCTCTCTCTGTCTCTAGACTTTCTCTGCGTTCAGCGCTCGGTATGGCAACACGCCGTCTTCGGGTTCGCGACAAGTCAATCGTCATCCTGAGGATGCCTCTTTGAGAGGTGAAACTCGTATCGATTTCTTTCAGGAGTTTTTTTATGGCTCTTTAGAAATAGCTAAGCGGAACAGGTTACTAAATATATCCACGTCTATTGTATTTTATAATGGATTTCCGCAAGGTCACGCTTGAATCAATTAACTCTCTAACCAAAAAATTAAAAAAACCTAATACTGTTATTAAAACTGCCCGATGTTCGTGTTCGGTCAAACGTGAGAGGGAACTGCTCTAAAGCTTTTAATCCAACCAATAAAGTTGAAGATTCCTTATAAAAATATTATTGCTCTCATACTTTAGATGAGATCGGGCGAGCAAGCCCCCGGGCATAAGAATCGATGTCAAATGGATTTTAATTATCTGTCCATTTATGAGAGAAGTTAAAAGTTCAATTGTTGGTTGTTTTTTAGTCTTAGTGGATATTGTGAGTTGATTATTGAATCGTTATGGTGATATTTTCTTTATAGTTGGACTTAGGATTGTGTGGAAATCGATCGTCATGGTGTGGGCATGTGATGTTGAGGAATGAGGAAAGTTTTGAGTATGAATGTGGATGGCTATACGAGTAGGGGAAGACCAAAGAAACGATGGATGGACTGTGTGGAAGATAATATGGGTAGAAAGGAGATAATTACCGAGATGATGAATTATAGACAAGTATGAAAGAAAGGGACATAATTATAGAGCCGACCCTAAATAAAACTTTTTTACAAAAAAACAACCGACTTCCAAAAAACCACTACAAAGTGAAAAATAACTTAAATTTCGGAAGTCGGTGTCTTTGGTTTTGTATTTTCGTTATTTGCCACCGACTTCCGAAATTTAAGTTATTTTTCACTTTGTAGTGGTTTTTTGGAAGTCGGTTGTCTTTTTTTGTAAAAAAGTTTTTATTTCTCGCTTTTTAGTGGGTCAATTTGTAATTTATCTAAGTTACATAGGCCTAATGCCAACTGCTCATCACCTTTTACAAAATATTGCATTTCCTGATGCAGGGACGTTCATCGTTGAGGAGTTCTCCTGGTACTTCACCATCAGCTCCACTTCTCCATATGCATTGTGACGAGCATAAATTGCATTGTCACCATACTAAAGTAATCGAATCGCAACCCGTGAAATACTTATCATTGAGTAGTTCCGGTGGCTATTTGTGGTCTTTATCATCAGTTCGACTTAACCAAATGGTGCTTTCTAAGAGCAATTGCACGAGTTACTATAAAAAATACCCAAATCGCTATAGGTTTGCCTATAATATTTGAAGGGTTTCCTCAATTTCTCTGGGATGCCATCATCAGATCCTGGTTTTCTTATCATGGTACCACCCTTGAGATATCTCCTTTCCAACAAAAAATAATCATCAAAATCAATTCATAAACGACGAAGTTATCCGCGAACACACATAAAAAAATATATATATATTCGGTCGAATTGAGTAACCTCTTTTTTTGAAGTCGGTTAAAAAATGGGGATAAGGACAGGAGACTGATGGTAATGAGTCGGACTTAGGAATCGTGAAACAAAACTTGTAACTGTTGTAACCCTTTTCCACATGTTATGGTTCGAGCTATGGTATAGTTAGCCATCCCATTTGTAGATCACCTAGCTGTGATAGCTTAGTGGTGTGACCGTCGAACTGCCAAGTCATAGGTCTCGAGTTCGAACCCAAGGCACGCACCTCTGACTTTTCGGATTCATGTGCGTACTAGCTGCGCCCCGCGGTTTCCCTCGCCGAAGTCTCGATCCGGTGGGAATATCGGGATAAAAAGTATTTTGTGTGTTAATTCAGGTTATAAACTATCCGTGTGCCAAATTTCATCCGAATCCGTTCAGTAGTTTTTGCGTGAAGAAGAGACAAACATACACACACACTCACAAACTTTCGCCTTTATAATATTAGTATGATATATAGTGTGTTTGTATAATTATCACTTCAAAAACGGTGAAGGAAAACATGGTGAGGAAACCCGATACCCGAGAGATGTTTCTCGGCGGCATGTGAAGCCAATTAAGAGGTCCATGGGCGGCAAAAAAATCTCTGACAATAACCACAAGTTTTTTTTTTGTATATTCTGTATAGCCAACAAAATCTTAAGATCTGAAGCTGATATTGTTTCAGCATAACCCACGTGTCACATTAACCAGGGGATGGAAGTATCTATGAGATATCAATACAAAACAAAGGTTCAAAACATGTTTAAATAACACCGAACTCCACCGTGTCCAATTATCCAAAGAAACCGCAGCGGCCCACGATCACACAGAATCGGCATTCAAGCATCACTCAGCGAACGATTGAAAAATGTCGTGCCAGCTAACAGACCTATTTAATTAACTTTCCCGAGCATTATGACCGGTTTATACCCGGTTTTTATGCCCGACCCGAGCATTGTGTGGACTCAATATCGGTTGCTTTATTGTCGACAGTTCGAGTCGCAGGACTCTTTGTCAAGTAGCCGGTGGCTCGGCTACATTATAAGGTCGGGTAGCTCGCTATAACCGAAATGTAGATCCGGGTAGTCGTAAATGGTAGTTGTTGCCGTTTATTACACGTTAACCGATCGATTTGGAGGTAAACAATAAGGTTTATGTATGCGATGAGACGGGTAGGTTTTAGTAGTTATTATCTTTATTGAGTGATGAAGGTGATGTCGTCGTTTTGTTAGTGTTTTGTTTGTCTCTATGTGAGGAGAAAATATTTGAATGTTTTATGTAAATAAATTAGGTCGCCTTTGGCTTACAGCCCTCCATAACATTTTAATATTTAAAAAAACTTTCTGATAGAAATACAACATTACCTGAGAGTTGTCTGAATAATTACCAAAATGATTATTTTATACGAAAATAAAACGTGTACTTGGAGAAACTCGTTTGTTTGTTTTTTGTTTGGCTAATTAAAGACAACATGTAATATGAAAGTAAACAGGTTATTCTGGATATGCGGTAGGCAGTATAATTAATAAGATAAATATAAATAAATATTACGTAACTCAACACTTACTTCCATACTCGGCTCGGTTCAAAATGTTCAACAAGATCGCGCAATGAGCTGGCAATTTCAATGAAACGCACACCAATAATAATACCGTTTAAATAAGTTATGTCATCTAAATATCTACAAAAAGAACTACTTAATCTTACTGTTTTATTCTTTTCAGCTCTCTTTAAACTTCAATTGAAATAAGGACTTACCTACTTTTAAGATCTAGATAATGCCATGCAATTAAAGTTGTACTCTTTTCAAATCACGAGAGCACATTTTTGGAATTCGAATGAAATGAAATGATTTTAAATCTGTAATTAGGTTTGTACAAACACTTTTACACGTCAATCATATTTTAAAAACTATAGATGTGGTCGGTGTTTCCTATCTGACTACTCTGAGAAGAAAGACCGAAGCAAATTCAGAGGTCACAGTCTCTTTTAAAATCTTGTTATCTTGAAAATCCTCCAAACATAGTTTACAAAATCCTAAAACAAAACAGCTTTCCAATACATCTATTTCTCTTTTAACTCCACAAACATCGATTATATCAGTTACCACTAAATTGATACCATTTCCTTCAATACTCTAACATTTCCTCGGAAGGTTGGTGAGGGTACATTTTTTATCACTTGCTCGGGGTGTGGGTGATCAATCATTTACGTTAGAAGCGGCTACACGGATGCCGAATTACGTCATAGCATGTTAAAATGTTTTACTGATTTTAATATGAAATTATAAGACAGTGCCTCAAGTGCCTTAACGATTATAAAATGTGTAAAATGAAATGAAATGGTTTATTCTGTAAATAGGATATCGGAATTACTTTTACACGTCATATAAATAAAAAATTAAGAATAAGCAAGATGAGTTCAGCGTTTCCTGTCTGACTACTCTGAGAAGAAAGGCCGAAACAAACTCAGAGGTCGCAGTCTCTTTTAAAGTCCAGACATAATCTTGGTCAGGCCATATGAGGACCATGTAGATTAGTGTCTGAAAAGGTCTTTTGAGGAAAGAACCACACAGATTTGAGTGGACTTAACTCAGAACTTAAGGAGCTCAACTCGACGAACAATACCAAAGAAAGGACATTTGGGTATGCTGCATAAATGACTCAAACTGCCAGACCATCACTAAAACTAGCAGAGAAATAAAAATAATATCCACATAGTCCTCACATTCAAAATAATTAAAATAATATAATACTTTACAAAGTAATCATGTTATTTTGAATATAAGTTTCAACATTGTCAATGTGTATAAAAACTGGTTTATGTTGATTTTACATAATAACTAACTGACCCCGGCAAACGTTGTTTTGCCAATTATTTGTTTGGGGTGGACAACCCTTATCACTTAGGGGTATGAAAAATAGATAGTAGCCGATTCTCAGACCTACTGAATATGCTTATAAAATTTGGTTAAAATTAGTAAAGCCATTTCGGAGGAGTAAGGTAACTAACATTGTGACACGAGAATTTTATATATTAAGATAAGAAAATTAAATGTCTAGTTTTATGGTTTTATCACAAGGCTTAGCAGAGCGAGCAGTTCAATCCCAAGCTTTCTTTAGTGTGTGTCCGTTTACTGCATATTTTACGGCTAAAGAACTTAAAAGATATTTTGAATAAAATACTTAAAATAAGTCAGTATATGGCCAATATCCAGATATGGACGTCTTTTGGCAGGTATAAAACAGTAAACTTTCATTTCAGACAGTAAAAAGTCACTCTCTGAATGATAAAACTGTTGGAGTGTAGTATTGTCAAAGCAAAACGAACTATAAACCTAAAATAAATTAATTAATTGTCAGTATATAATTTAAACAGGTAATATATAATACACTAGCGGACGTCACGCGGTTTCACCCGCGTAGTTTCCGTTCCCGTGGGAGTACGGGGATAAAATATAGCAAATCAAATCAAATCAAATCAAATTATTTATTTGCTTAATACAGGTAGGTATAAACAGATGTTAGAAATAAATATGAAGTACTCTGTATCATTACCTATTATGGTGTGCAAATATTTACATTATTATTAATCTAATTAAATAATTATTACAACAACATTACAAAATTATTACACTCAAAAAAAAAAATATAAAAATAATTTAAAAAAAATTCAGAATACTACACACGTCAAAGGTTTAAAAATAAAAATTGTCAGATGATTTAAAATACATGTCATAGGTTCAACAATCAGATAAATTAAATAAAAATATTGATCCAAATTAAAATAAAATAAAATTATAGAGATGTCAAATTAAATTATTATAACATGTCACACTATTTGTATTGTCATATTTTAAATGTCAATAAGTTACTCTTAATGTATGTATCTATCTATATTTTTATCCTGTAAATACTCCTCGACATTATAATAACATTTACTTATCAGGAATTTGTGCAGCTTCGACTTGAATTGATGAACAGGTAACTTTTTGACATCATCGGGCAACTTGTTGTAAATCAATGATGCCATACAGAGAATACTTTTATTCATTAGTGCTGTTTTTCCATAAGGTATATTAATTTCTAATCTTTTTTTGTCACGTAGTTGTCTATAGTAGCTTTTAGAAGCAGTCTTATAATAATTAGGATTTAATTTCACAAAAACATTTAGTTCATATATATATAACGAAGCCAGTGTCAGAATTACATATGTTACTCGCTGATAATGTAGCTATCAATTGTTGAAATAATTTTTCAAATTGGTTCAGTAGTTTTTAAGTTTATTCGTTACATACAAAAATACAAATCTTTCCTCTTTACAATATTATATTACTAGCTGAGCCCCGCGGTTTCACCCGCATAAGTCTCGATCCCGTGGAAAAAAAAAGTATCCTATGTTCTTTTCCAGGGCATTATCTATATATGTGCCAAATTTCATCCAAATCCATTCAGCCGTTTTAGCGTGAAGGCGTAACAAACAAACTTACTTTCGCATTCATAATATTAAGGATATATAGTATAGATTGATACTGTTTTTTTTGTTTATTATTGTTTAAATATGAATACCTTAATATTAGTGTCCAGGTAAATAGAACTATCTATCATCAAAAAATTCATCCGAGTCGCTGTCGGTGGGAAAGGTGCCCAAAAGGCTGGCAGCATTGCCACGTTGTATGGTAATGCTAATTCTTTGGCTTAAAAATTGGCCAACCCTTTGGTCACGTGAAGAGTCGACCAACCGCTTGGCGATGTCCCGGAATAATCGATGAGCACTCGGACCCCATGGTCCTAGTGTTTCAACCCCAAACGGTTCAAAAATATAGCTACCGGTAAGGTTGTTATATTTGCGCCGTTTGAGGTTTTCTGCACCTGCAGATTGATACTAAAATAATTTCTATAGCAATTACAAGAAAAAAGAAATAAAAACGACTAATACGTAAATCTCACTTATATAAACAGCGTGAACTTAAGACGCGTAATAAATTCATAAATTACTTAACGTAAATTTTCTGTTAACTTAATTTTCGACTCAATATTAATTTCACTTATCGAAGTTGCTAATTGTCTAAAGCAGTTTATTTTTGGTTCTAAGCTTAAGTTGGGAACGACCGAACTTTAGTATTTCAATGGCGGAACTGTAATTTGGAGGCAAAAAGACAGTTTAGTGGAGTCCATCTTGTTAGAAGTACTGTCCTTAGGAAATGGACTCTGTACATCATGACCAATTCTGTACATTTTAGGATAATGGTGTTTTTACACATTAGCCCACAGCAGTCCACTGCTGGACATAGGCCTCTCCAATTGCACGCCATTCAACTCAGTTCTCGGCAATTCTCATCCAGCTGCTATCAGCCACTACTGACTGCGAAGACCGTCGCTCCATCTAGCCTGAGGGCGTCCTACCTTACGTTTGCCGTTTTGTGAGTTAATTTCCATAAACTCCATACCCAATTAAGCAAAGAATACCATTGACTGAGATATGGGTCGAAAGAAATTGAAAATGTATTTTGACACATTTCAACTTTGACATTTACATTCAGCGGTTACGCCGTAGCACAGTCCACACCTTGCTACGGCGTAGCCACCAAATGCCGCTGGGTCCTCGGAGCTACGTGAGATTGCTACGCTACTCCTATCCGTTTTAATTTTATGTCCACAAAGCTACATCTTGTTTTTAAGGCTATTGAAGACTAATGAAAGAAGATATCTTTAGAAGTTTGACATAGTTTCGTTGCTTTTCAAAAATCTTCATTATTTTTAGCTTGATATTCGATAGGCTTGTTCCTTTCTACGAAAATACTCTTTGTATTTTAATCTTGTTTATATCGACTGACGTCATTATATCAAGTAGCTTTTGTTACTATATATAGTTTCTTATGCATAAATATTAAGTACGCAGTTTGAGATGTTTGATCAAAAAGAAATATGTTTTTGATAAATAATAATAATTATAAACTACTCAGACAAAGTTAAGCAGTTAAGTTATATTTGCTTAACCCTTCAACAATTAAATTACAACGCACTGCGTTCAAATTACATTTCATTTTCTTGTGGTACCGTAAAATGGTACGAAATGTTCCAATTCGTAGTGAGTACAAAAATTATTTGAATAATTATAAATGTAAAACTACATTAGTAAGAAAAAGTGTCCTGGGTATGGCTCCACGCATTTATAATAAAATTCCAGACGCCATAAAATAATTAAATTTTACACTATTTAAGAACAAAATGAAATTGTTCTTAATTGATAAATGTTATTATACTATTGACGAATATTTAAATGACGAATTAATTTCGGATTTCAAAATGATTAATTTTGACATTAAATTATTTTGACATTTTAATAATTCCTCATTTAAGTCTGACATAATTAGAGTATTGGATACTATGTAATTGTTTTAATTTATTTTCTTTTTTAAATTCTTAAATTGTAATAATTTATTTTTTAATTTAATACCCTAATTAAGCATGTTTTTTAAATATTTTTCAGGAAATTTTAATTTGTAATCCTCAATTAGATTTGCACATCATATTTGTACGCCTCCTGGCATAACATAGCGCTGTGTTCACCAAACATAAGATCTGTATTTCTTTGTATTTACCTATGTTAACAAATAAATAAATAAATATGAAAGCTGAAACGGATTTTGTTCTTGAAAAAGAAGCCTTGCTGCATTATTATAATTTAATTTACACTAGTCATTAGTATTTCCATAATACCAAGAAATATGCTAATACTATTCACTTAATATATACCTCGTTCTACATGTTAATACGAATATAAACATGTAAATTATGCGGCTAATAGCCAGACAGCTATTGTGAAAAACGAAGAACAAAATGGTCTTGTATCTTGAATATTTTTGCTAAGAGGTTGTGCTAGGATAAGGGTTAACAACATTGCATTTAGTAGCGTGACTTTTAAATGTTGTATTAATTTTATTATTTATATTCACATAGTAAAATACAAAGAGATACGACATAATAGGGATGATGCAAGGGTAAAAAAAAAAAACTATTTAGTCCATCAGTCAGATAATCAAAAAAAAATAGGCACATATTTTTGCTTTATGAAAAATGAAAAAGAAATACTTTGGGGGGGAAGTGGGGATTGCTACATGACAAATAAATATAAAATCTACATACTCGTGACGTCATGGCACATTTTAATTCGCTGTATAGCCGTAATCTTCAGATTACGTAAAAAAAGAAAAAAATACGTGTCCAATATTTTTTAATAATTTACCTGACGGACAAAAAACTTTATCATCATCCCTATTATAATTTTGAATGCAAAAGTACTATTTATTTCTTCTTCTTGAAACTTCTTCCAGCAGACCTGCGAAAGGAGAAATGAAAAAGAAATGTAGACAGTAGTGTGTGAGAACAAATTCAAAATTCAATACAAATTCAAAATATTTTGTTTCTTATCTACATGGGCACTTATAAAACGTCAAAAGCTAGGTACACGATTCTAATTGGTCGTTTCCTATGGAGAAGAGCCGGCAAGAAACTTACTCTTTTAAAAATAATTGGCTCTTACAATATTTTCAAATAACAGTGTTAATAGCTATGGGACGACAGTGTAGGTGTTTCAATAAGTACCAGGTACTTAACAAAATAGAAAAGAATCTATTTATAAGACAAATAAATTATTAAAAATAAAATCCATTTTTAAACGAAATGACATGATTGCTATTACAACTGTAACAAATCTAAATAACTTTCACGTCCACAAAAGTCACTATTAAAGAGTTGAAATTAAATTATAGGTATAAATGTCAAATAATAGGATGATAATGTCAAGGAAGAATGTAAAAAAAATAAACATGGTAATTTGGGAGCAGTTAATAGACTCTTACAAAATTATGCCATTAATGAGGCACCAGGGAAGCCACATATGCATAAGAAATTATTGCCAAACTTCCTTGTTTTCAACGTAGTCTTTAATTTTATAATATGCTTTCTTGATAAGGACACGTTTGATGTGGGTTTTGAACTTCCCATCGCCAAGTTCTGTAACCGACTTTGGTAACTTGTTATAAAAGCGGATACTGTTTATAAGAAATGACTTGTTTGTTTTAGTTAATCTAAATTTGGGTATCACGATTTCATGTCTATTACGTGTATTTATATTATGATAATTGCTTCTTATTTTGAAAAGTCCTAAGTTTTTGCGAACATGCAAAATACTTTCTAAGATATAAAGAGTAATTTGTATTTAAAGTCTTAAACTAAATGATTAAATATACGTATATCGCCAAAAAATATACATAATATACTTAAATAAATACATAAATCTAAAATATATAAACGTATATAAAAATAATTACAGCTGAGAGGAAATGTAATGCTCTTTTATTCGATATTTGAATAGAAAAACAGTTTTATTTTTCGTTGGTCTAGTGGTCGCAAGCGCTACTGTTGAGCATGAGGTCCTGGGGTCGATTCCCGGGTCGGGCAAAGTGCTATTGGGTTTTCTCTCTGGAATTTCTCAGTAGCAGCTCGGAGTCTGGATTTGTGCCCGGTTGATGGTAATAGGCTCGCCCCCTATTACATGGGACTTAAAACATAACTGGCGAAATGTGGGTGTACCTGCTACAGCGTCACCTCTGCCCAACCCTTCGGGGAAACAAGGCGTGATGTTATGTTATTTAGATGTAGCGAGCAAGCAAGGTAATTGAATGATCGTTCGCTTTAAGAGAAAAAAAAACATTGTACATGTTCTTAATTGGATTTCTTTATAATTTTTTGTGAAGATTAATTATAAATTACGCAAATACGCGTTTTGTTTAAACTATAAGCTTATAATGTTTTTTTTTTAAACATACATAAAAAAGAAATTGGTAGTTGCAAACGGATATTAAAATTATATTACAGCTCCTAATTACAATCCTCAAAAAAGACGCAGTGCTCAAAGCCACAAAAAATAAAGGTTGCAGTATCCGAAAGCAATTTTCGCTCCAAGTTTAATGCTCACTAATTTCAACTAGTAAATAACGCTTTGGGCACTAAAATGAATCCCTACTAACCCACAACCTTGCCCGGTTATAAAATAAACATTTAAGGCCCCTTTTATAACTAATAAACTATTTCGAACAAACATTTTATGGCCCTAAAATATTTATCCGAAGTAGTTCCGGCTTTTCGAAAGATATTTCGTGTAATTTACGTAAGCGAACCCTCCCTTAATTAAAATCTATGTTCTTTGTTCCAGGTGTTAGAACATTCTGGAAGTTGTGACGTCATGGAGTCTCCATTCTGATGTGAGCGCGAAATTATTTGAATTTCGAAGTGTTGTGATGTCAAAGTATTAGTGATGAGACTTTTTATGTGAAGATGGGGACGTTGAGTTTCGGTGTTTCGTTGCTCATTTGTTGGATCTCCGGTAAGTTCCTTTTTTAAATACTCCTTTTAAAAGACAGTACATTAATATGTAGGTTTCTGGACCAAGAATTTGGGTCGCTCGTAATTTAGAACGTATTTAACTTCAAAAAAGGCGCTGTAGGTTGAATGTAATATAAGATTTTAGCTTATATTTCGTTTTGAGATGAGGTCGATAAGTACGGTTTTGCTCAGTTTTGCAAATTTATACTCATGGTAGTAGTACATCCTGATATTATGTTTTATTTTATGTGAACCCGAGAAAATTTGACCCATGAAAAAAGAGAATTATTAACCTTCCTATACCCGCGCGTTGGTCTGTGACACCGACAAAATACATTTTCGTATTTTTTTATTTACTCGTAATTCCTAGCAATCTGCACTTTCTGGTAGCTGCATGATTCGTCGCTAGCTTCACTTCTGTGTGCTAAACGCGTTCGTGCGAGTAGTGCGTGTGCGCGTTTTTGGCGCCAATTGGTCTCTGGAACCGACGCGAGTATAGGTGCAATTTTTTTTGTGAGTTAAAACTTTTGTTTTTCTTATATTTTTGAATTGTTTTGTATATTTTTCCTTCAATTATCACATAAAACAACCATTTTTTTAAATTTTTTGGTTCAATTTTATCATGGACGACAATCAGATAAGATTATTATTGAACGACGAAAACTCAGATTCAGATTATGGTGATGAAAGCGACAGCGATATGCAGGATTTAGTTAAAACACAAGAAGATAGACATGATACTGAGCAAGAAGATGATTCTGAACATGAGGCGAACTGAACAAAAGGTGGAGTGGATACTGTCTGTACTGGTGAGCTGAACAAAAGGCGGAGTGGATACTGTCGACAAAATGTGCGAGACATATAATTTGCACGAGGCACAAGCAGATGGCCCATGGTAGTTTTCTACAGTCTGATGAATGTGACGGGTATTAATACATACGTTATACCTATATCTGCTGAACAATCCTAATAAGAAGGTAAACCATAGAACCTTCCTGGAAGCGTTATCTTCTAAATCCGCATCTGCGGAGACGGGCTGTGAATACGTCTTTGCCAAAAATGATAAAGCTAAGGCTTGCTGAAATATGTAAATTAGATGGTCCAGAATCTGCAGCAACACAAAATAATAACAAAATTGGCCGTTGTGCATATTGCACATAAAAAAAAAACCGTAAGACGCGGTAAAACTGCGCTAAGTGCAAAACTTACTTCTGCATGGAACATGCTATTATGGTATGCTCTGACTGCCATGGTGAGACTTCTGCCTAAGACTAGTTATAAATTTATAGTTCCTCAACATGTTATCTTTAAGATTTTAAAGTTTGTTTTTAGTTCATAGAAGAAAATAATTATTTTTGTTAACTTTTTCGTAGCTTCTAGGAATAACATCTCAATTTATAGAGACTGAAATAAAAGACTATTAGTCAGTAAGTATAATAAATATTACTAAGATTTTAAGCTTGTTTTATTTATTATATTCTCTAGTTTAAGAATACATAAAATTATCATAGGTCTTCTAGAAAATATTTTTTACAATAATGCCCCAAACTTTTGGTCTGTGACACCGTACGCGGGTATATGTGTTACAAATTTTGGCGCGGGTATAGAAAGGTTAAAGAAGTGGCGTAACTTTTTTAATAAATCAATCTCAAACTCGTTTCTCAGAGCTTCCGATAAAAAATACGTTACACAATCCACAAATTGAATTCAGAACTCGAATTCCAAAATTTTACTCCGACTACCCTAATTAAGAAATAAAAAAAAACTTGTTCAAATCTCCATAAATTAACTCGTTTCTTAATTCAGGAATTAAAAGAAGGCTTTTAGTTGATTAACTTTTCAGCGGGCACTGGAGGTTCTACGGGAACATAAATCAAGCATAATACAATTACAGTAATGTTTGATTAAATACGGCTGGTTAGTGCGACGGGCCGCGAAGTTAGCGGAATGTTGGCACTACCGGTGCGGCGATACCGACATAATACCGGGGTATAGAGAAAATAGTTGGGTTGATTAAAACTTGTTTAGTAATTAGCTGATGCTGTCGTGCGGTGCAAGTTTTTACTTGGTCTGAAAGTAGTGCTTGTTCTACTGAATAATTTTACTTCAAGCGTTTTAGTAACGGTATGGTGGAGTTCAAATTAACAAAAACGGTTTCAAGAAAGCAGTAAAAAGAAACAAAACAGTGGCACTCCGTGAGTGCCGACAGAAGTGGAAGCTTGAAAAAAAATCGGCACAGCGGTAATCAACGCGTTGATGTCTTTTATTCCATGGTGTCGGTAACAGGTCGCGAAATCAATGGTTTAGTCCCATCTCAAAAATGCCCAACGCGCCTAAAGAAGTTTTCACTTCAATTATCAATATTGCTAAAATGTACGGATTTAAGAGTTCATTTGGTTCATATTGCACTCATATTGCGAGTATTTAGCAGAATCACTCAAATTATACACGTCACATCGTTCAATTTTCTTCGTTAAGACTTTGTCAGAGTATGTACTTGCACTCTTAAAAGTATTGACTAGCGTGATCCTAATTGATTGTAGTTTTTTAATGATAAATTGATTTTTATTGCTGTTGATTTAGTTTTTCCAAACTCGTAAGAGCTTGTAATAATAACAGCCGCACGGGAAAATCCACCAGGTTAAGCTACGCTTGCCACGGTTGGTCCGTAAATGGGTGACCATCTTTACATACCGAGACTCCTCTGTGCCTCGGAAAACACGTTAAGTCGTATGTCCTGGCTGTCATTCGTGGATCTTTGACAGTCGTTACGGGTCGTCAGAAGCCCGAAAGTCTGACAACCAGTCTTACCAAGGGATATCGTGATACCCAGTAACTGGGTTGTGGAGGTCAGACAGGCAGTTTGCTCCATGTAAAATACTGGTATTCAGCTGCATCCGGTTAGACTGGAAGTCAACCCCAACATAGTTGGGAAAAGGCTAGGCAGATTGATTGAGGTTTTCACAAACAGTTTTACACGTCAATAATATTTTAAAAACTAGATGAGGTCGATGTTTTATAACCGACTACTCTAAGAAAGATCGAAACAAACTCAGAGGTAACTTCTTCTTTTTCTTCATTTCGTTCTTGACAGAGCGGTCGTGGTCACAATTAACTGTGTCCAATCGCAGGTGTAGTCGTTGCCCGCCTCACGATTTCCCTCCATCTGGTTCTGTTACATGACTGAAGTCAGACATTGTTTGGTCAGATCATGTGATGACCATGTAGATGAGTGTCTGTAATGGTCTTCAATGACTGGCTGTGTACATTATTCATCGTAATATGTAATGCATTAGATAATTACTATATACAGGGTGGCAGGGACATCGACGCAAAAACTGAAACCATGGATTCAGTACAAGATTCTGAACCCACCTGCGTTGAAATTTTTCGTCGATTATTTAAAAAAAAGCTGCTGTTTCATAGAAAAGTGCAATACCTACGCGGTCAAAATGTATGGAACAGCAGATTTAAAAAAAAACTTAACCGACAAAAAATTTCAATGCAGGGCGTTCAGAATCATGTATTGAATCCATGGTTTCAGTTTTCACGTCGATGTCCCTGCCACCCTGTATTACTGGAACCTGCACTCTAATTGCGTATACTTAAGTGGTAATTGACGTATAAAATAAGTTCTACTAATAATTCTACTAAGTAATAATTAAACTAACTAATTGCGTAACATACTAGAGATGTTACAGAGGTTATTTTACCGGAACCGGAGCCGGAAGTTTTAAATTTAATTGATCGGAGACGGAACCGGAGTCGGAGTCGGAACTAGAGCCGGAGTCGGAGCCATAGGTAGAAGAAATATTTAAAAAAAACTGCTAGAAAATACATTAAAATATGACACACACTAAGCCGATGTACGCACGGACGTAATAAAATCGTGGCGATTTTTTTTCGTGCATTTGATTTTCAACGCTCTGCTTAGCACCGAGAGTTGAAAATTCAATAGAGTATTTTTTCAACGCGCTGGGACAAGTGTACGTCTAGCGCGTTTGATTCTCAACGCTCGGCTCAGTACTGAGAGTTGAAAATCCAGTGCGTGATAAAATTACACCATGATTTTATTACGTCCGTGCAAACATCGGCTAACAGTCACAATTTTACAATAAAATTGTGTCAAGATGTTCAAAATTTTTTTAGGGTTCCGTATTTGGCTTTATATTGAAATTAACTTAGCACAACAAATAAACGACTTAATACACCGCTCTTAACTTAATTTAACAAATTAACGTGACGCGTCTGACATAAACAAAACAATAAACTGTGACTTCGAGCGCGAGCGAGTATTAATATTACTCGGGCGACAAGTCAAAAATTGTTTCTACGCGCTCTACTCTCGTGTATCGCTGCGTTTCGATCTTCGGTATAACTCCGATTCAAAATCGGAGCCGAAGTCGGAGTCGGAGGTATAATATATATCGGAATTTTCTATCTTTTGAATTCGGAATCGAAAGTCGTAACACACTATTAATAACAATCTGAATGATTTTGAAAGATATTCATTGCTTCATAAGTTCGAATTTGTTTGCTCAAAAACGTAATTTTCGCAATTGTTGAACTGTCAAAATGAAAGTTAAATTCAATTACAACAACTATGTATTAACATGACATATCGAGTATTAGAAAGACACTGTCATGCAGGTTTATGAGACAACCTCCACAAAGTCGAACTTTTTCTTATAGTTCGATGTGCTATATTGAAGGCCGCGTACTGTTGTGTGGGAACGAGTTACACGTGATATATAGCTCCATCTCTTTCTCACACTGAGTAAAGATTAAAATAATACTGCTATAAGAGGTGGTGGTAAGCTCCTTGTACCTACATACGAAGAATAGGCCTGTGTCAAAAAAAAAAAAAATTTTTGCCTCTTGTAGATTATTAAAAAATATTGAATACATATTTTTTCTTTTTTGAAGTAATCAAAAGATTACGGCGATACATTAAGTTAAAATGTGGCATGACGTCACGCCTTGCTAGATTTAATACTGCGTTGTGACGTAGCGAGCCCCCACTCCCCAACTTTAATGCGTGTTTTCTAAGTTATTTTTGAATTAATATGATAAAGCAAACAATATGTGTCTAAATTTTTTTATTATTTGAAAGATGGACTAAATAGAATTTCTTTTTTTTACCTAGGCAAATACCATATTGTTTGTGCCGATATTGCTCACTTTGTAGCCCAACATAGTGTTGTTTCAGTCTTCATAACGAGATTTCGACTTTCAGTATATTTATTGCTTTCAAACGTTCAAAGTTAATTATGAGCGTGTGACTTATGTATGCGTGTGAGTTGTGTGTGCGTGTGAGTTAAGTCTATTACGAGTTCCTGTTTAAAATGGGCGTGCAAGTACTTTGAAAATGTTTAGCATAATAACATAATCAGCCTATAGGCTGATTATGTTATTATGCGAAGAGAGGAGGCCTGTGTCCCAGCAGTGGGAACATTATAATGTTCCCACTGCTGGGACACAGGCCTCCTCTCTTCGAGATAGAGTGGGCTGTAATCTATCGCGCTGGACCAGTGCAGGTCGATAGATGTCACATGCCTTCGAATTTTTGGTTCGAGGATATGCCGGTTTCCTCAGATGTTTTCCTTCACCGTTTTGAGAACAGTTTTGATGAAATTATTCACACAAAGTAAAACGCCTGCCTGAGTAAGTCGGAGCTGTTACCACACTGGGCAACCACTGCTCAAAATGTTTACCTAGAAAGAGAGAAAGGAGGAAACTCTCGCCTGATGGAAAGTGAAACCTCCTAATTGCTCTCACTTTTGACAACAATTCTCGCTAAATAGAAAGGAGATGTCCGCTTTTTGTATGGACGCCGATTTTTTATTCCAAGAAAAATCTAACCAGCATCAAACTACACCTAAATAAAAGCCATAAAAATTTGAAACTTGGAACCACTGAAATAATATTTAGATCCCCTTCATTTAAGAGATTTTTTTTAAACTATTTAATGTTTAGTACATACAGGGTGGCAGGTACATCGACGCAAAAACTGTTCCATGGATTCAGTACATGATTCTCAACCTCCCCTGCGTTGAAATTTTTTGTCGGTCATTTAAAAAAAAAAACAGCTGTTCCATACATTTTGACCGCGTAGGTATTGCACTTTTCTATGAAACAGCAGTTTTTTTTTTAAATATCCGACGAAAAATTTCATCACTTGAGGGTACAGAACCATATACTGAAGTCATGGTAACAGTTTTCGCGTCGATGTCCCTGCCACCCTGTATATTTTATTTGTTAATGTAACCCAAATAAAACCCACACTTTGAAAATGCCCTAATTGCCAGATTATTCTATTCATCAGTCAAATATGACATAAAGTGTTGACTGACAGGCTTTATCTGTCTGATCCGTCACAAGTGCTGCCATTTCAGCGCTTTCGGGGCTAGATCTAAGGTTGAAACTATGTAACTGTCACATAGGCAATATATTTTATCGTTTAATGATGTGCAAGTGATATTCAACCTTAGGTTGAAAGCAGGTAAGTACGAGTTCAACTATAGCTAAAACACATTACATATAACCTGATTTTTATAACTATGCGCTTTTCAATGTCAAAATTTTACAGTATAGGTGGTTTAAATAATAACAATAACAAAATAACGAATGATAAGACAGAACCGTGGAGACGATACGAGTTGTGTAGATCGTATTAAGAGGCGTCGGGGCACTGAGGAGGTAACCGGGCGGGTGAATTCAATACTAACAACAGATAATTTTGACAGCTCCAAGCAAACGGTCATAAATTAAAATCGAGTAGATAATCTAGCGTTTATTTCCTCAAGTAGCTAAGGGTTGGTGTGTTCAAAATGATTTTTTTATTTTTATTTAAGAAAGCCATCACCAGGTTTTGTGTGGTGATGTGGTAAAATTTGGCTATAAAACCTGTGATATTTTAAGGGTCAAGGTCACTTAGCCGTGTCTTGCTTGTCATTCTGGCCATCTCAAAACAGCGAAATTTGTGTCAAAATACTGAAGTGTAATTTACCTACGTTTAATTTACGTGCGTAAGAAGTACGAACTCAGTCTCTAAGAGCTATCTAAAACGCGCACTACTACCTCTTTAGTATTACATTTATACGAATTAATTTGTAGTTAGACAAATTAAAGTTATTCCACGTAACTAACAAGTACTTTGAACTATCAGTGACCTAGTTTTCCTAATTCAACGCTGAGTAATTGTGCAAAAAGACTGTTGACGCTCTAAGATACACTGAAGGCTCTTATTTGTTAGATATCAGAGTGACTGACGACGGGGTTTAAAAGAAGATGTTTAGTGACCAATATTGGCAACAGTATGCTTAGATAGTTTGATCATGTTGAGAGGATAAAATAAAAGGTGGAAACGCCGGAAAAGAACGTCCTAGAATAACAAATAGTGACCTTATAGGTGGTGTTCTTCAGAAAGGTCAGGTGCGTAGTACTCGCAATTGGCTTGCGTATATAACCAGATGTATCAACGTAAATGAAGCAAAAGAAGTATGTTAGGATCGTAGCAGGTGCCGTTCTGTGGTCTCTACCTACGCCCATGGGAAGAAGGCGTGAGTGCATGTACCTATGTATGTATAACGGAGTGAATATAAAGTTTTTTCGACGTTGGTATAATTGGTGTCTATGATAGCAAGCAGGCTAGATTGTGCGTTTGTGAACCACTGCTGCAAGGTATCGGCTGGACCTGACACCTTGCAGCAGTAATGTCACAATTTTTTTTTGTGTTTTAATTGTTTTTGTCTTAATGTTTTATCACAAATTGTTTCTGTGCTAACGTATTTTGTAAGTTACTGACACTATGAGTCTTGTTACTTGATTTATTGAATAAAAAAATAAAAAAACTATACCTACCTCTCTACGTAGAAAAAAGATTGGATTACTTTAATGTGTAATCATAAAAAAATCACAAGACTTTTATCACAGTTTAGAGGTATGAGGAACAGGGTGTAAAGTTCACTTACGCTCTATAGAAAAGGGAGGATCCTCCGACCACATGGGTGTCGTGTCTGGTGGGCAACTGTCCAACGATCGACGTCGTTCGCGCGGTAAACTTTAATTGCGTGATGCAGGATTTGTGTGACGTTAGGTCTTTGATGCGTAGTTCGTATGTGGCGATGTAGATGTCGCCACAATAGCATGATTTTTTCTCCGATTGCTGTTGAATTGTTTTTAATAATCCCTTTTTCTAACCGCTTCACCGATGATATCTCTTCTTAAATCCCTTTCAAAATCATACCACAAAAGGATTATTGATAATGCCCTTTTTCAATAATACCTAACCAACCAAAATACCCAACGAAAATCATATTGAAACTGGTAGACGTTAAAAAATGCTTCCACGAGCTTTGAAATCAAACCAATATGTATCTCAGAAAGGAACATCCGACCCAAAAATGTGTTCAGACGACAAAACGATAGAGCCATCGGTCAAATACATTTCAATGCGCGTTAACATTATACACAAAGCATATCATTCAATTTGGATAAAAATCAAATCACCCCGGAACAGAAATTTTCGGAACCCGAAAAATATATTCCGAGGAAAGTCCGATATGATTATTCGTCTTCGGAGAATCCAATAATTCGTTATATTGAAGAAAGTTTCCGTCTTACAAAGTTGCCAGTTCAATATGATTTTCTTTGACCCAGCTTCAACCATTATTAGTATTATTCTTCGTTGCCAATATCACGATTGCTTTTCGTGCCTAAATGTCAATTCTATTAACCGTTTGTTTTGGCTGATGAAAAGGAATATTAAAGTTGGCAAATCAATGTGTATGGAGTCTTCTTATATAACGGTAAATAATATTGTATTACTGTGTGGAACTGAGAAAACGACAAAGAAGAGATCTCCACATTATTTCTCATAGATGTCGCGTCGGCGGAAATCGTAAAGTTTTTTTCAAAATAAATAGATTAGTCATCTCAACACCTCTCTCCCTTGAATTTGATGTAAATATATAATACTAGCGGACCTCACGCGGTTTCACCCGCATAGTTCCCGTTCCCGTGGGAGTACGCAGATAAAATATAGCCTATGTTACTCGCTGATAATGTAGATATCCATTGCTGAAAGAATTTTTTCAATCGGTCCAGTAGTTTTTAAGTTTATTCGTAACATACAAAAATATATAAATACAAATCTTTCCTCTTTATAATATTAGTATAGATAGGTATATATTATATTAAATATATGTATGTGAATTATAAGTTATATAAACTATTTATGTACTTTTGTATAGTACGACACAACTTAGATGTAACATCGGCAAAATTCGTAAAACCGATCACCATCCGAACTGAGTACGCCTTCAAAATCACCAATCTTTATTACTGCTTTAGATGAAAATGATCTTTACGCAAACGCAATAACTTGTAAAGTCATATAACCTAATACATTCGAATAATTTAAATGAATTAATGCAAATTTTAAAATTTATGCTACATCTAAGTTGTGTCGTACTGTACCTACCTATTTTATTTATAATGGTTTTTTTTTATTTGTTCCTCTCAAACAGAGCACCTGCCATCCAATTTCTTCACCACCCTTGGTTGACTGGTAGAGAATGCCTAAGGCATTAAGTCCGCCTTTGTACCTTTTTGAGTGTGAAAAGTTTAAATAAATAAAAAAGTTTTAAAGATATTTAAAAAACCGGCCAAGTGCGAGCCGGACTCGCACACGACGGTTTCCGTACCATATTAAGATCGAGCTAAAAACACCGAAAAAGCACATTTCTTGTTTGGGTGGGGACCCCTTTTAATTATTTTATTATTATTCATTTATTTCTTCGAGTAACAATGACTCATACACAAAATATAATATAACACACATAACTTCATCAAACATTAACATTACAATAAAATACAAAACAAAAACCACCTTACACTTACACTAACATAACATTAAAGACCGACGACTGTAGGTGACGTGCAAGTCACTGCAGCGTCCCATGTAGGGACAGTCGAGCCTGTCAGCTATCATCATCAGAACGCTGTTGGGGCTGCCGCGCACCCTGCGCACCAGAGACGCGCTCCGCTTACGCATCGTAGCATAGAAGCAGTCAACGCTAGCTTCGGCAAACATGCCCGAGGCACTACAGTGTCGCGGCAGCCCCATCAGCGCTCTGAAGGCGTTGTTATATTGGACGCGGAGGGCTTGGTATGCTTTTTTGGTGTGATTCACCCACAAGCTGCACGTGTAAAATGAGGTACAATAAGCTGTAAAAAGTGTTTGTTTGACCGACTTAGAACAGTGTGCAAACCTGCGGGCTATCATATTTGCTCTAATTGATAACGCCCTCCGCTCCCTCTCGATATCAGTATCGTCCCTGAGACCTTCTGTAACTAAATGTCCTAGGTATTTAAAATGATAAAAAAATAATACGGTTCATGAGATACAGCCCGGTGATAGACAGACGGACGGACGGATAGCGGAGGTTTAGTAATATAGTTCCATTTGGCATTCTTTGGGTGCCGAAACCCTAGAAATTGAGCAAAAGTATTCTTACTGCCAATCACAAACATGGTAATTACTTACATTTATGAATATTCTGGAGATTACTGTATTAATTTGTCAGCACATCTTCGTTAATGTCTTTTGGGAGTCGCTTATTTCCGTGGTTAGAATCCAACCATATGCAAAATGAAAAGCTAAATGCACTCAGCATAAAAATAATATTGAAAATTGAAGAAAGGAGTGTAAACGCACGAGTGAACAGTGATCGGATCAGTGAACGTACGATTGAACTAATGAACGAACTGAACATTCACTTAGCTTGACTGAATTATTACTCTAGGGACACGAGTTTTAATCGTTCATGTAGAAGTCATGTCTCGACGAAAGTGTTTGCTATGAACTAAAATGTTTGTACAAGTTATGTACTCAAAATTGTATTTCATTTCTGCAATTTATTTTTCTTTACATTGTCTTTAACTATGTGGTCTAAGATCCGCAGAGAAACGACCTTCACCCTTCTTTTTAATGAATGAAAAGTATTTTATATCAAATTTAGTATGTTAAAAATATATAGCGAGTGGGTTGGCTAAATAATTCCTGGCCAGACAATGATTAATTAAAAATTCAAAAACGTTTTTTTTTTTAGTCGCGTTGGGTATTTTTGAGATGAGAAAAAACAATTGAACTCGCGACACCCACCGTTACCGGCCCCTCATTTTTTTAAACGCGATTGTGCTCTTTATTTATTTTACGTTACGGATCAATGTTCTATGCAAGTATTTTTACTTTAAAGGTTTTGGAAGTATTTTTTTAAATAGTTCAAGTTTTCACTTCTGTCGGCACTCCCGAAGTGCCACTGTTTTTAATTGCACTCATTCGTTTAACGATTAACTCGTTTTAGTAACAAATGTTTCTCTTAAAAAGCACTATCCATCGATATATCACTTAACTAAGGTGACCAAGTAGTCACCGATTTAGGTTATTAACTCTGAATTGACTAATAATTGGCAAAACTCGAGTTAGTAGCAAAGGTTCTCCTTGAAAAGCTCCTTCAATTGGTGTATATCTTGTAATGTTAAAAATAAAGTAATTTTTTTTTAATCACACTTCGGCCAGTAATTTTTCAGCCAACTCTATCGCGATATATTTTTTAACATACTGATTTAAAATACTTTTCATCCATTATATAGATGGGTGTAGGTCGTTCCTCTGCGGATCTTATGCAAATGCAAACCATCTCGATTTTCACCTATGTATAAAAACCAAAAAATATTCCTTATTGACAATTATTACCTTAGCAATTAAAAGAGAGGCCTTATGCCCAGCAGTGGTCAATAAAACATTGTTTATTACAAAATAACTTGTATTAGGTGTATTTACCAGTTGTTAATTGGTCTAAGCCAGTCTAAGCAAACAAAGCATTGAGTCAGCTATGTATATCGTCAAAGCACATAAAAATATAAATGCATTATTATCCCCAAACATGCTTTCCACACAGGCCCAAGAACGCGGCCGTTCAAAAACTCCTCTGAGCCGTTTAGTTTAAACATTTCGAAGCTACTGTAGAAACAGATTGCCCGTAGGGACGGGGCGATTGTTTCACTTGCCTCCTGCAACTTCCCCTGCATAGTGAACAGTTGATGCACGGCTTTGCATTCTCTCTTACAGTTTTATTTCCCTTCCCTTTAACATGTAAAATGGGGATCACAGTTTGAAAGCCTATTTTAGTTTTTTGGGGCACGGAAACTGTTGCTTTGGTATTTGAATGGAGGTTCTCGTTTTAAATAGACTACTTATTTGACGATACTGAATATTAATCTGTGCATAAAGACTGATGTTTGCTGGGCTGTGATGAAGTCGGAAGACCAAGTACAATTTTAATAGTTAAAATTAAAAAACCCCCAACACAAACATTTCCGCATTTCTCTTTCCTACTCTATCACCTGACCCTGTTCACCATCTATCTACATATAACCATTGAGACCATTCCAATGAGCCCAAACACGATGCCTGTGCTGTAAGTTGGTAAGGGATTTGGGTATCCTGCAAATTCCAGGCGATGCTGCAGCATCAGTTCAAGGTCCTCTTCTTCTAATATCGTTGAAGTATTTCAAATCGATTAGACCTATGGAAGATACTCACACATCCATTCATCAACTAGAAAAGAGCTGATAATCTTCAAATGGCTGAACCGATTTTGAAAAAAATATGTTTAAGAACCATTGCTAGAAAACCTGATTTTAAAATAAAATAAACTACGAGCTACGATGCCACAGGCAGACACATAGACACACACATAGACACACACACATAGCGATCAAACATACAACACCCCTATTTTTGCGTCGGGGGTTAAAAAGGATTGCATGCAGCGGAGATGAGAATGTTTTGATGGATGTGTGGAGTGACGAAAATAGATAAAGTAAGAAATGAGTATGGGAAGTCTGCAAGTGGCGCCAGTGACAGAAAAGTTGCAAGGAAATCGTTTGGCTTGGTATGGCAATCATTTGGCAGCAAGTGATGAGGAAGGAGGAAACGCATGTGACTAAAAAAGTGAAGAGTATAAATGTTGATGGATTGAGAGGAAGGGCAAAGAAAAGATGGATGAATTGTGTGTGAAATGATATGAAAGCGAAGGGAGTGAATGATAGCGTGACGGTTAACAAGGGAGAATGGAAGCCGAAAACGGGGTGCGCCAACCCCACGTACCATGGGACAAGGACAGGAAGATGATGATGTATAAAGACTGATGTTTGTCAAAAATAACCAGATCAGAAAACAAGATGAGGACCTCTGATTGGTACACAGAAATACATGTAAAAAAAACAGGAATTAAGATATTCCGCATTCAAGGACGCTGAACGAGACACATTACAAGTTTTATTGTTATAACGCCTACGGGCGTTTAGTGTGCCTCAAACTGTTAATTGTCATCAAAACAGTTTATTTGTTGGGGAACTAAGGTGACACAAATAGACACATGGCCAGACAGGCAGATATTGGCTTCAAAAATATATAGCAGTCCTCGTTGTTTCCGATCAAAACTCTTCATTATTAATATAAAACACTAAAGTACATTTATTTACCTTTGTACATAACAAGAAGCACTTTATATTTCCTTCCACCAAATCTGTATGTAAATCCACTTTTAAAACTACCGTCAATAATCTATACAGAGAGTAAAATATTATTCCGTTCAGTCCAATCGGGCTTTGAGCCACGTCGGGTATAAATTCGTCTCGAAGACGTCTCGATAAAAGGCTACCTGATAACGTTACTGTTATGTACATTTTATGATATTCTTTTTATGAATTTTTAGCTTAGGTTTTTTGTGCTTTAAATATTTACACACACTATAAAACTGATTTACATCCGTAAGACGTACTCGTAACATAAGGTTCAGTTGAAATATGTTGAAGTATGCTGAACTGGGCCTATTTGTCGCAACCGTGAGGCACCCAATACTGTTTTAAGCTTTCTCCGTTTTTTTTTGTTTTTGTTTAAATATTGTATGCCTGGGTCAAATAAATTTATTTTCTTTCTTTCTTTCTTTTCTTTTTTGTTCTTAAAATAAAGTTAGTATTTATTTTTATTTTTTGTGTGTCTTTATGAAGGCAGAGTAAAAATGAAATTTACACAGCTCATAGACCAAAAAAATTAAATCCATTAAATTATGTATAACTGCACGAAATAATAATATTTGACACCCAAATCAGAATCTCAATTATAGTTATTATTATTTATTTTATTCATAATTATAGAAAGAAAGAAAAAGTATTTGTTTTGAGACTCGCACAAGAAATCACAAATTAAAATGTAGCACACTCATAAAAAAAAACAAAAAGTAAAATTTAAATAAAAGCAGAAAGTCCTGTACAAGGCCAAAAGGCTCCTATTTTAGCATGATGCTGCGCCATTTAAAAATATTCTGATAGGGCCCAAGTTTTATGGAGTCAACATACATAGGGCGTTACAATACATAATGATGTGCCACGATAGTAAAAATCATAATAATAGTCTTAGTGAAAATAGTGTAAATCTTGGGGTTCATGCGAGTGATCGAGTCTGGCTAAACTACGCTGGGATCGATGCATTTCATTCATTCATTCATACAAAAAAAAAATCAAGTCTATCTGCATTTCTTCCCATCACATCTAAGCCAAATTACAAGTCAATATACAAGCAAGTCTCATCGCTCAAGATGTCCCACATAAATCTGCGACGATTTGCTTCCGCGTCCAGTGTTGTTGAAATAATGCCAGATTTCCGTCCAACGCCAGCAACTTCTGTTCCATGTAATAAATTGCATATTAGAATATACGGCACGAAAAAATAAGTGCCGTTAGGTGTTGAGATACTATTTTTCAAATCGATTTTGTTTCTTTGCTGGGGAAAGGTCTGATCTATATTCTAAACGCTTTTCTGTTGGTTTTATCACATGTTCTGGTTAATCTCGACCGCCTCGCAGACGAATTCTGCAAGTAACAATCCTTGTTAACCTTTCTCGGTGCGTTTTGCACATAAATGTTAATTTTCAAGCCGCAAAGCACTGCGAGGCTGCCAGTACAATACAAAAATAACCGATTCTAAATATGGCCCAAGTTGCCCCAAAAGCTGACTTCGCATGTTGAGAACCGGCCACGTCTGTCCGAATCTACGTCATTACATTAGTCTCCAATGCGGAGCTGACTACAACAGAAAATGATACATGCAAATAGCCACAACACAGATAACCAATCCTACCGTTCACTTCGTACAATCATTCTCGAACAGCTCACTCACTCATTCGATTGCGTGTAGGATGGCGCTGCACACATTCTCGGTTTCACACACACATAGATTTACCGCGTACGTGTTTTTTATGTTTACGTAGAGATGAAGTACGTGTACTGGTATGGTGTGATTGTGTGCGTGAGTGAATGAAGTGTTTTTCTCCGTGGTGTGCATCCAGCCAGCGTGACCCATATACGGTTCGTTGTGGCAACATAAATTATAGGACCAATTGTTTCCTATATGCCTATTGTGTCTTCCATTGCATTTATTTAGGGGCTATTTTGTTAAAATGACACTCGGCCATTCTTCTTTTTGTGTTCGAAATAAAAGTGATTTTTATAGACTTTAAAATTTATTGAGTACGTTTAGGTAATTGGGACGTTAAACTGGGTTCTGTAGGAATGTTTTTCTTAACCATAGAGCGTTGCTTTCGGTATTATATTTTATCCAAACATTAAGCTACTTAATAACACTATCAGGTTCATCGTTATACGCAGTCCTAGCAAAAATAATCAAAATAAGAATATAAATAAGAAAAATACGTAACAAAATAATATTGTATACTCTTCCAAGCATCTCCATAATTCGTTTTGGAAGCTAGTTCAGCGTCCATAAGAAAATAAAACCACACACGGTATATATTTACTCGTTATTTATGTATGTAAATGGCAATTTCGCGACCTATTTGTCTCCCTTCACTATATATTCCCGCGACGGATCGCCTGACGCTGTTTCCGCCCGCTGCCCCTTGATGGAGTTAAAAGTCATACTAGAAGGAACTATATGACTATTAAAATGACCTTTTTTAGGCTTTAATATTACCTATTTATTTGTGTTTTTCACACCCAAAAAAGTAGAAAGGCGGACTTAATGCCTTAGACATTCTCTACCAATCAACCAAAGGTGTTGAAGAGATTAGACCTATCACCTATGACCTATCTTGCTTATTTTTGCAATCGGTAAACTTCAGAGCAGTCTTTAGCCAGGCAGAGAGTCTAAAAGTAGTGTCTTATTTACAGCGTTGGTATTGTTTGTAAGACATTGAGTAATTTATTGCAGATAAAATACCTTAGTTGAGACATAAAGGAAAAAATATTGTAGACTCCTTTTTTTATTTTTTTTGGGTGGGAAATTATCAAATAACTTCTCCCGCTCTGGGCAGAGCGGGAGGGCGTGTCAGACTCTTGCTGACTAAAACCCACCCGTGTTCCTTCGGTTGCTCTGTTGCCGGGGGCCACGATTTCCCTATCGGTTTTCTTCGCACCCCCGGCAGGCATCGGCCCTAGCGGACCCCGTCAATTCTGCTGACATCTCTTTGAGGCGCGCGTGGCGCCTCTCAAGTCACTCCTCCTCCACTTCTACATGGACATAAATGTAAAGTTCCGTTGCTAACAGTAAAATCAAGTTTACGATACCTCTGAGAAAAGGAAACTATTCTTTCCTTAGTCTCATGCTATTACATACTGACTGTTGACAATAAAATAAACATGATATACCATAAACAATCTTCAAGTTCAGTGACCGCCAAATTATCATTCGCTGTATAAAATATAATATGTATACACCTCAGCTCAACAATACACCCACATTAACTATGTTTTACGACAATCTATTACACAAATTATGGGATCATAACAATGTCTGCGAAAACATCGTCCTTAGCGTACTTATTTGCCTCTTCCAGTATTTTCCGTGATCATACACGATTATTATCCTGTTGACGTGTTGTGACCAACAAAGTGATGCATGAGCGTCGTCCGCGATTGTTTTGATACTAACAACCTCTTTTGTTGGGATATTTTGGTCGGTGTTTTTTTGGGTTTTTTGTCGGTATGCTGATGTAGAATAGGTATAGTGTTTTAGTGACAAGTCGTTTTCTTTTATGTGTAATCGGTGTTTATTATTTGATCCCTTTCAAAATCAACATACCAGTACAATCTCCTTGGAGTGAATAAATTAAATTGTACTTATCTTGTTATTAATAGTTTTATTCCAATTTTTATCCCAATTCTATCTAATTTTGAACAAAATAAAATACTTTTACACGATTTCTGAATACATACATAAACTCACGCTTTCTTTACATGGGGCTAAGCAGAAACTATTATGTCCTATGTGTGTGATTTGTGAATATAACAAAGTATTAAATGATATAATTTGGTAAACCTCATGTGAAAATTTTGAATCGGAAGTCTCAAATTTTACGCTTTAACAATTCCAAATTGTGTTTCTCATTGTCTGTTTGTAGTGTGTAGTACCCTTGTCCTATTTTGGAAAATGAGAATCAAATCTATCATTTTTTTATTTTTTATGTGTTCAATAACAATTTGCTGACCGAGGTCTGTCCGTGGAGGGTAGACCATACGAAAAATATCTAGACCTCTCCGTGCCTCACAAATCACGCTAAGCCGTTGGTCCTGGCTGTCCTGTGTAGATCTTTGACAGTAGTAATGGGTAGTCAGAAGCCCGAAAGTCTGACAACTAGTCTTACCAAAGAGTATCATATTGGCCCACGTTCGCACAGACGTTAAAATATCGCGGCGTGATTTTTTCGCAAACTGGATTTTCAACACTCTGCTTAGCACCGGGAGTTGAAAATCAAACAGTGTGTTTTTTTATGCACTGAGATGGACTCTGTTGAATTTTTAACGTTCGGCTCAACACCGAGAGTTGAAAATCCAATGCGCGATAAAATCTCGCCGCGATATTTTTCCGTCCGTGCGAACGTGGAGTTACCCAGTGACTGGGTTGTGGGAGTCAGATTGGCAGTCGCTTAATGTAAAAATACCAGCTGAATACCAGATTCAGCGGCATCTGGTTAGACTGGACGCCGACCTCAACATAGTTGGGAAAAGGTTAGACAGGTGACGTAAAATAACAATAAAGAATTAGAATTAGTTTTATGCATATTCAACTGACATTATGTTTGCGGTTTTGCGGCGACAAGTAATATGAATTAACATTGACAATGACACCGTCACTTATTAATAGCGACTAAACTGCCTTCTAAACGGTCGCCAACCGCGTCCCAACAGAGGTGACCTTGGTAGTGTACAACCGTGTAGTTGGTTGTTAACGACCAAATTTTAAACAGCTCTGCCTGTCGCCAACCAACATCACCTCTGTCGGGGACGCGGTTCGCAGCCGTGTAGCAGGCCCTTAAGCCAAACAATAACAAACACGTGGAAAGGTCACGAAGGTATTAAAGTTATGATGAGTTGATCACAATCTACTGTTTGATGTCGACTTAGTACAACTCGGTTGGCGTAGGAGGTATAAAGGATTAATTCAGGTGAATGGAGGGGACTTATAAAATGTAGAAAGGTCGTTACGTGATTATTTGCAGATTTAAATTGTTTTAAAATGCGTAGACTTTCAGGCGGTTACTTGAAAGTACTTGTTATTGAATGTAAAGAATAAAAGAAGAGAAAATAAAAAAAGAAAAGAAAAGGAAAGAAAGAAAGAATAAAATTATTTTGGCAACAGTTCGTGAAAAGCAAAATACAAAAAAAAAAAATGAAAAAAAATGTGATATTCGTTGACTGAGTAATCAAAAAAACTTTTTCCAAAAAAAGAAAACAACCGACCGGTGGCAAAAAACGAAAATACAAAACCTAAGATACCGACTTCCGAAATTAAAGTTATTTTTCACTTTGTAGTGTTTTTTTTTGGAGGTCGGTTGTTTTTTTTTGTAAAAAGTTTTTATTTTTCACTTTTTAGTTGTGGTACCTACCCCACACACATTCGAATACCACTACCTGCTACCAGTGACAGAAACTTATCATATCATCTACATACTAAGCGGGAAAAAAATACGTATTTTGTAGCTAACTCAAAAACTATCCAAGCAAAGTTAATAAAATTTATATGGGACCAATTCGAGAGCACACCCTTTCAAACATAAAAAGAATTTTCAAAATCGGTTCACAATTGACGGAGAAATCGGTGGACATACATAAAAAAAAACATACGCGACGAACGTATAACCTCCTCCTTTTTGGAAGTCGGTTAAAAATGGCAGTGTACACGTAGCAGAGCTGTTCACTGTTCATGATCTCCTGATAACTCCAGGTATACTTAGCTGGGATATAATTTAATTTATATTCTATTTATTTTATGTTATTGATTGTGCCTTATGCACACTTTCTAGTAGTGATGATCACAACTTATTCCATCTCTCTATAAGAACAGTCTTTATATGGAACAACGTAAAGCTTGGCAAAAAAGGGTATGACGCGATGACACGTGATACTAAATATTTTACTAATAAAAGAAAAGAAAAGAAAGAAAGAAAGAAAACTTGTTTTTGTCTGCACAAACAAAACGCACATTTTAAAAAACTAGACATAAAATACACACATACAAAAGGCCCATAATACTGCCCCATGATGATGGCACTACTTTGCTGACAAACACTTAGGTTTTGAGTCACCCACAAGAAGTGTTTTTTGTTGCACATTTAAATATTACCAATTTGTTTAAATTCTTTACTCATTTCCCATTCGAAGTGACCTATTTGCGATAGTGGCGCCCTAATTTTTTCCAAACTCTTTTTTGCCAAGTTGTACCTACAGGTTTGTGAATTAAACGAAGGTACAACAAAACAAGAATTCTATTTACCTTTTCTTGCTAAATAAACATTTCGTGGCAACAAACACTCCTTTTATGGGTCGAAATTACTTTTTTTTGGCATTTGCGTCCAAAAAAGATTCTCTTTGATGGCTCTGTTCGACGGAAATGTCGAAAAAGAACATTTTCATACAGTTTCCTTTATTATTTTGTATTTTGAGTAAAATGTTGACCTTTTGAGATGGTGCGGATTAAAGCAAGCTTTGACTGTAAGGATTTTAAGAAAAAGCGTGAATTATAATGACGCTGTTTTTTTTTAAGGATTTTTTCTTTTTAACCGACTTCCAAAAAGGAGGAGGTTATAAATACGGTTGATCAATAAACCTTAGTTAATTAAATTGTCTAGAAAGTCAATTCCATTTTAGGAAAGTTCAAATGGACAGTTTTGCTCAATAATGATACTTCTGCTTTTATCATTGTCAGTGGATTTGTACGCACGCGGTCCCTACGTCAAAAAAATGTGTTAACACATTACCATGGAACTTTACAGCATTGTATTAGAAGGTGTCGTCATATTTAAGGCTGTGGTCCAAACTATTAAATTGAACAACTTTCTCGTAAAACGTAAAGTTCGAGCCATAAATGTATGAGACCACTGATTACTTTTTGAAGTGAAAACTTCTTTAGGCGCGTTGGGTATTTTTTGGATGGGAAAAACAATTGAGCTCACGACACCGTTACCGACACCTCATTTTTGTAAACGCTATTGTGCTCTTTATTTATATTACGTTACGGATCAATGTTCTATGCAAGTATTTTTACTTTAAAGGTTTTGGAATTATTATTTTTTTGTAAACGCGATTTTGCTCTTTAGGCAAGGTTACGGACCAATGTTCTGTACAAGTATTTTTTTTCACCAAAGCGATCTTGTTCAATTTGTCACTTCTGTCGGCTCTCCCGGAGTGCCACTGTTTTTTTGCAATTGCGATGTTGGTCCCATGGAGATAATTGTTCAGAATAGAATATAATACTCTTTATTATGTACACCATACGAATTCTAACATCTTATATATAAAATTCTCGTGTCACAATGTTAGTTACCTTACTCCTCCGAAACGGCTTTACTGATTTTTTACCAAATTTTATATGCATATTCAGTAGGTCTGAGAATCGGCTACTATCTATTTTTCATACCCCTAAGTGATAAGGGTTGTCCAACAAACAAATAATTGGCAAAACAACGTTTGCCGGGGTCAGCTAGTAATAATATTATAAATGCAAAAGTGAGTTTATTTGTTAAGCTTTCACACTAAAACGGCTAAACGGATTTGGATGAAATTTAGCCCACATGTAGAACATGACTTGGGTTAGGACATAGGATACTTTTTATTGAGGTAGTATGTTCCCGTGGGATAATTTATTTCCGCGGGCGAAGCCGCGAGCAAAAGCTAATTACAGATATAAATGACAATAGTTGATGATAGTTTGATAGTCTTATCCACACCCTTAAATATGACCACACCTGTCTGATACATCACACTAATATTATAAAGGCAAAAGTTTGTGAGTGTGTGTGTGTGTATGTTTGTCTCTTCTTCACGCTTAAACGTCTGAACGGATTTGGATAAAATTTGGCACACAGATAGTTTATAACCTGGATTAACACATATGATACTTTTTATCCCGATATTCCCACGGAATCGAGACTTCTGCGGGTGAAACCGCGGGCGCTGCTAGTGTTGTGTTTATAAAAGAAAAATATATTATATCAGTACTTGTACTTTAGTAAAACGGTACAAAATCCACAGCCTGCACCATGCCAAAACACCTAAGAAATAAGTGAGCGAAAATTTCTTGACCCCCATTAAATAATTACATGAATAACGTTGTCTTAAAAGCTTTTATTACAAAGTGTCCTGAGTAAAGACTTAATAACATTAATTTGCGGGAAATAATGTTCTAACATTCTTAGTTACCAAGAAGAATGTAAAGTGATGCTTTAATAAAATCTAAGGAGTTTTTCAGTTGCACCTGCAATTAAATAGAACATTAATCTGCCTAGCCTTTTCCCAAATATGTTGGGGTCGGCTTCCAGTCTAACCGGATGCAGCTGAATGGCTGTATTTTACATGGAGCGACTGCCTATCTGACCTCCACAACCCAGTAACTGGGTAATACGATACCCCTTGGTAAGACTGGTTGTCAGACTTTCGGGCTTCTGACGACCCGTAACGAATGTCAAAGATTCACGAATGACAGCCGGGACCAACGGCTTAACCTGTTTCCCGAAATAGAACATGATAGACATTAAATATTAATAGCATTTGTTTTAAATCCACTGGCTGGCTTAAAAATATCGAAACTAGTCTGCATTGTAATTTCAACGAATTAATTTTATACTCAAATCTAAAGCTATGTATTTTTTTGATACCACAAAAGATTCCGTTGCAAAAGGTAGATGAGTAGAGTAGAAAACAACTCTTTTCACGCTATCGATTTTAATTATTTATTTGCTAAAATGTAAAACACTGATTAGTAGGCATGCATTAAAATTTAATGAGTAGGTATTAAGACATAACGCACCCTGTAAGGGCACTGTAAATGTTTCATATCAAATGATTAAATTACATAATATAATATTGATTCTAATAATTACAATTCATTACATTATACTAAACATTATTTATAACATTTTATTTAAAATAAATAATTCTTATTAATTCGTTCATTCATTTTAGTCATTTAAATATAGTAAAGTCATTTTTATTTCACAAAGAACAAGAGAATCTTGATATTCGATTTTTTTTGAGCATTTACAGATCTTCCACGAGTGTCAGTACTAAGATTGCAGACTGCCCGACACTCTTTGTTAAACAGGAGAAAAATGATTTATCTATACAGCACAATGCACAGAAATGGAAACCAAAACACTCTCTTTTCATACAAAATCCAACTTTAAAATTAACATACAAGCCACGCCGCTCACACAAGTACACGTAGTAAGCTCGTTTCCTCAAAGCATAGCTATGAATGCTCGTCACTCGATATATCCTCCCGTCATCCGTCACGCCTCTAAAATTACGTTAAAGCTCGAGTCACATAGTAAGCGGGGTTGTGTCGCGTTTTTGTATAGTAGTAGTAGATATAGTTACGTTTTTTAACGTATTAGACGATACAGTAAAATACTAAGTCATAGGTTTCGTCTTTCTACAAGTTCCTCTACCACATAGTGCCTACGCTGTGGTCGTTGGCCTCAACAATACAGGAATCATACTACTCTATATAAAAAAAAAAATCTTTGTCCTAAAATTTATTTTAAGATTTTGCTATTCATTATGCTTCAAAATAAAGGCAAAATACCCATATTCCTTAAAAAGTTTACTTTTGTGGTAGTTATGATAATAATAAAATATTGGTTGCGGAATAAAATATGGGTTGCAGAAAAGTACATAATGCTGCTTGCTCATTTAGATAAAGGGAAACGCCTATTTTTGGCCATGGTTTGCCCAGCAATGTGGGAAATACCAAAAAATACCCATTTAGTAACTAAAATATTGCTATTACTTGTTTGTAACGAAACGTCCGGAATTAAAAGCCGATTTAATCAAGACACTCAATCGTTTATTTCCTTATCTAACACTTCCGATTGTTAGTTAATCCTGTCAAAGTAGGGATGGCAACTTTTACTGAAAAAAATCGATACACTCAAAACCGGTCACCCAAATAGATTTTTGGAAAATCGATTTTTTATTATGTAGTTGTTACAATCAACTCAGGCTATCGCAGTCCTCTGCTGGACATAGGCCTCTCTCAGGTTGTGCCACAACACCCTTTCCTCCGCCTTCCGCATCCAGTCCGTCCCAGCCAACTTTTTAAGGCCGTTGGTCCATCTAGCTGAGGGGCGTCCCACACTACGCTTACCGATACGCAGTCTCCACCCTATAACTCGTCTGCTTCACTGGCCATTAGTCCTTCGACGAATATGATCTGCCCACTGTCACTTCAGCTTGCTTACTCTGCAGGCTATGTCGATAACTCCGGTTCTTTTCCGGATAACTTCATTTGTGATCTTAACCTTCAAAGAAACTTCGAGCATAGCCCACTCCATAGCGTGCTGAGCAACCTTGAATTTGTGGACTAGCCCGACTGTCAGTGTCCACGTTTCGGCACCGTATGTCATAACGGGCAGGACGCACTGGTTGAAGACCCTAGTCTTCAAATACTGCGCGATTGGAGACGACAAGACTTGACGAATTTTTCCAAACGCTGCCCAAACTAGCTGGATTTTTCTGTCGGCTTCTTTCTCAAAGTTGTGCCTACCGAGCTGTATGAGTTGCCCTAAGTAGGCGTACTCCTTCACAACTTCGAGAAGACCCTTTGATGTGGATTACATTTGGCAAGACATGCGAATTGTACATACATGACTTTCATCTTGTCTAAATTCATGCCGAGGCCAACCAGACGAGAAGCTCCATTTAGGCTGTGCAACATCTGGTCTATGTAACTGTCCCAGCGTCTCGTCAGCGTCAGTTGTTACCTCTTTTTTTATTTTCTTTAGAGACAAAACAAATGTTATTTCATTTTAAACACGATCCATTGAACCGATTCCGTATTTTTAGTTTTTTTTAATATAGATTTTTCGAAAAATCGATGTCATGTCGCATCCCTACGTTAAAAATAATCGTAACTGACAACTGATTGACATTAATATTTCACATTTTGTTTGGTGCTGTGTTTTTTCGACTATGTATTTCTATTTTATTTTCCGACGACTTTGATTACGATTATGGACGCTGTAACCGCTTCCGATGACGACCTTGGCTTTACATTGGATTCTGTACCCGCCTCCTACGACGACACCAGTTTTCCAATGGATACCGTACCTGTTTCTCGCCAAGGACCTGACACGAATATGGAACCTGAATTACACGAACTTACCAGCTTACCATGGAGTCATCTCTGTGTCAACTGTGGCGTGCATACACGAAGACTTAAGAGATTTACCTTAAGCAATGTGGAAGTTCGGTTTATATTTCAGCAATGGATTGCTCCACAACAAGTAAGTTACTTTATGAACATACAAGGTACATACTCAGCAACTTTTACTGCATAGCTACTTTACGTTAGGTTTGAATTGATTAATTTGCTTAGTGTCACGGAAACCATAGGAATAAATATTTGAAGTTTGTTTTGGCTCAAACCATTGCCACATATTTTATGTGACATAAGTAATGAATTGTATGATCATCAAAAATGGTATCAAAGACCGATGTCATTCAATGTATTTATACATAAAAGACCTTTTGATGTTACAGCATGCTAATAGGTATAAATGATTTTTATGACAGTATGCAATTATGTTTCAGATAATGGTCTGATGTGTGACCAATGTTGGATGTTAGCAAGGAATAACAGCCTCCTCACTACAAGAACGAAATGTTGGGCATCGACAAATATGATTGTGTAAACTATGGTCAATCTGTATTAAGAAAGCACTTTCATCATCTACACCAACGCAAAACAGGCACAAGAGACATACAAATAAGAACTATAATTGCAGAATGGATTGTACCAAAACTATAAATATGTTTTTTATTAACCTTTAATTTATAAAAGACCCACCGAGTTCTGTGTAAAAAATAGTGGTTGTTTCTTTATCTATAATGTTAACCCTAATGCCTACAACTTGTTTCTTTCATGGGCGTCACTTGGCCAAAACCTCCTTATCAAATGGGCATATCCCTTTAAAAACAACATGAGGATGTATGTACTTAGAAGAACAAGGACAACGTTTTCATCACGATATCATGGGCTTCGAACAACGATATCAGGGCCAATATACAACGAAAATATGATAGGGGATACATTTGGGACTTAGTGAGAGAAAGTACTTATATACATTTAACAAAAAGTAATAAGGTTCACTTTAATACTTTTTCCCACTATGTTGTAATGTGATATGATAGTAAAGTTGATAAAATTTATAGATTTGTTTCGATTTATCAATAAATATTTTTTTTTATTAAAGATTTTCTAAAATATTGATCAACCATTCTTCTGGATACAAAAGAAAACTTTATCAGCTCATTTTTTTTTCGTCTATCTATCGATAAATCTATAGGTATTTTAAACACTCTTATCAAAGTCAAAATTTGTGTTGACCTGTGTAATCAATCATAATACATTTACATCAGTGGAGACTGGTTCATATTTTACAGGAGAGTAATGAAAGAGACAGAGTCATGATTTTATTGAAAATTTTCTTTTTATCCTTCGCTTTGAGATTGCAAGGCTTTTATAAAATTCATGAATCTAAAGACAGCATAAGAAAATCAGTTTTTGTGGGAGACCATGTGGATTTTTTAGGTCATGTGCATGGATTAAAAACTTTGTTCTTTACCTTTATCATCATTTTTACAAAGGACGTTGCGCTCAACAGATCAGATTATTGTGCAATTTTTTTCATAATGCACATTTAGAAACAATTACAATTTATTATCGCAATCGACGAGTCAAAATCAGTAAACTCAAAAACATAAGAAACGAAAACTTGTAACAATATTACATGAATGAACCAGTTGAACAAGCCGATACCGCGGTCGCGTTGTAAGTGTGAATCTCCTCAGAGCTGTGGAAACGTTTCGTTCTCCTCAATAGTTTGCGAAACAATTTGAAAATGTTCTCTTGTTCTTTCGTAGGTACTCCGTGACAGTGATCTAGATTAATTGATAAAATTAGTGCCGCTGCAATTTTTATGTGAAGTTTCTGTATGTTTATGGGTTCCTTAGTCTGAATACCAGCTGATTTTTTTTACCGTCTCGAAGTTTTTACAGTGTGTTCTACCCATGAATATAAACAACTTTCACTATGGGAGCAATTCTGAAATCACGAAAAAAAAAATGAGCTGTTTCATACATTTTGGTCAAGTATGTATTGAACTTTTGTATACGCAGCTGATTTTTTTTTTTGTGATTTCAGAGTTGCTCCCATAGTGAAAGTTGTTTATATTCATGGGTAGAACCAGCCAGTAAAAATTTCGAGACGGTAAAAAAATTACCCGGTATATTTAAATTAGAAATAATCTATTTTCAAACACTTGCATCGTGTAAAGAGAGCGCCTGTAGATGTCTGATTGATTTATTATTTCGGGCGGGAAGGAAGAGGAGATATTTCGTGCATACCTAAACGAGGAAATGACCTATGCTTTTTGAAGGAACAACAGCTCTGGTGATGATATTTGTTTACTCTTAAAATTACTCTTAAAATTACTCTTAAAATTACTCTTAAAATTACTCTTAAAATTACTCTTAAAATTACTCTTAAAATTACTCTTAAAATTAGATTCGAGATAACAAAACCTGTACGTGTATCTACCAGTACAATTCTGTACTGCACTACTCCCGTAGCAATATCTTGTCAGTTAGATAGGGTTTGAAACGTGACTGCCGTTCCAGATATCAGTACCTAGTCCGTGATCAACCTGTACTAGGAATTCAAATTCAATTCAAATTCAAATTATTTATTTTCTCTTCACAAACAATGGCATCTTATAATTTAGACAGACTTGAAAAACTGTGACAATAGTTTGTGAGAGACTGGTGTCTGCACTAAGAATACCTGTATACGCCACCCAGTACCACACGGTATGTAAACATAATCAGTTGGTTAGTAAATGTGAAGGGATAGGGCATAACATAAAAACAATTATAGACTCAGAGATTTAAACAATATAAAACAAAAAAATGGTAGTAGCACTTTGGGAGTGCCGACAGAAGTGAAAACTTGAACAAGATCGCCTTGGTGGAAGAAAAATACTTGTATAGAACATTGATCCGTAACGTAATATAAATAAAGATCACAATCGCGTTTACAAAACCTTTAAAGTAAAAATACTTGCATAGAACATTGATCCGTAACGTGATATAAATAAAGAGCACAATCGCGTTTACAAAACTTTTAAAGTAAAAATACTTGCATAGAACATTGATCCGTAACGTAATATAATAAAAAGAACAATCGCGTTTACAAAAATGAGGTGTCGTCATGGTGTCGCCCAATGCACCTAAAGAAGTTTTCACTTAAAAAAAAAAAAATGCTTGTACTATTATGTGTCGGGAAGTTAGAGGGATGGACTATTTTGGATGAATTAGTAATTCCTCAGTTGCATTATAATCCAAACTAAGGAGCCATTCAACCAGAGCACTCTTACAAGCCTTTGTTGTTAGGTGATAGATCGTGGTAATACGATTTATTTTATTATAAAGTGGGAACCTAAGAAAGTATAAAATCTTTGAGAGAAGCTCGTTCTTACCCTTTAGCAGTTTTGCAGACTGAGTATTTTCTGCGTTTTCCTGAGATAGTTAGGGGATCAAATATTATGGAGGAGTGCTTCTTTAAAACACTGTGCATAACAAAAAGTTGCCTCACTGACAAGACTTTAAAAGTAAAAAATACAATAGATGTGGATATGTTTAGTAATCTGTTCCGCTTAGCTATTTCTAAAGAGCCATAAAAAACTCCTGAAATAAATCCACACGTATTTCATCTCTCAACGAGGCATCCTCAGGATGACGATGGATTTGTTGCGAACTCGAACACGGCGTGTTGCCACACCGAGCGCTGAGTGCTGACTCAGCACTAGTCCATCGTCATCCTGAGGATGCCTCGTTGCGAGGTGAAACACGTGTCGATTTATTTCAGGAGTTTTTTATGGCTCTTTAGAAATAGCTAAGCGAAACAGGTTACTAAATATGTCCACGTGTATTGTATTTTATAATGGATTTCCGCAAGGTCATGCCTAAATCAATCAACGACTTTAAAAGTGTTTGTATAGATCTACTGTAGGATACAAGTATGGCAGAATTATTATAATGTATCGCGATTGTTCCAAGTCAGCCTTCAATATGACACAGGCCTTACTCTTCCCACTCAGTTGACGTTTTCAAGTTGTGTGGGATAACAGCCAGCTGATATGCCTTGTTTTTCTTTAATTACGCCAACTTAACGCAAATTTACCGACGTTATAATCTTCCTTTTGACTTTAGAGCTAATTAATATTCTTCAGGGTTATAACCTCACTTTTTAACCGACTTCCAAAAAGGAGGAGGTTATATGTTCGTCAATTGTGGACCGATTTAGAAAGTTCTTTTTTTGTTTGAAAGGGTGTGCTCTCGAATTGGTCCCATATAAATTTTATTAACTTTGCTTGGATAGTTTTTGAGTTAGCTACAAAATACGTATTTTTTTCCCACTTAGTATGTAGATGATATGATAAGTTTCTGTCACTGGTAGCAGGTAGTGGTATTCGAATGTGTGTGGGGTAGGTACCACAACTAAAAAGTAAAGAATAAAAACTTTTTACAAAAAAAATAACCGACCTCCAAAAAAAAACAACAAAGTGAAAAATAACTTTAATTTCGGAAGTCGGTGGCAAAAAACTAAAATACAAAACACAAGACACCGACTTCCGAAATTAAAGTTATTTTTCACTTTGTAGTGTTTTTTTTGGAGGTCGGTTGTTTTTTTTTGTAAAAAGTTTTTTTCTTTGGTATTTTTTTTTGTATATGTGGTGATTAGTGATGTGTCGGATATCCGTAACTGCGGATATCCGCGGATATTCGAAGGAGAAAAAAGATCTATATCCTGTAACTGTATACATTTCATTATGTATTCATTACGTATACGTAATTAAATGTATTAATATAAAAGATCCGTTTAAGATCCGCCAAAAACTAACGGATACAGATCTTTTTTCTCCCTCGGATATCCGCAGATACGGATAACCGGCACATCACTAGTGGTGATATAACCATCAAAGTACCTTGGTTTGGTTCGTCATTGGTGTATGGTGTTAAATAAATTTTTTGGTAGTAGCCTACTTTGGGATATTTGGGCCCATAGCACACGACGCAACCGATTACAAACTATGTACTTAATAATGCGTTAGCAAGTCGTGTCGTTTTAACCGTCATTGAAATACTAAGTCATCATCTGCCTAGCCTTTTCCCAACTATTTGGGGTCGGCTTCCTGTCTAACCGGATGCAGCTGAATACCAGTATTTTACATGGAGCGACTGCCTATCTGACCTCCACAACCCAGTAACTGGGTAATACGATACCCCTTGGTAAGACTGGTTGTCAGACTTTCGGGCTTCTGACGACCCATAACGACTGTCAAAGATCCACGAATGACAGCCGGGACCAACGGCTTAACGTGCTTTCCGAGGCACGGAGGAGTCTCGGTATGTAAAGATGGTCACCCATCCACTAACCAACCCCGGCAAGCGTAGCTTAACCTGATGGATCGACCAGTGCGGCTGTTATTACTTAGCCACGAGCTCCTCCATTGAAATACTAAGTGCTGTGACATAATTACATTTTGTTTATTTATTTTACGCTTAATGCTAAAATTTCGAAATAACTTGTGTTAAAGTACTTACATAATTTTTTCAAATGCACATACATACTTCTTCTTTTAACAATTACCTGTTTGATGTTTTAGAAAATTTGGTTACATCAAAAGATTTATTAAAGTATTAGGTACCTTATGGAAAGGCAATGAAGCCCATTCAATTTGAGAGTTTAGAGAAAAGTGATATTTAGTGACGAATTCTGGTTTTTTTTTCAAAAAAACATAAAAATTGAGTTTTCTCGAATCCCATGAATTTTTGACTAGGCTTTATGGGGTGCTTAACTGTTGCAAATGAGTCACATTATCACGTCCTGATAGGAATATGTCAAATTACAAGTCAGCCTGTATATGGCCGTAGGTGTGTCTGTGGCATCACAGTGGGCCTTGTCAGAATACCAGCGCTAGCGGAGCTTATGCTGAGATAGGAGCCGTTTTGGCTTCGCACAGGTCGTACCTATCTTTTTTTTTTATTGTCTTCGTTTATTCTCATATAATTACGTTAATTTTTTTAGTCTTAATGCTCCTTTTTTTTAATACTTTTTGTATTTTTTGTGTGTGACCCAAATAAAATCTTCGTTTTTAAATAAATCTTTCTAACATTCTGGCTACTTATTGGTGATTTGAGTCTGTAACACGTTATTTTTGAGAAACGTCGTGGATGATGGACCTTAGTGTTTAAAAGGTGGCAAGGCAATAGAGTAATTAGTTCCATACAATCACATAATTACCAAACTATGTACATATAATCTATGGATACAATTTGTCGCTGACTAAAACAAAAAGTACACAAATCGCACCTTCCACACCAACATTCACACCCGTACATCACACACACCCCACCTCACACATACTACCTCCACACACACATAACACTATGCGCATTCCCTATTTATTTTTTCACTTTTTGTATTGTTAAAAAACTTTGCATGCTTTCAAAATCATCTATTGTTTATTCTCTCACACATTATGTATAGTCACTGTAAACTGGAAGAGCGGAACCACCTAATACAAGCAAATCTTTGCTTAAAAGGTGACTCCAAACTTAATAATGTAATTACATAAGTTGATGAAATAAACATTTTTATTTTATTGTTATTATATTATAAATTAGTGTCTTGATTTAAAAAAAGTGTCCTTTTCGACGCCATTATTTTTCTCATATATCACGATGTCACTTATTCCTGAAAACAGCTGTATTTCCTAGACTAAATATTACAAGAAAAAACACATCTTACGAATTCTGAAACGTAACGCAATAAACTGTACGTGACGTAGCAAAAAATATTTTGCGAAGAAAATAAATAATGTTTGTCACCTTCACTTGTTTTTGAGGCAAGAAGTAATTTTTTTGATGAAAAATAACAGGACAGCTAGAAAAACAGAAAAGATGTTCATAACAAGCGGAGACAGGGCGTATTATAGTATCGAGTGTCGGATACTGGGACATTTTATATAAAGTGTAGGACGAAAATGTTTTGTGAAAGCTTCATGAAAGGTTTTCGTTTATAAGAAGTCCATATTGTAAGGAATGAATATACTGTCTTCTTTGACTTTATTAATTTAATTAATTGGCCTATTTATATCAAGTTTTATTTCTGACTTTATTTTGGATATTAAACTGACATCGATGAAGGAAAAACAACATGAGAGTCCATAATATCTGAGCTCAAATTCACTCTGAATCTCACTCGCACACTACTGCTCGCAGGCTGAGTGAGAGCGAGACTGAGCGATGGGGAGAAGGCTCCAAGGCGCCGATAGTTTAAATAATTCATTTTTACGGTGATCAATAATGGTAAATTAAAAAAAACATAGTTTCTGATTTATGTTTAGTAGCAGTGGTGGTCCAGTGGTAACGGCCGCGACTTACGAGTTGTAAGTCGTAGGTTCGAACCCAGACAGGCGCTTTACTTTGTGTAAATTATTTCATCACCACTGATCTCAAGATGGTGAAGGAAAACATCGTGAGGAAACCGGCATGTCCTAGAACCGAAAATTTGAAGATTGTGACATCTACCAACCCACACGTGGTGGATTACGGCCCACTCCCGCTCACAGAGAGGAGGCTTGTGTCCCAGCAGTGGGAACATTTATAGGCTGATGATGATTTAGTTCAGTTATTATACAAAGTTTCATGATCTAATCTGAAGTATTTTTTTAAAACAGCAGTTTATTGTTCGATTGGGAGGTAGCTTTGTATTTTTTTCTGTCGAGAATGGAATCGTGGTTTCGTCAAACATCCTCAACTTTACCATATATTTATTTCAAAATTAATGCTGCAGTTTTAGCGATATAACAGAGGATCATATATAGACTCAAGTCTGAAATCGCCAACCCATCTTGAGCAAGCGTGGTGATCAGTGCTCGTGTCTTCTCTGTATGAGAAGAGGCCTTTGCCCTGCAGTAGGTCAGTAATAGGCTAGTATTATTTTTTAAGTATACTCCAGTGTTGCTCCAAAGGTTGATCTATTTGTCTCACTGTTCATAAAATTGATTCATGATACAATTAAATTAATGCTGATAAAACCAGTTGATCAAAGGAAGGTGTAAAAATATTTACTATGCTACCTTATTTTTCCACACCCAATCAATCTGCCTAGCCTTTTCCCAACTATGTTGGGGTCGGCTTCCAGTCTAACCGGATGCAGTTGAATACACTGGTATTTTACATGGAGCGACTGCCTATCTGACCTCTACAATCCAGTAACTGGATAATACGATGCCCTTTGGTAAGATTGGTTGTCATACTTTCGGGTTTCTGACGACCTGTAACGACTGTCATCCACGAATGACAGCCGAGACCAACGGCTTAACGTGCTTTCCAAGGCACGGAGGAGTCGTGGTGTGTAAAGATGGTCACTCATCCACAGACCAACCCCGGCAAGGGTAGCTTAACCTTATTATTATATTTAAATTAACAAGTAACAAGACTCAATATGTTAGTAATAATATTTCTTAACAACTGAGAATGTAATTTTTAAAACCCAAAAGAGGTGCCTTAGAACTATGTTTGGACTTCATGTTACTGAGACCTGTAAACCATTTTTCAAAAAATATAAAATATTAACCCTTCCATCCATGTAAATTTTAGAGACCATTATGTTTGTTAAATCGAACCTAAATCTATTCCCCCTATTGTCAGATAGAGTAATTCGAAATAGACGCGACAATAGCAAATTTTGCATACCTAGGTCCAGGACAGCTCTACTGCGTAAAAGTATATTCTATATGGCGCCAATTCTGTATAATACGTTGCCAAAATATTGGAGGGAATATACAACGGTCAAATTAAGAAGTAGGTTAAAAAGCCTTCTTTTAGAGAAAGCCTACTACAGCACTGACGAATTTCTGAATGACAAATTAATCTAATTCTTATAATTGTGCATTCCTAATTACTTTGACATTAAATTGACTAATTTTACTTAACATTATGAGTTGTTTACTCTATTCTGTAATACATTTAAATTTTGAAATTCTAATTTGGACTATTAATTATTTGAATGCTGGATAAATTTATAATTATTTAATGAAATGTACCTACCTACTTATATTTGTACGCCGTTAAGGCAAAACATGACTTTGGTAAAATTTTATTGTAACATCTTGCATGCCATGTGTGTGTATACTCATGTTTTGGACAAATAAATGATCTTTATCTTTATCTTTAACTATGTTAGTAAACATAACCTATACATTTAACGAATCCCTGCTACACGCTCAACACATATGTGGAAAGCTTGCAACAGCGATTCTCACACAAACAGTCCATTCTGCTCAATATACACTGCAGTATATTGTATGGATCGACCCGTGCGGCTGTTATTACTTAGCCATGAGCTCCTCCTCGGTCATTTTTAACCGACTTCCAAAAAGGAGGATGTTATATGTTCGTCGCGTATTGTATGTCCACCGATTTCTCCGTCAATTGTGGACCGATTTTGAAAATTCCTTTTTGTTTGCTCTCGAAGTGGTCTCATATAAATTTTATTAACTTTGCTTCGATAGTTTTTGAGTTAGCCTCAATAATACGTACTTTTTCCCACTTCGTATGTGGATGATATGATAAGTTCCTGTCCCTATTATTTACATAGCAGGTAGTGGTTTTCGAATTTGTGTGGGGTAGATACCACAACTAAAAAGTGACGAATAAAAACTTTTTATAAAAAAAAAACAACCGACTTCCAAAAAACACTACAAAGTGAAAAATAACTTTAATTTCGGAAGTCGGTGACAAAAAACGAACATTCTAAACCAAAGGCACCAACTTCCGAAATTAAAGTTATTTAAAGTGAAACTTTTATTACATCGTCTCAAACTTTTTCGTCTGTGTGTTGCATGTCGCGTGACGGTCGGCCGCGGAGTAGGGATAAAGTGAAAGGCGCTCGTCAGAGCAGTCAAGTCCAATATGGCGGCGCCTATAGAAGTTTCACTTTTACAGTGGTTTCATAAAACCACACAATCCTTTTTTCACTTTGTAGTGTTTTTTGGAAGTCGGTTGTTTTTTTTTTGTAATTCCACACCCACTCACAGCAATTAATTAATTAGGTACTCTATCAAGAACTCAGAATGCCAATAATATTCGGCACCCAACGAAACGACGCCTATTATTCCACCGGTAGTCCTATGGGCCATAAAGGGTTCCGGGCCATTGGGCAGGCCGCAACGATAAATCACTGATACATTACTCCTAGGCGAAGAGACATGTGACGTGTACAGGTAGAGAGAGACGGAGGTATAGGGACGAAAGAGAGGGAGCGAGTATGTAATATTCTATTCGTTAATTGGGTTGGAGATTGGTTGAAAGCGTTATCGATGGGTATGGATTTTGGGAGGTTGGTATGCTAGTTAAATTATGGCGGAAATTTATGAGAAAATCAGATATTTTAAAAATTATAGATCTTTTATTTTTGTTTAAATTGATTTTTTAAAGTTTTTTCCCCAAATATTGTAATTTAAGTTTGAAAACCGGCCAAGTGTGTGTCGGACCACGCACACGCTTGACACGACACTTGACTCTAACAAAAATTAGCACTTTAAAGCTTAATATTTTGCAAACGGATCCCTGAATCCAAAAATGGTTTTCACAAACTTATAATGTTTTTATTAGACCTTTCTAATGATACCCCACACTATGGGGTAAAAAATTAAAAATAAAACATCACCATTTTACGGGTATGGGAGGTACCATAAAAAAAAATGTTTTTCATAATTTTGTTTTACCACTTTGTCGGCGTAATTAATATGTATACCTATGTCAAATTACAGCTTCCTAGTACTAAGGGTCTCGGAGCTAGGCCGCGGACAGACAGACAGACAGACGGACATGATGAAACTATAAGGGTTCCTTGTTTACTACGGAACCCTAAAAAAGCAGTGATACCTTAATGGTGTGACCATCGGACTGCCAAGTCATAGGTCTTGAGTTCGAGCCCAAAGCACGCACCTCTGACTTTTCGGATTCATATGTGTGTTGTATAATTATCACTTGCTTGAAAAACGTTAAAGGAAAACATTGTGATTCTCGACGGCATGTGAAGCCAAGTCAGAGGCCCATGGGCGGCTTTAAAACTCTGACACTAGGTTACTAATCACACGAAAAAAAAGAAGATTTTGAAAATGACTCTACAGTGTACTGCCGATGCTAACCAAGCCATTTTTCCAAACCTAATATAACATTGTGGTTTAACCAGACCTTCGTTTACAAACATAAAATCCAGTTGCTGTAAAATAAAACCGTTTGATAAAAAAGAGAAAGCGAAAAATACAAAAATATTCCTATTCTTATCAACTATGCCCTGAATTGAACACAACTAACGCGAAAATAACAAGAAAATCACCATTTCTTTTAATAAAATACACCCATTCCACTCGACTTGCGCTATTGAAAACAATCGAAGCCGACTTGCTGGACGAGCGAATGGCAAAGCGCAGCTTCAGGCAGACAATATGTCTTTTGTCGCTAACTGTACATAGTCGAGCGTTCCATTGTAATGGTAAACTGTGCTAGATTGCGATGCCGACCGACATTGCCCCTGAGATTATACACCTAGTGTGCTCGACTGTACCGCGTAGATAGGTGAAGTGTACTGTGAGTGTACTCCGAGGACTGTTTCATTGAGGTATGCAGACCCATTTACTAGTTTCCAGTTTTTGGTAGAGTGCTAGACGACTTCTCGAACGTTGAAAAGAGACATCACATGGGTAGGTGTGACAGAAACGACGCTATTCAAATCCGAACTTTTTCTTATATTCGATGTTCCGTACTAATAATAACAGTCAGCTACTGTAAAAATGAACTTACCTTTATACATAAACTCATGCCTTTTTCCCACCGGGGTAGGCAGTAACTACAGAACACCATCTGCTACGATCCTTACATAGGTACTACGTTTGCTTGGTTTACGTTCATACATCTATTCATACACATTTACGTTCATGTCTAAAGGACTTGTCACACTGGAGGCGTTCTGCGTTCTGCGGTCCGGTCAAATCGAACACTGCCCGCACCCTATGTGAACTTAATCATTGTCAGGGCAACCGGTCAGCGCTCCGGGCCGGTCAAGCGGTCAATGATCCGGGCATTTTAAATTTGATTGCGTGTAGTGGTGGACAGTTGTGTTGTTGTTTTAATTTAGGAAAATGAGTACCGAGGAAGAAGTTTTTTTCATTCAAATTTTTCATAAAAATGAACTGCCCGGACCGCAGCCCGTCGCCCGTCGCCCGCTACCCACTGCCCGCCTGCCCGCAACAAGGTAGCCCTTCTACGTCCTTCTCACCCTGACCGCCTACCTGGTGCGTTCCCTACGTTCTTTGCTTGTGCTCGCCAGTGTGACAAGTTCTTTATACCTCCTTTTTAGAAAAAGTTCTGACCTAAGCTATCTTAACTGTATACTGCAAAAAAAACCGATCTTCCAATGCAACAGTACTGTCACTAAACAAGATAGTTAAGCGCTTGGTGTAAGGAGAGTAACTCCGTTTGTGCATTATTAATCCAGTATACGCACTCTACCAAGCACTGAAGACGTGTAAACGGAGCATAAGGATGTGCAACCGATGTGTGCCTCGAGTGTTAATACAGTTACAGAAAGCTTTGCCTGCAACATTGTTTGAAGCAAGAACGTTTTGCTTGACTCAAAGGGAAGATGAAGTAATGTTTGTTTTGTGGCTTCTGGGAAATACACCACGCCCTAGACTTAGTTCTATCTGGGGGATGTAAAAGTGACTTATTTATATCTTATTCTCCTGGGGGCCTACCACAAGCTCATAAAGCAGTATTATTTTAATATTACTTCAGTGTGGGAAAGAGATGAAGCTCTACAGGACGTATAGCTCCATCTTTTTCTACCAATGAAGTAATATTAAAATAATACTGCTTTTAAGCTGGTGGTAGGCCCCCTGATCAACGTTTGGTTTTTAGGGTTCCGTAGTAAACAAGGAACCCTTATAGTTTCGTCATGTCCGTCTGTCTGTCTGTCCGCGGTCTAGCTCCGAGACCCTTAGTACTAGAAAGCTGTATTAATTACGCCAACAAAGTGTCCATCCAAAGGTTGTCTGTAAAAGATCGCTTTTAGCGATAAGACCGCCCATTGTGTCACCCAATGTAAAATTTCTGTATTAATGTCTGTAATTTAATGGTGTACATAATAAAGAATATTCTATCTATCTATCTATCTAAAACAAAATTATGAAAAACATATTTTTTTAGGGTACCTCTCCTACACGTAAAGTGATGATATTGTTTTTTTTTGAAGGACCATTTTTGGATTCAGGGATCCATTTGCGAAATATTAAGCTTTAAAGTGCTAATTTTTGTTAGAGTCAAATGTGTCCCCCCCCTGCCAGCTAAATGGTTGGTTTTGGATATGTGAAAAAAATCACAGCAGTAGTTTATATAACGAAATTAAAAGGAAAACTATCACAGCTAAGTAGGCTCTACAAGTTAACGAGTTATAATAGACCAACTTAACTTAGCAGTTGCAAAAACATGTTTTCCCATACATTCCGTATGGGAGAACATATTTTTCAACTAAAAAGATAAGTTTTTTTTTGGGACAAATTCATCCCAACTACGGAACCCTTCATTGTGCGTGGTCCGACACGCACTTGGCTGGTTTTTATCCGTATAAATAACAACAGATTACACATAACTGGCGAAATGTGGGTGCACTATAGCTACACCTCTGCTTAACCTTTCGCAGAATACAGGCGTGATGGTTTGTATGTGTTAATCGAATTATTTAGTCTTCATCAAACGCTTACGTATCTTATAATTTTCAACCATTTTAAATAACAACAAAACCTTTTAAAACCGAAAACTATAATCAACATGAGGTTCTCATGAGTACTTTCATCTATAAATGAAATAGTTTCAAATCTAATTGCACAAGCGCTCGCTCTAACAGACAAACACACAATAGCTGACACCTCAAAAATATATCATCAAATACACATATCAGGGTATAGACACCAACTATTTTCATTATCGCATATTATCGAGGTGGTCCAAACTTTATTGTGTCACTAACAATTGACCAGTTGGCAGTCGTGCGAAACAGTTTAATATGTGGTGGGAATGTGTAAATTTAATGGTACTTCAATAAATCTTCGATATTAGCAATTTGCATACAGTATCGGATGAAGCGAGTGATGACCCATTTTCATTTGGATTTTTGTTTTATGTTAATAGTAATTTATTTCCAAAACTTCAGTACACTTTACATCAATGAGGTCTCGACCCTTGAACTAGGCCATCCTGTACGACAGCGGTCGAGGTTTCTGCAGTTATATGGACCAACATGAGAAGGCTTAGACTAAATATATTGATTTTTAAAGTAATGAAAAGAAAATGGAATAAAATTAAAAATAGACAAAAAATAATGAACAAAATAAATAATTATAATTCTAAATCATTTTCTGTTTTAGAATTAAATGGGGTTAGTATGTGAATGGTGATATGTGTGATGGGTAGTAAGTGTGTGAATGAAGGTTTGTGTATTTAGGTGTGTGAATGTGTACACATAGTATATTTTGCTTTTGATTTTTTTTTATTATAATCATCATTTCAGCCGAAATACGTCCACTGCTGGACATAGGTCTCCTCCACCGCCACTTCGACCGGTTCTTTGCTTCTTGCATGCAGCGGATACCTGCGGCATTCACCAGGTCATCGGTTCACCTTGTGGCACCTTCCAACGCTACCTTTTCCATTATGCAGTAGCCACTCCAGAGCCTTTCGGAACCTATCGGCCCTTTCGGTTTTGATAGTTTTTATTATTTACTTTGACTAGTAAATAGTGAAGATTTAGCCAGAGAGGAAAATCTCGTGTTTAAAAATCTAAACTCAGTGTCACTACTTTAAAAATTGTGTCATGTGATCGCTTCTATTTTCAGAGTTGTTTTTCCCATAAACTGAAATTTCCAATACTATTTCATTTATTTTGGCTGTTTTATGGATATTTAAACTGAAGTTTGCTTTAATCTACTTTCATAATATTTAACCTATTTAATCTCAATTTGGCTTAAAAATATGAGAGAAATCTAAGAGTATGGCTAAGTTCAGACAACACAGTCCAGTAAATAATTATATAAGCAATGAAGTGATTATGGAGCCATTGAGCTGAAAATGACATCCCCAGTACACATGAGTACCTACTTGTCTTGTGTAAAGGTCAGACGACAAATATACGGCCACAGAGTACAAAAAGACAACTGTAATTTTTGCGAGTTGCAATTTGCCTTGGGGCTGATTTTGACAATTAAATGACTTTCTTAAAATTATTGTTATTGGCAGTTTAAGTCGATATATGTCAAGCCACCATATTTATCTTTCTCTTGCATTTTCTTACACCCAGTCTCTCAATTGATAAATTGAAGTTTAGAACTTGACAAATTCAAAATATCATTTTGCAAACCAGGTTCTACAGCATAATGTATTAGAAAAGTGTGATCCAACTTCAGGAAGTGGTACATACCATCAAACTGAACAACTTTTTGTAGCAAAACGTGCTGTACGCAGATAGGTTAGGACTTTTGATGATGGTGGAACGCGTAAATAAAACAAGCACTTGATTGTACTCACTATATTACTCAGAATATAAATGAACAATTCAGTATTATTAAATACAAGAACGACCGGGAAGACAAGAGAAAAAGATCCAAAAACAAGTAATAATATACCTATGTACCTATGTCAAACATAGACATACGTCAAAGTGACAGATAGTATGTGTTGTCAATGGAAAGTTTACATAATTCAATACTTTTTCTATGGGATCAACAGTAAAATAGTCGGCCGTCTCATACATTTATGTCGAGTAGGTACTGAAGTTTTGTATGGGACAGCTGATAATTATTTTCGCGATCAAGATGTTGTACCCATAGAGAAAGTTGTTCCGTTTGATGGTCTGCACTAGATCCTTTAAGACTACACCTTGCTGGAACATACTAGATAAGAAATTGATGTAATGTATGTAATGAATAAGAAGTGTAATGGTAGCCATACACGTAATGATAGACTTGCGCAAGTTTAGACTTGCACAAGTCTGCGTGACACGGAATGGCTCGGATACTTGTGCTAATTCATCCCACACACGTTAATGTATACTTGTGTAAGTCCAATTTTGCGCTAGTATATCGTAACGTGTGCAGCCTGCATAAGGGGTTGCATAATGTTTTTGTACTTACCTCCATCGAATTGTTCTCTACTCTGCCTGAATCCAGATTCTACTAAGTTCGTTATACCACGTTAAGTCTAAGCGCATGCTGGTAGGGCAGGCGAGGCAGACATATGCCGCGAGCGTATGCTGCGACGCAGCTACACAGACACATTCGTGTCCTAGCTAGTACAAACAATAGACGGCTGTGTTGCGTTACTTGCGTCTCAGCAAAAAAACAAGTGACGACCTGCACGCGTCGCGCAGAAATCTGTGCCGGCTCTACAACGAGACGCAGAGCAGGACAGACACATGTCTGCGTCACACGTGCCTGCGCCGCAGCGTACGCAGCTGCCAGTACGTTCATGCATTACAAAATCTGCTCTGCCCTGCGCTGCGTGGACCTGCGTCACCTGCGTCTCAGCATATGCTTAGCCTTACTAATAAGCAGGTTTTTAGATGAATTTGACTTCTCCAAATGGTTCGAGGCTGTGTTGAAGAAAATACATGTAATTAATCATAGTTTAATGTAATAATAAATGGGTGGTTTTGAGTAAGAGAGTTACAAGAAAGGATTATTCGATTGGAATCTTTTGTTTTCGAGGTTGGTACCTATAGTTTAAAGGTGAATGACCTTAGTTGTGCGAGAAACTTTGTTATTGCCTAAAAAAGGAACAATAAAAATAACAGTGTTTTATTAAATTAATAGTTTCGATGTTTATAGAGCCTTAAAAAACGAATGAAAAAAAAAAACAGTTTCTTTGAATACAATTGTTTTTTGTATGTGAATAATAATCAAACCAACTTCAATAAAATCAGTAACTAGGTACAAAATAAAAGACGATTTACGTACTCCTACGTAAACAATGTTCAATCCAAATGTTCATGCTCACATAAATTAGAATAAATTTCATAAAATCAGAATAAAATTGATTCAATTGAATTTTGTTCAATACTGTGAATTTTATTAGGAGGTTGGCAGGACCTAATCCGTATAATGCAGATTGTTATATAGTGTAATAAATTTGCTGGTCAAAAACATACAATAATACAAACAAAATACTTTAAGACACAATGTTTTTATTTAAAAAAATACAAGTCATTACATTTCTTCTAAAAATAAGATGAAGATTTGCCTCTCTCTTATTTTCAATACATTACCCAAGTCATTGATCATGTAAAAATAACGTAATATAAAAAGTAATGACCCTAATGACTAATGACATTGTGATTTTTGTTCTCTGTTTGACGAAAAAGTTAAAACTAAGATCACCTTACACTCTTAACTAGCACATAACAATAAATATCACTTGCACCTCTTTTTGCAACTGCAATCTCACACCAAAAATATTGTGTGTCAAAAATAAAGTCCCCACGTATATAATACAAAAAACGACTTCGGGAGCAAACAAAATTCCATGCAGAGTTACAGGCCACTTTGTATTCCGGGGAAGGCAGACCACGTCACACATTCGATAACAGCTATTTCAAACGTTGTAGACAGATCGGGAATACTAGTACAGTTCATAGCATACAGGATTCTATTTTTTTCTTTTTTTTTGATAGCTGTAGTTTTTATATGTGAGTTTTGGATTATTTTTTATTTATATAATATGGGCTCGTAGCGAAATAATAACAGACCCACAGGTTGATCTTCGAGGTTAAACAACGCTTGCCGAGGTGGGTCCGTGGATGGGTGATCATACATAACAAACCAAGACCCCACCGTGCCTCTGAAAGCACGTTAAGCAGTTGGTCTCGGCTGTTATTCATAGATCTTTGACAGTCGTTGCGGATAGACAGAAGCCTGAAAGTCTGACAACAGTCTTACCAAGGGGTGCCTTGAGGTATCGTATTACCCAGGTAACACGATACCTCATTTTACCCAGTAACTGGATTGTGAAGGTCAGTTAAGTAGTTGCACTATGTAAAATACTGGTATCCTGCTGCATCCGGTTAGACTGGAAGTCGACCCTAACATGTTGGGAAAACGCTTGGCAGATTTATTGTTTTGAATGAATTTAATATTGATTAGGCTTCATCGTAAATGTATAGAGACAAAATTAAAAAGATTTTGTTAAATAAAAAATCCATGACACAATGAACTGACAACGTGTCCCCGAAATGCCACCTGTGGAATTAGTTTTTAATTTAACGAGATTAAAAGTACGTAGTATTAAGCTGATTCTAACCAAAATTTCATTAAAATTGGTTTTGTTGTTTACTCGGGAAAACGTACCAGACAGAATCTGCTTTGTATCCTTAGTGAGGAGAAAAAATCACAGTGTAATTAAACCAAATCATTAATCTATTTTCCTTCACTAAATCCTCCCATCCAAATAAGTTCAACCCCGGAACACACACAGAAAAAGTTTCCCGATTATTCATACCACGATAAGGCCGCAATATCCGCGGAGCTAACGCTTAAGATCCACGGGGGACTGACGTTTAAACTTGCCGAATTCCTTCCCCCAAGCCCCAACAAGGTCCAACGTTACTCTCCTTATCTCCAACGTTGTACATTTACAAAGGTTTTACATATAAATTGCTTCCATAGAATGCACGGGAGAAAAACTGTGATAGCTCGCATGGGAGAGACCTTTTTGAAGGCTAGACAAAGACGCTGAGCGGCAAAGATATTTATCGCGCGGTTTTTGGTTATTTTATTGGAAGTTAGTTTTGCGGCTTTTCGTGGGGTTCGCTCGTTATGCTAAATTGGGGCTGTTGAGTTAATTAAACTCGTTAATTGAAGGAGGTAGTGTTCTCCACTGTAAAATGGCAAGTAGGGATATTTGGCGTTTGAAATCGAATCTAAAACTTTTATACCTCGTATTTCACGTTCATTCAGGAAACCACGTGTAATTAAATTGAAACTGTCACCCAGATGCTAACTTGGAAATTAGCATAGTTCCTGTAATTACATCCTTGAAACTGGTGACGCAGGTCCATAATGAAAGGACTTATTTCCCCTTTTATTAATAGAACACGGCAAAGGAATTTCAAATAACACAAGCCACCCTCATAACGTCTTTAGGCGCCTAAAAATTAGTCCAACGAGCATTAAAATAAGGAATATTTTTATCAGAATTCGCTCGAGTGATTTCTTTACAATTCACGCTCGAAAAAAGGCAGTCAAAAACCTTTGGTTAGCGTCAAAGACCACTTTATTTCGGTCACGTACCCTTCGTTAATGAAAATAATAAGTCCGTCATGGAATTAGGACGAGGCAATGTGCCTTTTTGCTAAGAAAGTGAGTGGTGGTATATTATTATCTGTTGTATGCCCTTCTGTGCTTATCTATGAGGAAAAGGAAGGAGTTTTCTTGCTAAACAACACACTTTGTTTCCACTAATTCGTTAGAGACGTGAACTGTGTTGATGTCAGAGTTCAATCAGAGGTGCGTGTGATAAATTGCTCACACACACCTCTGAAACACAATGCTTCAAACTGCAGTAAATTTCCGTTTCTTTAAATGTGTGTCAGTGAAAAATCTACTAAATGTGTCGACTAATTTGGATCAGGATCGGTAATTTTTTTAACTCGGAAAATAAATGCAATGTGATGTGTGTGGTGTGTATGATGATGTGATGTGTGTGTTGTGTGTGTGTGATTTGTGTGCCATGTATTGTGTGGAATAAATATTTAAATGAATATTTATTCCACATTTTTCGATATTGTACCTACCACTGTTTGTCTCTGCATCACCCAAAGGTTGACTGGTAGAAAATGCCTCTGTACATGTATGTGCTTAAAGTATTAAATAAATAAATAAGTGTCATGGTTTACAAGCAAGGCACCATTGCACTTGTTAGCCGACGATCGCACGGACCTAATAAAATCGCGGCGGGATTTTATCGTGCACTGGGTTTTCAACTTTCGGTGTTAAGTTGAGCGTTGAGAATCCAACGTGCTGGGATGCACTCTCTTCCTAGCGCGTTGAAAAAATACACTGCTGGATTTTCAACTCTGCGCACAAAAAAAAAATCGCCGCGATTTTATTACGTCCGTGTATACGTGTGCTTAATAGGCCTATACTATCCTTCCGTACCTTTTTAACAGTGTAATTTGAAACTATTGTAAGAGCCAATTATTTTAAAAAGAGTGTAGTCTTGCCGGCTCTTCTCCATAGGAAACCACCAATTTGAACCGTGCACCTAACTTCTAACGTTTGAAGTGCCCATGTAGGTTTATGTGAAATAAAATAGTTTAAATTTGAATTTGACTTTGTCCCACGGCGATATCAAATTGCTTACTGCTTGATCTTTCTACCACGATTTGTGATAATAATAGATGAACTGACGACCTTAAAAAGGTGTCTGGGCCATAGTGAATGTGGCAGGTGAATAATCGGGTGTTGTGACGCAGCCTGGGAGAGGCCTATGTCTGTAAATTGAGTTGGTGGGTTGATGAGATGAGTTGGTTGATCAGTAAATACAGCTCATGCAGACAAGAGAGATGAAGAATCAACACTATTAAGTACTTAGTTTCATTACCCTTTTGATAGAGATGCTCAATTAAAACCTTTATAGACGCATAATAATAACATAATGCACACTTCCATAAAACACCTTACATAACGCTTTCAGGCAACTAATTAAATTAACTATGAAGGTGAATTGTAAAGAGAATTACACGTTCCTTTTGTGGAGTTCTCGTTTATTCATCGTAACTTGTAAGCCTCAGTTTAACGATCCCATTGAGGTTAGTTATGCAATAAAGCATCTGTGTGCCGGGAAGAGTATCTTCTTTAATTAAAATTTGATATGCTAGTGTTTGAAGTCAGGGAAATGAATTGATAAGAAAATTGAATACCCACTTAAATTGGTCGTATATTCAAATCACAACTGTCATTCTTCGGTTATAACACGGCAAATACGGTAGTTGTCTAGGTAAAAAAAAAGGAATTCTATTAAGTCCGTCTTTCAGATAATAAAAAAATATTAGACACGTATTTTTTGCTTTATCATATTAATCAAAAATAACTTAGAAAACACACATTAAAGTTGGGGAGTGGGGGCTCGCTACGTCACAACTCAGTATTAATTAATCTAGCAAGGCGTGACGTCATGTCACATTTTAACTGAATGTATCGCCGTAATCTTTTGATTACGTCACAAAAGAAAAAATACGTGTTCAATATTTTTTAATAATCTACAAGATGGACAAAACTATTTTTGGACACAGGCCCATTGACATAGGGTGTCGATTTCTTTCAACAACTGATTTTGTAATGCTGCGAAATGTGAAGAGGTTTTTTTTTCGTTGACTGCTTCGACGTGGTGGGACAAAGTATTATTAGGTTCCATTTCCATCAGTACTTTTTTAGTCGTAGAGGCTCTGGTTTTTGTGTTCGTTTAATAGAAATAGGCTGTCCCCTATTACACTATCAATCAATCTGCCTAGCCTTTTCCCAACTATGTTGGAGTTGGCTTCCAGTCTAACAGGATGCAGCTGAATATCAGTATTTTACATGGACCGACTGCCTATCTGTCCTCCACAACCCAGTAACTGGGTAATACGAGTACCATACCCTCGGTAAAACTGGTTGTCAGACTTTCGGGCTTCTGACGACCCGTAACGACTGTCAAAGATCCACGAATGACAGCTGAAACCAACGGCTTGACGTGCTTTCCGAGGTACGGAGGAGTCTCGGTAAGTAAAGATGGTCATCCATCCACAGACCAACCCCGGTAAGCGTTTACCTTTATGGATCGATCCGTGCGGCTATAATTAGTTGGCCACGAGCTGTCTCCTGTTACATGGAATTACACTGTCCTCTATGACACTGTTTCCTATTACATGGAACTTAAACATAACTGGCGAAATGTGGGTGTGGGTACTACATACCTTTCTGCTCCTTCGAGGAATATAGGCATGATATTGCGTGTGGAAATGCTGTGGAAATACGTTCCTTGCGAAGCATGTGTGGTCTGACTATGAATGATAGGCTGAAGAATTATGTGATAAGACAGCGGTGTGATTTAAAAGATGTAGTGACAATTGAAAAGGGTATGCTGAGATGGTTTGGGCATGTTGAGAGGATGAATGAAAGGCGACTAACAAAATGTATTTACAAGGCTGATGTGAAGGGAAAGGCCGGGCGGGGACATCCTAGGAGGACTTATATTGACCTTGTTGGTGATGTTCTTCAGAAAGGCCAGGTGCGTAGTTCTCGCAACCGGCGTGCGTGTATGACCAGATGTATGAACGTAAACGTGGCAAAAGGAGTATGTAAGGATCGTAGCAGGTGGCGTTCTGTAGTTTCTGCCTACCCCCATGGGAAGAGGGCGTACGTTATGTATGTATTATGTGTGTCTGTAAAATTAGGTAAATTAATTGTTAAGGAAATTGACTACAAACTTAAATTGTCCGTATATTTCAAGCATATCAAAACTGTCATTCTTTGGTAGTTGTATAAAATTGCTATAACATGGCAAATTAACGTAGGGTGTCAATTCGCTCTAAAATTAATTTTCCTGAAAGTATTAACCCAGTAGTAATGAATAACTCAAAGTAGAAATTAATTTGAAAATAACATTTTGATGTAGAAATAAATAACGATATGCCTGTAAAAAGGTCCTTTTCTTCCTGGAAAGTAACATAAATGAAATTCTAATATAAAAATACCGAGTATGAGTCGCGGGTAGTGAAAATATTTCGTTAAGGTACATTTAATAATCTCCTAATTAATGTCTTGGGTACGAAATTCTAGGAATTAAATAGGTCATCGTTTGTTTCCTGAAGTTAATGGTTATGTTACTGAGAATTATAGATTTTTTTTGTATTCTACCTAGTTATAAGTATTTTAGACGATTATTAATTTAACATTTCATCGGAATAATTTTTGGCTTTTATTAGTTTAATTTGACATAAAAATGTTTAGTTTAAAGTAAATTGTCAAAACCACGGTTAAAAATATTATTGAATTTCTGTATTTATTTCTTCATTTTTACTCCCCCTCACTCGAGAATTTATTTACACAAGTGTTATTTTGTTTGTTAATTTTGTCATTTCTCGTGTTATTATGTTTTTTTTGTAGTTTGCCTAACCTAGTTACGTAGGTATGCGTATCACTTTTAACCGACTTCCAAAAAGGAGTCCTATGGTATTCTGCTGTGGGGCAAAGCCGCTGACATTCAAAATATATTTGTTCTTCAAAAACGAGCTGTTCGAGCAATTTACCAGCTACGTGCCAGAGTTTCTCTAAGAGATTTTTTTAAAGATGTTGGTATTCTCACGGTGGCATCACAATTCATTTTCGCCAACATCTTATATATTAGGCAAAATATACACTTATACACTAAAAACAGTGATATTCACAATGTTAACACTAGAAATAAGGACAAACTACGAGCTCCCTTTCACCGGCTTCATAAGGTTCATAACTCATTTGTTGGGCTTGGTATAACCTTTTATAACAAGCTACCCTCTTCTATGCTAGATTTGCCTTTTAATGCGTTTAAAAATAAAGTAAAATCCAACCTTTGTTCAAAGGCATACTATTGTATCAACGACTACTTAAATGATAAGAATAGTTGGTCGCTGTGATTAACTCAAGACAATGTTTATGTTCTTTCTCCAGATTTAACTTACCTACTGACAGTTTATATAAGTTTATATAATTTTTTTATTTTATTTGACTTTATGAGTCAATTTTTTAATTATTTTTTTACGAGTCTATTTATTTTTATTTTATTGATGACATAATCTACTCATTACAATGTGTTTGTTATGAGTTTGTATTGCAATTTGTGGTTGGCTAGTGACCTCGACAATTGATTATATTATTTTTTACCTGAGCAACCGGCAGCAAGTTCGTCATGCTCCCATAGATGTCAATGCTTGCGGTAGCGTCGGGAGTCGGGTTGCCTCCTTCCCTCAAATATGGCGAGGGGGGTAATGGCTGATCTTTGCGTTATGCTCGTGAACGGGTGCTGCTTGTGGTTACTGGTCGTCTTGCTGATCATGGTTTTGTTATTGTTACTAGTAATTAACTGTACATTTTTTTTACCTCGATGGTCCTAGTTTATCATTTATAACTTCCAATTTACAGCTTTATGTAAGCGGGCATGCCCTTTATGCCTGGAGGCTTTTATTTAGATATTTAGTTCTTTTTACGTTTAGTTTTTATTTTTTTAATTCTGCTTGAGTATAGTTCTCGATGTTTTTTGGTTGGTATATCGGCGTGTGCTAGCTAACATATGGCCAATAATTTATACTTAATTAAAATAATGTTTTGTGTTGCATAATAATTTTGCATACTATTGTATAGAGTCATTTTTATTTTTTTCTAACTTGAACAGACAGCTGTGCTGCTGGGGAGTTTGTTGCGCCACTTCTTCTTCCCAGCTAAAGGCACTAGGAAGTGGTGAAGGGTGGGCGTTTTTGGGGGACTGTCTTATGTAATTTTGACGTTCGAAAAGTGCTGGTTCTCAGCCTAATTTGAATAAATGACTTTTGATTTTGATTTTTTGATTTTGGAGGAGGTTATATGTTCGTCGCGTATGTTTGTTTTTTTTTATGTATATCCACCGATTTCTCCATCATTTGTGAACCGATTTTGAAAATTATTTTTTTGTTCGAAAGGGTATGCTTTCAAATTGGTTCCATATAAATTTTATTAATTTTGCTTGGGTAGTTTTAGAGCTGGCTACAAAATACGTATTTTTTCCCACTTAGTATGTAGATGATATGATAAGTTCCTGTCACTGGTAGCAGGTAGTGGTATTCGAATGTGTGTGGGATAGGTACCACAATTAAAAAGTGAAAAATAAAAACTTTTTACAATAAAAAAAACCAACTTCCAAAAAAAAAACACTATAAAGTGAAAAATAACTTTAATTTTGGAAGTTGGTGTCTTGGGTTTTGTATTTTCGTTTTTTGTCCCCGACTTCCGAAATTAAAGTTATTTTTCACTTTATAGTGTTTTTTTTTTGGAAGTTGTTTTTTTTTTTGTAAAAAGTTTTTAGTTAGTATATTGTTCTGGACAACGCTTTGGGATTATATTCTGTAATGATAACTTAAATAAACAAATAAATAGCCTGAAGAAGGACATGCTACTTTTCATCCCGGATATTTGTAAAAATTATAAAATCCAAAATCCACGCAGACGAAGTCACGGGCAACAGCTAGTTTTAAAACATCCACGTTCCTTAAAAATTCTTTTTAAATCCTATCCGATCTAGTCGACCACAGCATCCATTGTCCTCGCGGTCAAAGAATGACATCGCTTTGTTTCCAACCAACAATGAAGCACCCACGGGGGCTCGCGTCACCAAACATAATTCTCTTTTTTGTCCACAGTTCCACACATAGTTCCGGGTTAACCACTGTGCTATTCGTGACTCACTGTGGTTGGCGTTTGTGGATGTCAGTATTTAGAGTTTGACTTTATTGATGAGTTTTAATGGTTTTGGGATTTTTGTTGAACGATTATTTTATATGAAGGGAGTAAAATAAATGACACAAGGAACTTTGAAGAGTTGTGATAGCCCAGTGTTAACGGCAACTTACGAGTTGTATGTCGTAGGTTCGAACCCAGACAGGGCTTTACTTTGTGTAAATTATTTCATTACGATTGCTAAAAAAAACGTTTAAAAATTTACTCTCCGTCTGTATAAAATACTACCTTCTGGCAACGGCTTTGTTCACGTGATATCTTTATAAATTATAGCCTATATTACTAGTGATAGTATACCATTCTACTGGTGAAAGAATTTTTCAAATCGGTTCAGTAGTTTTTGAGTTTATTAATTATAAACAAACAGAACATTTTAATATATAATATTTTTCTGTAATTGTTATTATTTTTATAATTTTCTTAGTTTTAATGTTCTACTTCCCGTGCATGTCCAAAATAAAAAAAAATATCTTTCTTTCTTTCAGAAAAATATACAAAAATACAAATATTTTCTCTTTGTAATATTAGTATAGAGTAGATGTAGATTATTAGTATAGATACGTATAATAGGCGCTTTCACGCTAAAACGGCTGAACAGATTTATATGAAATTTTGCACATGGGTAGAACATGACCTGGGTTAGGACATAGAATACTTTTATCCCGACACTTTTACGGGATCGAGACTTATGCGGGTGAAACCGCGGGGCGCAGCTAGTCGTTTTTATAAAGTTTTCAAGGTGAAAAATTCACGCCAAGATGACGTCTTCCCAAACCAAATTTACAACGATACAATCTTAATACCGCCACAGAAAGACAGCAACATTGTCTCGACAAGTAAAACACGTACATTTTCGCACCATTTCAGTGCTATACAATGTAACATTATGAAATTGACGCTTTAAAGGTAATTGTGCTCTGCATTGCAGGAAATAATACTGAACAATGTCGCCCGTTCCTCTTTCGAGCATTTCTTACAAATTGCCGTTAAGGAATTTTAACTCATTCCTTTCAGGTTTTGTTTTTTTTTATTAAAGTGCAAATTGCGTGGAAATATCTTACTTTTTCGTGTTTTTGATTTAAAGAAGATGCTTGCGGGGACAGTGGTCTGCGATAGGCTACATTTTGTGGTGAAAAAACCCTTTTTTAATTTATTTATTTTTATTAATCGAGTGTTTTTTAAGTTTATAAGACTAGTTTTATTCACGCGGTGAAATCGCGAATCTTTTAATTAAAAACTTGATTTAGGTTCAATTCAAACACGTCTTTTTAAACGGTAAGGAATAAATTATTAGTCTGGTTACATTGTAATCGCTGCCCATTCTAAAAATTCACACAATTGCAGAAGATTCAAAAAGTATTTGGTAAAAACCAAAAAATATTATTTTAAAAATAGAATAGAAATAAAGCAAAGGAACACAAAAATAATATATGACTGGCCAAAAACAAACGCGCGTTCAATCTATTTGATCGTCGCACGGTATCAGAGATGTGGGTGACGTGTGATCGCACAGGTTCTATTATTGAGTGCGAGTAAAACCACACACATAAGCGATGAAAAAAAAAAAACATCATTAAGGAAAATATTAAGAGGAAACCAGCATATAAGAAGGTATCTAGAAATCAAAAATTCGATGCACCAACACGTACTGGTCCCGCACGGTTGAAAAAGGCACATTCCCTTTCATATCTGCATATCCGAAAATAAAAATTTCGAGAGAAAATTCGAAATAGACATCCACCAACCCACATTGGGTCCGCGATTATGGCCCACTTCGTCTCACAGAGAGAAGGCCTGAGCCTCAGCAGTGAGACTATACATACTGGCTGGTTATACACCAAAACCAACTTCACACATGCCCTACGAAACATATAAAAAATTGCATTTTTAAAAATAGAATAGAAAAATATGACTGGCATAAAACAAACGCGTTCAATCTATGCGATAGTCGCGCGGCATTCGAGGTGTGGATGACGTGAGACCGCATATTATTGAGTGCAGGTGCAAAAACTGCGAGGCGGCTGAATTGTTTAGACTTACTGGATGTTTGCTGTCGAATGGCATTGGGTACGAGGTTTATAGTGACAGTTTGTAAGTGTAATCAAAACAGAATGGATTTATCACCGTAAGATTGTGAGAACCGTTAGTTTATAATCTATCGGTATTATTTTCGTTAGATTATACACTGTCAATAAATTGTGAACTGGGTGAAATGGGTTAGGTTAGGTTAGAACTGTGACCAAACGCGCGCGAGCCGAGCGAGCGGAGCGAGCGGTGCCGCGGCAGCGGCCGGCGAGCGCTACTTCTAAGTTGCTCGCAGTTAGACTGGCTATTTAGTATAATTAGCGCAAAGTGCGTCGCATGCAAGTTTGATACCAGTTCACAATTTGTCGGTTTCCAAACAAAGAAAGATTATAAACTAGCGAAAAATAATGCGTTAAATTGTAAATGGTTCGTTGCAGTTCACAATTTTTCGACAGTTTATAATTTAATGGAAATTATACCGATAGATTATAAACCAACGAAGTTCATAATTATACGGTGACAGATACATAGTGACGAAACTACCAGCAAATGCTCATTAATTGGTTTCAGTCGGAGTTACCCTTTGGAAAACACGTATTAGAAAAGATTGGATTTATTCATATCAGGAACTACAAAGCTTAGATCTACAACAAAGATTTCTTTTGTAGATAGCGAAAGTACTGACAAATAAAAAGGGAAAGAGGAATGAAAGATAGGAAGCCAACAATTTTAATCTGAAGATTTTCAAGCGTCTTGTCCATGATTATGATAACACACAAGATTGAATAATCTTCCTCCTTTTAACATTGAGTACACTGATCTGACTGCCCCGTTGTTCTAGTGGTAGCAAGCGCTACTGCTGAGCATGAGGTCCTGGGTTCAATTCCATGGTCGAGCAAAGTGTTATTGGGTTTTTCTGTCTGAAATTTCTCAGTAGCAGCTTGGAGTCTGGATTTGTGCCCGGTTGATGGCAATAGGCTCGCCCCCTATTACATGGAACTTAAAACATAACTGGCGAAATGTGGGTGTACCTGCTACAGGGACACCTCTGCCCAACCCTTCGGGGAAACAAGGCGTAATGTTATGTAAGTTATGTGTACACTGATCTAAAAAAGCCTTTTTGAAATTAGTGCTTTACAGACGAGGTATTTAATGCATTCTCTTTGAACTGAATCTGACATGTAAAATCTTCATAATTCACATGAAAGATCAACGTTTCATTGAACAAAAGCTGAAAAACGTGAACAAATGGAATAAAACAAATGAACAAAAGCCAATCGGCGTTCTCGCGGTTTTCACAGTAAACGCAGGAGGCGAGCATGCAACCGCGAGTTCCGCAGCAAATTAACATGAAAATCACACGGTAAATGCTGATTTAAACGAAAGAATGGAAGGCTGCTCGAGTGGAAATGATGTCGAGTTTTTCGTGTGTTAAATGTACGCGTGTCGGCCATGTTTTTATCTGTTCCTGAATGGAATAATGTTTTGTTAAAGTTTTCAGTTATACACGAAGACTGCAATTACAGACAAACCATGTTCCCTCGGCAAACCTCGTGTTTCATAAGTCGCCGGATTTCTATCAATTGTCCTTTGCACTTGGTGTAGATCGGACGCTTTCAATCGACTTGGAAGTATATAGAGTTGTTAATAAATACTCTTTTAACTTAATGTAATTTATTTAAAAAATGGGAGGAAAGCCGCTAAAGTCGCAAGCACGATAGATAGGAAAATGGTTTTACAGATCTATATAGTTCACACGGAAATCAAAACAAAACAACAATAAATATATAATATTGTACACATCGACCCGAGGAAACTGGCGAGAGAGAGTGAAAGTGTGAATTTAGTCAAAATGAAAATCCAAGATGGCGGCTGCGAAAATTTTCAAACTATTCGTTATAGGTGTCGTTTTCAAAGTTTTCAAGGGCGCTGAAGCCGATAGTGAGGTCAAAATGCAAAGACAAGGTGGCGGCCGCGAAATTATTTTTTTGTCATGGGTATCGTTTTCATAGTTTTCGAGGGCGCTAAAGCCGATAGTGAGGTCAAAATGTAAATCCAAGTTATTGTTTTAAATCATACGTGAGAACGAACTTTGTTTCTGACGGGGGTCCCCCAACCGCACACGTTTTTTTTTTTTAAATCACAAATTTGATCCATGTTTTTACCACAATCGTCGGTCAGTCTTATTACTCGTTCTAGTTTCACAAACCTTGCAACTAATCCCTTATGTTAAAACCATGCCCTACTATCTATCCACGGGGTACAGTTAAGGCTGTAGCGCACAGTTAACAACAACAAAAACACCGCAAAACAACATTAACATAGAGAGAGTGATTTTATAAACCGCGCGCGTGTTGTCTTTGTGAACACGGGGGAATGTAGGGATGTCACACTTGTAAATTAGTAGAGGGAGTTATGTTCGGAGCTAGAGTGTAGGTGAATCTTTAATTTTGCGGGTTATTTTTTAACCGACTTCCAAAAAGGAGAAGGTTAAATGTTCGTCGCGTATGTTTTTTTTTTTTTTTTGTATGTCCACCGATTTCTCCGTCAATTGTGGACCGATTTTGAAAATTCTTTTTTTGTTTGAAAGGGTGTGCTCTCGAATTGGTCCCATATAAATTTTATTAACTTTGCTTGGATAGTTTTTGAGTTAGCTACAAAATACGTATTTTTTTCCCACTTAGTATGTAGATGATCTGATAAGTTTCTGTCACTGGTCTGCTACCAGTGACAGAAGTAGTGGTATTCGAATGTGTGTGGGGTAGGTACCACAACTAAAAAGTGAAAAATTGTTTTTTTTTTGTAAAAAGTTTTTTACCGTAATATACCTAATACTGGAATGAAGTATTCTGGGAATCAGTCTTTAGGGACTGGTCATCTCTTAGCTGCCACGGCTTATTTTAATTTTTGAAATGTTTTTTATCTTTTTATTACGGACGCTTTTAACGTGCACGTCTTTCTACATTGTTCTCACATGTATAATTTCAACACGAATGATGTAACCAATATTTTGAAACAATGTTGTGATTTAAAAGAGTGTCCATGGAGTTTCTTGCCCGTTCTTCTAGATAGGAACCTACCTACTACGCTTTGGAATGGGCAACTAGCTTCATTTTTCTGACTTACCGACCCCTTGACAATTCAAAAGTGCCTGTCAATGGTTTAATTGAAATAAATGCACAAATGAAAATGGAATTGGGCAGGCCACATCTACTGCATGTGGCATCAGAATTAGGTGAAAATAGCCACAGATTGGGTTCCGAAGAACAGGAACCGACGACACGGTAAACACCATTAAACAATTTTACTTGCTAAAATATTGCTCGACCGAATTGCCTTTTTGTGCATCCACGTCATTAAGTAATAACTTAAACAAAGAAAACTTTTGACCATACATACGTAGGTAGTTAGTATCTGATCTCCCAATTTTTTTTTTAACCTTGTCCCTACTTCTGACTTCTACATTTAGTCTAGCTCTCGCCAATATTTTACTGTCACAACTGTCACTATGGGAACCGAGAAAAATAGCAAAACAGTGGTACTCCGGGAGTGCCGACAGAAGTGAAAACTTGAACAATTTTATTGTGCAGGAAATACTTTTAATGAGGTGTCGGTAACAGTGTCACGAGTTTCTTTTTTCCCTTCACACAAATGCCCAACGCACTTAAAGAAGTTTTCACTTCAAAAAATTGCTGGATACATTTATGTTCGTATAAATCGACAAAATGTAGGGAGCCACTGTTTTTTTATCGCGATTTCAGGGTTTATTACAAAGTGACAGTTCAAAATGATGAGTAAAATGACTTCATATGAGGGTTTTAAATATTTCAATTATATCTTGTGTAATTATGTACTTGGATCATGCCACGAAACCTTTATAAGATCTATAAACAATTTTCAACCCCGCGCCAACCCTAAAAACCATATAGGTGACAATGATATCTATGTGTGTGTAAACCGTATATTTTTACGCGTTCCTTCGTAATATTACGAAAGCGTCTCTTTATGGAAAACTAGCTCTGTGACCCTTTTTCTACCGCTTCTGTCGTCAAATAGGACTCATACCATTTTCTTGATGTACACGGATTTGGGAACAGTTTTTCTTCCAATCTTTGTCTGACAAATAAGGCTGATAGTTCGTCTTTGATTGATAGAGTGGTATATTGTTTGGCTATGCGTTTTATGGTAGAAGTAGTGGGTGGAGCAGGGAAGTTATGGCTTGTATTGGGTGGTTATTGTTTTGTTTTGTTGAGTGAGTTATATCTTACTGAACCTCTGTGTAATATTGTGCTTTGTGGGTTTCATATTTGATCTGATGTTGAGCTTTTTTACCCGACTGCGGTGAAGCCAAAAAGGAAGGTTAGGTGTTTGACCTGTATGTATGTATGGGTATCCGTCTATATGTTTCCTCGTAAGTACTAAACGATATGTCGTTAGATTCGTCTTTATTGCGCGAGTGTCACTGGGTGTATAAAATTTAAATTTTTATTATACAATTATTGTTATAAAATTATTAGGATTTTTCGTGTCTAAATGAATGCTTAAAAATTTAAGTTACACCATATTTCAGGTCTTTGGTTTGTCACACCTGCAATACTATAATTCAATAGATTATAATGCTTGTTTTTATTCTTTTTCAGTTATGTATTTTTGCAGTCGGAGTTATTTTTTTTTTTTAAACATTATCTTACTGTTCTATTTATTTCGACGTTTAGTCTAAACGTAATTTATTATAATTTCTGAAACAACACGGATGAGTAAAAAATCAAGTAAAGTAAATAAAATAATAAGACATGAAAATATACCCATGTACTTACCTTATTTCAAATCACTATTAATTAAATACAATTGTGGTAGACCTAAATAAGTCTCCGAAAGCCGAAAATAAAACAATTTAAACCTAAAATTTCACAACACAAACAGCAATTACAATTACAGTCCAATTAATCCAGTCACATTTAATTAGTAGCAAGCACTGAAGTACTTATATTTCATTCGGTCGCTTTATACTGACACCCCGACCGTTTTCAAATAAGCAAGTTGAGTATACGTCAAAAGATTTAGAAAGTAAATTGAGCTCTTAGCACCCCGAAGGGAATGTATGACTTCCAATTTTGTTAGATAATCACGGGTGTGGGCTGAAATGTTTCGCAAGCTTCTATTGTTTCTTTTCCTGTATATGATTCGGAATGTTCAATTATGTATTATTAGAATTTTGTTTTCGTTCTGTGCTTTTCTTAGACCATACCCCTTCCTTGTGTTTATCTCACTCGCTCATTTGTGTATTTTCTAATATTAACTCAAAGCATATATTTCAATTAAACCATTTACAGGCACTTTTGAATTGTCAAGGAGTCGGTCAGTCAGAAATATAGCTGGATGTAAATTCATTCATCACTGTGTTGTAATGTCAGGGAATTGGTAAGCAAATTCATCATCCTAGCCTTTTCCCAACTATGTTGGGGTCGGCTTCCAGTCTAACCGGATGCAGCTCAATACCAGTATTTTACATGGAGCGGCTGCCTATCTGACCTCCACAACCTAGTTACTAGGTAACACGATATCCTTGGTAATACTGGTTGTCAGATTTTTTGGGCTTCTAACTACCCCTAACGACTGTCAAAGATCTACAAATGACAGCCGGAACCAACGGCTTAACTTGCTTTCCGCACGGAGGGGTCTTGGTATGTAAAGATGGTCACCCATCCACGGACCAACCGTGGCAAGCGTAGCTTAACCTGATGGATCGACTTGTGTGGCTGTTATTCCTTAGCCACAAGCTCTTCAATTGGTAAGAAAATTGACTAACATTTTAAATTGTCTTCATATTCAAATTTCAACTGTCATTCTTTGACAGTTCTATGGCATGCATAAACCACGACGGAAATTGACGAAGTTATCAATTTTCTGAACAATTCCCTGACTGTATCTAATTATAATCAGCCTATAATGTTCCCACTGCTGGGACACAGGCCTCCTCTCTGTGAGAGGGAGTGGCCCATAATCCACCACGTGGGCCCAGTGCGGGTTGATAGGATGTTACATGTCTTCGAATTTTTGGTTCTATCACCGGTTTCGTCACGATGTTTTTCTGCACCGTTTTGAGAGCAGTATGGTGATGAAATAATTAACACAAAGTAAACCGCCTGACTGGGTTCGAACCTACGACCTATATACAACTCGTAAGTCGTAGCCATTACCGCTGGACCACCACTACTGCAATCATGCCTTCTGCAAAGTTCGGTATACTATTAGTTTCCTGCTTCGGTAAATTATTGATTTAGCACCACGCATCCTATATAAGCTCTTGCTTTTAAGTTTATAGCTTCTATAGAACCTCTAGATTTGAAACTATGAACCGAAACTTGCCACTATTCAAGACAAATCTCTACAGTCACTCTCCTTCAAAATTACCCGTAAAAAAAACAGTGGCACTCCGGGAGTGCCGACAGAAGTCAGAACATGAAAAAAAAAATCGGCATTGCGGTAATAAACGCGTTGATGTCTTTTACTCCACGGTGTCGGTAAATGCGTTACAGTGTCGCGAAGTCAATGGTTTAGTCCCATCTCAAAAATGCCTAACCCGCTTAAAGAAGTTTTCACTTAAAAAAACGATTTCACAAAAGCGACGTCCATCTTCCCAACTCAAAGTATCATTATATTATGTCCGCGTAAACCTACTAAAATAAACATCAACGACCTCTTTAATTTGTTTGTCAAAAAATGAGCAACATTCGTTAAAAATACTCTTCACAATCCGTAATGACGTATTTCAACTACACAGTGCCGTGTCATGAAAGTCGCTGTAGTGTATTCGAAACTGTTTATAACCACACCCTTAGGCCCCTCGTTACCCCACTGTGCATTGAAATAGAGTTGTCAAGTATTTTGAACAAAAAAGACTTTTGAAACGACGTCGTAAATATCAGCAGATACCACACAGTGGTTTAGGAAAATTTCCCGCGACAAAATGCGACACGAAAGGGAGTTTCGAAAAATATTGGTAGATAAATTAAAATTTTCGTGCGCTTTTCCTGTGTTGCGTAGTTGTTTTGTTTTTTAATGAAGTCGCTTATGCCACAGGATGCAGTAAGATAAACTAAGTTGGCTACGATATGTTATGATTTTTTTACTTACATTTTTGTAAAGAATCGAGTATGTGTTTAGAAAAAGTCGTAGAAAATGTTTCAGAAAAATCTCGAAATTACAGAAAACACACCAACAGTAGACTTGTTGTATCCTAACTAATATTATAAATGCGAAAGTGAGTGTGTTTGTTTGTTACGCTTTCACGCTAAAATGGTTAAACGGATTTGGATGAAATTTTGCACATGGGTAGACCATGATCTGGGTTAGTACATAAGATACTTTTTATCTCGATATTCTCAATGGATCGAGAGTTATGCAGGTGAAACCGCAGGGCGCACTTAGTAAATAATAATAATAAGTCTGCTGATACATAGAGCAACTTCAAACAAACGCAGACTGTTCAACATTGGCGTCCTTGGCAGTTCCGTTAACTCAGAAAGGGAATCCAGTAGCACAACATTATTATACATGCGTAACAACTATCTAACAATGAAAGTTATGCAAGTTACTCCACGTACTTCCTAGCGACTAGAACCAAACCTAATTTCCAAGCTAACTTTACGGTAATCTCATGTGTATTTACAGCCAAACAAGAATAAACAAAAGATATATATATAGTTCGCAAACAGCCCTTAGAATAACATAGAACCATTAAGAAAACGTTGTTCTTGCTTACTGCACCCATTAGGCGTATAAAACTATCGTTAATCCCGCCCTTGACCGAAACAAAACCAATTATGCTTTCAATAAATCTCCGAACGTGTCCAATGGTCAACCCACGTAGTTTAGATATACTCTTACAATTTCCTGCTCCTAAAATTGCACCTTAAACAGTAAACCACAAGATTGAAAATTCGTTATCATTATAAACATAAATAATATTTTTATTGTTCCTTCAATTTTGACTACAAAAATTACGTTGCGTAAACATTGGGCGCTGGAATTTCATTTTAAATGGATTCTTTGAGTTTTTCTGTTATTCTTCAGCCCAATTTTTTTTTGATAAGGTCGACGCTTCTTTGACGCTTTAAAAATATTTATTCGTGTTGCCAAGGGAATCTGATGAAATGAAAAATGATAAACATTTCCTGCCTCTGGCACAGTATAATAAAGTAACAGTATTATGTCTCGGCAGCGACCTTGAAATAATTACCTATGACCCGGCCGCTCGATAGATAAACCTTCGGCGTCCGTGCGTAACTGCCGCGCACTCGAGACTGTTGCGTACTGATATACCTACACTGAGATTTCGAAGCGCTTCGTTTAGGCTGTTTTCTATGAAGACTTACTGTTACTTATTTATACTGTGCCTCTGGTACCCAATGTTGATTGGTGATTTTTTAAATTAAAAGTTGTGTATTTCGAATGTCAAGTCTTTCCCACAATGACAGACAGATGTGGCAATATATTTTTAATGGTTTTTGGACGATCCGTCTGTTTGTAAGCGGCCATAATTACATCTGTTGGTGAATGATTGCCATTCTTAAATTACCAGTCGATGGTAAAGTTGGATAGTACATTCAGACCGTGCAAAAGTTCTTTCTTTGTAAGGTTTAAAACTCTTTTATTATCACTACCATCATCATCTTCTTCATACTTAGTTAAACGTAGTCCTTAATAAAAAATAAGTTCTCATTCGATTATTTCTTCTTCAAAAACAATCTGCACGATATCAAAGGAATCGGAATAACAGTTCTCAGGGAGCCGTGTATTTGTTGCAAGATTAGGAGAGAGGGGGGAGGTAACAAAAACAAAGAGTTGCTTATCTTCCCCAGTGAGTTGTAACCGTCAACTAATGGAAATTGATTGTTATGGGTTCTGCTGCTATTGGTTACTATCTTGCCACTGGCCTCTCTGACCAGTGGGATGAGAATTTGGTAGTTTGAATTAGAATTTGATATTCATTTTGAGAGAGCAGTGGTGGCCCAGTGGTTACGGCCGCGACTTACGAGTTGTAGGTCGTAGGTTCGAGCCCAGACAGGCGCTTTGCTTTGTGTAAATTATTTCATCACCACTGCTCTCAAAACGGTGAAGGAAAACATCGTGAGAAAACCGGCATGTTCTAGAACTGAAAATTCGAAGACATGTGACATCTACCAACCCGCACTGGGCCCGCGTGGTGGATTACGGCCCACTCCCTTTCACAGAGAGGAGGCCTGTGTCCCAGCACTGGGAACATTTATAGGCTGATGATGATGATGATTCATTTTGAGTGTATTGAAAGATTGGAAATATGAGATGAATTCTGAGATTTTTATGCGATCTACTGCTATATACAGGGTGGCAGGGACATCGACGCAAAAACTGATATCATGGATTCAGTAGGTACATCATTCTGAATCGCCTTTTTTTTTTTTTGGGTGGGAAATTATCAAATAACTTCTCCCGCTCTGGGCGGAGCGGGAGGGCGTGTCAGACTCTTACTGACTAAAACCCACCCGTGTTCCTTCGGTTGCCCTGTTGCCGGGGGCCACGATTTCCCGATCGGTTTGCTTCGAACCCCCGGCAGGCATTGGTCCTAGTGGACCCCGTCAATTCTGCTGACATCTCTTTGAGGCGCGCGTGGAACACAACGCGCCGTCGACCCGGGCTTGGTCCTTATCGGACGGCGAGCTACCCATTGCTCACCGTCCGCAAGCCCGCGCCTACGGTGGCTGGAAATCGGCTCGCGATTCCCGCCCCGGGCGTCTCCTCCTGCGGCGGTTAGGGGCGTGAGGGCGCGAAATTTGCCTCTCCCTCACGCGTTCCGCCTCCTCCTTCGCGAGCATTACCGCTTCGCAGAAGGAGGTGACGGCCTGCCATTTCCTCTCGCTCCGTACCATGGCCTGAACCAGGGCCGGACGCGAGAGATCACCGCCGCCGATCGCCTCTACGAGAACACGGCGTTGCTCCGCCCAAGCCGGGCAGACCTCCACCGTATGCTCCACCGTGTCCTCAGGCCGATCCACACAATGGTGACACCCGGGTGTTTCCTCCCGCCTTATCCTGAACAGGAACCTCCCGAAGCAGCCGTGTCCGGTGAGGACCTGCGTCAGGCGGAAGGTGAGAACGCCGTGGCGTCTCTCCAGCCACTCCTCAAAGACGGGTCTTATCGCCGCGATTGTGGCGTGCCCAATTCTGAATCGCCTGCGTTGAATTTTTTCGTCGATTATTTAAAAACAAACATCTGTTTCATAGAAAAGTGCTATCTATACCTACGCGGTCAAAATGTGTAGAACTGTTTTTTTTTTAAATAACCGACGAAAAATTTCAACAGAATCATGTACTTTTTTATTTATTTTATTTGTTCATATGTGTGATATTGGCATGCAGTGTTATAAGTACATGGAATAATGCTAACATGTTTACCATATTGTCATGGTGTGCAAATATTGAAATACAAATATAGTATTTAAAAAAAATATAACAAAATTCATTAACATTGACAATGCTGACATAAGTTAATAAAGTGAATACATGAATACGTACACACGGCTACACATCAAGCTATACATTTCCAGATTATGCTGGTCACGTATTGTATAGGATTTCCGTACAATAGGAGCTCAGCTTATACTGGATATGTATAGATTGATGTGTAGCCGTGTGTACGTACTGAATCCATGGTAACAGTTTTCGCGTTGATGTCCCTGCCACCCTGTATCTATATAGTTTAACATTAAATTGGGATTACACAGGGGTGTAAAAACATTAAAAGATACAGTACGATAGATCGGAAAATTCAATTAGTTTTTTTTATATGTACTTGGTTAGTGGATACTAATGTAGACTACACTCTGACGAGTAATATAAAAAAGTCACTAACTTATCATGAAATATTTCCGAAACCACGCAAGATAGCTTCTTGAAATAAAAAGCAACATTCAAGTGTATTTGATAGCGCATGAAAAACACCTATAAAACTATTTTCAATATTTTTGTGTGGTGTATTTTTTTGGCACTTGCAAGTAGCTTTTTTATATTGGTCGACAGTGTAGTTGTATACTAGTGCCGATTCCCTTATTCACAAACTAAACTAAATTTAAGTTCAGTGCATCTTTTTCTTTCTATTTCATTAAGAAAAGGACAGAAGATAAATTTTAGTTTAGTCCTGTCAAATTAATCAAATAAAATTCTAAATCAAATAGAATTCTTAATAAAATAGAAAGAAAAAGATGTGCATCTTTTTCTTTCTATTTCATTCAAGAACTTAAATTTAGTTTAGTTTGTGAACAAGGGAATCGGCACCATTGTCAGCGTGCACATAGTTGAAAGCTAGTAAAAAAAAAAAAACGAAACCACTTAAAATTCCTAAAATACCTATCAAACGTTTAACACAGCATTAAAATCCTGAACCAAAAATACCTGCACTTAACCAACCACATGAGTAGCTTGCAAGAGACAATGTCAAAACAAGTGTATTGGCGCCAATGAGTCCATTCGAAACTATTGACAACCGAACAATCATCGCCTGTGTGACTATGTCAAAAGCATTGACAGCTTGATATCCAATAAATTGGAGTGCCTCCGACTGCCCCCGAATACTCCCGAATGATTCCGATACACCGCTTTGATGTGCGCACCGCTTCCTCCAACTGTCATTTATTTGTTCCATGTTCAACTTTGTTTGTTTTCTAGTAGAAAATTGTGTGGACATGGGATGGCCATTTAAAATATTGGTTGGGTTTATTTCGGATGAAAATAAAGTTGGGACTTGGGACGTGTTGGTGACGTTGGTTTTGTTACTTATCTATAGAATGATTTATGTGGTTTTCGACACTTTGAAATGCAAAAAATAAACTCAGAAGGTTAATTTAAAAAAAAAGACGATCGCATTTTATCAGTATATCATCACTTGCAAGGTATTCAACTGAATGAATTTATGAGATAATCAGACGGAAAAATAAATAAACGTAGATCGACACAGTTCTTTTTATTGAAACGCTAGAGGTTAGCGCCAGAAGAACAAAAAAAAAAGACTATGTTATTTGTACTCACAACTGTATATTTTTACAAAACAGGGTCATCACCTTCCAATTCTCTAAAGCGTGCCGTTTTAATGGCGTCATTCATTTAACACACATAATATACAGTTTCGCGTTCTTCTTCTTTTCGTGTGGTTAGTGACTAACCTGGTGTAAGAGTTTTAAAGCCGCTCATGGGCCTCTGACTTGGCTTCACATGTCGTCGAGAAATATCTCTCAGGTATGCCTGATTCTTCGTGTTGTTTTCCTTCACCGTTGAAGGCACGCACGGTCATCAGTGATGAGACCGTACATCCCGTGGAAGTGCGGACTCTTTCTACTTAAACCTTCCACAACCGCGAGATTTTCAGTCTCAGGGAACATTTTCCTTCAAATTGACGTGGGTATGCACCGAGATGTGGTCGCAGTGGACAAAGGTCTCACCCCGCTCTCCTTGGCGAAAAAGAACTGGCGCAAACCTGAAGTACTTGATACTAACGATCGTAAGGAAGTATGGCAGGACAAAGAGCTACACGGGCGCTTTTTCCGGGCCCTCCACGGGCCTGAAGTAGACTTTTTGGCATCTGTATCCTGGCTGCGTTTCGGCGACCTCTTCGGGGAAACCGAAGGTTTTGTCTGTGCGATTATGGATGAAGTTACCATGACGAATAATTATCGGAAATACATTGTCAAAGACGGTACGGTAGACATCTGTCGGGCATGCCATCACCGTCTCGGTGAGTCAATCCGACATTGTTTCCGGTTGTCTTTTTTAAAAATTTAATTAACGAATGATTTTATGATAATATAATTTTTATGATTACTGGTCACTAGCCCTACCCGTGTGTTAAATGAATGACGCCATTGTAGCGTCACGTTGTACAGCACTAGCCAATTACTACCAAAACTGAAACAACACACTTGTGTATCCAACCACTACATATTACGAAACAACTGCTGGCAAACGTACCGATCTGTGACCAAGCTGTGGTGTTTGAGATTAGTGCCAGTGACAAACGGTTATAACAAAGGAAGTAATGCGGCCGGACGTGTAAACCTAGCTTTAGTCTCCAGTGCGTACCCGGCCTTAGACTTAGGTCCAGGCTGAATTGAATTTACGGACGCCGCTCGTAATTAAGATTTGGGATTAAGAGGAATATTAGAACGTAATCGTTTATGAAATATGGAATGGAATAAGGAGGTTGGGTATTATGCCAGTTGTTCTTTTGATTATTGTTTTTTGTTTTGTTATTTCTGATTATAATCTACTTTATTATTTGTTTTATAAGCAAAGACTTAAAGGACTGGTCTCTGATGTCTGTTGGCTGTGAAAAAAGGGAAGGCAGAACTTGTTCTTTAATAGGTAGTTATTTTAGATTATCCTCAAACTGAGATGCTTTTAACAAGAAAAAAGTTAAACATAATTTTTTTGTCGATGTGAAGGTATATGTTTATTTATTTCTATTTTTATTTTTATTTTAAATTTGTAGTTTTAGATAATGTAGATACTTTAATAGAATTTAAATGTTAGTTTTTTATTGAATTTCTCATGTATGTTTCCAAATTTAAATTTTTACTTTAATTTATTTACTATTAAATGTTGGTAGTCAATTCGTAGGCTACAAGGTTGTGTCTATATAAGTCCTGTGTAGAACCACTAACTCCCAAAATACAAGCTTGACTTAGTTTGGGAGTTGGTATATCATTAATACTTGCTGCTGTACAACCATCAAACACCTTGAAAATTGTACTTCATAGATTATAGTTTTTGTTGTACTTTGAGAGTGAAATGAATTTATTTATTTATTTAAATTTAAATAATAATTAAGTACCCCGAGGCAAAAGGAGTATGTAAGATACAATAGACGTGGATATATTTAGTAACCTGTTCCGCTTAGCTATTTCTAAAGAGCCATAAAAAACTCCTGAAAGAAATCGACACGTGTTTCACCTCTCAACGAGGCATCCGCAGGATGACAATGGATTTGTTGCGAACCCGAACACGGCGTGTTGCCACACCGAGCGCTGAGCGCAGATTAAGTATGTAAGGATCGTACTCGTAGCAGGTGGCGTTCTGTAGTTTCTGCCTACCCCATATGAACATAGGCGTGAGTTTATGTATGTATGTATGTAAGTACCTAATAATTAGTAACTGTGACTGTCGTTGTTAAATCAATCTTGCATTTTATGAGAATTTCCCACCGTTATTTTGCAATAGTGTGTCTTGATTCTCCTAATAAACCAATATGTTGGCTAAAACACATAAATTAATCGACCATTACTTTTTCAAGATTTTATTTACATATTTTAAAAACTTATAGAATTAAAATAATAATATGTACAAGGATGTACAAAAAACAATATACGTATAGCTTGGACCCTGCTCCCGACACGCCCAGACCACTATTTATTATATTTGATAAATGTTTTTTATATCTTTTTAGTACAAGAAATATTTAAAAATGTAATTAGATATGAAATAAAATAAATAAAAGACATAATAATTTTAACATTTATTACCTGAAACAATAAATTAAAAATAAATTGAGTAGGCTCTTGTTTTGAAACAAATAAGGTATTTTACAACAAGGGCCTACTCAGTTTCTTTATTGTTAAAGATAAAAGCTAAAATTTTACACCGTATTTTAAAACAAAAGGTAGAGAATAGATTTTTTTAAAGGCCATTATTCGCTGATATTCACACTCAGCTGCCTTTTAAAGATGATGTAGCGTGTTAATAATAAAAAATCGGCCAAGTGCGTCTCAAATCACGTACAATTAAGGGTTCCGTAGTTGGTATAAATTTATCCCAGGAACATACTTTACATTGTGGTTGAAAAAAATATTATTCCATGCATTTCAACTGCAAATGTAAGTTTGTACGCACAATATTGTGAGATTTACCATAGACTTTTTTGCCATAGGTTTTCCTGTAATCTATTATATATATAGAATTATTTTCTGTATTTTTTTCAAAATTTTAGTCTGTAGCTTCGGAGATAAGGGTCGATTTTCATTTATTTTCTTAAAACTATTTATATTAAAAGTATTAAAAAAAATACTTCAGAGACCCTCACAGTAAGCCCTTTCATTTGATATGTCACACGGTACAGTGTGCGAAACTTTATTTTTAATTTGTTCAATTGTCTCCCAAAGTGACCCTTTTATTAAAAATTATTTATTTACGTAACATGTTCGTGTTTGGGTCATAGAAATAGATATGTGTACCAAATTTCAAATTAATCGGTCCATTAGATTCGTAGTAAATTGGCTGTGACAGATGGACAGACAGACGCACGAGTGATCCTATAAGTTTGCCGTTTTTTCAATCGGACATACGGAACCCTAAAAATACGAGCCGTTGTTTAAAAAAGTCTTTCGAAGCGAAGTGAAAATCTCAAAGTTAAAAGCACTACATAACATAAAATGACCTTGACCATGATGTTTGACCTTGAAATCTTCAAGATCAAACATTAAAAAAAAACTGAGCGAAAATTGACACTTCGATTTTCCATAATCACGTCAACAAATCAGTTTCGTCTCTATAACTATCTCGTATGTACAGTAATATGTTTTACAAGCAGCGATGCCAGACGGCCCGATTTTGGCGGGAAATCCCGATTTTATATCAAAATTAAATGTAACGTGCGGGACAAGTCCAGTCCCGCTTTTCGGGAATAACTCGACCGTGCGTGCAGAATGCTGAGGAAGCGCAGCCGGGTGGCACAGACAAGTGTGGACTGATCCGGCGCGTAATCTCACTAGCTCCTTAGATTATATTATTTGAAACACCACATTTTTCTAATGAACAAAACTATTTTTAACTTTGATTTTTGCTTTTTATTTTTTTTTACTAAGAAGACTAAGAAGATTTAAAATATCATATTTTTATTCAAATACATTTTCTACGGCTATTTTTGCTGTCTATTGTTACGTAAACGTAACTTAAAACTCAAATAAAAAGGTAAATATTTAAAACTTCTGATTATAATTACGTTTTTTTACTATGTCCCGCTTTTTAGGGTTCCGTAGTAAACAAGGAACCCTTATAGTTTCGTCATGTCCGTCTGTCTGTCTGTCTATCTGTCTGTCTGTCTGTCTGTTTGTCCGCGGTCTAGCTCCGAGACTCTTAGTACTAGAAAGCTGTAATTTGGCATAGGTATACATATTACTTATGCCGACAAAGTGGTAAAATAAAATTATGAAAAACATTTTTTTTTAGGGTACCTCCCATACACGTAAAGTGATGTTTTTTTTTTTTTTTTTATCCCACTATGTGTGGTATCATTGGAAAGGTCTTTCAAAAACATTGTGAGTATGTTAAAACCATTTTTGAATTCAGAGATCCGTTTGCGAAATATTAAGCTTTAAGGTGAAAATTTTTGTTAGAGTCAAGTGTCCCCCCCCCTGCCAGCTAAATGGTTGGTTTCACATATGTGAAAAAATTCGCAACAGTAGCTTATATAACAAATTTAAAAGGAAAACTATCACAGCTGAGTAGGCTTTACAAGTTAACGAGTAATAATCGACCAACTTAGATTTGCGGTTGTAAAAACATATTCTCCCATACAGAATGTATCGGAGAACATGTTTCTCAACTACAAAGTTAAGTTTGTTCTTGGGATAAATTCATTTCAACTACGGAACCCTACATTGTGTGTGGTCCGACATGCACTTGACCGATTTTTCACTTAAAAATGTTCCAGAATCCCAAAATAGCAAAAAAAAAAAAACTAGCAACGCTGATTACAAGGGACTTTTTGTGACTTATAAAATACGTCCTATCTACCCAAAGCCTTAAGTTCTATCACAAAGCTTCCTGACTGACCACTCTTTTATAAGCTTGGCATAGCCCATACCGTAGCGAGAGTTGTACGATACCTTCAATACAGACCAACGCAGTGATTCAGAAGCCATCAAAAGCGTTTCAGACCAGTCGACACTTTGCCACGATATCGTTGCATGTTCCCATCGATGTAGTTGCACCCCAGAATCGAAAAAAATAAACGTAGTGCGACGGGATTCGATTGAATGGCCGCACGAGTTTCGATACAAACGCAATGGAATTTTCTGGATGGACTTTGTTCTGTGAAGGTGAAACAGTGTGAACAAAAAGTAGTGTATACAAGGTGTTCCTTTTGAGATCCCGTAACTCTAGGGTATTAATGAGATAATGTCAAAGAATCAACTGACATACAAATTATTTTCACTTATTTTTTATTTTTAAGATAACATGACATTAGACTCTCGATGTATGTATCTAAGTTTCATTGATAAGTAAGAGTAAATAATTTTCATTCAAACCAATCATTCATATTTAAAGCTAAGAAAACGCGACGTTGTAAATTTTTAGGATTCCGTACCTCAAAAGGTAAAAAACGGAACCCTTATAAGATCACTCTCTTGTCCGTCTGTCCTTGTGTCACCACCGATTTTCTCAGGAACGGGTGGACCTAGCAAGTTTAAATTTATACCAGATACTGAAGTCTATAAAGTTTTTCGTTTTAGGTGTATAAAAATCAAGGTCCTAAATCAACACGATAAAAAGATATGGGCAAATTTAGATTTTCACGAAAACTTGTAAGTACCAATATTTACCTTAATTTTCGACTTTTTTTATTTTTCTGAATTTTCCCTTTATTTGTTCTGTACTCGACTCGCTCTTGACCGGTTTTTTGTTACTATGAAGAAAAAAAGTCTGAATTAAATGTTTTTTTATTTTTATAGTTCACGCAAGGGTTTATGTGTACAAATAATTGCGACTGTCAAATTATTTCGAATGAAAAATGATAAATAAAAAAACATGTTCCAGTTGATTCTTTGATATGGTCTCATTAATATTCTAAACATAACATAACATAACATCACGCCTTGTTTCCCCGAAGGGTTGGGCAGGGGTGACCCTGTAGCAGGTACACCCACATTTCGCCAGTTATGTTTTAAGTCCCATGTAATAGGGGGCGAGCCTATTGCCATCAACCGGGCACAAATCCAGACTCCGGGCTGCTACTGAGAAATTCCAGATAGAAAAATCCAATAACACTTGCCCGACCCGGGAATCGAACCCAGGACCTCATGCTCAGCAGTAGCGCTTGCGACCACTAGACCAACGAGGCAGTGTAAATATTCTAAAGTTTTGGAATATCAAAAGGAACAGCTTGTATAAGTTTGATATTGATGCAGGTACTTTAATTGGCCTAATTTCAAACACACACACACACTGTTGACTTTGCTTAAGGTGACGATAACCGACTTTTAATGATTTTATACAGAAGATCACGTCTAAACGAGTAGTGTTAATGATTTGAAAAAAATATACGTAAAATTAGAGCACTTACTTAATATCTTCATATAGGATTATATAAGATTACGTTTTTATTACATAGTGAAATTAATTTCTAAAGTTATGTCTAACGCGGATGAAAAAATAAGAATCACATATAATCTATTAAGCGTATTTTTCTGAAACCGTCACCATTTTAAAGTAGTATACGTGTTTTATTAAAATACTTTCTGTTTGACGTATAATAAATTAATAATGCGTCTAATTTGGGCAGCGCTCCTTGATGGGCGAATTCTATTACGTCGACTGGACGTACGACGCGTTGCGTGAGCTCAGTACAGAACACGCAAGCTAACCACTCAAGGTCACTGGCATATATCTGCGTCTTAATAAGTGTAATGGTAAATAATTGAATTGATGACTTTTATTTATTGCTGGCGTCTTAGTGAATTACACATTGAACGTTATCAAATTGAAGCTATAAATTCTTGGCCTAGCAATTTACCCGTGGCAGAGTATTTGATAGATTTTCGACAAAGAATTAACCTAGATTCAGAGAACGCCATTTCTTTTTTTGTAGATACCAAACAAATTACATTTTTCTTAACTTTGAAAATATACTTACGCCGAAAAGACAGTTTTCTGTCAGTTTATCACTCTCCTTGGTTCTTCATAAAAGTCAAAAACCGACCAAGATATCTCCTAACCACTTCAAACTTTAGCATTATAATTCTCAAGCCTTACCTAGCAACAGTGTTGTTCGATACAGAGAGCACTAAACATCCGTCTCCGGTGTCCAATGTCGCAGGTGCTGCTAACTATCGCCTCTCCAGCCACTACGCGAGCAATTTATAGTTAATGTGTGGAGGCTTTGGTAAGTTGCTGTCTCAGAGTAGGTTGTGTTTCCTAAGGGTATCGTGAAGTATCGTCATAGTAGGTTAACATTATTATAACTGTAAATTGAGCTATGTAACAACCAAATATTAATGCTACTAAAAAGTCTGCTTTAGGTCTACCAAATTCTGTGTTGTTGTAATGATGTTTCTCTTATAAAGAAAGTTATTGTCAGTGTCTGATAGACCTCCACCGGGACCTCAAGATGGATATCGTAAACATTGTTATACAAAAATATGCAGAAGCTCATGAACACAGACTTCATCATCACGTGAATGTTGAGGTGATCCAACTCCTTAACAACACTGAATTAGTACGAAGACTAAAAAGGGTTAAACCTTTTGAGTTAGTTTAGTGCAGAGTAAGTGAACTTAAACTGTGGTGCAAGTGCTGACTTTTACAAAGAACACGTGAATCAAATGTCTTCCCCTTAACTTATAGTGAATAAGAAAGACGTTATTGGACGACTTCTTAATTATATAGTTACTTAGCAGTTTAAGTTATATTTAAATTACTTATTAGCTAATAGGCTAGATTGTAATGTGAATAAAGTATCACCAATTGTGTAACTTTATAAAGGAAAAAAAAAAGTGTCTGATAGACAACAAATTGTTTGAGTTTTATTTGGTGTTGACTGGATGTAAGCGCAATGCGCCTACATCCAGTCAACACCAAATAAAACTAATCACCAAGTAATCCATTATTTTATTTTTTTATACCGCCTGAGTTGCGCCTGGCGCAACTCAGGCGGTTTAAAAAAAAAATTGAATTCCTGGAAGAATTTGGGATAGGCCTTTGCCCAGCAGTGGGACAGAATGGGCTAAAGAAAAAAAAAAAATTGCAAGAATACGAGTAGGTACAATAAGTTTACATAGTAAGTTTCCGTCATATTCTACCAGCTATTAGATTTGCACATCTGACTTGAAGGTTTTTAGTAAAATACTAAGTAGGTGATGATAGTACTTACAGTACTTAAATACAAAAACTTTAAAGACGAGAATAAAAATTGTTTAAAAAAAAAAACAGTGGCATTCCGGGAGTGCTGACAGAAGTGAAAACTTGAAAAAAAATCGGCACCGCGGTAGTCAACGCGTTGATGTCTTTTCAATGGTCAAAAGCTGGTGTCGTCACAGTGCCGCGAAATCAATGGTTTAGTCCCATCTCAAAAATGCCCAACGCGCCTAAAGAAGTTTTCACTTCAAAACATATCATCATTTATCTATCTGTCTTTCTTTTGTTTGTTATCAACGAGCTGATAAGGATGTGGAAGGTAACATAAAGGTTACTGCAGACAGGCGCGACGCGACAGCGCGATTCGACTCTTGTAGAACAATTTCAACGAAAACTTCATGGAAATTCTTCTACCAGAATTGCGTCGCATTGTTGCGTCACGTCTGTCTGCGGGAAGTCATAAGTCTATTTGACCACCAGTCAAATAGAGGGAAGAGAGGTCCTTCGTTGTGAGTAGAGATTTATATTCTATTGAATATTATGTTAGTAAATCCTATTAATTGAAGCAGCTCAAAACTAAACCAGATTAATATTTATTAGATATTTAGTGAAGTTAGTAGAAGAAGAAGTATTTAGTGAAGTTGAATTACATTTACGACCTAAATGTTGTAAACACGCTGAATTTCTAACTAATTATGTCAAATTGTCATGGTCTCTATAATATCCTTTTAATTAGATTATGTCCGAAATGAATGAAACAGGCGGATTACACAGAGGTAGATTTAAGCGTATTACAATTTAATTACAGAGTTACGAAATAACGTTTTAGTGCCAACCTAACATACGTTTTAGCTGAAAATTAATTAAAACTTTTTCTTTTATCGTTAAGCAATAAGTTAAGATATTATTTTTTATAATTTCAAAAGCTCGAGTAAGATACATATATATAGAACATTAGCTGCGCCTTTCGGTTTCACCTGCATAAGTCTCGATCTCGTTGGAATATCGGGATAAGAAGTGTCCTATACAATTTTTCAGGTTATGGTCTACCTATGTGCAAAATACTAACAGCCGCTCGGGTCGATCTGTCAGGTTAAGCTACGCTTGCCGGGGCTGGTCCGTGGATGGGTGACCATTTATACATACCGCGACTCCTCCGTGCCTCGGAAAGCACGTTAAGCCGTTGGTCCCGGCTGTCATTCGTGGATCTTTGACAGTCGCTACGAGTCGTCAGAAGCCCGAAAGTCTGAAAACCAGTCTTGCCAAGGGTTATCGTATTACCCAGTAACTGGGTTGTGGAGGTCAGATAGGCAGTCGCTCCATGTAAAATACTGGTATTCAGCTGTATCCGGTTAGACTGGAAGCCGACCCCAATATAGTTGGGAAAAGGCTAGGCAGATTGATTGGTCTACCTATGTGCTAAATTTCATTCAAATCCGTTCAGCCGTTTTAGCGTGAAAGCGTAACAAACAAATAAACAAACAAACGAAACTCACTTTCTCATTTTTAATATTATTAAAGTTACGATTAGAATGCTTTATTGTAAACCAAATTTATTATAAATCTCATATACAAAACCATAAAAAAAGAAAAACAGTGACACTCCGGGAGTGCCGACAGAAGTGAAAACTTGAAGAAAAATCGGCACCGCGGTAATCACGTCGCGCGCGCGGTGTGGTCACGGTGTTGCGAAAACAATGGGTTAGTCCCATCTCAAAAATGCCCAACGCATCTAAAGAAGTTTTCACATTAAAAAAAAACCTAAATAATAATGCTTTCGCAAGTTCTATCGTCACTTACTAAACATTATCATTGTCATCAAAAAAGATTTCTTTATTAAAAACGCCACATTTAGACAAAATCTCTAGAACAGCGAAAATACCTGGCTTTTCCCACCCTCACTTTTCACTCGACGTCTCCGAAAATACATAAATCATATCCACAAAGTTGTGACTCGACCACTTCAATTTCTCTGTAATTTACGTCTTCACTTGTATTTTTACACGACTGCTCTAGAAAGGTTTTGTCATATTTATGTACTTAGTACCTGGTCGACCGATCTCTGCTCACGTGAAAAAAGATAAATATATCGTCCAGGTATACCAACGTTGTGTCACTTTCCCGAGGCTGTGAATATAGAGAAAACGCATTTTCCCAGATCTGAGACCTAGCTAGATCGATTTTTTGCCCCCGTAAACCCCTCTAATGTAACTTTCATAGAAATTGTTAAAGCCGTTTTCGAGAACGTGATTACAAATATTGCTCATTGAATAGTATAGGATTTAATCATGTGTTTATTTCGGACATACCTGGCCAGTTTGGTACTTAAACGATTTGCTAGTTTATAACGCGGCGATTAGCACGTGATTAAAAACGTTTTTGAGTAGTAGGTATACAAAAATTTAGTTTATTAAAAACTGTAATCCGACTACGGGAAAATAATAGTGGTCTAAAAAGTACGAAACAAGCAAATATCTGCATCGGTACAAAAATGGTCAAGATAAAACCGTCATCGCATGCCATTATAACTTTGTAAGTGTTCCTGGCACCCTCATGAGATACAGGCATGCGCCCACGGCTTATTCATCAAAATCGGTTCAGTAGTTAAGGTGCAATCGTGGAACACACGTAAAAACATACAAACATACATACATAGACTGCTAAAATCATAATTCTTTCTTTTGGCTTTGCCGTAGTCAAGAAAGCTCTTCTGTAATTAGTATTAGTAACAGACCGTTTATTCAAAACAGACTAGAAGAAAATAATAGAAAAATACGTACAGACGCCAGCACATCAAGCTACCACAATCTGTCAAATTTATTTATTAGATTTTCAACTTTATCGTTAGTCCAAATAAGGTTCAAAGTTGATTGGGAAAATTTTACAGTTTCGGGTAGCATGATGTGCTGGCGTCTGTACAAAGGTGGTGCTTCAAAAGAAACAATAATAAAATTAATGACTTTCGATTTATGTTACAGAGCTCTAAAATAAATCATTTAGCTTAAACATGTGTCACATCAATCACCACGGTTAAACAGAGTATGTGGGAACTTACCTATATAAGGTATGTGTATAACCTATTTACCAAGTAATGTGAGGCTATTGTTTTCGAAGCCAAGCATCCAGCTCATCTAGTTTGTGACGATAAATAGGGCAGCCGCCTGGAAATACTAATTAGCCAGCGAGATGTGTTGGCAGTTCTAGTTCAAGTGCAAGTTGATAGGATGTGGAAAAATGAAGCGTTTAAGTTTTGTCTACTGAGGCGTGTTGATGGTGACCTGGTTAATTAGTGCCAAAGCAAATTGAGCAATGTTGACTTTTATTAAAGTGAAAACTTCTTTAGACGCGTTGGGCATTTTTGAGATGGGACTAAACCATTGATTTCGCGACACTGTGACGACGACGGCTTTTGACCATTAAAAAGACATCAACGCGTTATTACTGCGGTGCATGGAGTAAAAGACAGCAATGCGTTGATTACCGCAATGCCGATTTTTTTTCAAGTTTTCACTTCTGTCGGTACTCCCGGAGTGCCACTGTTTTTTTGGTGACAACCAATAGGAGCAGTGCTGTATGACGTAATTTTAGTGAACGTCCAATTTTAGTTGGAACTTTTAAGCTATTGCATAGCTTTTATCGCGGGCTTTGAGCGCAGCGACCGAATCAAAAAATTCTATAACGAAAAAAACCTAACATCCCCACTCCGCCTACCATGTAATGACGGTTGACATGGATGACATAAAAAAAATTACGTTCCCATGACAACATCCCGTTGTCATGGGAACGTAATTTTTTTTATGTCATCACGTCATCATCCCAAGTGTAGCGTTGACAAATAAGAAGTATGGAGGTTACAAATGCTATGCAATACCTTTATCGCGGCAGTCCCCGAGTGCCACACTTTTTTTTTAAATTATTTGGTTAGCCAACTATTTTTACACAATATATTCAAGAGACTGGCGGCATTGCCACGTTGTATGGCAATACTTAGCCACTGGCCAAGGTAAAAACTTGCCCTTGGGTCACGGCAAGTGTCAAGTGTCATTACTACTTTTAGAAAACTTAGCACCTATATGGAAAACTAAACACATTAGGAGGAACATATTATTGTAAAACTGTTTTTACCCGACTGCCCCAGAAGGAGGGTCGTTAGATTCGTCTTAATTGTGGGAGTATCATAGACTATATAATATTTATATATTGGATCTGCAAATACAAAAAAAGGGAGGAGTAGGTTTAAAAAAAAACGACATTATTGGTATCAAATAAAAGCTAGTAATGAGTCAATATATATTATTTTAATAAAACTAAAAAGCTTGAAATAAAAAAAAAAAAACAAAAATCCCGACTGCAAAAACAAATTACTGAAAAGAGAAAAACAAGCATTATGATCTATAGAATTTTGGCGGGACAAACAAAATTTACACCATCATTTCAGGTTATTGGTTTGTCCCGCCAGCAATACCAAAATTCTATAGATTATAATGCTTGTTTTTCTCTTTTCAGTTATGTGTTTTTGCAGTTGGGTTTTTTGTTTGTTAAATATTTTTTTAAATATAATTCTTGTATTGATATCGCTGCGTTTAAAAACACATACTAATCTTACTCTCCCATTCTCTTGAAATAGTAGATAAACAACACGTAAAACACACGAGATAAAAACCTCTGCGTAAATCTTCACAGTACTTTACAACCTCAAGTCTTCACGTCGTCAACATAGAAAACGCAATACCCCAAACTATGAAGTAAACGTTTCATACCAATAAAATCGACAGCACTCGATCACGTTGCTCGCAAAATATATTAACGGTGTTCATATAAAAAGGCTGAGGTCTTATCGGCACGAAGCAGCCGTTTGAGGCAGGGTCAGCTGTATAAATATGGATTAACCAGAGGAAATATGAGAGAACATAGGAGGAATAAACCCTTGTTAGCCCTGCAGTACTGCGGTGGTAATATGCCAAGAGGCGGGCGGTTTTTTCTTTGGAGAAAAGGTGGTTAATTGTTGATAACATTAACGATTAGCTGGATGAAAGTTTGCTTCGTTTTAGAACTGTCCAATATTGGAACTTAATAGAATACAAGCTCTAATAAATAATCGAGGTGGCCCTCAAACCATTGTCTAGTGTACGCATCACACTGATGTCAGGCAAAATCTTGCATCGCGTAAGCAGTGTTTACCGCGTGACTTATATACAACATACCGACATCAATCTTCGGGCAGTAGCCCACCAGACACAACAACTGTAAGATCAAGTAGTACGGTTATGGAATACCTTGCCTGTGTCGATAAGGCGTGCTCAATCTTTGTCCACTTAAAATTTTGGTGAAAAAACACTTCCTCTCTCCTTAAATATCATCATTACATATAGTTCCTTGCTTTTGTTTCATGTTTATATATTTATATAGATAAATAAATGCTTTATGTATACATATGTTGTATATGTAAATGATACACCACTGACTACCAGCAGCATTATTGTCTCCCCTTTTCCATTTAAATCCATCCAAAGGTTGTCTGTAAAAGATCGCTTTTAGCGATAAGACCGCCCGTTGTGTCACCCAATGTAAAATTTATAAATTAATGTCTGTCATTTTATGGTGTACATAATAAAGAGTAATCTATCTATCTATATATCTATCTGTTTGGTCGAAAGATCCTCCCTTTTCTATGATTAACATTTTGTTCTTCATAACTCTATAGTCTCAAAGTAGGTACTGCTCTTCGTGCTCCAAAACCTCTAGTGATCTTTAGTAACCTCATTTATGTATCTGAAAAAGGACGAAAAAATAAGGCTCTTAAGACGGTCAAGTCGCACACTAAGAATACAGTGGCGACTAAAAAAATAACTTTAATTTCGGAAGTCGGTGTCTTTGGATCAGATCAGTATTTTAGTTTTTTGACACCGACTTCCGAAATTAAAGTTATTTTTCACTTTGTAGTTTGGAAGTCAGTTGTGGTTTTTGTAAAAAAGTTTATTTTTTCACTTTTTAGTGGGTTGGTTTGTAATTTATCTAAGTTACAATAGCCTTATGTCAACTGCTCATCAAAAATACCCAAATCGCTATAGATATGCCTTTAATATTTGAAGAGTTCCCTCAATTTCTCCAAGATCCCATCATCAGATCGTGACCAAATGACAATGGGACCAACTTGAAAGTATACCCTTTCAAACAAAAAAAGAATTTTTCAAATCGGTCTAGCCGTCTTCGAGTAATCGGGGAAAATACATAAAAAAAAAAAAAAAAATATCCCGACGAATTGAGAACCTCCTCCTTTTTTTGAAGTCGGTTAAAAAGATGGCATTATTATGAATAGAGATGTTTTAGGATGCCATTTAATCTGTATCATCGCTTAATTAATTTTTATTGTGTCATGATAATTAGCTAGAATGTATCATTTACGCCTTTTCCCGTAAGTTACTAATCTAAAACATACAAAAATTGGTACGAATATACACAGTTTAGACCTTCAAGTTACGTCGATATTGAGTTTCGAGTTGAAAACATGAGATTCTGAATTCAAGTTTAGTGTATACTTAATAACTATAGATATTCGTATAGAGGTACTATCATCATCATTACAGCCGAACGATGTCCACTGCTGGACATAGCCCCCTAGCCTCAAAAAAATAGCCATTCCTCTCCTCAAATCAGTCTATAAAATTATATTTTTAAGCGTCAAAATAACGAGGAAAGAACTAACACGAGAGTCTGAAGCGCGAGTTCTTGTTCTACCTAGCTAGACGATAAACCCGACACAGAATTATTCGGTTTACTCAAAATCTCACTTGCAATTTGTACAAATGTCACTAACAAGGACTAAGTTTGAAAGTTGAATTTGTTGAATGTTGCCAAGAAGTGGAGGTAGGGTTAACAAAGTCAGTTATGTTTTTGGAATATTATTATTATGTTTGCACGTGTTTTTAATTTGGCTAGATTATACAGTTCATTTGGGTTAGTTCTGTTCTTTTTACGTTGGAAGAAAATTGTGTTTGTGGCAGGTCCTAATTCGAGATCCTAAAAAATCATTGCCATTCCCAATTCCCTGACCCATTTTTTATACTACAAAAGCGTCCCTTAAATCAATCCCACCTTCATCACTACCAGTTGATACCCAAGAAAAAGGGATACCCAATAAAATAACTACCCATACATTCTACTTCCATTCACGTCGAAAGCAACCCAGCCGGCGTAACAACCCGAAACCGACGCTAACGTGTATAAATAAGAGCCCCCAAATTCCCCAATTTATTTTGCGTCACCCCAAACCCGGGGTGAGTAAAATATTCTAGTTGATGCCCGTTGGAGCGGCACGGACCACTACAGACCGGATTAGCTTATGTGCTCCTGGTACTAAAAGGATTTTTCTTTTGAATTTCTGGTTTTTGTCTCTTAGAATTTTTGAGAGCGTCTGTAGCCAATGTGTCATTTTTGACAATGAAGGCTCTCTAGATAGATTTAAAGTATGGCTTTTATGAGTACATAACTCGTCATTGCTAAGCCTGGGTCTTCTGAAAGGGTAATCCATCCCGTGCCTCACATTTTTCTGGGCACATTTGGCAGTTCTTATGTCAACTCGATCAAATTCGGAACCAGTAACTCCTTGGAAATATTCTCGTGAATAGAACATGCATAAAGTATCCGATAAACGTATTCTATCCGTCGTTGGAAGCCTCAAATTAAATGCAATACTTTATAGTCTTATTAACCTTTGAAAACGAATCGACAATACATTTCGAATGTCTTATTAACATATCCAACAACGAAATATGAAGATGATCCGATTGGTAGTTGATTCTTAGCTCTCGTTAAGGTTAGGTTCAAATAACAGGAGAATATTTGTACAGTGTACAACCCACATTATTCTCCGTACGTATTAGTTCGGATAAAGGCACCCACGCCGTAGATAATCCTGCCGTAGGTGTTATGAATGCAAAGCGGTCTCATTGAAGAAGTTTTCCACCTTTGTAAGTAAGAATAGCTGTAATAGCTTTTACTTGAACTAGATTGGCGCTGATGATACGACGACGTTAAATGAGACCACGTATTCTGTGATGCGTTTGAACTCGATTGTTCTAGGTGGCCTTGTTTTTCTTTAGAAGTTGATCAAAATTCGATCAAAAACTTGTTGTTAGGCACACATGCTGCGGATCTAAACTAGGATTCAATTTGCATTTTAAAACCCAAACTAGAGAACGATGACAGTATGAATCCACGTCCAAAACTGACCAGTGTACTTTGAGCCTTACATTGACCATTCCGTCTCCCTTTAAGTCCTGCGATATAAGGGCGGAGGGGGGAAGGGAAGGTCTGTTAATCTTGGATGTGGTTTAGGCGCTTTTTACGGATGTTTATCTAGATATACGCAGATAGGTCAGAGACATGTGTGGGATGGATTTCATATTGAACGTGCATTTTTAGGGTTTCGTGCCCATGGGGGCCGATGGGGTTCTATTCGCGCTGTTACGGTTAAAGTTTCCAGTTTTTGCACAAAAACTGATTTAAAAAAACTTAAACGCTGTCTAACTGTCGCCACGCAATTTTTTATTTGTAGAGGACTCCTTTAAAGGACTTCATATTCTTTTGGACCTACTTTAAAATCGTTAGTAGGAACCTACAGTACCTATATAAGTATGATGAATTATAATTATTTAACCCTCTGTCTTCAAGCAATGTAGGTTGTAAAAATAAGCGACTTAATTTCCACTTTTATTACTTCATCACACTTAAAGGTCTCATGGACCCGGATACAACAGCTACCTACAGAACCCCAATAGCTCACACTTGTCCACTTTCATTTGATGTTCTGAATACATCAAACAGGACAAAAATAAACTGGTGTGTATGATATTGACAGGTTGTTTTTGAAAACTCCGTTTCATGTTAGCTCTTTGTTTTCCAATATAGCCGTTTGATTCTTTTATAGATATTTCTAAAATTGACTTTTGGTTTGTTTTGTTCAATGAATTTTGTATTTCTGTTCGTACTCAATACAGGTGAGATGGAATGATTTTGGTGAACAAGTCAATGACCCTTCTGTCGGAAACTATTTACAGACTATAGGTATAATCACTATACTTAATGATTTACTGTTAACTAATTATTAATGAAAGGCGATTAACAAAATGTATTTACAAGGCTGATGTAAAGGGAAAGGCCGGGCGGGGACGCCCTAGGAGGACATATACTGACCTTATTGGTGATGTTCTTCAGAAAGGCCAGGTGCATAGTACTCGCAAACGGCGTGCGTGTATGACCAGATGTATGAACGTAAACGAGGCAAAAGGACTATGAAAGAATCGTAGCAGGTGGCGTTCTGTAGTTTCTGCCAACCCCCATGGGAAGAAGGCGTGAGTTTATGTATATATGTATGTATTTCAAATCGCTTTGAAGTAAAATTGGGAATCAAACGAGCTTACCTGTTAAACGAAGTCTTATAAATTTATGAACGGCGATCTGAAATACCCACCGGCCACTAGCTAACAGCCCCAAAGCTGCAATAGTAAAATTAGTCTACCTAATTCACTTATTCTTTCAGGAAAACCTGTTTTTTATTTAATTTTTGATTTACGCAAGTTTTTGACCTCTATCTCCCGATGGAATGAGAACTATTTATCTGTCTGTCATAGTATAATAAGGGACACGGTATCGAAAACAAAGTATCGATACTGTACTCATGAGTAGTATCGAAAAAAAAAAATATCGTACTCATAAAAGTATCGATACTTCAAGATATCGAGTACTTTTCTTAGAGCCTAATGCGCATAGTGCATAGGTCAATATCAGTTAGTAAATAACGTCAGTTTAACTTCAGTAGGGCAGTGAAAAAACAAATGACAACGGTGAACGAGTGAGTGAATGAGTGATTGATTAGTGTAGTAAATGAACGAAGAAAAGGTTAGGAATTTAACTGTGAACGGAAGGAACGATTTTGAGCAAAGATCGATGAAATATTTTAGAAGGTTCAGAACGAGTGAACTAGATGGCGTTGCCATATCCATAAACATAAGCCATAAGGTCGCAAAATTTAAATGGGTAATCTTAGAAATTACCCATTTTAAAACTTAATTTCTTATTCGATACTATACCTGCCAAAAAGTACTCATTGAGTAAAAGTATTGAATGCAAAGTATCGAGTACAAAAGTATCAGTATCGAATGGAAATGTACTCGATACCACAAAGTATCGCTACTTTTTTCGTGTCCCTAAGTATAATTAGCCAATAATGTTACCACTGTTGAGGCACAGGTCTCCTTTCCGTGAGACTGGCCGTAATCCACCACGGAGACCAGTGCGGACTTGTCTGTCACAGAGCTTTTCTCTTTTTAACCTGTGATGTAGTCATTTTAATCAAGGTCATTTTACTTAAGGTTTTGTATAATAATAAATGTATACAAAATATTGCAAAACATTTTTAAAAGATTAACGGTGGAATTTCTTGCCCATTCTTCTCCATACGAAAATACCTCTTTTGGAAGGGGCGACTAGAATCAATTATCTATATATTTTTTGGAAATTTTGACATACAAGAGTGCCTTTTATGTGCCTATTTGAAATAAATAATTTGCCTTTTGACTTTGAACCGTACCTAATAGATAGAAAGTTGATTTTAACACAGAATACTTGTTACTTTCTGTTTTTATATGTTTTCGGTGTTCCATTTTCACAAGCACCCATCCATACTAATATCATAAATGCCTAAACCACTGAACCGATCTTTATGAAATTTGACGGATAGGCTGCTTTTCGTGCTGGATCGCAGACGAACTTAGCAAAGCTAGTCTCGCATCAAAACAAGAAAATATGCAAATAGACCACACAAAATCCAATCATTACCAAGTCATTATCCTTCCTCCATTCATCTTAACAATTCAATTCAACTCGACTCCTATCCCAGTTACATTGTTTTCCTTGGTTCACGTGATTGAGTAATTAAGTCCTTCCACTTGATTGCCTGTGGGTTGTCCAACATCAAGTCTTTAAGGGTCTTCGGGGGTAAAGTGCTCAAACCAGGACGTTAAGTTAAAGTGGAAATAAATAGGAGTTAGGTTTTATTGTGTACTTTGGTTTAGAGGTGGTGTTAGTTGTAAGGGGTTTTAAATTAGTCATATAAGGCTTTCGATGTTTTTATTTAATTACTAGCAGCGCCCCACGATTTCACCCGCATAAGTTTCGATCCCGTAGGAATATTGGGATAAAAAGTATTTTATATGTTAATTTAGGTTATAAACTATCTGTGTACCGAATTTCATTTAAATTCGTTTTTGCGTGAAAGAGTAACAAACATACATCTATCCTCACAAAGTTTCGCGTTCATAATGTAATATATATAACATTATAAACGTCTCAACAAATAAGTTGAGACACTTTTTCACTTTGCTTCTGCGAAGGCAGAAGGCTGATATATATGTAAGATTTAATAATCTTTAAAAAGGAAGAACAAAGGCATTTTTAGTATCAATATAAGGGCAAGCATAATCAGCCTACCACGTTCCCACTGCTGGGATTCAGGCCTTTTCTCTATGAGAGGGAGTGGGCTATAATCCACGACGTGGGTCCAGGGCGGGTTGGTGGATGTCAGTGTATTACGATAAAGTATTCTTAATTAAAAATCAATCCATACTTAATAATATTATATAATTAATATAATTTATAATAATATTACATATTGTTTATAATTTATGATAATATTATAAAAAGGTAAAATTTGATTGTTTGTATGTGGGGGAATCTCCGGAACCAGCAGTCGGATTTGAAAAATTCTTTTTGCATTGGATAGCCCAATTTTTGAGAAAGCTTACAGGTTCGCGGACGAAGTTGTGGGAAGAAGCTAGTTTTGAATAAAATTATTATTGTGACTCCTAAAAGCCAAATTGTTTGAGAAGTTATTGTAGTACCTCCGTGACACGAAGCTTTACAAATCTCCATTGTGAAACAAACGGACCGAAGATCTAGCAAAGCGTCCCAGCAAGCCACTCTGGGAAGTTTGAAAGTCTTTGATCTTAGAGTTGTATAGCTTAGGACTGTCTCTCATGAAATATTGAAGACTCGGTCATCTAATCAAGAGAATTGAGAGCTTTCTTGGCCATTACTGTTTACTGCTGACCAACAAAGGGTATTTATAAGGCAGATGGGAGTGGAATCGCCGCGTGGGAATGCACTAGAAGGAGTGACCTTATTGGTGACGTGTTCTTCGGAAAGGTCAGGTGCATCGTACAACAACCGGCGTGCGTGCATGTCCAGGTGTATGAACGTAAACGAAGCAAAAAGAGTATGTAAGGGTCGTTCTGTAGTTTCTACCTACCCCCATGGGAGAAGGCGTGAGTTTATGTACGTAGGTACTATTGAAGACTGACGGGGTCCGCCAGGGCTGATGCCTGTCGAGGTCCGCTAGGGCCGATGCCTGTTGGGGGTGCGAAGAAAACTGAAAGGGAGATCGTAGCCCCCGGCAACAGGGCAACAGGGCAACCGAAGGAACACGGGTGGGTTTTAGTCAGTAAGAGTCTGACACGCCCTCCCGCTCCGCCCAGAGCGAGAGCAGTTATTTGATAATTTCCCACTGAAAAAAAAGGCACTATTGAAGACACGCATATCTGTACACGGTAAGGATTATTTTTGCTTGCAACGCTCGACCGCAATAGTAACGCTTACCTACCAAAAAAAAGGTCGTGTGCACCCGTGATTTGCGATTTTATTTTCAAAGTGGTTATATACCTATGCGTGACCACGATGGTACTTAGTATACTACATTATTTTCATCGAATTAATATCATTCTACTAGTCTTGTCTAACTTATCGCCAGATCTGTGAGGTTCATCAAAAAATCTCTTCAGCAATTTATATGGAAATAAAATGTTAGCTTCGCAAAAATAAATTTCATTTCAGGAATATTAAATGCCAAAGACTGTCACTACTTTGAAATTAAAAATAGTTTTTCTTAACCCGTTCAATTTTTCCTTCAGATTAAAATTCTTGGCAATATTGCTTGATATTTTTGAAGTGAAAACTTTTTTAGGCGCGTTGGGCATTTTTGAGATGGGAAAAAATAATTGAACTCGCGACACCGTTTCCGACACCTCATTTTTGTAAACGCGATTGTGCTCTTCATTTATATTATGTTACGGATTAATATTCTTCCCGCATCTCGACGGGGTTTGTCTCAGTTTGGCCAGAGCTTTACTAGTAAGATTTTTTTTAATAAACTGCTTGATATTGAGTTATCACTCGCCCCTTATGATGCTGCGATCCGATATCGTCATTTGCAGGCTAGGATATCGGTATCCAAAGAAACCCTTCCGGGAATTGCTTACGTGACGTCATGGGAAGATAGGGGGTAATACAAGAAGGCTTTAGCTGGTTTATATTAAGTTAACTAGCTGACTAGCTAGAGCAGTGGTGGCCCAGTGGTAACAGCCGCGACTTACGAGTATAGGTCGTAGGTTCGAACCCAGACAGGCGCTTTACTTTGTGTAAATTATTTCATCACAACTGCTCTCAAAACGGTGAAGGAAAACACCGTGAGGAAACCGGCATGTCCTAGAACCGAAAATTCGAAGACATGTGACATCTACCAACCCGCACTGGGCCCGCGTGGTGGATTACGGCCCACTCCCTCTCACAGAGAGGAGGCCTGTGTCCCAGCAGTGGGAACATTTATAGGCTGATGATGATGATGCACTAGCTGACCCGACAGACGTTCTTTTGTTCAAAATTCATACAATATTCCCATAGAACAGCAACTCTTAAAATTTTGCGTTCCGTAAAAACTTGATTCTAACTATGTATTACGAACATTTTAAATCAACAAATAGCCAAATTGGTCCAGCCGTTCTCAAAATATGCGCTTACTAACGAATATATATATTTTTTTATTATATTGATTAAGTTTATGGAAATAAACTTCAATTTAATTAGCAACGGCTTCAATAAGGTAGGTTTGTAATGTTTTTGCAAGATGGCCAGTATGTAAAGATATGTGAGATGACAACTATTAGAGAAGAAAAAAATGCTGCGCCGACCACCCCAAATAAATTGGGATAAAGGCAATAGAATGATGAGGTGTATATGTGATATATGAAGTATATAAACATCCCACATAGGTACGTATTAAGATGAAATTTGGCAGAGAGGTAGTTTATAGTTGGCAGACGTCCGTTAAGAATGGATTTTTGGAAATTCGATCTTTAAGGGGGTGAAAAGGGGGGATTTTGTTTGTATGAAAAATCTTAATCCTTAAGTTAATAAACTTGAAACTTGGCATGAATACTTATCTAAATAAATTATAAAGTTTGCCATTTTTAGTTTTTTAAACTACTCCCTATAGGAGGATTGGGGGGTGTCAAAGTTTTTATGGAAGAATTTTAAGGGTAGTATTTAAACGCAAATCAAAAAATATCCTTTTTCTACGCAATAAGATTCCGAATTCCCATCAAAATTACTGATTGCACAGCAAAATATTCAACTCAAAATATCACTAAACACACTACAATTTATTTTCGCAGCGTACAGCGATTTTTCCTAAAGCAAAAGCTTTTTCATCAATGCACAGCTAATAATCTTAATGCACATTATACATGTTAACTCTTTTTCTTTTAAATCTAGCTTCTATTTGCTTCTGCGAGCATGGTTTCTTGAAAATTAAGACAAATATGATGAACAGGTTTTGTTGTACTTACTGGTTAATATGCGACTGGGATAGTTATTTTGCTATGAAATATGGAAAATTTGCTGTGCAGTCAGTATTAATGCTATGTATGTAGTATTTTTGTACAAAAATAAATTTAACAGTATTGCATTATGAGGAAAAAAGTAATGTTATATTGATGTATAATTTCGTTTTATCTGCAGTTTGAGTTTTGTTAAACATTTAGTTTATTTGTAGTGAAGTAAGTTATTAGATGTAAATAAGAATAAAAAAGATGAGTATGTAATGATAGGCGATTATTTATTTGATATGCAATTTATAATATCCCGAATTTTAACGCGCCGTCTGACTAACTCGAAACCCAGTATTTATACTTAAGACTGAAATTTTCTTGATTGAAGACTCGGTCATGTATCTTATACTATTAAATGAGCAATATTTGAATATATATATTTGTAATCACGTTCTCGAAAACGGCTCTAACGATTTCGATGAAAGTTGCAATCCTAATAGGGGTTTACGGGGGCGAAAAATCGATCTAGCTAGGTCTACTATCTGGGAAAATAAGTTTTCTCTATTTTCACCCGAGCAGAACTAGGTCACCCAGGTATTGATACTATAGTTAATGCTCTAGACACATAGTTTCTGAAAGTAGAAAAAAAACACTTATTTAATTTAGATTTAGTTCCTGTTTTATCATTTTTAAACAATTACTTATTAATACTTCTTATTCGACAAAATAATGAAGACGAAGCCAGCAAAATAATAATAATACAAAATACTACAAACAATTAGACAAAACATTACTTTGATTATAAACCCCGTGGTTCAATTAACTGACATGGAAATTATAAAGCTTTATTGTCACATAAACTTAAAACAGAAATGGTAATTAAGCGTACCTTCCTCCAATTTGAGTGAGACGTTCCGTTTCTCTCTTTACCCGCCTACGCAACGGCAAGACAGGGTTATGTTTTTCACGCGTTGGTATATCGAATTATTTATACCTTTGAAGCATTCTAACTGCTGGATGGATTTTAATAGGTACATGAGGTGTTATAGGCTAGATTTTGTATAGTAAAATCAAAATGGCAGAATTATAAGTAACTAGTTAACTATGAATATTGAATGTGATGAACAAATACTTCTCAAAAAATTCACTGTACAAATTTTCATAAATTTGAATCAACTGTGAAATGTGCACTAAGGAATGATAAATTGATTATTTTATCAATATAATTCCGACCAGTGCATCAGTTTTAAACGATATTTGTAGCGCGTATTCTGTCAATCGCGCCAACTGTCAAACGACTGACCGTTAAATTACTTAAAATGGTCGTTAATTTTCTAAATTTCCGCGCAATTTTCAGATTTTTTCTTTCATAAGAACATTTTTTTGACAATAAAAAACACAAAAAAAAAAAGAATTAACGAAATCGGTCCAGCCATTCACGCGTGATGCCGTGACCAAGGGAAATAGGGATTCCTTTTTTATTTATTTTGACAAAAAAAATCTAAGATCATGACCATATGGGTTATCAAAATAAAGAACGATTCCAAAAATATAGTACAGTAAAGGTTGACAGTAAAAATATATATAAAAAAAAAATCGACTGCAACTAAACCGTTCAAAACAAGATTACTTTTCAAGCAGTCTGATGCAGTTGGTGGTATCTAATCTGAGAGTGAACTAAAATAATATAATTAAACGTCTTGTTTTCCCGAAGAGTTGAGCAGATAGGTGTACCCTATTTAGTACACCCAAATTTCGCCAGTGTTGTTTAAGTCCTATGTAATAGGGGACGAGCCTTGCCATCAAACGGGCACAAATTCAGATTCCGGGCTGCTACTGAGAAATTCTAGATGGAAAAACCCAATAACACTTAGCCTGACTTGGGAATTGAACCCAGGTCCTCATGCTCACCAGTTGCGCTTGTGAATACTGGACCAACGAGGCAAACGTTTCTTTCAAAATAATATAATTTAGAATGATAATTAAAGCGCTTTAATTAAAGCTCTAATTTGAGTAACGAACTTCAAGACGTTCCGTTTCACTTTCCAATGGTACTAATTTGTAACAAGATGACAGATGTGCAATGCAAGTCTTTGAGCTCGTTTTAATTGATGGAATGCATGCGATGCGGCTCTGTTAAGGTAATTGTCTTTGAGACGGGTTGTAGACGAAATGTAACTGTGGATTTTAATGAACGTAATACATGATGTCAAAGTCAAAGTCAAATAATTTATTTAAATTAGGCACAAAAAGGCACTTTTGAACGTCAAAAACAAAAAATAGAATTGATTCTAGTCGCCCCTTCCAAAAGGTAGTTTTCGTATGGAGAAGAATGGGCAAGAAACTCCACGATGATGACGACTCAAGATGGGCATCGTTTTCATAAGATATAGACGAATATTCAACAATAGTTATAATTATGATAATACACGCTCATTAGCGTGGCCACCTTATGGGCAAGTAACGTACCATCGATTCGACAGCAAGAAGAAGAAGTGGCTAGTAGACTTCGTACTTAAATTCTGTGTTAAAATGTTGGATTCAATCACAAACGACACAAACCAAATTACATCAAACTAAACCATAGACGGGTTTAACATTTTTATGTAGGTATCACAGACCTATTAACCTAGCTAATAATGTAGACTATAAGGAAATGTTAAGCACTATTTTTAGCAAATAAACATTCATTCATTCATTCATTCATTCTATTGTTAGAATCATTAATCCTTAATATTATAAATGCGAAAGTAAATTTGTTTTTTACGCCTTCACGCTAAAACGGCTGAACGGATTTGGATGAAATTTGGCACATATATAGATGATGCCCTGGAAAAGAACATAGGATACCTTTTTTTTTCCCACGGGATCGAGACTTATGCGGGTGAACCCGCGGGGCGCAGCTAGTAAACTAATAAAATTAAAAGCGATTGTTAGATTTATAATAAGGTGTAGTGAATACAACTTTACAACTAATATTACACTTTTGGGCACATTATCAGTTGACAGCGATGTGGAGTAATAATTTTTCGACGCCATATTTAAGTTTTGTTTTTAGGTTTAGTTAAGTTATTATATTTTATTTATGTTATTATTTACTAGCGGACGTCACGCGGTTTTACCCGCGTAGTTCTCGTTCCCGTCAGAGTACGGGAATAAAATATAGCCTATGTTACTCGCTGATAATGTAGCTATCCATTACTGAAAGAATTTTTCAAATCAGTCCAGTGGTTTTTAAGATTATTCGTTACATACAAAAATACAAACATACAAATCTTTCCTCTTTATAATATTACTAGCTGCGCCCCGCGGTTTCACCTACATAAGTCTTGATCCCGGGGGAAAAAAAAAAAAAAAGTATCCTATGTTCTTTTCCAGGGCATCATCTATATATGTGCCAATTTTCATCCAAATCCGTTCAGCCGTTTTAGCGTGAAGGCGTAACAAACAAACTTACTTTCGCATTTATAATATTAAGGATAAGTATAGATGAACACACTAAATTAAATACATACAGATACGAAATAATTATAATTTTTAGAATAAAAGTACTGGTTATTTCTTAAGAAATTTCTTCTAGCAGTGTAATTTGGTCTGAAATAAAATATATATTATTATATTTATTGTTTTTTTTATATATTTATAATTTAATGTCTATGATTAGTAACTTAAATAGGTAATAGTTAGTTTAAGTGTATGAAGATTTACATACAGTTTTTTTTAAATCTCTCCTTCAATGAAAAAACACATCGGCAAATATCACACTTCTATTCAGTGAAATCTCTATACATATAAAACAATCACCGAAGCCTTACTATCGGGAACATTTTGACCTTTCAGGTCACAGTTAGAGGGTGATCGTTTTGATCTCTCAAAACGATCACCCTCTAACTGTGACCTTTAACATAATACATGACATAGAAACGACATTTAGATCATTAAATAGAGCCAATACACAGTACAATACAATACCATTGTCCACATCTCACAAGAATACATTTGTATACTAACATGTATTATAAAGCTACCCGTCCATTGGAGCGAGGATAGTAAACCGAGCTGAGCGATGAAGTATAAGCAAAGCAGTGTAGCTGAATGTCCCTGTCCACACATATTACCAACACTGATCCACCTTAATGAAGCGATGAATTTCGTGGGCTACCTTATAGCCCGCAAAATTCAAGCAATCTTGCTTTTTTTTGTATATTGTAGGTCAGTTTGAGATTGTATGTTGATCAAAATCTGACTCGTGACCTTAACATACATGTATTTATAGAATTAGAATCATTCGAATCAGAAATTTAACTCTCTAAGTTAGAATTGGCTTCAAACATTATTTCATGAATTAGTAATTCAATAGCACAATTTTGCAGGCTACTATAGTGCTTTTGCCTTAAGCTAAGGCGGAAAATAAAAGGCGCAGGCCTTCGGAGCAGAGAAAGTGAACGTGCACATCTCTGCATACATTTGACAATAGCCCTGTCCTCTAAAGTGGAGCGCGACAGAGACATTTTCGTTGAATTCTTTTATTTCATGTTTTCCCAGTAACTCTCCGCTCTTCTCCGCTACAGTGGACAGGTAGCCTTATAACCCTGGCTTAATCGAAATCAGGGAAAACTTATAAGGAACCGTATTGGATCTGCGGTTGTGTCGCCAGCAAATAATATGGTGTCATTTTTATTTGTATCGTGGTTCGTGTATTATTTGTTCTGACTACAAGCTTGCGAGGAAAACTCCGGATATTGGGTTTGTTGGTACCTTTAAGGGAAAGTTTGCACCTAGCCTTGATAATATGCAAAAATATGTTGTACAGATTTTTGAATATTTGTAGTTTATAAACTCACTCGATTTTTGTACTTAGCGTAGAAATTTTGTAAGATTTATTTAATTACTAGCTGCGCCCCGCGGTTTCACCCGCATGTTTCGAGCCCAGGGAAAAAAAAAAGTATCCTATGTCCTTTTCCAGGGCATCATCTATATATGTGCCAAATTTCATCCAAATCCGTTCAGCCGTTTTAGCGTGAAGGCGTAACAAACAAACTTACTTTCGCATTTATAATAATAAGGATTTAGCAAAGAATTGCAAAAATATTTGCCATAAAAGGGAAACCTTAAAAACCAATGCCGATTAACATAAAATCGAAGTTAATGAAATATTGTTGCGCCATATTGCACCGCGTCCTATTGTGAAGGTTCTTCCTCTCATATAAATAATAAAATAACTCTATACCTATTGAACATTGATAATAAATAAGCGGATAGAACGTGCGGTTATAAAACGCAATGTATCTCGGTTTCTGTTAAAACAAATACAACCACAGCGCGGTGCGGTCGCTGATATTTTGGGCAATAATAATCCACCATGCTTTAAAAACATGCCTAACTAATGATAGCAGTGATAGCCTAGTGGTGTGACCATCAAACTGTCAAGTAAATAGGTCTCGAGTTCGAACCTAAGGCACGCCACCTCTGAATTTTCGGATTCATGTGCGTATTGTATAATATTACTTGCTTCAAAAACGGTGAAGGAAAACACCGTAAGGAAACCGGCATGCCTGAGAGATATTTCTCGACGGCATGTGAAACCAAGTCAGAGGCCCATGTTACTCAGTGATATTATAGCATTCTACTGGTGAAAGAATTTTAAAATCGGTCCAGTAGTTTTTGAGTTTTTTAATTACAAAGATATAAATATTTTATCTTTTAAAATATTGGTATACCTATGTTGACAAAAAACATATTTTATCAATCTAGTCTTAATTTTAGATTACTAAGCGGCAAAATTATGACTGTACGGTCCAGTTTGAATCCAGCACAAACTATTGCTTCACTTTGAGCATATTTAACTGAGTTCCCGGCTAACGAGAAAACTTTGTTATGCATCACTAATTTTAAAGCTTTTTTAAAAAGTGCATGTAACTTACGTAAAAGCATTCATAAAATTTGCGGGAACATTTTTATTTCCTAGGTATTTTAATAAATAAAATATTTTGTTCGTGTTGAGGTGGAAGTTTTGGGATTATTGAATTTGGAAAATTTGCTAAAACGATGTTGTCTTTAACAGCTAATAACAACAATTTGTTATTGCCAATTAATCTGCAAAGTGCGGTGATCTTTAAAATCTCCATGGGCATAAATTCTGCCTGTCGTTGGAATAAATTATATCTTCGACAAGGTCTTTTTCAAGTAATCCTAACTATCCTACTAATATTATACATGAGAAAGTTTGTGCGTTTGGATGTTTAATACACGCACACAAAAACTCAAAAACGGCTGAACGGATTTGAATGTAATTTCGCACACAGACAGTTTATAACCAAAGTCAAAGTCAAATAATTTATTTCAATTAGGCACAAAAAGGTACTTTTGAACGTCAAAAACAAGAAAATAGAATTGATTCTAGTCGCCCCTTCCAAAAGGTAGTTTTCGTATGGAGAAGAATGGGCAAGAAACTCCATCATTACTCTTTTAAAATGTTTTACAATATTTTGTAGACATTAATTATATGTGAAGACGATGCACCTGGAATAAGATTACTGTACCAGAATAGGTAAAATAATTAAAAATGAAGCAATGACAGAAAAAATAATTATGTAATAGATACATGGTGTTCACATATTTACAAGCATTGTAAAAATAGGTACCTATACGATATTCCTAAAAAAAATATTACAAGTGATACTAATTAGCCAGTGTGTGAGTTCAAGTAATCACAGAATGTAAAAAAAATATGTTATAATATTTAATTACACAATTAAATTAGCAACCAGTTTGATTTTGTCTTGACTCTAAATTGTCCTATGGAGCTAGACCAGCATGCTTCCAAGCATTCTTATCTAGAATATAATCCTCTAATTTGTAATATGCTTGTTTACAAAGAGTACTTTTAAAATGAGTTTTAAATTTTCTTTCAGTTAACTGTAATATATCACAAGATTTTTGTTGTAACATTTAACACAGTACCCCATAAAAGATGTTTATACTTTGTATAATCTGAAAAACGGTTGATCTATTTTATCTTTATTTCTAGTATTAAAATTATGTCTATCACTTATTTTCTTAAAAGGATGCAGATTTTTCCTTACATACATAATATTTTCATAGATGAATTGGCAAGGTACCGTCATAATATTAATCTTTAATCTGGATTAACACATAGGATAATTTTTATCCCGGTAGCACGATTCCGTGGGATAAATTCCGACCTCCACGCAGGCGATGCTGCGGGCGAAAGCTAGTATAGTAATATTATAAATGTGTTTGTTTGTTACGATTTCACGCTAAAATGGCTGAACGCATTTAGATGAAATTTGGCACATGGGTAGACCATAACCCAAATTGGGACAAAAGATACTTTTTATCCCGATTTTCCTAGGGGATCGAAACTTATGCGGGTGAAACCGCGGGACGCAGCTACTTTTCTTCATAAAGTTGTTAATGGGTAGCTCGCCGTCCGATAAGGACTAGGCCCGGGTCGACGGCGCGTTGTGTTCCACGCGCGCCTCAAAGAGATGTCAACAGGATTGACGGGGTCCGCTAGAGCCAATGCCTGCCGGGGGTTCGAAGAAAACTGATAGGGACATCGTGGCCCCCGGCAACAGGGCAACCGAAGGAACACGGGTGGGTTTTAGTCAGTAAGAGTCTGACACGCCCTCCCGCTCCACCCAGAGCGGGAGAAGTTATTTGATAATTTCCCACACAAAAAAAAGGCATTATGCTTGGTTCGGTTGCTAAATAGTGAATTTTTTGCAAAAATATAAAATACAAAGATAAACATCACGCTAGCATTTTCCCAAAGGGTTTTCAGAGATGAATAGTTACATTATTCTAGTTATGTTAATTTAACGTCCAAGGGTTAACCTCATTGCCAATTAACGGACATAAATCCGAATTCCAAGCTGCGTTTGAACAAAAATTCCCGAAAAGAAATATTTATTCTTTGTGAATACCTGTTATTTAATAAACCGAGGAGCTTGTGGCTAAACAATAACAGCCACACGGATCAATCCATCAGGTTAAGCTACGCTTGCCGGGATTGATCCGTGGATGGGTGACCATCTTTACACACCGAGATTCCTCCGTGCCTCGGAAAGCACGTTAAATCGTTAGTCCCGGCTGTTATTCGTGGATCTTTGACAGTCGTTACGGGTCGTCAGAAGCCCGAAAGTCTGACAACCAGGCTTACCAAAAGATAGGTATCTAGTTACCCAGTTATTGGGTTGTGGAGGTCAGATAGGCAGTCGCTCCATGTAATATATCTGGTATTCAGCTGCATCCGGTTGGACTGGAAGCCGACCTCAACATAGTTGGGAAAAGGCTAGGCAGATTTTTGACCTGTTATTTAATCCTTCATATATTTTTAACCCATAACTCTCCATCGAAGTCTCTCAAAACCCATCTTGAAAAAACAAAGAATCAAATTCCAAAAAAAGACCATTAGTCTTAAATAAGGCCCTCGTCGTCTATATACCTTTCTTAATCCAAAATCACTTTGTAAAGGAAATACATTTGACCCGGATAACCCAACAAATTCTAAGTGGACGAAGGTCAACTTGTACTGGTTACTGTCGAGATCCGTCCATTACCTAAATAGCTTGCTCAGCCCGATACGAAACCAATTATGTTTTATATAAATCTTTACAGTACATACATTCGATTGAATTGTTCGGGAAATGGTTCCAAAGGATTTCCTTGTAAGGTCTATTTTCGTTGATAGATATTTATTTAAGGAGATCTTAAATAAATAAACTGAACTAGCTCGTTAGTCTAGTGGTCGTAAGCGCTACTGCTGACCATGAGGTCCTCGGTTCGGTTCCCAGGTTCGGGCAAAGTATTATTGGGTTTTTCCGTCTGGAATTTCCCAATAGCAGCTCGGAGTCTGGATTTGTGCCCGGTTGATGGCAATAGGCATCCTTCCTTACATCCTTATCCGTACATCCTTACATATTATAAAACAAAGTCCCCTGCTGCGTCTGTCTGTCTGTCTGAACGCGATAAACTCAAAAACTACCGAACGAATTTTCAAACGGTTTTCACCAATAGACGGAATGATTCATGCGGAAGGTTTGAGTGTATAATTTATTAAGGTTTTTTGTAAATTGGCTTGAATTTGACGATTATTGTTGAAGAAGTCGGAAAAAATCATGCCGACTGGGAGCTTTACTGGCGTGCACTGCGTTAACCGAAAAAGATACATCAAATATATGTTCTGCGGTATTGTTTATCTTAAAAAGTTCAACAAAAATATTCTAAGGATGACCCACAATAACCATTTTTATCTTTCAGAATTTGATAAAAAAATTATTGTTATTTCCGAAGCTTTTTTGACCGGTATAGTATTAATCCTTATCCAAAAAAATATGTTATTTAAATTGGGTATTTAATTTAAATTAAAATATGCCTGTTAAATCATATCATTTAAATGAATAGTTTAAAAGATATCACCGTTTCAAAATTACGCGTAGCAACGCGGGCGCAGCGGCAGGAGTCAATGACTTTTTCCTCTGTTATTAGGCATGAAATCTCGGTAGTACGTTCCCGTGGGATATTTTCCGACCTCCACGCGGGCAAAGCCGCGGGCAAAAGCTAGTATAATTATAAAGTAATGGAGATACATGTGTAAGATAACATGCAATATAATCTGTGCTGTATGATAGTGTCTCATTACACGATACGCTACACGGCTAAATTAGCTGATTGTTTTACACCGTTAGGTCGGAGGATTGCGCTGAAGTATCATGGCGTCGCGGTAGGATTGTCATTGGTTTTGTGTTTGAATGAAGGATTTGTGATGCATGAAAATAAACAGCCTCGTTGGTCTAGTGGTCGCAAGTGCTGCTGCTGAGCAGGAGGTCCTGGGTTGGATATCCAAGCCGGTCAAACTGTTATTGGGTTTTCCTATGAGGTATTTCTCAGTAGCAGCCCGGAGTCTGGATTTGTGGCAAATATTCGTTCGAAGTTTAATTTTTCTAATACTTAAATGGTTCATTATTACACACTACCTGCAGTATTGTCTCTCCTTCCTTCTTAATCCATTCACAGGTTGTCTTTAAGGACGTATTCTCGGCGGCAGCGGGCAGCAGGGCGGCGGCGGCGTGAGAGCGGTGCGTTTAAATGCATAGTTTAATATGAACTGTTCTCGCTTCCCGCACCGCTGCCTTCGAGAACAGTTGCAGTTGCACTTTCCATATGTGCACTTTTTAAGTTAATTTTGGAAATGCATCATCATCATTTCAGCCGAAAGACGTCCACTGCTGGACATAGGCCTCCTCCAAGCACAGCCACTTCGCCCGTTCTGTGTTTCCTGCATTCAGCGGATTCCTGCGGCTTTCACAATATGATCGGTCCACCTTGTGGAAGGCCTTCCAACGCAACGTCTGCTAGTACGCAGTCACCACTCCAGTGCCTTTCGGCCCCATCGGTCATCTGTTCTGCGAGCAATGTGCCCTGCCCATTGCTATTTAAGTTTGGCAATTCTTCGAGCTATCCCGGTTACCTTGGTTTTCATGCGGATCTCTTCATTTTTAATTCGATCACGCAGGGCAACTCCTAGCATAGCCCTCTCCGTTGCCTTTTGAAAATTATTGACTGCTAATCTTAGTGAAGGAAAACATCGTCAGGACGCCTGAACTTGAAATGGCCTGAAGTCCGAACAATGAACGGGCACAGGGATCAATGCTTATTCTTACTCCGTATAAGAAGATATCTACCTCACAGACGGATCATTACAGGCTGGTTCTGTCTTTTATGGTGATTTAGGGAGTGACCACACTTATCGACGCGGAATCGGCTGAAGCCGATCACGTACGTACATACATACATAACATCACGCCTTGTTTCCCCGAAGGGTTGGGCAGAGGTGTCCCTGTAGCAGGTACACCCACATTTCGCCAGTTATGTTCAAGTCCCATGTAATAGGGGGCGAGCCTATTGCCATCAACCGGGCACAAATCCAGACTCCGGGCTGCTACTGAGAAATTCCAGATAGAAAAATCCAATAACACTTGCCCGACCCGGGAATCGAACCCAGGACCTCATGCTCAGCAGTAGCGCTTGCGACCACTAGACCACGTATTTCGTCCGACGCGGTGTCGAGTTGCGTCGTCCAAACTGAAACCAGGCGAACGACGCCTTTTTCGCTTTTATCGCATGTACATAAAGCTCTCTTCTGAATGGCTCAGGCCGGCTCAAGTCTCACAGGTATAGGTAGAGGCAAGTGTGGTATTATGTTACTGTAAACGAGGATCAGCATGAAACTGAATAGTAATTAGTTTGTGGTAATAAATTAATATGCTACTATTGAATATGATGTCTGTTTACAGAGCCTTTTGCGAATATAGTCCGATTATGATATACTGTGGTCTGTTGTAATGACATAAATTATGCTTCAACCATTTGCTTTTGATGGATACTGGCAGGACATTATGTATATTCGCAAATTACGCCACCGAAGGCACATCAGAGAGTTGAAAGATATTTTTGTTGCTAATCAAGCTATATTAGTAAAGTCGTGTAAATTATTTACTAAGCAGTACTCTAATTGCGGGCTACGTCGGTTACCTTTGTTCTCCTGCGGATCTCTTTATTTCTGATTCGATCACGTAGGGAAACTCCAAACATAGCCCTCTCCATTGCCCTTTGGGTGACTTTTAGCCTTCTGATAAGGTCCATTGTGAGCGACCACGTTTCAGTACCATAGGTCATCACTGGCAACACGCACTGGTCGAAGCAACCGACATAGCCCGAAGAATTATTGCCAAACTTAAGTGGCAATGGGCAGGGCACATTGCTCGCAGAACGGATGGTCGATGGGGTCGAAAGGTTCTGGAGTGGCGACCGCGTACCGGAAGACGTAGCGTTGGAAGGAACCCACAAGATGGACCGATGACCTTGTGAAGGCCGTAGGAATCCGCTGGATACGGAAAGCACAGAATCGGTCGAAGTGGCGGTGCTTGGGGGAGGCCTATGTCCAGCAGTGGACGTATTTCGGCTGAAATGATGATGATGACTCTAATTGCGTAATGCAACAAAATCTGTTTCGATTTGAAACAGATTGCTAATCCATTGCTTCATAAGTTGGAAAAAAATCTGCTCAACAACGTAAATAACGCAATGAATGTTGTTGAACTGTCAAAATGAAACAAATTAGGCATAATTGTTTACAAAAGTATGTAACGCAATTAGGTTACAGATTGACTAAGATCTTAAATTGTCCGTATACTGAAATCACAACTGTCATTCTTTGACAGCTGTTTTTTTTTTAGGTAGGGCATCTCGTAGTTGACCTCTGAAATCATGACTACTTAACCGGGCTTTCCTGTGGGTGCCTTAAGCTACTTACTGCACTTAAAACCTCCAGCCAGGGGTTATTCAACTATGCTAATTAAAACTAGGTGAACGCTCGCTAAGGGCACCCCCTGTGGGGTACGAACCTCGGCTTAGGGCGTCAACCGGAGGGAGGACATCAAAGATGGGACGGGCTAGTTTGACAGCTGTATGAAATGGCAGATTGGCGTAGTACGTCAATTTGAGAAACAATAATTTTCAGTGATTGTAGGTACATAGCTCTTTAATTTTTCCTTAACGGTAATGATTTCCATAAAATAGAGATCAGGTTACTTATCAAATAATCCTAATAATTACGTTTCAAGTGCTTTCTGACAAATTAAAAGAATTCGATACAATCACCTTAAGTTAAAGAAAGAGTGCGTAGGACGCAAGGTTAAGATCCTTGTAAAGCTCTGGCCACACTGAGGCGAATACTACACACAAAGTACAGGAAATCAGGATAGCAACCACCCGATTATCCTTTAAAGCACGTTCGTAATAAGGTCGCAGTATTATCACAACGGTAATGTTTTCCCATTGTTCGATATTCGTGTACTTATGTGTATTTATTTGTTCTTATATTTATAAATAATAAGTTATAATTGGTACATGATATACATGTATATATTACTTATATCCATACTAATATTTAATATAATATAATAATCTATACTTTAAACTATTACTAATAACGCCGCCCCCGCAGAATAAACGCGCAAGTGTAAAAAGTCAATTTTACAGGAAAAATTTAAACCTAAATTGATCCATAACTTTATGACTACACCGAATAGAAGTTTGTTTTTTACGTCGTTTAAAAGATTACTTTTTTTATAGATAATCTAATTAATGTTAAGTGTTAAACAGGTACTGTTTTTGAGTCATTGATAAAAAAAACATTTTACAGAAATGTTTTAGTTTTTTTTAACGTTAATGTTACTTTGAGTAATTTTTTCTTATCAACTATTGCCTTTTTTTTTGTTTTGCAATGTAATATTACTTGCGTTTTTCGCAGTACAGTGATACCGTTAATGGGCTATTACGCGTTTATTCTGGTGCAGTCGAAAAAATTCTGATAATGTAATAGGTAATTAAGTTTTTATATCATCAAGGTTTGAATTATAACATTATGTTACGGCATATCGTGTGTATGTAACTTCGTAAATAATTGATGTAAAAATCTGGAAAAAATTGAGGTGATTTATTTTGACCTATACATAACGAATATGGATTAACATCAAAACCGCCACAATAGCACTTACGCGTTTATTCTGCGGGGGCGGCGATATATAATAATATTTATATAGAGGAAAGATTTGTATTTCTGTATGTAACGAATAAACTTAAAAACTACTGGACCGATTTGAAAAATTATTTTAGCAATGGATAGCTACATTATCAGCGAGTAACATAGGCTATATTTTATCCCCGTACTCCCACGTAAACGGGAACTAAGCGGGTGAAACCGCGTGACGTCCTCTAGTTTAAATATATATTTATTCCTTAATTTTCATTATTGCATTTACCACTGTTTGTCTCTGCATCACCCAAAGATTGACTGGTAGAAAATTCCAATGGCATTAAGTCTGCTTCTGTACATTTAAATAAATAAATACACGTGGGATTCGACTGCAAACGTCGAAAAAAAAAAATCGAAGTGTGTAGTCGCGTCCCGCCCGTTGTCCGTTCGTTAAAAATAATTACTGTCAAACCTGTGTAAGTGAGAACTGGGTAAGCGAGAAAACTCAATAAATGAGAGTAATTTTCAGATCTCGTCATAATAATCCCAAAAACTTCTATAAGTGAGAAATAGAAACCTCTATATGAGAAAGTAGATTTTCACTCGTGTACCTCTGTTAATGAATGCGCTAGACTGTCATGTAACAGAACCAGATGGAGGGAGATCGTGAGGCGGGCAACGACTACACCTGCGATTGGACACAGTTCATTGTGACCACGACCGCTCTGTCAAGAGCGATACGAAGAAGAAGAAGACCTCTGTAACTGAGACTGCTACTTGCCTGTACCTCTATAAGCGACAGTCGAGCGTAATTTAATATCTGTTTTTTATGACTCATTCTTAAATTTCGTGGAACTAACATTGTTTTTGATCCTCTTAACCTTTCCCAACCAGTTTCAACCTTTATAAGTGAGAAGGGCTGTACCTCTATTAGCTAGAAACATGAGTTTGGTTAGTGAGAAGCCTTTATTAGCGAAAAATAAATCGCGGTCCCTTGAACTTTCGCTTATCCAGGTTCGACTGTATTAGGAATTCACGTGATTATGCGCACTAGTTTGCACTTCTACATACAGCTTATTTGACACAATTAGCGCAAGCCAATTTCGTCCCTCATCCCGCTGCGATTTGCTTTAGTTTGACCACAGCTTAAGAGTCTATTTTAAGTAGTAGAATGTTCGTCTTGATAGAAGTTCTCTGGATTGTTGGAATAAAACTTGCGATAAACAGACTTTCTTTTCTATCTTTAAACAAAACATGACGAGAATTAAAAGTTCTTAGGATCGTGGGCGTAGTTGTAGATTATACAACTGTTGAAGAGGAAATAATAAAAACCGGCCAAGTGCGTGTCGGACCACGCACAATGAAGGGTTCCGTAGTTGGGATGAATTTATCCCAAAAACAAACTTAACTTTGTAGTTGAAAAATATGTTCTCCCATACGGAATGTATGGGAAAACATGTTATTGCAACTGCAAAGTTAAGTTGGTCGATTATTACTCGTTAACCTGTAGAGGCTACTTAGCTCTGATAGTTTTTCTTTTAATTTCGTTATATATGCTACTGTTGTGATTTTTTTCACACACCCAAAACCAACCATTTAGGCGGCAGGGGAGGAGGACACTTGACTCTAACAAAAATTAGTACTTTAAAGCTTAATATTTCGCAAACGAATCCCTGAATCCAAAAATGGTGTTCACAAACTCACAATATTTTTGAAGGACCTTTCCAATGATACCCCTCACTATGGGGTAAAAAAATAAAAAAATTAACATTACCACTTTACGTGTATGAGAGGTACCTCTCATCCACTTTACGTGTATGAGAGGTACCCTAAAAAAAAATGTTTTTCATAATTTTGTTTTACCACTTTGTCGGCGTAATTAATATGTATTCCTATGCCAAATTACAACTTTCTAGTAGTAAGGGTCTCGGAGCTAGACCGCGGACAGACAGACAGACAGACGGACATGACGAAACTATAAGGGTTCCTTGTTTACTACGGAACCCTAAAAACGTGTGGCACTCGGGGACTGACGCGGTAAAGCTATTGCATAGCATTTGTAACCTATATACTTCCTATTTGTCAACGCTACACTTGGGATGATGACGTGATGACATAAAACAAAAATTACGTTCCCATGACAACATCACGTTGTCATGGGAACCGTCTTACATGGTAGGCGGAGTGGGGGGTGTTATTTTTTTTCGTTACGGAATTTCTTGATTCGGTCGCCGCGCTCAAAGCCCGCGATAAAAGCTATGCAATATCTTAAAAAAAAATGTGTCACTTTCGGCATTAGCGAAGACTGCATATAGACCGTTCACTATAACTTATCCCTTGCCGTCATGTTGGCACCATTGCTTGTCAAGCTTAGTCTAAATCAATAGAGTTCAAAATGGCGACTGACAGAACAGTACTACCAATCGCGTCACGGGTCAAGTTATAATGAACTCACTGTAGAATAGAATAGTATACGTAATAGTACACCTTAAAAAATATTACAGATATAAATGCAAAAAAACAGGGTGACGCAATGGGCGGTCTTATCGCTAAAAGTGATCTTTTAGGCCGTATTCTCGGCGGCATGTGGCAGCAAGCAGCGGGGTGGCGCGGCGGCGGCGCGAGAGTGGTGTGTTTAAATGCATAGTTTTATAATATGACGGACTTATTGCCAAAATTCTCTGGGTTAAAAAGACTTCCCTTAATCTCCAAGTTTTCGCAAAACGTTCTTGTTTCTCCCGCGATCCACAAGGGAAAAATCCATGATAATTCTCAGCTCCAATTTCTCCGATATTCAACACAGTTTACAAATTGTGACTGTCCCTACGAAAGATAAGAAAAGACACGGATATTTCCCCAAGTTTCCCTTCGACGGAAGAAAGTCTCTTACTTAATTTATCACGAGGATTCCGGGGTTCCATATTACGGAGTAACGTTACATCACAAATTAACTTTTTCCTGTTATGACTTATTAGCTGTTACTGTTTCCGACTATTGATTAATGTTGGTGGTTGTTAGCGATTCTTATTATACGTGGAAATGAAATTTGATCTTTCTGTTTTATAAATGTTTTGCAAGTATCATTTGTGGGTTTGTAACGGTTGATCAACACGTTATATGGTTGAATAAAGGCATCTTCGAGATTATTTCGGTATCGTGCATGGCCTAGCATAGTTAGCTTTGAAATTGTGTGCCTTCCGCATCCAGCAGATTCCTGCGGCCTTCACAAGGTCATCGGTCCATCTTGTGGGAGGCCTTCCAACGCTACGTCTTTCGGTACGCGGTCGCCACTTCAGAACCTTTCGGCCCCATCGGCCAACTGCATGCATACAGCGTGCTAAAAAGTTGCAATATCAATAAAGTTTGACCACGGGGAAAATTATTCCTTGTGGTCAAATCAGTTGGACAAAATAGTTTGACTATGGGGAAGGACCCAGCTTTACCATATGACTATGGCAGTTCCAAAGTATATATATTTTGACATTAACTCAAGTCTTCGCTTTATGCACGCTGAGTGGAAGCCTTCTTGTCACAGTCATGACGTGCAGCTGCCGACTATTTCTGTTTTATGCTCATATGTACTGTACATCTATTTTGATTTCTAATTACTCTTGTCTTTTTATACGCACGTGTTTCTTTCTTTATTTTATAAAAAAGTTAATGAAAAGACAAGATAAATCGAAAGGTATCCTATTTTATTTGTTTCTTAAATAAATATGACTAATTTTATGACTATTTCTAATAGTGAACTGAATCGGATAGGACTAACCACGATGTATCGACAGTAGTACATTCGACAACATGTCGGTGGTAACACAAAGACCTTGAGCTGACTTAGCATACTATGGAATTACAGTACTTTCATCACCACTGCTCTCAAAACGGTGAAGGAAAACATCGTGAGGAAAAAAAACGAAAATTCAAAGACATGTGATATCACACGTGGTAGTTTACAGCATAAGCGCTATCCAAGAGAGCAGGCCTGAGTTCCTAGCAGTGGGATCATTATAGGTTGATTATGCTATGATGAAGTCAGAGGTCCAATGGGCGGCTTTAGAACTCTGACACCAGGTTAGTCACTAACCACACGATAACAAGAAGAAGATGCTATGATGCTACAATGCTATCTCTGTCTACATTTTCTCGAATCACAAACTCAATAAACATAATATCACATATCTTACACCCACGATATAGAGCCCATCAAAATTTCCCAGAAAGCCAATATTTTACTGGTATGTTTTTGACCGATTTTTTGCCAAAGTTTCCCCGACAGTAAGTTGCGTGCTTTGATGAATTGCACCCCGACACGCGCATACGATCACTCATACCTTCTGTCAAATGTATCTTTTTATGTTCCCCTGGTGTTAGTGTTTCTATATATTGGTTTTTCTTCAGTATAAATATATTGCCGAAATAGAAGCCAGTCTCTGGAGTAAAATTTATCTAATGCCGAATTGTTTCAAGGTACAGAGTTGTGGTTATTTATTATTTATTTGTATAAACACATTTATTCGATGAAAGCTTCCAACTAACTTTATTTTTTATTGAGAGTGGAACAGCTGTATTTTATCTTTTCTTGTTGATAAGTAAGAATCATCAATCATCGAAAAAATACCAAATTCAGATATCTTTTTAGAATTATATTATATTATTCTTTACTAAATTCAGATGTATTCTTTGCGTTATGCTCGTGAACGGGTGCTGCTTGTGGTGACTGGTCGTCTTGCTGATCATGGTTTTGTTATTGTAACTAGTAACTAACTGTTTATTTATTTTACCTCGATGGTCCTAGTTTATCATTTATAATAACTTCCAATTATAGCTTTAAATAGCTTTATATAAGCGGGCACGCCCTTTATGCCTGGAGGCTTTTATTTAGATACGAGTATTTAGTTCTGTTTACGTTTAGTTTTTATTTTTTATTTTTGCTTGAGTATAGTTCTCGATGTTTTTGGTTGGTATATTGGCGTGTGCTAGCTGACATATGGCGAATAATTTATTATTTAAATTATGTTTTGTGTTGCATAATGAACTTACATTATGCATTTTGCATACTATTGTATAGAATAATTTTTTCTAACTTGAACAGACAGCTGTGCTGCTGGGGAGTTTGTTGCGCCACTTCTTCTTCCCAGCTAAAGGCACTAGGAAGTGGTGAAGGGTGGGCGTTTTGGGGGACTGTCTTATGTAATTTTGACGTTCGAAAAGTGCTGATTCACAGCCTAGTTTGAATAAATGACTTTTGAATCGAAATAATAGACATATATTTTGGACCAACAGCTTGGCTATACTATGTTTACCTACGTAGTGTATTCAAGCTGTGCTAAGCTATGATACCATGTATGAATAGTTTAACTGTTTAAACCTCATTAACAAAGGGCAATGGAGAGGGCTATGCTTGGAGTTTCCCTACGTGATCGAATCAGATCCGCAGGAGAACTAAGGCAACCGACATAGCCCGAAGAATTGCCAAACTTAAGTGGCAATGGGCAGGGCACATTGCTCGCAGAACGGATGGCCGATGGGGTCGAAAGGTTCTGGAGTGGCGACCACGTATCGGAAGACGTAGCGTTGGAAGGCCTCCCACAAGATGGACCGATGACCTTGTGAAGGCCGCAGGAATCCGCTGGATGCGGAAAGCACAGAATCGGTCGATGTGGCGGTGCTTGGGGGAGGATTATGTCCAGCAGTGGACGTCTTTCGGCTGAAATGAAATGAATGAACAATTATGTTATTCATAATAAATAAAATAAATAAAAAAGCCTTTTATTTCCTGTAACACATTAAAATGCAAATGTTGTCTCCTACCTATAGTACTTAGTTAACAAAAGGATAAAAAATTGAGAAACTAATATCTATACACTTAAATACAATTATCTTAATAACTATTTAAATTTTACTAATATTATAATAATAGGCAGTAGCATTTTTTTTACTGTACTGGAACCCCTCTCAGGTAAAGGCCTCCTACAAAGCTTTCCATTTCTCTCGGTCTTGGGCTATTCGTTGCCATTCTGGACCAGCAATTTTTTTAATATCGTCGTCCCATCTAGTGAACGGTCTTCCTCTATGCCGTTTGCCTAGTAGGCCTTTCCATGACGTAACCATTTTGGTCCATCTGCGATTTTTAAGACGTGCTATGTGACCGGCCCATTTCCACTTTAGCTTCTGGCTGTATTTGAGAGCATCTATTGCTTTTGATTTTGACCGTATTTTGTTGTGGTTTATTTTTTGTATTTTCTTGATATTTAACATGCTGTGTTCCATTCCTCGCTGACATGTGTGTTATTCATACCTCTAATTAATTCATTGCTTGTCCCTGCAGCTAATCAGGTATATTAGCCCCACACCTGGTTACGGCAAGTGGGGGTAACGATAAATAAATCGGCCGTGTGTCTTGTAATTACGTTAGGAGCAGGCGTCGCTTGATGTAATGTAATTGTTTGCGGTCAAAGCTACCCACTGGCGCGGTGGGGTTTAGGTGCAAGCGTATAGAGGATTGAAAACCGATTAAGTGTACTGTCAAATCTTACTGAAAGTCTTTACAATATTAATTCTTATACCGTCGCGTGAATAATGATTCCGATAAATTTTATTCGAAGAAATAAAGTAGGTAAGCGAACGTTCATGAAAAATAAAAACTGAAATGATTTTCTAAGAAAAACTAATTTACCGTACTCAAGAAAATTCAGACATCTTCGTCCATAAATACTAGGCATCATTAGGTAATCAAATGAGAAGGGTTCATTCATAGTATACCTTGCATGGAAACCCAACTTCACTAAAATCACACTAAAAAAATCTCAAAAAAAAAAAAAAACAGTGGCACTCCGGGAGTGTCGAAAGAAGTGAAAACTTGAAAAAAATACTTCCAAAACCTTTAAAAAATACTCACATAAAACATTGATCCGTAACATAGTATAAATAAAGAACACAATCGTGTTTACAAAAATAAGGCGTCGGTAACGGTGTCGTGAGTTCAATTGTTTTATCCCATCTTCAAAATGCCCAACGCGCCAAAAGAAGTTTTCACTTAAAAAAAACATGTAGGATTATCTTAGTTGTCAGTGTAGGGTTAAGTTACTTTAATGTCTATGGGTAGAGACGGCTGCGCATTATCTATGGTCAGTCAAGAAAATAAATGAAGATTACAGCAACACGTTATTATTCTAATAAACAAAACATTAAAAACCGAAAAAAAAAACTTTACTTAAAAACCGCTTCCCACTTTTTCTCGTACCACACATCTCGATACACACCGCATGATAGCAGCTACAAAAAAAAGTGGCCAAGTACAAGTCGGACTCGTATACGAAGGGTTTCGTACCACCGTACAATATTATACAATACATTTTTTTAATTACACTAGAATAAAAAAAACACCTTTCTTGTCACCTCCAACCTCACCACCCTTTCACTTTTAACTTTATTTTATTGAAGAAAACTTCTTTAGGCGTGTTGGGTATTTTTGAGATGGGACTAAACAATTGATTTCGCGACACTGTTACGACACCAGCTTTTGATCATTAAAAAGACATCAACGCGCGATACATTATTTCCTGCACAGTAAAATTGTTCAAGTTTTCACTTCTGTCGGCACTCCCGGAGTGCTACTGTTTTTTTGTTATAAAATTTCAAGTATTTACCTATTACGGTTCCAAACATACAATCCTGTGACAGGCGGATGGACGGTCGGACGGACAACGGAGCCGTAATAGGGTCCCGTTGGCACGCTTTGGTTACGGAACCCTAAAAAGAAGAAAATACGACATTGGAACAAATGTTTCTGTACATTACTTCGCTAAATTGATTTACCGTCGGTATCAGTTGCTAGATTGGGACCGAGTACCAACATATTGAATCAAACGTTATTTACAGCGAAATGAGGGAAAATGTACTTTTTTCGCTGATCTTTTATGAAAGTGTGTGAGTTGGTTAGATATTATTTTGTCGTGTGTGGTATTTTTTTTATCGGAGTATATTGGTGATTGGATTTAGTTTGTCATCATGAGGTGAAGCTGAAAAATTTCTTATACCTCTGAAGTCACACCACACCATCGTTTACCATTACTGGACAAACGCGAGTCTATAAATAAAAAAGTTATAAAATAAAAATAAAACCCAACTACGACAGAAAAGTCATCTAATAAAAAGGTATAAGCAAGACATCACAGGTATAACAAATGCAGTGCGATCCGCCGTTGCAATCGGACGCGCTTACACTGTTAGCGGAAATTATTATTTTACGCCGAGCGCGGCAAATGCCGCTGCCACCATGCGTTCGGAAGAACTTGTGGCGAACGAGGTCCTGGCTTTCCTGCAGTACCAGCTGGATGTCATGGACGAGGTTAGTGTAATCCAGATCTGCAAATCCAACTTCAATGAAGAGGAGATACGCAGAGCGAAAACATTGCTGTATGAGTCGCTAAATATGGCCGACCGAATGCCGACCCGCAGGAGGGATGAAAAGGGAGAGAGGAGTCTCTAAGACATTATAAAAGTGTTAAAGGAGACCGACCCGGACGACGTGCCGACTTTCGTGGCGAAGGATTTGCGCAAGCTGCCCCCCGTCACATTCGACCACGTTGACGTCACCAGGCTGCTACGGGACATCACAAGCCTGAGATCAAGCCAGGTCGAGATGCAGTTGAAGTTGGAAGCCTCGCAATCCACCATCAGTGATCTACGTATTGAGGTAGCAGATTTACGCAACGCGGTATGTAGGTCACACGAGCCAGCTACTAGCGTCAACACACGTCACGGCGCATTCAATGCATCGCAGCTGAGTTTCGAGTCAGCAAAATTTGACTCGTCGCCGGCCGCCGTCACTGCAAGCGATGCGGAACCGCGCCCCGCCCTCCCCGCGTCCCCCATCGTTGGGGCGCCGACCAATATTAGCACGTCAACTCCGGGACGTGCTTATTCGGCTGCTGTTGTTAAAGCTCCCGCAAATCATCAACGGCAACCCAACAATACGAGGGATACACAAAGACCCTCCGAAGCAGTTCGAAGCTCGTTGCCGCCGGTAACAAGCCAAGGACAGGCCGATGAAGAAGGCTTCATTCGCGTGGAGAAGAAGAACAAGAAAAAGAAGCCTGCTTGTCGCAATCAGTGCGGTACCGCATTGACTGGTCCCGACATGTTGCTGCGTCCCGCTATTCCATCGACGCAGCTGTACGTGTCACGTTTACATCACACCACGAAGGTAGAGGAGGTCGTGGAGTATATCAGGACGAAGACCAAGTTCACCTTGAGAGTCGAGAAGTTGGAGTCGCGCCATAAGATTAATTTCAAATCTTTTGTGGTGCGAGTTCCGACTCATCATCTTGAGACTTTCATGAAGGAGGAATTTTGGCCGACGGGTGTCGTGTACAGGCGTTTTCGCGGAAGGCTACATGACACCACGACTCAGCGCAATACGTTGCCGACCCAACGTAGTAACTAGATTTAATAGTGATGTTTTTATATTATGTATTAGTTTATTATTTTGTAAGATTATTTTATGTATTTTGTCTATGGGCCTTAGTTGCCTGAAAATAAAGCAATTATTATTATTATTTTTCTTTTTATACTTTTGCGTATCTCAGCGTTGCGCCGGGTTTATGGGATAGTACGGGCCGAAGCCAAGTGCTACCCCTGGAGATTGGTTAAATTATGATGAGATGATGGTGTGTTCTGATTTTGTAATGGTGAGTGTGTCTGTCCATGAGATTGTGTTCGTGCGGTGGTTGTTGCACTCGTGTATGATGTGACGATTGATGTATCGTTGTCATTTTGCAGAAATTTTCTGACAATCCTGCAGGTATTTAAGATTGCAGCTTTCTGAAGAGTCTGATATGTGTAGGGTGGTAAATCGAGTGTTTTTAAAGACTGGTGGAGCTGTTTAGGTATTACACCTGTTGTTGATAATACTATAGGAACTATGGTGACATTGCTAAGCCGCCACATTCTGCTGATTTCTATTTTCAGGTCTATATATTTTGAGAGTTTTTCCGCTATAGTATTCTGCGAATTGTGTGTATTAGGAACGGCTATGTTTATGATTTGTGCAGTCTTGTTATTTTTATCTAACAACGTGATGTCTGGTCTATTGTAGTGTGTTGTTTTGTCAGTGAGGATAGCTCGGTCAAAGTACAGCTTGTGAGTGGAGTTTTCGAGAACAGTTTCAGGTTGATATTTATAATAAGCTACAGGTGGTGTGGGAATTAATTTATATTTTATTGCTAATTTTTGGTGGATTATATTCGCTATCTGGTCATGTCTGTGTTTGTAATCAGTTTGGACTATTGCTTTACACGTACCCGTGATGTGTTGAATGGTTTCGGTGCAACTATTGCATCGCCTACATCTGTCTATTGTTTGAGGAACTCGCATTATGTGTTTCTGGTAATTGCGAGTTTCTATTACTTGGTCCTGTATGGCTATCATGAATCCTTCTGTCTCAGGGAACAGTTCTCCACGCCTTAACCATTCGTTCGACGCTAACTTGTCGACGTTAGGTTGATTAAGGTCGTGTCGATGTCTCCCATGCAGTGACTTTTAGGTCCATTCTGCGATTTTAGTTTGTCGGTCTGTCTGTTGTTCATTACTCTGGGCTATCTTCTCAAACATGTTTAAAGGGGTAATTTTTTTATCATTGAACGCAATGGCTTTATGTAGAGTTGAAATAGTACCTTTAGAATTGAAGTATGTTCTTAAAATAGTTATTTGCTTGTTATGTAAGTTAGTGATATCTATTATTCCCCTACCACCGTCGTTCCTTGGCAGTGTGAGTCTCTGAACACATGACCTAGGGTGATGCCTTCTATGTTTAGTCAAAGTGGTATTTATAATCCGTTGCAAACATTTGAGTTCAGTCTTGTTCCAGTTTATGATACCAAAAGAATAGGTTAGAATAGGGATGGCATAAGTATTTATGGCTTTTATAGTATTTCGAGCGTTTATTTGTGTATGACATATTGTTTTTAACCTGTGTTTAAATTGTTTAGTGAGTGTAGCTTTAATTTCTTTATGAAGAATCTGTTTAGCCTGTATGTAACCTAAATACTTGTAAGTACCATTTTCGTCTAATGATTCTATCGTGTCACCTGTCTGCATGGGGTATGAATGTGAATAACTTTTGCCTGCTATGATTGAATTAATTTTACATTTGTCAATCCCAAACTCCATAGCGATGTCATTTGAAAATTGTTCGGTAGCATTAGCTAGTTCATATAAGTCGTCTGGTGATGATGCATACAATTTGATATCGTCCATATAGAGCAGGTTGTTTATTTTACAATTTTGCTGGTCAGTCAGTATGTCAGTCGTTGTATCACTGTATTGAAGTTGATACCCGGAATTTAAGGCATTGAGTTTATTTGAAAGTGGATTTAGTGCGAGACAGAACCACAGTGGGCTGAGTGAGTCTCCTTGGAATATCCCTCGCTGGATCTTAATGTGTTCTGTCTCAACTATTCCTATGGATGTATTCAAGTGTAATCGCGTCTGCCATTTGTCTATTAAATTTCCTAAAAAGTTGATGAGTTGTGGATGTATCTTGTATAAATTCAAAACTTTGAGTAACCACGAGTGAGGTACTGAGTCGTAAGCTTTCTTGTAATCAATATAGATAGAGCATAAATTTTTCTTAGTACGTTGGACATGTTTAAGTTTTACTGCATCTATTGTTAACTGTTCTTTACAACCTTGACTGAACTTCCTGCACCCTTTCTGTTCTTCTGTTAATATCTGTTGTGTTTCAAGGTGTTTGTATATGACGTGAGTAATGCACGATGTCAATATCTTATTATTATTATTATTATTATAACCAGCGGACGATCAAAACGCTTCTAACGATACCTCATTTGTCAAATTATGATCAGTAGTTCAAAAGTAATGAGGGAATAAATGAACATATGTAGCGGTTACACCACCACATACGAACTACGCATCATAGAAATGACGCACACAAATCCTGCATCGCGCAGTTAGAGTTTACCGAGCGATCGACATACATACAAGATTTCAACTTCAAACCGATGGGCAGTTGCCCGTCAGACACAACACCCGTCTGGTCGGAGGATCTTCCCTTTTCTATGGTGGATGAGTGAACTTTACACCCTGTTCCTTATACCACACACACAAATTCGCTCAACGTGCCTAAAGAAGTTGTCACTTCATAAATCTCTCAATGGTTAGATACAACAACATACACTACACACACATACATACTACATACATACTACATCCATACTACATCCATACCACATACATACTACATATATACTACATACATACTTACTATATACTAATCGGTCCTCAAGTCAGTCAATCATCAAACAAAATACTGCATAAATTACCTATAAGCATTCAAGTAATTCAATTATTTCTCAAAATAATCAAACAGTAACATACAATTTCCAAAGAATGAATTGCTTCTGAACTTCTGATTGAACTTTAGATTCTAATTAAAGCTTTCCATTTGAATTGAACTTATGTAGGTATAAAACACGTTTCATATTGTAAGTATATTTAACAATCAAATAAATAACAGAATTTTGAAGGAATGTTAATGCTATGGCAATAATAGAATTATAACGTATAGAAATTGAATTGTAATACGATTATAGAACTCAAGTATAAATCAGATTTGATTTATTAATGTTATGTGAATTTGATCAACAAAAGCGATAACCATCAAACATTCGCAAATAAAAGAACACGGGGTGGCTATAGTTAGCCTATGCGCCTGTAGGCGTGGGCTTGCGGACTGCGAGCAATGGGTAGCTCGCCGTCCGGACCAGGCCCGGCTCGACGGCGCGTTGTGTTCCACGCACACCTCAAAGAGATGTCAGCAGAACTGACGGGGTTCGCTAGGGGCGATGCCTGCCGGGGTCGCGGGAAAGTCCGAGAGGAATACCGTGGCCCCTGGCAACATACAGGCAACTGAAGGAACACGGGTGGGTTTTAGTCAGTAAGAGTTTGACACGCCCTCCCACTCTGCCTAGAGCGGGAGAAGTTATTTGATAATTTCCCACCCAAAAAAAAAACAAAAAGTAAATTAAGTGATGGCTATCGTTCTCTTTACAATTACATGGGTCCCTACTTAGTATTGATCTTGTATGTGTGTGTCCGTTTATACATTTGACGAATTAGAACTATCATCAGACTTGACCAATCATTTACTCAGAGTGGCATGAGGAACAGGGTGTAAATTTCACTAATTCTTTATGGAAAAAGGAGGATCCTCCGACCAGACGGGACTCGTGTCTGGTGGGCAACTGCCCGACGATTGATGTCTGTCGGGAAGTTATATATGCTGATCGCGCTGTAAACTCTGCTAGCGCGATGCAGGATTTGTGTGACGTCAGGTCTTTGATGCGTAGTTCACATGTGGCGTTGTAGATGCCACCACATACTAAATCCAATTTTCTTCCGTCAACAACCCTATCTAAAGCTATGTCTCCTTTTATGACAACCACTATTAAAGTTCCCTTGTTGCTACGGAGGTCGATGACACCTAAGTTACAGGAACATACATAGTTTAGGAGTCGAGAATATTAAAAAAATGGGCGATTTTATAAAGTCAGTCAGTTGTTATGTAATCAAAAATAGCAAATACCTTTAAGAGCGTTTATACAGAAATTGAGCAATGTCGCAAATAGCTGTCAAATATTTCGCTGTTTTGATTAATTTGACAATAATACTGTATGGAAATAAGAAATATGACTAACTAACTAGAATATTAATAATAATTTTGCGATTATAACACTGCATTTGATGTTCTGTTTGTGTGAAAAATATTCGGTGTTACGATATTAATTATTGCATTTCGTAATCAATCATTTTAGTTCACTAATTTGCCATATTTTATTTCCATACAGTAATATTGCCAAATTAATCAAAATAGCAAATATTTGACAGCTATTTGCGACGTTGCCCACTTTCAGTATAAATGCTCTTAATGACAGACTTTATCCACGTGCAACTCTAGTAAAATTAAAAAGTTATTAACACACTTTCCGTAACAAAATAATTGTATTGTGGGTACTTTACAAACATTTAATTAAACTCACATACACAAACAGCCAGACCCGGAACAACTACTTGTAGGTCATACAAATATTTGTTCCGTGCGGGAATCGAACCCGCGACACGCAGCACAGCAGTCAATAGCTTTACCACTGCGCCAACCGTGCCGTCAATTATTTTTCTTTTTTTTATTAAAGTGTAGCTTGACCAACTTAATAGTAAAATTATATTTTATAATAATTAACAATTAAGGTAAATTAATCTAAATAGATAAAACAAAAACGATTAATACCACAATTAAAAAAAAATTGCTTATTTATAGATTCAAGTCTAAAATTTGTGAACACTTATTAGATTCGCCCAACCGCTGTTTCTACATTATCTGTGGCTTAAAATGTCGGCACGGAGTCGTAACAGCTGATCGGTTGCTGTGGCCAGTACCCCCAGGGTGAAATGTTGAATTTTGGCTCCATAATTACTGTGATAAAATTTCACATAACTATGTATGTATACAACACTTGTGTGATTTTATTATAGACCTCGTCTGCGGCTCAGTTTAAAATCTCACACTCGTGTTTTAATAACCGCTGATATATTACAGTTTCATAAACTACTAATATCATGTTTATAGTCATAAGGTAAAAAAGAACAGTGGCACTCCGGGAGTGCCGACAGAAGTGAAAACTTGAACAAGATCACCTTGGTGGAAGAAAAATACTTGTATAGAACATTGGTCCGTAACCTTATATAAATAAAGAGCACAATCGCGTTTACAAAAAGAAAAAACCAAGACCTTTAAAGTAAAAATACTTGCATAGAACATTGATCCGTAACGTAATATTAATAAAGAGCATAATCGCGTTTATAGAAATGAGGTGTCGGTAACGGTTTCAATTGTTTTTCCCATCTCAAAAATTCCCAACGCACTTAAAGAAGTTTTCACTTCAAAAAGGTTGTTGTTTATATATGAAGAAGGTGTATTTTTATATAATAAGCGTCTTTATTCTGAATTGTTTTAACTGTGTGTTTGTTGTTAAAACATATCTCTCAATTCAGCATGCCTCTTGGCAAAGGCCTCCTCTGCCATTGAATTCCATCACGAGCCACTCTTCCCCAGTTAGGGCCTACTGTAAATTTTTATCTGAAGAAGGTATTATTACTGACTAAAACCAAGCGAATCTGTATTTAACCTGTATTAATATCCTCCTCTCCTTATTACAGATGCCATTGCTCTCCGGGATGTCCAACTGATAGCACCATCGGCCGTCAAACTCGGTGACACAGTGCTACTAGGCTGTAAATGGACTCTAGAAGGAAACGAAACGTTATACAGTGTTAAGTGGTACAGAGGGAGACAGGAGTTCTTCAGCTATCTGCCTAAGGAGTACCCTTTTACGAGGATCTTCGCGCAGCCTGGGATTGATGTTGATGTGAGTAGATTTTGTTTGACTTGTGGTAATAGTTTGTTTCTGGTACTTGTCATTTTGGGGGGGGGGGGGGCGGTATGCCATAATCGCCACGCTTGGCAGGCGGGTTGGCGATCGTAGTATGGTGTTAAAATGCATAGAGAACGCTGCTGCCCATTCTCTAGTAAGTCCTTAAGTCGCCTTTTACGACACTCTTTCGGCTGAAATGATGAATAGTTTGTTTACGAACTCCTCTAAAGTTACATACATAGATACAGTAAATTAAAGTAAAAAGGCTTTATTCAGTTCAGGAAAACACGGCGCAATGTAAAAAAAACGAGTAACAGATTACAGGAACCTTAGGAGCTAGATTTTAACAAATTCTCTGAACCCACACACTAGGATTTCTTGTGTCGTGGGGTCCAGTCTCTTCGTAAGTAAGGCAAACAATTTTTTATTTAGGTGAACTGATTAATTTGGAAAACACAAAATTTAAATAATAAAAATAAAATAAAGTAAGTACAAAATTATAAAAAATTACAAAGAATATTTTTATGTTGTAGGAATACTGTTTGATATACAAACACACACACACACACACCATACACGCACTACACACACACGTCCAAACAAACACACCACACACGCACTACACACACAAGTCCAAACAAACACACCACACACGCACTACACACACACGTCCAAACAAACACATATTAGGTTATGCATGACGGTAAAAACTCGTAATTCGAGGCCGTTATCACTGGGCCATTATTACTAACTTTACTATACCATAGTGTAAGAAACTTCCCGGTAACACGAAGTGCAAAAATCAAACTAGGAACTTTCGAGCGAATCATAAATATCCAATGCCGCGTCCTGTAATCCCCAAACCGGCAAAAACAGTTAACTCATCTGAGTTAACCTACATACAAACCATAATTCGATGGCGTTACGTTATCTGCGACCGACTAACTTTTAACTTAGAGTTAAGTTCCGACTTCAACGAGTTAAGCAATGGCGGTCGGGTATAATAATTTTTCAAATTGTGTTATTTCGCTGAGTCCACTTCTAGTTATTTTAATGAATAACCCGCCCGGATTTTTATGGCTCTGCTGAAGAAAAACTTGGAAGTTTGTGAATTATTTTAAGTGGTTCATCTGTATTTATGGTCGTTGTCGTCGTTTTCTTGTTTTGTTTAATTGTCAAAGGGAATAAAATCAAGAAAAGGGGAGGCTTAAGTTTTTTTTCATTTTATGACACAACTAGCTTCCGCCCGCGGCTTCGCCCGCGTGTTATCTTTAGAAATTATAACCTATGTTACTCATAGAAGAAAATATAGCATTCTAATGGTGTAAGTATTTTTTTAATCGGTTTAGTAGTTTTTGAGTTTATTCATTACAAACATACAAAAATCTAAATAAATCTTTTCTCTTTATAATATTAGTTTTGACTAGCTACTGCCCGCGTGGACTCCAATTCTTTTTTTTAAATGAAAGTACCCTTAGTTACGTCTTACAACATCAACTATCTGCTGGAGAAAGTCCCGCCAAAATCGGTCCAACCGTTTCGGAGTTTAGCCGGAACAAGCAGACAGACAGACAAACATGCCTGGATCAGCACCATCCAGCTCAACCATTTTGTAGGGAACTGAATGATCCAACACATTCGCCACCATCAGCGAGACATTTAATATAATGACTGCCTCGTTGGTCTAGTGGTCGCAAGCGCTACTGCTGAGCATGAGGTCCTGGGTTCGATTCCCGGGTCGGGCAAAGTGTTATTGGGTTTTTCTATGTGAAATTTCTCAGTAGAAGCTCGGAGTCTGGATTTGAGCCCGGTTGATGGCAATAGGCTCGCCCCCTATTACATGGGACTTAAACATAACTGGCGAAATGTGGGTGTACCTGCTACAGGGACACCTCTGCCCAACCCTTCGGGGAAACAAGGCGTGATGTTATGTTATGTTATTTAATATAATATTTTTTACTAACAATAAAGTTTGATACAACTCACCTATCCTAAACAAAAACACAATGTACAGAGTTAAGAGCATTTTAAAGATAAAGTAAACGACGATGTCTGTGTTAGTATTAACTGTGTGACAAACATCGGCGCCTTCCTCCTACAATCATGGTTTGCTATTCATTTCAATGTAATGATACAAAAAAAGTCCTTGTACAAATTAAGTTAGGTTCATTTTAAGTATTAAAATAATAAAAAATTGAATTGAATGTAATTAGATTGAAAAATAATTTATTTACTTTTATATTAAGGCATGCAAAGAAATACGTGAATGTGTGTGCGAGTGTGTCTGTACAAATAGGAGTGCGTTTACGTGTGTGTGTGTTGGGGTGCGTTTGCGTGCGTGTGTTTGTGTGCGTTTGTGTGTGTGTTTGTGTACGCTTGTAGGTGTTTTAGCGTTTATTATTTATGAATTCCTGGCAAACAGTCTTTCAGTGTCATCGTAAGTAAGATTTAAGTGAGCATGACATATTTATCTACTCTCAACTGCCATGCTCTTTCAAGTCAACATACATCTTAATATAATCATAGGTAACAGAACAGTGACAGCGATGGAAAGTGTCATAGCGAATCAGGGTCCCTGTTTTCTCCAACCTATCCCTTCATATTCAGGGTTGTTGGTTATATGTCGGCAATCAATTAAAAGGCGATGTAGGAGAGGTCATTTACAACCAAATGACCCCTTTTGACTTCTATGCAAAAGTAAAAAAAAAATCGTTTCATTTGTCATTTTATATTTTTATTTCATACATTTTAAAATACTTAATGTCAAATTACTTGAAAATGGTTGACATTGGGATAGGAATCATCGGGGTCATTTGGTTGCAAATGACCTCTCCTACATCCCCATAGCGGATCGCTGACATATAACCAACAACGCTGTATTTTTTTTTTAATTGGTAAATTATCAAATAACTTCTCCCGCTCAAGGCAGAGCAGGAGGGCGTGTGAGAATACTCTTACTGACTAAAACCCACCCGTTTCCTTCGGTTGCCCTGTTGCCGGGGGCCACGATCTCCCTTTCGGTTTCCTTCGCAACCCCGGCAGGCATCGGCCCTAGCGGACCCCGACAATTCTGCTGACAACTCTTTGAGGCGCGCGTGGAACACAACGCGCCGTCATAACCAATAACCCTTATAAGTGTGATGTTACACAAATACAAAATGAAATAACAGGAAAATTATTCAAAAATAATGCAACATGTCGATACAATTTATTTACGAAATGCTGATTTATTCGACACCAAGAATAAATTAGGAGAGCGATTCAATATGGCTCGTGCGTTGTTTTATAAAAATACAACCTAATTAAATTCCTTAGCTTTTCTGGTGAACCAAGGTTGAATTACATCATTAAGAAAATGTTTCGGCTATGTAAAAAAATATTTCTTAATAAAGAAACCATATCGGTCGTAATACAAAAAATGTGGAGAGAATTTTGGTTAAATTTCATAAAATGAAAGATATGAAACAATAAAGATGATGTTATGTGTTCGGTATTATTATTAATTTTTAATTAACCAAAAAATATTAACAGGGCCTTGTGTTGTCTTCAGAGTCGGGAAACAAAAGGCGTGGGAATAAAACTTGACTAGGAATCGGTTCCTAGGTTGTTTTAATAAACCGCTAATTTGATAGCTACCAAGTATTAATTTATTTAATAATTTTATTACACACAAATTTACAGAGGCGGACTTAATGCCATTGGCATTTTCTACTAGTCAACTTTTGGGTGATGCAGAGACAAACAGTGGTTGGTGTAATTGCAAGAATTGAGGAATAAATATTTATTTAAATTTACATACATATATACATAAACCTATTAAAACTATAAATAAAATATATACTCATAATTATATAAACACATAAAAAATACACATAAATTTACTAAAAAAACAAATAAGACAAAAAATAGGAAAACATTACCGTTGTGAAGATACTGCCAGCTTCTTGCGAATGTGCTCGCGAACTTTAACTTTAAAAGATAGAGTAGTAGAGAGTATCGAGTGGTTTTAAAAATATTCATTATGATGCTCACATTATTTTAGAGATTTTACTTTCTGCGCTACTGTGAGATAAATTCAATCACTCTAATTTCCAAGCAAACTCCGCCCCCATGCACCCCACCACTCCGCTATGTCCTTAAACGCTAACACATTAGTAATAAAGTTGAATATCGCGTGCGCTCTTTGGTCGTGTTCGAGCACGGAACTATGTCGTAAGTCTCAATTCTTATTTCGTTTATAACTAAAGTAATAATTGATCTAGAGAAAAAATATCTCATATCTGGATAATAAACTATATTTTCTTAATGTCAATAATTATTTTAGTCATAAAACCGAGTAATCTTGTTTTTGTTTCAAATAATTTTTAAAAATAAATCGAGCGAACATGTTCCAATTATGTAACTGTCTTTTATATGGAACGAAAAAAGATCCAATAAATCATATACTAAAGTTCCATTTTGATTGCATGCGCAATTTTTTCAGAATATTAATGCAAATTAACATAAAATTTAGGGAAAAAGTTTTGCACCAGAAAAATTCGCCAGCACATTTTTAAAAAGACCTGAGAATGTAAACTAAACAACATCTTCCCTCAAATGCTATTCACAAAAGATTATAACCCTCTAACCACGCCATAGTTTTTCTCTCCCAGGCCAATTTATTATGCAATCTCGGTCCGTTTACTTGGTTGAGCGGTACCAACGTACTTACCTTGTAGAGGAAACTTAGTGGGCGAATGTACACAAGTAAGGTTAAGAATACCTCGGGAGAGTTGCGGGGTAAGTGATGCGATGTATTAGATCAACGTTTGCTGGAAGACATGTTTGCTGAAACAAAATAGGGTTATGTTATTTTGTGGTGAAATTTTTGGTCCTTTTGGTATTTGGTCTTTCGTGAGTCTTTCGTTACTGACCTTTAGAATTTATTTGAAAGAAAGAAAGAAGGATAATTAATTTTTCGACTCAGATTAAGGCCCGTGATATAAGAAGATAGTGCCGTAAGAAGTAAAAACTTGAACAAGATCGCCTTGGTGGAAGAAAAATACTTGTATAGAACATTGGTCTGTAACCTTATCTAATTAAAGAGCACAATCGTGTTTACAAAAAAACTTTCGAAACGTTTAAAGTAAAAATACTTGCATAGAACATTGATCCGTAACGTAATATAAATAAAGAGCACAATCGCGTTTACAAAAATGAGGTGTCGGTAACGGTGTCACGAGTTCAATTGTTTTTTCCCATCTCAAAAATGCCCAACGCGCCTAAAGAAGTTTTCACTTTGTAAAACTTTACTATAATAACATTATTTTGTGTCTCACATCTGCACCAAATAGGCCCTGTTCAGCATAAATGCCAGACAATTAGTGCCTGATGTTGCTTTTCAACTAGACCTTATCTTGCGAGGACGTGTACGTGGACATGTTATATTTTATTAAAAAGTGATAGGTACTCTTTAGCCTCAAAAGTCGTTTATTTTGTGTATTATTTTGACTGAGCGCTAAAATTTGCATACGACCGCTCAAACAGGTTCGTAGCACTGTCCGAGCTGTCCCGTAGTACACGTAGCACTGCTACGCCCTTCTACAGATTTTCGTAGCAGCTACGCTACGCTACATGTGTAGCACAAAGATTCTTTTAAAAGCATGTGGAGCGTAGATTGTTTCACGAACTTGCCAAGAATGTTAATTAAATGCTTTGTAAATAATTTAAGCTCGTCGGTTAAGTGTTTGGAAGGCGACTGTGAAGTATGTGTTCTTAGTTCTATCCTAGTTTGAGAAAAAGAGTTGATTGAATTTTTTTATTTTTGTCTATTTGAATCTTGTTCGAACTAGTATCGGCTAGTATTAGACAAGACTGAAATCCTTAATCCACAGGTGTCACGCAGTGATACTTCTAGTCGTAATTTTTGTTATTTGTTTTTGATGCATGTTTTTATTTACACAGTGTGAGTCTTTATAATGTGCACATATCGAAATGAGGGAATTTATGCTTAATTTTATTGACGGAAAAAAAGTAAAAAAAATGAAAGTTATGTTTTTGGTATTTTTTTTTTGGTTCCGTTTGGCGTCTTATTATTTTTTTTTACGATTATTGTAAAAATTCATGAAAAAAGAGATTTTTGCAAAAAAAAAACATGTTTTTATCCTAATTACTTCCAATCATTATGGATTTTGTTTCATCGCGATAGATTATTAAGTTTAAAAGTTACACCGTTTTGTTACAAAAAATTTAAAAATTCCATAAAAAATCCACCATCCATCCAGATAGATTCCATTATGATTCCATTTAGATTTTTTAAAATATTTTTTTCGTTGATAAAATTAAGCATAGATTTATTTTGATATATGCACATGATAAAGACTCACGCTGTTATGAAATCCCAAAACCAGTAACTAAAATCGCACTTGCAATTCATTTTATAGGCTGTTGTTAGTTCCAATAAATTGGATTTACGCGTAAGAACCCCAACGTTTGTATAACCCATCAAATTTTAAATCCACCATATCTCTCTCAATCCACGGCATGATATGTTGGGAGATAGTTTGTAGGAAAACTGCTAAATCCGTAAAAATGAATCCATATGTGTGCCAAAAATGCGCACACAATTTTTTCCCTATTTCGAAATCTATTGGTTGTCGGAAACTACCTCGTGGATGCTGTAAGGGATTACCTCGAGAGGATCTGTCCATCCTAGTGGTATTTTTTTTTTTGCTTTTTAATTGTGGTATAACAAGGGACTTCCCTATTACTACTGTTAAGTTTCAATTTATTAATACGTAATTGTTGGATATTGTACTGGCAACACCCAAAGATTCGATATGTCAAAAAACTTTTTACAAAAAAATACAACCGACTTCCAAAAAAAACACTACAAAGTGAAAAATAATTTCGGAAGTCGGTGTCTTTGGTTTAGAATTTTCGTTTTTTGCCACCGACTTCCGAAATTATTTTTCACTTTGTAGTGTTTTTTTTGGAAGTCGGTTGTATTTTTTTTGTAAAAAGTTTTTATTTTTCACTTTTTAGTTGTGGTACCTACCCCACACAAATTCGAATACCACTACCTGCTATGTAAATAACAGTGACAGGAACTTATCATATCATCCACATACTAAGTGGGAAAAAATACGTATTATTGAAGCTAACTCAAAAACTACTCAAGCAAACTTAATAAAATTTATATGGGACCACCTCTGAAGTATTACCTATCAAACAAAAAAGAATCATAAAAATAAATTCATAATTGGCGGAGTAATCGCGTAACAAACATACAAAAAAAAACAAAAAAAAAACATACAATCGAATTGAGAACCTCCTCCTTTTGGAAGTCGGTTAAAAAGTAGCGCGGGAATGTCCTCCTGGGTCGGGCGCTCGTGGCGGTAGGACGTGCTTAGTGGCTGTGTCAGTAAAAAGATAGATTGGCATAGTATTGGTTGGAGATCTACTGTAAATTAAGGTAACCTATTAGTTTTATGGTAAATATTAGAATACGGATTGAATTGTGATATTATGTGGGGAATAGGAGATGTGATGGTATGGTGTAGAATATTGAATTTGATGTTGGCAAAGAAATATAAATGACTTGACAAAATATCTTGGTGTTTCATATTATTTTCCTTATCCCTGAAATATTGTAAATATGTAGTTTTATTAAACAGTTTTAGGTTATGATATTGGGGTAACGACTTTAAGATTCATTCGGGGATTAGTATCTATTTTGGGGTAAAATAATTATATTTGGAATTAAATTAGTTATTTTAGAGCAAGGATGATTCTTATTTCACTACATAGACTTAAACAAAACTGGCGAAATCTGGGTGTACTATAAATACACCACTGCCTAACCCTTTGGGGATTACAGGCGCGATGTTATGTTATTTTACATAATTTTTGGCTATATCCTGCAATACCTACACTCGATCAATCATCCTAGCCTTTTTCTCACTATGTTGGGGTCGGCTTCCAATCTTTCCGGATGCAGCTGAACACCAGTATTTTACATGGCAACTGCCTATCTGACCTCCACAACCCAGTAACTAGGTAATACGATACCCCTTGGTAAGACTGGTTGTCAGACTATCGGGCTTTTGACGACCGGTAACGACGACTGTCGAAGATCCATGAATGACAGCCGGGATCAACGGCTTAACGTGCCTCGGGCACGGAGGAGTCTCGGTATGTAGAAACGGTCACCTATCCACGGACCATCCCCGACAAACGTAGCTTAATTTGATGGATCGACCCGTGTGGCTGTTATTATTTAGCCACGAGCTCCAATACTTACACTCGTGTTATAGTAATTACGGGGACCATCACGGGGCACTGCTCGCTAAACAAACACTTCCATACAATAGGCATAACAGACAGTCCTCTGTGCAGGGCGTGCATGGAGGCTGAGGAAACCGTCGCGCACGTGTTCTTTGGATGCACAGGCGTCACCCAGATTAGAACAGAAACCCTCGGGTCACCCAGATCCTACACAGATGTTCTGAACAGACCAGGAGATTTAATTAGCTTCTGGAGGGAGGTGGGCTGGTTGGAATAACCACCAAACGGCCGCCATGGCCCACGCACAAAGGTCCACCTGACGGACTAAGTGCGGAAACCAAACCCCATAACATAGAACATAGTAATTACATACTATCCGTATGAAAGGATTGTTTTGTTTTCATATACGTTTAAATTGCATTTACCCACACAGTTTTTATTACAAAACAACAAAAAATAAAACAATAATCAAATTTATTGTTCTACGAAGGTGATCAAATGCCTCCAATACCATAGCCTGACCTATTCGCAGTCCGATTTTGTTTAACTACGTCCAATAAACAGGCTTTATAGGCCGTTAACGCACTTTTCATGTTTTATTGTCAACCATTGTTAAGAACATCGGTTTACGACCGCCACTAAAAACCTTACCGTTTCATATAAATAAGTAACTGCTGATCTAACATATATTTATTTATTTGTTGTATTTTTACGAAGATTTTACTACACAATTCTTGTAAAATGAACCTTAAGATTATCTGGTCGTTACGTCCTTTTTATATTGGTCCTTCATTCATTAGTAAGCAAAAGTGTGAGTTGAAAGGTCGTAACCAACGAGCGCGATTAAGCCCCATTTAGAATGGGATAAAATATTTTATGCATGTGCATGTATTGTGTTTCGTGTTCGGAATATAAATTACTGATTGTTGCGAATAAAGGGAGCTTTGCTCTTTATATCAAGGCTAGGATCATATGATTTTGAGGCACGATCTTGTAAACGGTTAATGAAGATTGTATCTAAAGTTTAAATGCGCGTAGAAATGTCATTTAAACCTACGTTTAATGTCTTGTGGAATGCCTCTGTGGTTGGATTTTTAGACTTTCTTACAAGTTTTGTTTTTATTATCTAACTAGCTTCTTTTTTATTATCTAACCAGCTTCTGCCCGCAACGTCATCCACGTGAAATAGTTACTTTGGGCGTATTTATATGGATAAGGACTAATATCATGTTTATAAAAACACTTTCGCAAATAATGCATTATTTTAGAACAAATTTGGTTAGCTTAAAAAAGTTATAGTGAGCCAATCTTAAGATAAACATATGCTATCGCGGACTTTTTTAGAAATTTTAAAGGGAAAAAATTCTGTCATACATGATTTTTGCGAAACTTTAACCGTTTACGCACGCAGCGGAAGCTCGCAAAAGGAAAAAATACCCCGATTTTGAAACATTCTTCATTGGTGCTACGCTCCTATTGGTCTTAGCGTGATTATAATTATATAGCCTATAGCCTTTCTCGATAAATGGGCTATCTAACACTGAAAGAATTTGAAATATTTCATTGAAATCGGACCAGTAGTTCCTGAGATTCCTGTGTCAAATAAATTTATTTTCTTTCTTTTCTTTCTTTCAAACAAACTCTACAGCTTTATATATTAGTATAGATTATGTTTCTTGCTTATTCGCCACAAGAACTTTATTAAACATTGGCACATTTTTGTTGTGAAATTAACTCGTAGTTGGGCAACTAGAAGTGAGATTTCATCACTGGATTTTACCTCTCGCATGGCACTACTGAAATCATATTAAGTATCTCAATGCGACTCTTTGATATAGCGCGATTTATTCTAGCTATCTGGAAATCTAATAAGTGGATATCTAGACTTCATAGGTTTAGGTAAATGTAAACAAATCTTAAAAAGGATTTTATTGATGACAAGAGTAATAGAAGGTGAAAAGAGTAACGGTGGAGTTTCTTGCCCATTCTTCTCCATACGAAAACTACCTTTTGGAAGGGGCGACTAGAATCAATTCTATTTTTGTAAATTTTAACGTTCAAAAGTGCCTTTTTGTGCTTAATTGAAATAAATTATTTGACTTTGACACTTTCTTGTTTAAAAATACGATAAAACCTATTTTAGATTTTTGCAATAGTTTCCTCTTTTATTAATATATGTTAAACTTTATCATTTATTCTTAAACTATTCTTCGAAGATGCAACAGCTCGAGCACAATTTTTTTGTTAGATTTATAATAATAATAAAATATTTTGTAAAATCTGTCTATTGTAAAGAGCCCAAACTATACGTCAACGAATTATAACGTTGCTAAATTGGAAATTACAACTGGGACATAACATGACAACTGAAGTGACAGATATTACGTTTAGTCAGTTACTTGACAGCTGTCTCGTCACGTGGTTTTTATTGTTTACTTTTATTTAACAACCTAATATGGAATCTCTTGACTGTCACGAGCTCTCCTGGAGATCGATAACAATTACAATTCTATTGTGTCTCATTGATGACAGTTGAGCTCATAGTAAGTATTTATTCCAAGAAACGAAATCTGATTATCAAACTACTTTGAGATAAGTATCAATTACTGAATCCATGTTCTTCATGTTGATTACAATCGCCTTACATATTTTTGTCGTATTTATAAATAACCCTCATTGAAAATACCAACAAGTACGTACTTACCTATGTAAAAAGAGCTTACACGACCCATTCAATTAGGTACCTACCTACCTCGCAATCAAACGCAATCAGTTCTTATGATTTTAACGAGGAGACCCGCGTCCATTGCGGCATTAATAGCTCATTCCAAATAAAGACATCGCCAATAAAAAGCAATGTTAACGTAATTGCCAGATATTATCGTATCCAATCAGATGATCCCGTTCCGTTTTACGATATTATTTTTACGTACGGTCTTTGCGAAATTGAATTTTTCTCGGTGTCAATAGAGAAGGGAAATTTTTCGTGAAAGTAAAATTGGATGATTGATTGCTTTCTTGTGCAGGTGTTATTTTTTGCTAATTGACTTCTGAAAATAATGTTTTTTTTCTTTCTTTTAATTAATTATCCTCTTCTGAACGATTTAAAACGTCAAAAAAGTAAATAATAAAACATTGTTTTTTCATGGTTTTTTCCTACTTTTTTATTTGTTATTGACATAGAGAGCTAACATTCATATTTGTATATAAATCAGGTGAAGAGACTGAAAAATTTATTGAACATAAAATTAAAATAAATTTTCCAAAATCATAAAAAATAATCATCTCAATCATTCTCAGCCTACAGCAGTCCACTGCTGGAGATAGTTCACTGCTAACTTTCATCCATCTGCTTGCTGCTACCCTGCGAAGATCGTCGCTCAATCTAGCCTGAGGGCATCCTACCTTACGTTTGCTTTGCCAATTCGCGGTCTTCACCCGAGAACACATCTACCCCAACGGTCATCGATTCTACCACATTGCCACTTCATCGTGCTTATTCTTTGAGCTATGTCGACAACTTTGGTTTCCTTACGGATCACCTCGTTTTGGATTCATATCTATTAAAATAAACATAAATGTATTGAAGTGCAAATGATAAAATGTTAAAATGTCCTAAAAAAAGAAAAGCCTTGAAGCAATAAAAGGATTTTATTATATTTTACACTCCATGATTTTATGCTCAAGATAAGTATTCCCTTAGTGAGCCGTGATTTGATTTCAAATCCTCTGTTAGAAACGGCTTTTTGTGTCCAGGGACTGAATGGGGACTGAGATAACGAATTCAATTTGTTTTGTAGTCCTTCTTAATCTAAATGTTATTTATAATGTTTCTTTGAGCTTATTTTATGAATAAACTGGTAGTATTATTATTTAAAGTGGGTTGTTAGGTAAATGGTAATAAGGAAAAAGATAGTGATCATTGATGACAGTAATATCATCATCTGCCTTTTCCCAACTATGTTGGGGTCGGCTTCCAGTCTAACCGAATGCAACTGAGTACCGGTATTTTACATGGAGCAACTGCACCCAGTTACCTGGTAACACGATACCCTTTGGTAAGACTGGTTGTCAGACTTTCGGGCTTCTGACTACCCGTAACGACTGTCAAAGATCTAGGAATGACAGCCGGGACCAACTGCTTAACGTGCTTTCCGAGACACGGGTGGGTCCCCGAATGTAATGAATGGTTACTCATTCACGGACCAAACTTAGCAAGCGTTGCTTAACCTTGAAGATCGACCTGGCTGTTATTATTTAGCGAGGTAGTAAGTTACGCACGAAAGTTCATACTTAATTGTTCTTAGTATATAGATTATAAATGGTGGCATAATACTTAGATTATAAATGGTGACAACATGATGACAAAATATCGGAATACTTTGTATCATCATCTGCCTAGCCTTTTCCCAACTATATTGGGGTCGGCTTCCAGTCTAACCGGATGCAGCTGAATACCAGTATTTTACATGGAGCGACTGCCTATCTGATCTCCACAACCTAGTGACTAGGTAACACGATACCCCTTGGTAAGACTGGTTGTCAGACTTTTTGGGTTTCTAACTACCCGTAACGACTGTCAAAGATCTACAAATGACAGCCGGGACCAACGGCTTAACGTGCTTTCCGAGGCACGGAGGGGACTTGGTATGTAAAGATGGTCACCCAGCTTAACCTGATCGATCGACCCGTGCAGCTGTTATTACTTAGCCACAAGCCCCTTAGCCCAAGAATACTTTGTATGTCGGTCAATAAATGCTACTGTACTTTAACAATGACCGAACTTGGTCCACGATATTGACAAATTTTAAATAAAAATAAATAAAATTCATTTATTTGCAAACATAAGTGTCATTGTTACATAAAAGCTATCCCGAACTAAGTAGTTAACCTGTATCTCAGGAGACAGTTCCCTTCCTTAATACATAGTTCAGTTTATTTACATGCTTGTTACGTGCCCTCCTTACACATAATCAGCCGAATAGCGAAATGATAACCTAATTACATCAATCGGATGTTTCACAAAAGCGCAATACACCATTTTGCTGAATCAACGAATCGACGCCTCGTGTCGTCGAATGCTCACCTACTTCCAGATCTGCTGATACCTACTGTATCCACGCTTAGCAATCAGAATTGTAATATTAGAGATAATTAATTTTCGGCACTTCGGTACTAGCATCGTCCGATCCTAGACCTAGAAATTAGCATGAGTTAATATTGTAATTTTTTCATGATTAAAACCTTATTTAAAATAATTTCGGTTTTCTTTAAAGTCCTCCGGCTGTCACCTTCGTAATTTGCTTGGTATAATTATAACAACATTAATCGGTTTTGTTCATCAAGGTCTCTCTCTCTTCCTGGCTATGTATCCTACATAGTGGTGGGGTCAATCGTCCTGGTTTTTCTCTTCCACTCCGCTCAGTCCTTGACAACGTCTTCGGATACCTGACAGTCTTTCATGTCTTTACCCATATGATCACTGAGAGTGCTGTGCTGTGCGTCCCCATAGCACAGCATCACGCTGAGTGGAAGCCTTCTTGTCACAGTCATGACGTGCCAGCAGCTGCCGACTTTTTCTGTTTTGTGCTCGTGATTATATTTAAATCTATTGTATTTTATTTTATTGTTCTACTGAAGTAATTATCTTTTTTTATGAACGTGTTTCTGTGACAAATAAACTTATTTTTCTTTCTTTCTTTCTTTAACACTACAGCTTTCCACCTTGTTTTGGGTTCACGATCTAAGGTACAAAAATGCCCAAAATACCATCTTCAACTTTTACCATGACGTCATGATATCTCCCCGAACATGCAAAACCAGCCAAGGCCGACCTTGACGTGACCTTCAAGAAACTTTCCTACAATCAACTTTTACGACAAGATAAGTGGATAATGTATCATCCTTCCCTGTTTCTCATCCCCTATCAGCATAACAAGTCCGGGATAATCTTTAGTCCGAGTTTTCTATACAGAGCTGAGTGAACGTCAAACTATTTTTTTAGATAAAGAGGCTATAATATTGTAATTCAGTGTGGGTTAACTGTCTGTTAAAAATGTTTTTGAGAAAATAGCTTTGATTTTCTGTATTGAACTTAAGAGTTCGTTGGCGTTCATTCTAAACTAACGTATTCTTGTTTTCTCCTTGGTTAATGATACTAGTCCAAATATTTTTTACGATATAATGTACCTATATCTACCACTTTCATGTCCCTATGTTTTGATTTTTAGCGTAATTATTTCATTGTAGGAAAAAAAAGTGGTGTCAAAGTCAAAGTCAAATCATTTATTTCAAATAGGCCCATGTATGGCACTTTTGAACGTCAAAAATTACAAAATAATAAAATTGATGGCACTCCGGGAGTGCCGACAAAAGTGAAAACTTGAACAAGATCGCCTTGGTGGAAGAAAAATACTTCTATAGAACATTAGTTCGTAACTTTATCTAAATAAAGAGCACAATCGCGTTTACAAAAAAATAAAACTTCCGAAACCTTTAAAGTAAAAATACTTGCATAGAACATTGATCCGTAACGAAATATAAATAAAGAGCACAATCACGTTTACAAAAATGAGGTGTCATCATGGTGTCGCAAAATCAATGGTTTAGTCCCATCTCAAAAATGCCCGACGCGCCTAAAGAAGTTTTCACAAAAAAAAAAAACGGTTTTCGTGTTGTTAATGTCATTAAAAATTATTCAAATTACTACTAATAAAATATCACTGACTGCTTACTAAATGACACGAATCCCTTGCAAAAATACGGTTTACAAACTAAAAACTTTAAAGAATAAATGATTGAGTTACATAGTTAACGTGTTTTTGAAAATCTTTAAATAACCTTCCACTTTAAGACTGCGCCAACTCCACATTAATTACGAGAAGTATAGATCAATATCCATTTAGCAGATAAAGGAGTGCACAGCGCAGCACTTCGCAAGATAACTTTTGTCTAATAAGTCGATAAAGTTGCCAACTATCGTACAACTTTGCAAATTTAATATCGAAACTCATTGGCCCGAAAAACAGGCCGAGGGTTTACGCTATGGTCGAGTAAATGGGTAAGCAGAATACTTTTTACCTAAGTGGATACCAGGAACTTGGCTGTATCGATATTGGACATTTTTACGGTAAAAAAGAATGGCTTGTTTTGTATTTTTTACAGAGTTCTATAAGGTAAAAAGAAAATACGGCAGTATGCTGAAAATAAATAAGGAGTTGAAAATATTTTTTTTTTTATCGTGAACTGAAAATGAATTATAATTATCTGTATTTATGCCAAAGAGTTCGTAACAGCAGCCACACGGGTCGATCCATCAGGTTAAGCTACGCTTGCCGGGGACAGGTGACCATCTTTACATACCGAGACTCCTCCGTGCCTCGGGAAGCACGTTAAACCGTTGGTCCCGGCTGTCATTCGTGGATCTTTGACAGTCGTTACAGGTCATCAGAAGCCCGAAAGTCTGACAACCAGTCTTACCAACGGTTTCGTATTACCCAGTAACTGGGTTGTGGAGGTCAGATAGGCAGTCGCTCCATGTAAAATACTGGTATTCAGCTGCATCCGGTTAGACTGGAACCCGACCCGAACATAACAGAGAAAAGATTTTTTGCATTTATGATAAGTGTCCGACAAAATTAAATAGTCGTTTGGGTAACCCTATGAATCGATTAACATTGTAAATTGAACAGCTTATCGATCCATCTACTTTTGCTGAATCAAAACTACAACGAAACAGCAATAAATTTCACGGCACAATACAACCGTTTACATTTCCATGCCATAAAAATGGCATCGGCAAAAATATTCATGAATCAACATAAATTGCCGCTAAAACAAACGCCGCAAACAAAACGTATCAACATTCAACCAATCACACCCGAATGATCGAATGATCATATCGATAATACGAATCCCGATTGTAAACATAATAGGTGCGTAACCGATTGTAAATCGGATTCGATTCGAATTGAAACGATTACTGTAACACCTTCATCGTTGTTATTGCGTGTTTATTAGATTCGGGTCGGTTTTTGTCCGAAAGCGGAGGTAATAGGTCTGGTTTTAATGGGTACCCTGTAGTGGACGTTGTCTTTATCGTAATGTCGTCGTATCGTCCGCCATGACAAGGACAGTAAGTGATGGAATGAGATTAGGTGCTTTCTTATTGCCTTAATTTGGAAGAGGTTGTTATGATACTGTTTTTGTGCGAAATTGTGTAAGAGGAACACATATAATCTAGTCTGTGTATAAAGAAAATTTTCATTTTTGACAAATACTCTCAAAAATTAAAACGTCTATATTTAGTGTTCCGTATGGTCCCGTAGCAGTGGTGGCCCAGTGGTAACGGCCGCGACTTACGAGTTGTAGGTCGTAGGTTCGAACCCAGACAGGCGCTTTACTTTGTGTAAATTATTTCATTATCACTGCTCTCAAAACGGTGAAGGAAAACATCGCGAGAAAACTGGCATGTCCTAGAACCAAAAATTCGAAAATATGTGACATCCACCAACTCGCACTGGGCCCGCGTGATGGATTACGGCCCACTCCCTCTCACAGAGAGGAGGCCTGTGTCCCAGCAGTGGGAACAATTATAGGCTGATGATGATGATGATGATGGTCCCGTACCTATACAACATGTCCTGGAATCAGCGCACATTTTCAGACACCCTAATTAAAATATTATAACTAAATACACGCATTGTATATTTAAAACTTTGTTTATTTATTAAATTAGTTACACTGATTCTGGGAGAAAATTGAGGTCACCGTTCAAACCTGCGCACGCACACAGTCGCACACGTATACCTATGGGTCTTGCGTAGTATGTACTTCGTCCATTTTGGTTTGTTTTTACTGTACAGAGGAAGTGTGATTGTAATTTATGTAGTTTTAATAATATTTTGGAAAAAACAATCTTTAACAAAAATGACAGAAATTAATTCAGTAATCCTTTCTGAGCAAACTACTTTCATAATGTGCATTAATTCAGTTACCCATTATTTATTGTGATAAGCCTGAGAAGAGGAAGTCCCACGCTACATGGTGATCTAGTATCAAAAGGGAATTGAAAGCGTAGAACCTAACTCCAATGACAATCCAGGTTCATGGAAGAAAAAGATTGTATTTATTTTGATTAATACAATGACAACTCAAATAGCACAGAACTGGTGTCCTGAGATAGTGAGGCGAGGTCGCGGTAGACCACGTAGGAGATGGCGGGACGAGCTGGATAAGTTCCGTCAAAACTGGAAGAAGGACGCGCCAGCTCGCGAAAGGTGGAAGGAGTGCAGGGCGGCCTTCGTCCAGGAGTGGGACAGCGTAGGCAAGTAAAAAAAAAAGTACAATGGGTAACTGAACTGAATTAATGCCTAACCAAAACCATAACTTTTAAACCTTTTTGCTCTATTACCACTGTAAATAGAGCAAAAAGGTTTAAAGGTTTTTATCTATGTACATACAGTCTAAAAACTAATTGATAAGCTACTTCGTTTTTGTAAGTAGGTACTTCAGATTGTAAAAGACTCAAAGGACCAACTTTTCTTATGACAGGCGAAATAATTAGATGCCAGTATAGCTCAAACAACGTCTTGTTTCTGAATTTAGTCTTTTCTTTTCAATAGCTGTTCAGAAATTATTACTCTCGAACTGAAAAGACTCAAAGGACCTTTTTTTTTGTCTTGGAATGCAACCGATTAAAACTAACCTGGTCTCAGAGTTCTAAATATCTCTCAGGCAAGTTTATGTTGAAAAAAAGCCTTTTTTTTTGGTGGGAAATTATCAAATAACTTCTCCCGATCTGGGCGGAGCGGGAGGGCGTGTCAGACTCTTACTGACTAAAACCCACCCGTGTTCCTTCGGTTGCCATGTTGCCGGGGGCCACGATCTCCCTTTCGGACTTCTTCGCAACCCCGGCAGGCATCGGCCCTAGCGGACCCCGTCAATTCTGCTAACATCTCTTTGAGGCGCGCCTGGAACACAACGCGCCGTCGTCGACCCGGTTTCACCTAGCACTTCCCAAGAAATATGACATAGGTATATAACATAACCAAGTAAATGTCACTAACAACACTCATTCTCGTAGATACCTGAGCACTCAGCACCAAGGATGCTATTCCCAGGACCATAATCGGCTCAGAATGGCTCACTACACCTGACCACGGGTGTTAAACCAAATTAACAATGTATATACGTCCTAATTATACACAGGGTTGTTGGAAATCGTTTCGGGTACGGCTTTATCTAAAGGTGTAAGGGTTTTGGGCGATGAAGCTGTTAGTATTGATGATCCTGCTTTGGAACAAGTGGATTCGTTTTGATTTGATCTACTTGAGTTGCATGTGTTTACGCCTAAGTATATATCTTCTCAGAAGTTTTCAACAAACAATTCCGAAGATTTTCGATAAAATGACAGATAAATATGATTAAGGTAGTATCCTCTTCAAGATGCTCTTCTCTGCTGAGATCGTTAACCATGGAAAGTGTTGATAAAAAATAAGTTTTCAAGCTTCAAATACGAGTCAAAATAGCTATACTCCATAGGTTTAGGTAGTTAAAAAAAGGTAAACAAATCGTAAAAAGGGTTTTTATAGATGACACTTTCCTGTTAAAAAAACAACAAAACCAAATTAAATTTATTTTAGTGTTTATCTATAGTTTCCTCTTTTATTAATGTATGTTAAACTTTATCGTTTATTCTTCACTACTTTTCGTAGATGTAACTGCTTGAGCACAATTTTTTTTGTCTTTTATAAAATATTTTGTAATCTGTCTATTGTAAAGAGCCCAATTTCTAAACGTCAACGAAATATAACGTTGCTAAATTGAAGAGTTCAACTGTGACGTAGCATAACAACTGAAGTGACAGGTATTACGTTTAGTCGGTTACTTGACAGCTGTCTCGTCACGTGGTATTTTTTGTTTACCTTTTTTAACTACCTAAACCTATAGAGTATAGAGACATTACAATTAATAGCAAACTTCCAGAAAGAAATAAAAAATGTATTGAACTTTACAAATTATTTAAAAATTGTTTGTCGAAAAAACTCTCACATATTTAAGTCCTCGAAAATATCTTATCTTTTTATATCCTGTGCTCAATTTCTAAATTGTATCAGCCCTAAACGTGGCCGTTATTGGGAAGACATCTGAAATATTTATATACGGTCCGTATCCCGGTATACGGGTCAACTAAACACAATCTGTAAAGGTTGCGGTCACTTTATTGAAATGTAACTTTCTGAGAACTTATTGACGCAAGATTGGACGCTTTTTTGGGTTCCGTAGTGAAATAGGAAGTTATTTCAATTTCGTGTTTGCTAAGGAAAGGGTTTTATATTTGTATGTACAGCTCGGATAATTGAGACCATTGAAGACTGAAATTAAGTTCCTGCATAATTAAATTGGTATCATTACCAAAGGCAGTTAAAAACTCATGAGAGGAACAAACATTACTAAGCACATAATTGTAGGAAATTCTAGTAGCACCTAAGAGACCCCTAGAGATCTCTCCACAGAGATCTCTTGAACACAACGCAATCTACTACTACGAACTGACAAAACATTTGCATAAGAACTTGTAGTCTAGCATCTATATCGCCACTTGTGAAATGCATGTGGCATCCTGACGTCACACAAATCCTGCATCGCGAAATTAGAGTTTACCGCTCGAACGACATATATATGACTATCCGACATCAATCGTTGGGCAGTTGCCCGCCAGACACAACACCCGTAAGGTCGGAGGATCCTCCCTCTTCTTTAGAGGATGAATGAACTTCACACCCTGTTCCTCAAACCTCTAAATTGGTGAACCCGACGTCATACGTGAAACGCATAAGGACCAAACAGTACATTTTACATCGTATGCCATTAAGCCAGATAAAACGAACTAAAAGCTGTCTTTATTTTCACATTCTAAACAACGGAATCTAATGAACGGCTCGCATATCCACTGTCGTTCTTATCGTAAAATATATCCGACAATGGACATTCTTTCCTTCTGAATTTTATGTTTGTTTGAGTATATTCTAGCGAGTTGGATAGGGATTAAAAATATTAAATCAGTGTGCCTGCTATCCCGATCAGTGTGTTTTTTGAATACAGTACGCCGGGTACTTGCTGTAGTGGCAGTGTGCAGCTGTCATCATGTAGTAGCATCACCCAAAACGTTTTCCAACTTTTGAAATTATTGTGACAATGATCTAGGCTTTATCTGTGACTGTATCTCGTATAAGTCTGTCTTAGAAAATGGTCTCGGCCTTGTTTGTGACAGAATAAGTCTGTCTTAGGATGCTTATCGATCTTCTTATTAGTACTTACGGTTAAAAAAAAGCATATTATTATGCAATCTGTCTATCTTCTACTATAAACTTCAAACTTAAGCTATATTTTGATATCTTTTTTTTTTACTAGCCTCCACTCCTTCCACCTTTCGCGAGCCCGCGCATCCTCCTTCCAATTTTGACGGAACTTATCCAGTTCGTCCCGCCATCTCCTACGTGGTCTGCCGCGACCCTGCCTCACTATCTCAGGGCACCAGTTCTGTGCTATTTGGGCCCACAGTTTGTCCGGCTTGCGGCAGACATGTCCTGCCCAGTCCTATTTCAGTTGGACAGCCTTTTGAGCCACGTCAGCTATTTTTGTATTGGTATCTATATGATATATAGATAATCTATATGATATCTATATAATTTTTATTATTAACAAAAGAAAGCGTTTTTTACAGTTTTGCACTGTAATCCTGGACTTTACAAAAACAAGTCAATTCTCAAAAAGACCCGATAAAGTCGCATCGATCTTCTTACTTTACTAGCTTTTTCTCGCGGCTTTGTTCGCTTGCCCTTTGGGATTACGTGAAATTTTATTGGCCAGACTAGAGACGTGGCGTGATAAGACGCGCCTTAATTGGTTACCGTACCCAAAGGATGGCGACATAGAATTCTTTTGTAACGCAGGAGTTTTGTTTTTTTTTATTCAAACAGACAATAGGTTTGGGTTTTTGAGGTCGATAATGCTATGTTGGTTGACTCTATTTTACTTTTGCACGCTTATTCTTATTATAAATTCAATGGTGAGATTAAGTCATGCACTATTGTACTCGTACATACTAGTAGTACATACTTAGGATACTTAAATAAACTTGAGAAATTGAAAATAGATAGGCGGAGCTGCCGCCACAGCCCTCAATATCACTGTTATATTATTATTGGAATAGAATTATCTTTATTCAAGTATCATATGACTCACCAATGATTATTAACACTTAAAACTATATTATTAAAAACAACCGACCTCCAAAAAAAACACTACAAAGTGAAAAATAACTTTAATTTCGGAAGTCGGTGTCTTGTGTTTTGTATTTTCGTTTTTTGCCACCGACTTCCGAAATTAAAGTTATTTTTCAATTTGTAATGTTTTTTTTGGAGGTCGGTTGTTTTTTTTTGTAAAAAGTTTTTATTTTTCACTTTTTAGTTGTGGTACCTACCCCACACACATTCGAATACCACTACCTGCTACCAGTGACAGAAACTTATCATATCATCTACATAGCAAGTGGGAAAAAAATACGTATTTTGTAGCTAACTAAAAACTATCCAAGCAAAGTTAATAAAATTTATATGGGACCAATTCGAGAGCACACCCTTTCAAACAAAAAAACAATTTTCAAAATCGGTCCACAATTGACGGAGAAATCGGTGGACATACATAATTTAAAAAAAAAAAAAACAAAATACGTGACGAACATATAACCTCCTCCTTTTTGGAAGTCGGTTAAAAACTGACACAAATTGTAGTGGATCACCGCTGTGACAACCCATGTGAGATGGCACAATAGCGACCCACGAAAACAGTTTAAGCGACTTGAAATCATGCTTAGGATACTGTTGGAGCTGCTCCACACCCTGCGCACCATGGAACCGCACCTTTTGCGCATGGTTGTGTAGAAACAATCTAAATGCTCATCCGCGAATATTCCCGATGCACTACAAAAGCGGGGCAGCCCTACCAGCATCCTAAACGCGTTATTATACTGAACGCGGAGAGCGTTGTACGATCTTTGCGTATATCTAGCCCACAGGCTGCTCGTGTAAAAAGCAAACTTTCGTGTTATAAAACATGAAAGTTAGAATATTATTAATTTCATGAATAAAGTCCCAAATACCTTAATGTTATAGATTTCTGCATCGCTCAGGAAGAAAGATACAAAGTGTAAAACAAAGTCGCTCTTCGTGTCTGTATGTATGACCGCGTTGTTCTTCTAGAGCCGGGTCCGCTGCGCCATGTTTTCGTGTTTGATTTTAGATGTTTATAAAACACGAAAACATGTTGATGCGGTTTTGACCATCATTTCGGGAATTTATTCCGGAAGGTTTATGTGCATAATACATTAACATTAAACTTACAAATAATAAAGGATTCCCAATATTTTGTAAGATCGTAAAAACCGTACGAAGCAGGGCCAGGTCGCTAGTATCTGTATTAGAGTATACCAGCATTACTGGATTACTCTGACTGCTCAACCGCAAAAGGTAAGGATACGTTTTACGGTCGAGCTATCAGAGTAGGTATATAACAATAGAGATCTTTTCCTAGGATTTTTTTACAACTTCTACGAAAGTCTCTGAAGACCAAAAAATGTAAATGAGCGTCGATTTTTCTTGTGCTGCGTTTCACATCATATTTCACAACAGCGAATGCACTTTGGATGGGAACCCGTCTGGCAGTGGCTTGCCAAATCACCTAATATCAGTGCAATGGCATCCGATTCAGTATAGTTTAGGACGAAGTATAGTGTGAAATGTAAGTTCAGACACAAATAGAAAAATAACTTGAATAACAAATGTAAGTAGTGCAGGGGAATAGATAATATGTATTTCTGAATTAGTTTAGAAGATGGAAAATAAAAACAGTTGCAGAAAGGAGGCAAAACAAATTTTTCGATCGCAGAAAACTCTCTAATGCTTCGCATTATAAGTCGTGCAATTGTGTTGGTTCTTTTAAATTTGCTCATACTTTTGTTTTTGAAGGTCTATCAGTTCAGAGTTCACTGACTGAAATTGAAATTACATGGTACTGCTTCTTCCACCTCATACTTAGAACCTAGGTCCTTTGTGTAATTTTCAGCGGATTTGGCTTTCCTCCTGTTGATAACTATGTGATTTTAGCCGCCGAGTGACTTGTACATTATATCCACTTCACTTCTCTATAACGAGAGTAAACCTACATAAAATTGAACAAAGAATTTCAAGATTATTATTTTTGAAGGAGACAAAAGTTTTGTTTTCGCAAATACGTCAAGTAAAACAAAGTTAAAAATAAGAACCTATACTTGAAGCGTTTTAAAAGTTTCTTACTGTTGTTCTGAAGAGTAGGGTGTCGGCGATATAAAGGACTTCTCTCAACTCCCGTTTAAATAACAACCTGAATTGAATCGTGAGACTTCCAACATAAAGTTTGAAATCGCTAAAAAGTATATTTTATGAATTTATTGCACCAATGTTTTATATTTTAGTATGCATACAGTTTGATTAGTTTTGGACGTTCGCGTGGATTGGATATGCAGAAAAACCTTTAGTGGAAATTTTCAAATAATGTTTCAGTTTTTTTTATGAATGCGACCATAAACACTTTTCAAAAAAAAAATGACGTGAAAAGCTTGAAAATACATTAAACAGTGAAGGTATATTCTTGTACACTTTTATATATCTGTGACGTTATTTTCTGGCGTATTAAAGTAAACAGCCTGAGGTTACTTTTAGCAAATTACCTACGTTGGACTCAGGAATTTAATAACGTTTGTTTTGGGTCATCGAGGGAATGAATGAAAAATCTACTGAAGCGTATTAGCTCAGGCCTCTGTAATTTATTTACTTATTTTTTTCAGTATATTTTCTTTACGTATTTTAAAACATTTATCTAGAAGGGGACATATTGGTTTTCTAATCGAAGTGTGTTCCAAATCATTTGTGAATTTATGAGAAGGCTCGACAATTTTCTTCAACAATCTTAAGAAAAAATGTGTAGCTACCGTATAAAGATTTTTGTATATTTTCTCCCAAAAAATAATCCTATTATTTCTATGGCAACATACAATTATCCCAATAAGAATATTTCCCAATAAAAATCAGTATTCCGAACTAGCGTAGTAAAATTTTATCGCGCAATAAAAATGGAGTGTTCGAGTTTAGTACGAATATTGACAATCCAAGAAACGAAGGTCTTGGTCCCAACCCTAGCCGGAAGAACTGACAAAATAAAAAGCGACAGAAATCGTAGTAATCTCACTGATTCCGATACAATAGAAATTTTTATTCCGCCGTTCGGAAGGGGAGATTATGAAGCGAGCATCGTTCGAACAATGGGCCGTTCAACTCTTCCTGTCATCAGAGATAATAAAGGGAAAAATATCGTGAGAAATTAAAATGAGCTCGGAGCTTGGTCAGTAAACAAGGGGGTGGGGACTGGCAATTTTATTTTCCAATGTCGGATCAATAAGGAGAAGTGGGACACAGGATATTGCTGGACATTGAAATGGAAAAAAAAAGCGTTTTAATTACGCTCCCTTCGCTTTGAGGCGCACTAGACGTTGGACTTGTGTTGTGGCCATTCAACCGACCAACCATTTATTGGACACTGCTTTTTTAAAATATTCTGTAACATTTTTTTGTAGTGGTTAGTCTTGAGTCGCTGGTATTTTTAAGCTCTATTTATTGTTGTTGCAATATATTTTAAACACAGGTTTTTTTTTATTATTATTTTATATTTTATATCGCACTATGTAAATCAGACTTAAAAGATATTGGGTCGATGAAATTATCTTGTAGTATTTAATTTCAGACTAGGGTTTATTTTGTAAAAAAAAAAATGATATCCAAATTCCATTGAAATATTGAATTGGAAACCAACACCATTCATTTCAGTTAGAATCACGAAATAAATTCCTAAAATTCCGTACACGTGTCTCGTTACATGCCGAGCCAATTTATGAATGGCACTCAAAATATAAATAAATACAAGCATCAAAGGGTGGATTATGTACCCAATATTTAAACTTTATAGTTCGGTGATTCAAATCATGCAAATGGGTTTTAGATTGCGATTTCATTTTAATAAATTTATTTAAATCTATGCTGCAACACAGAGGAAGGTAAAAATGACAGAGAGAATTGGGGAAATCATGATTAGTATGGAAACAAGATGTCTAAGAAGAAGAAAAAGAATCTACTTATCGTTCAGGGCAGCGGTCGGCAACACGCGTCTTCCTTGCGGCCCGTGAATGTTTTGTAAATAAGTTATAAATAACGCGCAAACTTTTTCAATTGTAAATTATAGAAAAAATAAAAACTTTTTACAAAAAAAAAAAAAAACAACCGACTTCAAAAAAAACTCTACAAAGTGAAAAATAACTTTAATTTCGGAACTCGGTGACAAAGAACGAAAATTTAAAACCAAATACACAAAGTTTTTATTTTTCACTTTTTAGTTGTGATACCTACCCCACACAAATTCGAATACCACTACCTGCTATGTAAATAACAGTGACAGGAAGTTATCATAATATCATCCACATACTAAGTGAGGTAAAAATACGTATTATTGAAGCTAACTCAAAAACTACCTAAGCAAAGTTAATAAAATTCATATGGAACCACCTCTGAAGTATGATCTACCAAACAAAAAAAGAATCATCAAAATCAATTCATAATTGACGGAGTAATCGCGTAACAAACATACAAAAAAAAAAACATACAGTCGAATTGAGAACCTACTCCTTTTGGAAGTCGGTTAAAAATAAATATGCTTCTCGTCTCACAGATGAGCATTTGAGAGCCATTCTATGAATTGCTACTACAAATTTGACAGCTAACATACAAGAAATAGCCTCCCAAATGCAACTTCAGACATCGCATTGAAATTTGTATAAAATCGGTTACCTATATAGGTACTTTGTAGTTTTCATTTCTGAATGATTTACGGTGGTTATTTTTCTAGCTATAAACCCCAAACATATAAACATAATGTAAGTATAACGTGTATGAATTAAATTTCGTATGGTTTAACAATTTTTAATAGCATTTTTATTTTTTCTATGGAATATGACCAATTATACGTAGGTATATTGGGCTTCTAGGGTTAATATCACAAGTGCAGCCCGCCTTTATTTTATTTTGCCACCTTGTGGCCCTTGCCTGCCAAAAGGCTGCAGACCGCTGGTTTAGTGTATCCTAGTATCAACTATAGTGTGTATTCCCAGAGCAAAGAACGTTTGTTAATAAGCACAAAAATTATGCAGTTTACATATAGAAGTAAACTCAATCTTTGAGGAATCCTGCTCCTTGACGGTCGTTTACGACGCCTCCGTGGAAACATGCGTAAAACAAAACAATGTCATAGTCTTTTCATTGAGTGCGGTAATGTCATCCACATAAATGATCGTCCGTTACTTAGTATTTTTATTATTTTTACCCACGACGGAACGGAGACGGTATATGCGTTTGGGGTGAGAGGATGTTTGTGCAAATACATGTTGCTATTTTTCTTTCTCCAAAACTACTAGTCTGATTTTGATGCAGTTTTCAGTTATGGGTTCGAGTTTGATTGGTGCATGTTCGTAGTTAGTTGTTGCGGTGACAATTCACCAGGGGGCGCTGCAGTAAATATTTATTTGTGCAAAACTTTTATCCTTATTCAATTACTTTTTAACCGTCGTGGGTTTTTTCAAAATATTTAATTTTGCTTTTTATTGTTAACAGTGGTCAGTTTGACGCCATAGCTTTAAGTCCTCTGTGAGTTAACAATATACTGAACTTAGTACTTTATATTTTCAAGTCTTTTTAGAAATATAATAAATAATAGTAATATTGTTCCTAGGTGTCGAGATCAACGTCCCAGCAAGTGGTACTCCGCGAGGCAACGCGAGCGTTAGCTGGCAGGTACCGATGCGAGGTGTCCGCAGACGCGCCCTCATTCCACACACAAGTGCGGTCAGCATACATACATGTCGTTGGTAAGTGATAGATACTAATAAAGAAAAAAACAGAGCCGACAGAAGTGAAAACTTGAACAATTTTATTGTGCGGGAAATACTTTTATTTTTTGAAGTCGGTAAAAAAAAGGAAAATATCAATCATCAGAATCGGAATCACAATCAGGAATCTTTATTCTTTTTTTTTTTCATGTCGTTGTCATGTCTCAATGTTTGGAATGTTATTAATCCCAAAGAAAATATATTGCGCGTTGATGTCTTTTTAATGGTCAAAAGCTGGTGTCGGTAACAGTGTCGCGAGTTCAATTGTTTTTTCCCGTCTCAAAAATTCCCAACGTGCCTAAACAAGTTTTCACTTCTAAAACTGAGATTTATATTTAAGAGTTATTTTTGTGTTATTCCTACAGGTTGTTATATAATTCATTGACAGGATTTCTATTTGTATAATAACGATCGTCAATCGAATTTAAACAAGGTTTCCACTATGTTTCAAATCCATACCCATTGACGACATTCCAATTTCATTTTAAATCGGTAACTACAATATTATTCAACTATTTTCACCTTCAACTTATACTTTTGTGCTTTCCATGTTCATAATAAAGAACAAAACTAGTTTAGTAAAAACCACTATGAAGGAATAAGGTCATAACTCTTTGAACTATTTCCCTTGTATAAAAAATCCCTCAGTTTTATTTATATTTCCATTTCACCCGCTTACTTAATAGTCAATTAGAATTTTCTTTTCACGCAAACAACACTTTCTTCTGTTTTCTTTTTTAATTAACTGCGTTCCGTGTAAGTTTTAAGATGCTTTAGTATTCTCAAGGGGCACTGGGGTTTGACCATTTATCATGTTATTGATAAAAAGTTTTATATAATACTAGCGAACCTGACACACGTCGTCGCCCGAACAGCGCCACCTACCGGGTCCAATTGTGAATCTAAACCACCCTCCCACTCAAACAAATACAAAAAACTTCATTAAAATGGGACCAGCCATTTAGGGGGAATTACATACACACTTATACACGTAATGAAGAATTATACAAATACCTAAATAAAATTTAAGTTTCTGTTTGTAAAGTCAAAATAATTGCTTTTTACTAAATTCATAATGAAAATATTATACGGTTCTTATAACAAAAAAACAATTTTTAAAATTGTTGTCTGTTTGTTCTGGCTAATCTCAGAAACGGCTGGACTTATTTTGCTAAGACTTTAACTGGCAGATAGCTGATGTAATAAGGAGTAACTTAGGCTACTTTTTTAATATTTAGGGTCCACGTTGGTGAAGCCTTGGGCAGCAGATAGTTTTAAATATATCAATTCAATTTTTCAATTCAATTCAATTCAATTTATTTCAGAAACAATTAACATTGTGTTTGAAAACATAAATAAATATTAATAAAAACACGTTCATTTAAATTATAAAATTAACACATTCAAAGTACAATAAATTATAGAAAATAACAAAAAATAAAAATTCAATAACATTAAAAATTAAACATTCAATTCAATAATATAACAAGCTACTTCATTCATAAATATAACCGTGTCTCACATTAACTAATATCAATTTTTTTAAACGTGGATATGTCATCGTCTATTGAATACAGACATTTCTCCAATAGGAATGCTCTGAGTCTTGACTTAAAAGAGCTCTTATAAATTATAGTTTTTAAGTCCAATGGCAACCTGTTAAAAATCCGCACTGCTTGATATTGAGGACTATGTTGAACAATCTTAAGTTGGGGTATTATTATACTTTTAAAATCTTTCCTGCGCGTATTTTCTCTCAACTGTCCCTCCTCATTTGTTTCACAATTATGCAGGTATTTTTTAAAATTCACCAATAATACTAAAACATAGAGGCTGGGCACAGTAAGAATTTTTAAATTTATAAAGTGTGGCCGACAGCTCTCTATTTGTGAAATCCGGACCATGGTTCGTATGGCTCTCTTTTGAAGGACGAACGACTTATCAACAGATAAGTTTTGATTCAGTTCATTGCAAAGCCTGTTTTTCATATTGACAATAAGGTTTGAACCAGTTCATTGCAAAGCCTGTTTTTCTTTAAAAAAATATCTGCTCGACCAGCTAAAACTATTGCGGGCCCGAGTATACTATCAAAACTTATTGTTGAAAATTCTTGCTCGAAGGAATGTTAAGTTTGTCCAGTAGACATAATTTCGTCTAGTAAATTAGCATTTCATCCCTGAATCAGGCCAGAAAATATACAACCCTCGATAATAAGTGCGTAAATAAAGCCTACTTATGCAGTAAAGCTTCTATATATCTATACATATTATAAACTAGCTTTTGCCAGCGGCTTCGCTTGCGTGGATGTCGGAAATTATCCCGCGGGAACGTCATCTATGTTCTATGTTATGGGGTTTGGTTTCCGCACTTAGTCCGTCAGGTGGACCATTGTGCGTGGGCCATAGCGGCCGTTTGATGGTTATTCCAACCAGCCCACCTCCCTCCAGAAGTTAATCAAAACTCCTGGTCTGTTCAGAACATCTGTGAAAGATTTGGGTGACTCGAGGGTTTCTGTTCTAATCTGGGTGACGCCTGTGCATTCAAAGAGCACGTGCGCAACAGTCTCTTCAGCCTCCATGCAAGCCCTGCACAGAAGGCTGTCCGTTATGCTTATTGAGTGGAAGTGTTTGTTTAGCGAGCAGTGTCCCGTGATGGTCCCTGTCACCAGACGCAGGACGTTCCTGTTCAGGCGTAATAAACGCCTGGTTAGCCTGCTACCCAGGGATGGCATAGCTTCCTTGGACTGCCTGCAGCCCGGTGTCGAGGTCCACCAGTACTTCGCTTGTGTGAGAGTGAACTCCTGTAGCCACCTGCGTTTTTGGTTGAAAGGGATTGGTACGATAGGTTCGGGACCACAGACTGCAGTGCTAGATACGATGCCGGGAACGTCATACAGTTGTTTCTGCGTGAAAGAGTCACAAACATCCATCTTCACAAACTTTCGCGTTTATAATATTATACTAGCAGCGCCCCGCGGTTTTACTCGCATAAGTCTCGATCTCGTGGGAATATCGGAATGAAAAGTGTTAATGTGTTAATCCAGGTTATAAACTATCTGTGTGCCAAATTTCATCCAAATCTGTTCCGTAGTTTTTGCGTGAAAGAGTAACAAACATCCATCCATCCGTCCACCCTCACAAACTTTCGCATTTATAATTTATGTAATTATATGCTAGCTGCACCCCGCAGTTTCACCCGCATAAGTCTCGATCCCGTAAGAATATCGGGATAAAAGTATCATATGTCCTAACCCAGATCTTGGTCTACCCATGTGCCAAATTTCATCCAAATCCGTTTAGCCGTTTTAGCGTGAAAGCGTAACAAACAAACATACAAACAAACTCACTTTCGCATTTATAATATTAGTTAAGATTAAGATATAATATTATTTTAGTAGGACAGGATTAAAGTCACTTTTCGTGTCTGTGTGACCGCATTATTCTTCTAAAGTTTAGAAGAACGGTTGGTTTAGAATCTAAACCATTAATCAGATTTTGATGCGGTATTCCCAGTCATTTAGATAATTTATTCCGGAAGTTTCATGCATACAATACATTAATATTAAACTTCTTTATAATAAAGAAATCTCAATCTTATGTCAAGTCGTAAAAATCGTGTCGTAAAATCGTAGTAAGGAATAAATTGTATTAATCTCAACACAAGGTTAGATTTGCGGTAATCGGTTAGATTTGCGAATAAATCTTGTCGTGTCGTAAAAATAGCGACTGCTATAGGCATTGTGTAATGCCTATAAGCTATTGTTGGAACCCTATTTGCATGGTGAGATGGGTGGTCATCGATCCGACTTCCTCAGTTGGCAGGATAAGGGCGAATGCAGTAGTTTTACTTGTCAGTTGTAATACGTGGTATTATCTAAATTAAGATTCGAGGCATAATCAATATTCATTGATTCATCAAATATTAATTGTAAGAATAGGGCAGTTTTCCTTATTTTAGCATTAGGCATAAAATTCATATGGTTAACATAGAAAATTTCCAAGCCAACACTACCTACTTCAATATTACTAGTATTTAATTGATTTGAAGTTAAAGTTATATTTGCATTAAATTGTTTTAGTATATAAAATGAAACAGAATTCACGGGCATGCTTTAAAAAAAAAAAAATCTGCTTTTCTCTACATTTATAAACACAAAATGTAGCGAATACCAGTTTTTTTTTTCGCGATTTCAGGGTTGGTCCCATAATAAAAGTTGTTCATAATGATGAATCCTCATTGGATTCATCATTATGAACAACTTTAAAAAGATGCCCATGAATTCAATTTCACCCTGTATACAAATTTCATAACTAAAATATTTACAATAGAGTTAATCAAAACGGTCAAATTATTAATTGATTAAATATAAAATTACGTTTTTCAACGATTGTAACGACCTAAACAAGGTTATTTATTTAGTGACCTAAACAAACACCAATGTCATCAAGGATATGTCAAAGGCACATTGTTTTGTCCGAAGTAAATAGCTATAATTTTTTTTCAATATTTATCATCAAATCATCATACAGGTAGAATAACTAAATAAATTTGATCTACATACATACATACATAAACTCACGCCTTCTTCCCATGGGGGTAGGCAGAAACTACAGAACGCCACCTGCTACGATCCTCACATACTCCTTATGCCTCATTTACGTTCATACATTTGGTTATATACGCACGCCGGTTGCGAGTACTACGCACCTGGCCTTTCTGAAGAACATCACCAATAAGGTCAGTATAAGTCCTCCTAGGGCGGTCATACACGCACGCCGGTTGCGAGTACTACGCACCTGGCCTTTCTGAAGAACATCACCAATAAGGTCAGTATAAGTCCTCCTAGGGCGGTCATACACGCACGCCGGTTGCGAGTACTACGCACCTGGCCTTTCTGAAGAACATCACCAATAAAGTCAGTATAAGCCCTCCTAGGGCGTCTACCCGGCCTTTCCCTTCACATCAGCCAAAAAATAAACAAATCATTAAATCAGATCTGTATGCAAAATTACAAGTGAATCGAATAACGGGCAGTGTTTTAAAAATCGCAAACAATGTTTCATTCGACAGAGTAGGTGTAAAAATAAAACAACAACAAGTACAATTTCATTCGACAGTTAATATTAAAAAAAACCCGTCAGTAACATTCCCTCATTTCTCTTTCCTACTCCATCACCAGACCCTGTAAACCATCTATCTATAACCTATTCATTGAGACCATTCTAATGAGCCCAAACACGATACCTGTGCTGTAAGTTGGTAAGGGAGTTGGGTATCCTGCAAATTCCAGGTGATGCTGCAGCATCAATTCAAGGTAACTATGTTCTTCAAATATCATTGAAGTAACAGAATACCAAATTCAAATCGATCAGACATGTGGAAGATACTCACATCCATTCATCAACTAGAAAAGAGTTGATAAGCTTCAAACCGCTGAACCGATTTTGATAAAACATCTCTAAAAACTATTGCTAGAAAACCTGCTTTAAAATAAAAATAACCGCATCTAAATCGGTTCACCCGTTTAAGAGTTACGGAACCACAAACAGACACACATATAGCGGTCAAACTTATAATCCCCTCTTTTTGCGTCATCTGCCTAGCCTTTTCCCAACTATGTTGGGGTCGGCTTCCAGTCTAACCGGATGCAGCTGAATATTAGTATTTTACATGGAGCGACTGCCTATCTGACTTCCACAACCTAGTTACTAGGTAACACGATACCCCTTGGTAAGACTGGTTGTCAGACTTTTTGGGCTTCTAACTACCCGTAACGACTGTCAAAGATCTACAAATGACAGCCGGGACCAACGGCTTAACGTGCTTTCCGAGGCACGGAGGGGTCTTGTAATGTAAAGATGGTCACCCATCCACAGACCAACCGCGGCAAGCGTAGCTTAACCTGATCGATCGACCCGTGCAGCTGTTGTTACTTAGTCACAAGCCCCTCTTTTTGCGTCTGGGGATAAAAATAATAAACAAGTGATCCTTCTGTGTTTCTTCCAAACATGTCTGGTTTTATAGTACAACGCAACGTAAACATGTTGGTTTAACGTTTTATCCGCAGCCGATGTCCGATAAACAGAAACTCTTCAATATTCAAAGTACATATTGGGAATGAGGGAAGCAAAAAATAGTATAAGAAACTTTTCGGAGTTAAAAACGCGGTCAGGTGTTCGAAGCAAAATGTTTTTGTGTCGAAAATTGCTGTATATAATATTGGTATGCTCGACGAAGGCTTTTTGTGGAAGCTGTAAAGAGCACGTAGAAAATGTTGATAGGTATTACTGTTGTGAGGTGTATATTTAGGGCAGTAGTATGCGGTCGATTTTATAACCTATTTTTATTATTATTTGCCTCCTTGGCATAGTAGTCGCAAACGCTACTGCTGAGCATGAGGTCCTGGGTTCAGATCTCAGGTCTGGCAAAGTGTTATTGCATTTTTCTATCTGGAATTTCTCAGTAGCAGCCCGGAGCCGCGGAGTCTGGATTTGTGCCCGGCTGATGGCTAGCTCGATCCCGATTCCATGGGACTTAAACATAACTGGTGAAATATGGGTGTATAGGTACAACCACATTTCGATTTTATTCAACGTGAGAGGACGCTTAATCCGGATTACAGAACCTCATAAAAATTCAAGCATTACTTAAAACTCGTTTAAAGCCTTTTGTTTGGTTGAAACTAGTATTAAGTACCTAATGCTTGAGTCTTGAGTGAGGTTCTGTAATACGGGCCTTATTGATTCTAACAAAAATAGCTTAATATTTCGCAAACGGATCTCTGAATCCAAAAATGGCTTTCACACATAACTTGTGCAGTAGATGATTTATGGGTCCCTTTAGCGGTATGAAGTCTGCGGTGGGCCGTCATCGGGGCGATGGAAAGACCCTGGGAGGCACGGTCAAGTCATCTTTCGTGGCGCGTATTGTACACAGCGATTAATGAACACAAAAAAAAAAGTTTTTTTTTGTTTAGATATCAATACCCTTTATACTCCCCCCATATACTCCATTCTGGAAATGGGTGCCCACAGCCCCGCAATCAAGACCAGTCCAAGATGAAAACACATTACCATTGTAGGCTTAGAAGGTTCTAAGTAGCAGCCCGGAGTCTAGATTTGTGGCCGATTAATGGCAACAGGCTTGCCCCCATTAAAGGGGTCTTATAACACAACTGGCGAAATGTAAATATACCTAAATACCTACTAGATAAACACGATTCCTTACCCCTTCGGAAAATAGAGGCTTTATGTAAAATTATTGGTTTGTATCAATCTATTCCATCAGGCATTTCTCAGTGCCCGGTTGATGGCAATAGGCTCGCCTCCTATTACATGGGACTTAAACATAACTGGCAAAATGTGGGTGTGCTATGAATAGGTACACCTCTGCCTGACCTCTCGAGAACAGGCGTGGTGTTATGTTTTATCAACGGTCAGATATAAAGAGAGAGAATACTAAGATAGTATTGCTTTTTCCTTTTTGTTCTCGTGATTTAACTCCCCACGACACCCAACGGAAATCTGACATAATCTTGGCCAGAGTCTACAAGAACAATTCATTTTCCTATTACAATAAAAAACTTTACCATAGTATACGATAGGATCTCAGATAAACGTTCATGTTCAAATTTACACGGTCATGAAATCTCTCGAACAGTATATTCAATGAAGACGGAAAAACATTTGTAAATTATCCGGGATACGAGTTCTTGGCACAAGATGCAGGTACACGAAATGCCAGGAAACTCTAAAGCTTTAAGTGACATTGCAGTGCTTTTATCTATGTATAGTATATGTAAGAATTTAATAGAGTTTACGGTGATATTGGGAGTTTTAAAGCTAAGAGGAAAGACTAAGCTTCTGCGGTTGTGAGCATTAGATACTACATGACTACTTTTTAACCGACTTCTAAAAAGGAGGAGGTTATATGTTCGTAGCGTATGTTTGTTTTTTTATTTTTTTATTTATGCCCACCGATATCTCCGTCATTTGTGGACCAATGCAATAATACGTACTTTTTTTCCACTTAGTATGTAGATGATATGATAAGTTCCTGTCACTGGTAGCAGGTAGTGGTTTTCGAATGTGTGTGGGGTAGGTACCACAACTAAAAAGTGAAAAATAAAAACATTTTTTTTGTAAAAAGTTTTTTAATGTAATCAATCGTATAATGGTCAATTAAAGATGAGGGTGGTTTTTATTAATTCGAAAATTCTTCGTGCAACAAGAAAGTATTTTTTGCTATTCTATTCAATCAGAGGTCATAACCGAGGCACTGCAAAAAATATCAATAACAACGAAACGTTTATGGACCATTTATCAAAACGTCACGAACAAAATTATTATTACAGCAACTTATATAGCTCCTTTTATAACATGAAGGTCGCAAAATCCTTTAGCACTTTTTCGTCCGGCGGTCAGCCATTCCCCCTATTTTTTACTGACAACCTCGCTGCGTACAAATTGAAACGTCTTCCTTTGAATATGGTTAATTTAGTGGACTCCGAGGACGGATTTTTTCCTAAAGTTTTACGTATAAAGTTAGGGAAATAAAATGGTATGGTTGTGCGAGAGTGAGGCCTTATATGTAAATGTTTGGTGTTCCAGCGACGAGATGAATGGTGGTCCTAATATACGGAAAAAGATGGCTGTGGTTTGTATACTGGTCATGTTTCGGCATGGAAATGAAACAGCGGACAGGCGGCGCGTTTTGATTTGTAAGGCGTAAAGGAATTAGATTAGTACGGTTCAAATGTTTCGTTTTTTAATTGGTTTTGGTTTCACTAGATTCCAGTGGTATGAGTTCTAAATAATTGTTTTGAAATGTGTTAGCTTTAACATGCCATTTTTATGAAGTTCACTGTCATTTTCGACTCCAACCATACAAAAGAGAAACAAATAAATTAAAATAAAAAAATTATAGATTAGTAAAGTAAAATGGTAGACCAATTTAAGCATGTGAATGTCTTAAATTCTATCAATATTTTTTCCACCAAAAATAAATCGGTGACAAATACAAGACCAGTATTCAGTCGTATTCAACTGAATGTAATGAAATCAAAACAACAGCTTAAAAACAAAATGGCGACTGTTAAACGTCAATATTGTTATTGTGTTTTAGTCCAGTTTTATTTTTAAACTTTTATCCTTTTCAAACAGAATTTTATAGAGGATTTTATTAGTAATTTTTCGTTTACAGCCTTTTAAAAAAGCCGGGATTGATGTAGCTATAAATTTTGTGGCTATTTTTTAAAGCAGAATTTTATAAGTCCGTTATTCGGGCCGGCTTTTAATGAAAATAAGCTTTTTTAGCATCAACCTGTGGTATTCGAGGCGATGGGTTAGTGGCTTTTTTACCTGTGAAGTGTTGTATTGTGTGTATTAATCCTAAGCTCTGTATTGCTATGAAATATTACTCAGAATAATTTGAATTAAAGAACTAGAAGGATAGGTATTTAGGTCGGTTGTCCAACAGTTTTAATCTTCCCAGAGTCAGAAACTACAAAATACAAAAATTTGCAGACGATGCTTTTTTTAAAAGAAACAAAATTTATTAATATAAAAAAAATATATATACATAAACATAATATCACGCTTTGTTTCCCCGAAGGGTTGGGCAGAGGTGTACCTGTAGTAGGTACATCCACATTTCGCCAGTTATGTTTAAGTCCCATGTAATAGGGGGCGAGCCTATTGCCATCAACCGGGCACAAATCCAGACTCCGGGCTGCTACTGAGAAATTCCAGATAGAAAAACCCAATAACACTTTGCCCGACCCGGGAATCGAACCCAAGACCTCATGCTCAGCAGTAGCGCTTGCGACCACTAGACCAACGAGGCAGTCAAAAAAATATTTAACTTTCAATATTTGGTTATGTTATAACTATTTATCGAGATTCCATTTACAATAATTCACATAAAATTTAATTTAAACACAAAATACATAAAACACACAAATCGGGTATACCTACACAAAAATGTACGCTTTTAAAAATATAACATGATCCAATCTTCGTACGACGTTTATGAATATTTGACCGCGAAGTGTATACTCGATTACTATAGGAGTAAACGAGAGAGCCCGAGGGCGTAATCACGTATAGGTATTTTATTACGTTATTTTACCGACCGTGGGTGGAAAAATAAATTAGCTTGTTGCTCCGTGATGCGGGGGATGTGGGAAGGAAAACATGCCCTTTTCATGGTATTTTTGTATTGTTTTAGGATCAGAACTATTATTATGTAAGTTTGAGTAAGAGAGTATAGTGTAATACATTCGATAGTGGTGCCGATTCTCTTGTACACCGAACTAAACTAACTAAACTATCACTAAAATTCCTTACTTTTGACTATGAAAATCTCAAAGCTATTCTGCAAAATAAATTCTCTAAATTTAAAAATAATTTTGACACATCTAAATCGAATTTGACAATCGCGACTCCACACGTGATACCTAACCACGTGATATTTTTTATAGCCAGAGGCGCGCAGGGGGGGCAGCCTCGACGTGTTTTATATGGATTTTTTCACTTTTTGTATGGAAAATAAGAAAAAATATTACCTACATGTAGACTGTTAGGGGTTTAAGCTATTTATAAAGGGTGTTGAAATTTTCATTATTTTTGCGATTGGACACACCGTTTTCGAGATATAAGCAAAAGAAAAAAAAATATTCAGTACTGTTTTTGCATCTGAAGTCGAGGCGTTAGTGTGAATTTAAAGTTCCAACCAATTTTATTCCACACGTTTTTAGTCGCGATTAAAAATAGTCAGATTTAGTTAGAAAATCTAAATTTTAGGTGAAAAACGTCAAATTCAGAATAGCAAAATTGCCATTTTCACTAAACTAATATCTCAGTACTATCTTAGTGCTGCCAAACTAAAATATAGTTAAGTTGTGTCATTTTAGTCTATTTCAGAATGGAAAATCGAATGCTACACCTGGTGTACAAATTACTAAGAAAATATCCTTGTCTTATCAGCTATCCAAAAAGGTATGAAAGTTAATACAAAATCATGGACTACATTATGAAAATCGTTTTTGATTTAGTACAGGCGTGCGTTTCACAAAAAGGTGATTATTCGAAAAATCAAAAACAAAATCGTGAACATTATTTTTCTTTTTAATCAATATTAAAAACTTTAATTACACACATTTCACACGTCTTGTTCGATGTGCTGCCCTCGGTTTCGAATACATGTTCTTATTCGCTTCCTTACTTCGGTTTTTGTTATTCTTGATGTGATTGTTGCCCTCATCTGGTCCGCCGCATTTGTAATTCTCTCCCTTAGTTCTTCAATTGAATTTACTGGGGTCACATAAACTAGATCTTTCATATGACCCCAGACGTAAAAGTCTAGCGGCGTCTGATCAGGGCTTCGTGCAGGCCACGGAATCGGCCCACCGCGCCCTATCCATCGGTTTGGATAGTTTTCATCCAGCAATTGTCGAATTGTGATTCGGAAGTGGGCTAGACATCCGTCATGTTGGTAAATCATGTTTGCTCTTCTTTCTTCCGGTACGTCCGTGAGCAGTGCTGATAAATGATTTCTGAGGAAATCTTCATAAAGTTCCCCATTTAGTGTTCGGGGTAAAAAATGTGGGCCAATTAATTTGTCGTCAATAATACCCATCCAAACATTAAGCGAGAACCTTCGCTGGGATGCGGTTGGTTTCAGTTTTTTAGGGTTTGCTTCTGCTTTCGGTGCCCAGTAATGTAAGTTGTGGTAATTTGTGATACCATCACGATCAAAACATGACTCATCGGTCCACAGAATGTTTTTTAAAAAGTTTTCGCTGTCGGCGTCGGCACTTAACATAAAACGACAAAATTCAAGCCGTCTCGGCGGATCTCCTTCTTCTAATGACTGGACTGGTTGGTAATGGTATGGATGTCGGCCTGACAAGTGAACTACAGACCAGACTTTCCACTGTGACATACCAAGCTCACGCGCTACGATGTTTGTCGATGTGTTAGGATCGTCAATAAAACGTTGAAGAATAAGCTCCTTGTCCTCAGCCGTGTATCTCCGGGAACGACCAGTGTCAACTTGCCTGCTTCTTTGGACGCTGCCAGTTTCAGATATTCGCCGATAAGTCGATCCGAAGACACTAACGTGGGGGAGTCGGCGGTTGGGAAAGCGAAGTTGATATTCTCGCCGCGCCTCAGCAGCGTTACCGTCACAAAGTCCGTAACAGTACATTATGTCAGCGTATTCAGGATTAGAATATGCAGCCATAGTCAGCGCTTATGAAGGCACAGCACAGCACAAGAGCAAGATACGCAGCAACAGTTAGGGAAATAGCCAGTAACAAAACACGAGCTTGCGCGACGTAGAGTTGAATCTAACTAACGCTGACGACCAAATTTTGCAAAATCGCACCCCCTGTCATGCCGAGAGAACAATAGCGACCAATCACAAAGCTCCCCGAGTGTTTGGAGTTCAAGCGCAGGTAAAAACTACGAATAATACGAATACGAAACAATAGGTTGACCGTCTCGCAATTTTACCTGCCCCCCATAAAACTCTTCTCTTCCCTGGCACACATGCAAAAGTATTGACAGTCATACCTTTCTGAATAACTGATAAGACAAGGATATTTTCCTAGTAGTTTGTACACCAGGTGTAGTATTTTTTTTTTGCACTAGACTACATTTTTTATGAAGTAATAGCAAAAATTACAAAAAATTAAATGTTTGGTTAGTGATATTTGCCAAAGTTTTAGGCATTATTGAACTTTTAATTATTAACAAAGGTCTGCTACGGCGTCAACTATGATAATAACTTAAATTTCAGTACAGTCGCGCCGTAAATCATTTTTAAATTGGTTTCAAATGATTTAATCTGGGATTTTTCATAAAAAAACTAAAAATCTTAACTAATTCAAAAACTACTGAATTTCGGTAGAACATTTGGCTGGTGGCTTAATTTGTTGCATTTTAACCCTACTATGACGTCCTGCAAGGAATACGTCGAGTTACCAGTAACCCTGTATAATAAATGACATAAATATTCATTTAAATTTAAATACTGGTATCCAGCTGCATCCGGTTAGACTGGAAGTCCACCCCAACATGGGAAAAGGCTGGGCAGATATATATCAATTTAAATCACTAAATGATCTGAGGAAAGTCTCCTCTAATAAAATTGAAACCCTCAATCTCGACCCTTTCCACCGATCACCTCGAAACCCACCCAATTCCCTCCATTCCAAACTACGCAAGTACCAAAACCGATATTAAAAACAATAAATAAAGCCTAGCACACAATTTTGGCGCCAATTGAACCCTAAAAATTTACCGACAGCCCTTTTCACTCGGCGATACAACTTTACGTCGTATGGGTTATGAAAATTTTCACCCGCAGCCGGAATTGACAATGGTCGCACAAAAGTAATGTACAGAATTATTTTTGGCCTGTTTTTATGTGCTGGGTATCTGTAAGTCGTTTTTAAGCTATTGCATAGGTTTTATCGCGGGCTTTGAGCGCGGCGACCGAATCAAGAAATTCCGTAACGAAAATAAAACCTAACACGGGGGGTGTTAGGTTTTATTTTCGTTACTCCGCCTACCATGTAATAACGTAATTTTTGTTTTATGTCATGATCCCAAGTGTAGCGTTGACAAATAGGAAGTATGGAGGTTACAAATGCTATGCAATAGCTTTACCGCGGCAGTCCCCGAGTGCCACACGTTTTTTTTATCTTTTTGGAGTTGTATGTTCTGTGAAAAGGATCTGTTGCTTTTGTTCCGGCTTAACAAATTTTCTCATGATTTTCTTTAAGAGCATTTACTTCACAATGCATTAAGTTAATAAGGCAAGATATATTTCTTATTACAAAAATATGGTGGATAGTAATGACAAAACAAAGGCTAAAAAGTCTAGGCTAAAGTTTCCAGAAAAATAATAAATCAAATTAGAAATAAATGTTCAACTCTTCCACTGCAAAGAATGCAGAAAAAACCCAATCCCTTCTCAAATACCGACGTAAAATGCACCGAGAGGATCACAGTAGGGGCCACGTTTTTATAAAGAAAGAAATTTCTTTTCAGCTGAAAATCACTACTCCCTTATATTTTCTCCTTCAAGAAAAAGCCACATAATTAAGTACCTGTTAATTCCTTATTTTATTTATTTTGCAAGCTATGTTGGACGTCAAGCTCGTTCGACGTTCATGCAAAAATAAGCTGGGAGCGAGGAAAATAAGCCGCTTGGTTCCCCGTGAACTGTTCACAATCGAGACAGCTTTGTTTGTTCGTGTTACGGACGCTACATGGTAGCTGACTGTTTTGTAAACATTTTGTTAAATAACAGCAGAATTTTACTGTTTTGTGTGCGTTTATGCCAATGTCATTTTGACAGCCTTGAACATTGTTGGTTAGAAAAGCTTTTGTGGATTTTAAATGAGCTAGTAACATCCTGGCGTACTTATTATTCAGTAGTGAACGATTTGACAAGTCATGAAAAGTTAGTTATACTAGTTACAATATTCATCATGTCAGCAGAAGATGTCCATTGCTTGACAGAGGCCACCCCTAATAATCGCCAAAACCAACGGTCCTGTGCTACCCGTATCCAACAAATTATCGCTAGTTAACATACTAATATAATAGTAAATATTATTTTGTTCTTAGCTTCATCAATTATTTTTACGTCTGGGGTTTAATACAAACTAAGTCGTAGAATTCAATTTAAAACTTTCTACTTTAAAACTTATATGGAAATACATCAAAATATCATAACATTCTCGATGAATATTGCTTATCGTAAGATCGCAGTGAAATCTTATTGGTTCAAGAGAGCGTAAGATTCTTTATGCAAGAGGGGTTTTTATCGGAACCATTCTTAAAATGTGTTTATCCAGGTGGAAAAAAATTATGGGGTTTTCCTTGAGTTTATGGGGTTATCTTTTATACTTAAATCGTAATTTAATAAAGTATTTTCACGCTTTTTGTTTTTTAACTAAGGATGATTTAGAGCAGATGTAAAAATTTTCATTTTGAATTTTCAAAGATTATTTTTCCCTTTTAAGCTATTGCATAGCTTTTATCGCGGGCTTTGAGCGCGGCGACCGAATCAAGAAATTCCGTGACGTAACGAAAATAAAACCTAACACCCCCCACTCCGCTTACCATGTAATGACAACCGTCATTACAACGTGATGTTGTCATGGGAACGTAATTTTTGTTTTATGTCATCACGTCATCTTCCCAAGTGTAGCGTTGACAAATAGGAAGTATGGAGGTTACAAATGCTATGCAATAGCTTTACCGCGGCAGTCCCCGAGTGCCAAACATTATTTTTTTGTTGGACACAAATACACGTCTGCAAGGATAGGTATGCTTATGATATTTACATTTTCAGTTGTATATCTATTTAATTTACATAACAAATAAAATGTTGTAAGTTTTCCAATAAACAGCTACTTACGACAACCCGGCTAGCCTTTGCTCAGCTTGAGCCTTTTATTCCTTAGTTTGTTTTTTGCTCTTCATTCTTACTGTACATGCAAGCGGTCGCAAATCCGATTTGTGTATCTCCGGGCTTTGAATCAGACCACTGGTATTTTAGTTTTAGATAACTTTGTTCTGTTAAATGTCTGATCAATACTCCGGGAGACCTGATTTAATCAGACCTATGTAGAATTTATTTGGTTGGTACGGATTTAAAAAGCAATTAATTGGTTTGGCTTTTTTCAATGCTTTTCTAATAAGATGGCTAAAAGAACACCGAGGAAGGAAGGTCCAATTCGAAATATTAAGGGGACATATTATTAAACAGCTGATGATGATATGCAGCACGAGGAGCACAAGCTCCAGGCATACTTACCCAAAATTGTGTTGGCTGGACCCCGTGAAAGATGATACAAAAGATAGATTAAACGATAAGGATGATAAAGAACAGGCAAAGTGAAGTGGACCCGCAGGCACTTATGTAGGCAAAAATAATATTATCATAATATGTACAAAGCAGGCTCACGTTCTGCTCCAGACAGCTCAAGCTAACAGAGCCTAATAATTTAGCAGATGATATCACAACGCACAGAATCCCAACGATATCATAGAGGTCACTGAGCAAACTGCATGCTTGTCCACATCCTACATATTTGCTGCAAGTACCTAAACAAGTACAAAACATGCTCAAAACAACCTCGTCAGTACAAACTTACCCATTAATAGAAGTATGAGGTATGTTTATGAGCGTACACGGTTTTGTTCACGTGTGTCAGCTATTGTTATTATTTTCTTTAATTATGTAAAGCATACATACATATATACATAAACTCACGCCTTCTTCCCATGGGGGTGGGTAGAAACTACAGAACACCACCTGCTACGATCCTTACATAGTCCTTTTGCGTCGTTTGTATTTGCAGTATTTGCCTTATGTAAAGCAATGCTCTTAATATTATTTATTTTTATTGTCATGTATTTGCAGTATTAATATTTTATTTTGTAAAGTTTTAACCATGTGCCTAAATGAAATTACATTTAATTGAGTTGTTAAACTGACTTTTACCGGTTGACAAAAACTAGCTGTCACATTCCTGCCGACTTCTCATTGTACGGAAATCATATACAATACGAGATCATCTTATACTGAAAATGTATAGCTTGCTATGTAGCCGTGTGTGCCTGGTACAATGTTATATTAGTATTTCATATATTTCGTTACGCTATATCGAAGGAAAGCTAAAAGTCTCATTGTTATTATTACAATCAATTTTATTTTAAGCATGCACTGAAAGTGGGCTAGGCATAGACTTCTCCACTTTCATTCCACTAATAAGGATTAATCTGAAGGATAATTTGCACATTAATCTTCTTCAACAGTGCTACACTCTTGTCAGATCACCACCTTGTACCTCTATCTATTGAGAGCCAGTTCCTTGACCTACATTACAATGTCCTTCACTTTTCTTACAAATGTTTATTATCAGCCCATAATACTCCCACTGCTGGGATACAGGCTTCCTTTCTATGAGAGAGAATGGGCCGAAATTCACCACGCAGGCCCAGTGCTGGTTGGTTTTTGGTTTCGTCACGATATTTTCCTTCCCCGTTTTGAGAGCAGAGGTGATGGAATAATTTACACAAAGTAAAGCGTTTCAAACATTTTAAAACATTCAAATAAGAGTTACTATTTTAAAAGTTTTCAAATGTTGTTGTAATTTATTTAGATCAACTGTAAATATCGATACAACTGAATTTACGCTACCTATGTGAAGTTATCAAAAGGTGAGCGATGTAATATCACAATTTCATAGCGCACCATTAGACATTTATCTAAAGATTTATGGACCAAATGATGGGTTGTGGAAGTAATTTTCCAATTTTATAGTGAAAATTATGACCTACTTTAAAGTTATATTACCTGAGCCATTAACTTAGAACACACTTCTTCCATACAACGTGTTTATTATGAAACTTTTAGCGATGGCAAATTTTACTGTTCTCTTATTCCACCGTTGTTATATCCAAATAATTCACAAACTCTCAAGTACCATTCTTATATTCATGTCAAAATCATATTCGTAGATTACGTGACGAATGTCCACACAAGTTTCGCCACAAATAAGCCAGGGTTAGTGAAAAACGTTCTCACTTTTCCAATAAAACAGCGAAACTTTTGTTACTGGTTGTCTGTCATCACAAATCCATGGTGGAACCTAGTTGGAATCTTTTGTAGGGGATTTCTTTTACCCCTTGATTTATGTTGGTATGCGTTTTCCCCTACCGTTTATATGGGAAAGTAGGGCTGTAAGCCTTATTATTAACTCGTTTTATTTGTCCAATTTCCATTTACGAGTCTGATTATAAGGGATGACGGCTGTACTCTTGTGTTTGTGATTTTTTCTTGTTACAAAGTTTTTGTGTAGGTTCCATGATGAATGTTCTTTTGCAAGTTGTCGGGATTATTCTTCTCTTGGGAACTGAGATAGTGTATTACTACGCTTTGATGCCTCCGTCTGCGTAGATGAATGGAATTAGGCGTTTGTTCTAGGATTATGATTACATTTTGGATTAAGACGAAAATAGGGTTCACTTAATAGTAGCTAATGAGTTTTGGCTGGTGATTATGTTGTATGAATTTTCATGAATCACATAGCTCGTCACAAGTATAGCGCATTCATGTAATTATTGCGTATCGAAGGACAAATTATACATTATTTTGTGAAAGTACACATTTTGAGGGTTATTTATAAACGTTGCTTACAAACATACAAAATACATTTTTTATTTCAACTACTATAAAACATTGTTTCATACAATTTAATATTTCAATTTAATTTAATATTAATTCTGAGACCCTTATAATTTGACATATCATTTGAATTTCGATTTTGTACCCATATTATTTGTATTAGGTACTCATTCGTTTATTTTAATTGCATTTGACATTTTATTTGAATTTGAGTTCGGTGACCCTTTATAATTTGTACCTATTTTAATTGCATTTAATTCTATTGTAATTTATTCTGTTACAAAATAGTGAAATTTTATTTTATGTAATATGGGTTTTGCCTGAATTAAATGAATTTTATTTATTTATACGTAATTTGAGGCAGCCCCAGTAAGTTACAATAGTACTTGTGTCGGAGCTGTCTCACTCTTCCCCTAAGTGGTAGCTTTACAATGATGAAGTTAAATGGAGTTTAAAGGAAAATAAAAAATTAATTAAAATAAATATTAATTTTGTAGCTCTTGGTGTATGTTTTTGTGTATATGAGTGTGTGGAGGAGCATGTGTGTTGAAGTGTATGTGTGTGTGTGTGGGTGTAATTTTTTTTGCTTATTCTTGTCAGAATGTTTTCTGTTCCTTCATATGTTAGGGATCTCAATCATTCTGTTATGCTTAAAATTAAGTAATAATTAGCGACTGTTTAACTATACATTTTTGACGTTTGGACGTCTCTTAACTTTAAGCAATGTTTATAAATAAACCCCAAATGTCAAAACAACGAGGTTATATGAGCATTAGGGGGCCCTCCACTGTAGTCTTTACCAAAGCCTCCACGTGGAACATCTTACATTCCTTTAACAATGTTGGATATATTTATTTATCTTAATTATGTCTTCCTTTCCCAAGATATCAACACGCACTTTGAGATAAAAATACTTCCATTGCGATAGAGTGGAGGAAAACAGCAGCAAAATAAAACACAGTAGGTAGATAGAAAATTTTGTCCTATGCAAAGGTGTTGAAAAAAAAAAAAACGTGTGCGGTCGGGGGACCTCCATCAGGAACGAAGTTCTTTCTCACGTATGATTTAAAACAAAAACTCATCTTAGATTTACATTTTAACCTTTCTATCGGCTTTAGCACCCTCGAAAACTATGAAAACGACACCCATGACGAATATTTTGAAAATTTTCGCAGTCGCCATCTTGGGTTTAAATTTTGACCATATTCCACTTTTTCTCTATTTCCGGCATGCAGTGTACTCGGGCCGATGTGTACAATTTTATCCCACGACACTGTAATCACTTCACTTTTTCTTTTGTTTTTTTCTGCCGATGTTCTCTCTTTCTCTCTCTTTCTTTTTCTTTGAATTAGAAGAAGACAGTCGCAAGTATTAATACTTTTTAGCGTGACGATTTCTGAAAGTTTACAAGCCGCGGTAAAGAAAAAGCTTCGTTCCAAAAATACTGGAAGGGTTGGTGTTACCAATTCTCTTAAATTTGACAGAAAGCAACTCAATATTTGAGAAGAAAGGCCAAAATTTACAAAAAAATTGAATTGACTCTAGTCTAGCTCTCAGAATAGTCAGATAGCAAACGCCGACCTTATCTAGTTTTTAAAATATGATTGACGTTTAAACGTGTTGTACAAACCTACTTACAAAAATAAAATTACTTATTATTTAAAAAGTAAGTAGGTGGGAGAGCAGTGGTGGCCCAGTGGTAACAGACGCGACTTACGAGTTGTAGGTCGTAGGTTCGAACCCAGACAGGCGCTTTACTTTGTGTAAATTATTTCATCACCACTGCTCTCAAAACGGTGAAGGAAAACATCGTGAGGAAACCGGCATGTCCTAGAACCGAAAATTCGAAGACATGTGACATCTACCAACACGTACTGGGCCCGCGTGGTGGATTACGGCCCACTCCCTCTCACAGAGAGGAGGCCTGTGTCCCAGCAGTGGGAACATTATAGGCTGATGATGATGATGAACTCAATATTAGAAATGCAATTTTTCAATGCAGTATCAAGCGATTTTGAACCCTGTGTGGTGCAACTATAATGACAAATTGTTCTGCCCTGCTTTTAGACTGTCCTTCAAATGATTATGGTATGGGCCAGTACATACCTACATATTGTCTGCAGCCAAATTAGCATCAACATATTAATAACAATACCTACTTATTTTATAACATAACATAACATCACACCTGTAATGCTCGAAGGGTTAGACAGAGGTGTACCTATAGTACACCCACATTTCGCCAGTTATGTTTTTTAAGTCCCATTTAATAGGGGGCGAACGTATTGCCATCAACCGGGCACAAATCCTGACTCCGCAGCTCCGGGCTGCTACTGAGAAATTCCAGGAAGAACCCAATAACACTTTTCCTGACCCGGAAATCGAACCCAGGACTTCATGCTCAGCAGTAGCGCTTGCGAACACTAGACCAACGAGGCATTTTATTTTAGAATCTAAATAATAAAATTATCCCAGTAAGCGGATTTCTTAATTGGTGTATTACAACTAATTACGTAGCGAGTAGAAAAAATATCAACAAAACCTATCAAAGTAAATGAAATTTATCTGAATTACAAAAAAAAAAACTTAATGTGGTTCACAGAATACATCTACTTACCAAGTTTCAACAGCGTAGCTCTTATAGTTTCGGAAAAAAGTGGCTGTGACATACGGACGGACAGACAGACAGACAGACAGACAGACATGACGAATCTATAAGGGTTCCGTTCTTTGCCATTTGGCAACGGAACCCTAAAAACACTCCAGACAATTATTTCATGTCAACATTTTACAGACCATACCTAAATTTCCCATTTTCCAGAATTTCCGTAGCAAAAGGTTACGGACCCTTTGGCCATGGAGCCTTTAAAAACGCTTGTTAAATTCAAATATAAATTGTCCAATTTAAATCCGATGTAGGAATGAATGCGGCATCCCTTCTGATTGGATATAAATGACCTCTCGATGTCAAATTGCCTCGAGGACATCCATTAAATTCGCGCAAAAGGTATTTTATGTAGTACATATTCCTACGTTTGTAAATGAATATAAAATACATACGTGGATATAAAACATTAATAAATTGAAAATTACGTGATATTCGCTTTAAAAAAATCGTTTTATTATTAAGTAGATTTATACAACAACTTGACTTTACTTGGACTTAAACATAATGGGTGAAATTTGGGTGTACTATAGGTACAGCTCTGCCTTACCCTGAAGGAATTACAGGTGTGATGTTATGTTATGTTATTATTATGATATCTTGAACTCTGAACCCAAGTAAACTTAATTTTGTTAACACATAAAGTTCTTTCTGGATTCAATCGAGAAAGTAACTGCGTAGATTATAATATGAAGACCTACTCTGAAGTCATTAATCATTCAAATATTCAAATAACATTCAATAATGAAATATTCAATTAAAAATGTACGTCATAGAACACGAACTGAATACGACAAATATAGCTTATTATTTATTAAATCACACAAATCGCTTATGAAATTATACTAATTGGCAACCATTACGAAAATTAAATTCGAATATGGAATCAGCGAAGGCGCGAGTGCGCTAATCGTTATTAAATCGATATTAATGATCACTCGAGTCGATGTCAATTCATCGATTCTCGAGGGAGGTCGTGCACGCATATAGAAAATGCACGACGAAAAACTGAAACCATTTATTATTCGACGACGTGTGAAATACGTTTGCGACTAGTGATGTGAGTTTTTCCATTTTTTTGTTATTCGATTTTGCGAAATGTTGTGAACTTGCCAAAGTTAGGAATGCGTTGTTACTGTTTCGTTACAAAAATAACAGTCAAACTTGTTTTTATATCAGTTTCGAAATGTTTTGAAACGCTAAAAGCCATGTGCGGTGTGAACAAAAATGCTTGTTCCAAACCACAATTTGCGCAAACATTTTTGATTTGCGGTTCCGCCGTTTTGTATAGCATGAATTATTTGATCAAGAAAAAAATGAATTTATAATAATTGAACAGTCCAACATGTACTAGGTAACAGGTAGTAAGGTTCCCTTGTTTTATTTACTTAAAACCAAGAACGTACTTAATTTGATCGAATTTCATTTCGTCTAACAACTGCTAGGGAAATTACTATATTACCTTACTTTATAAATGATTAATAATTTTATTTCTGTGAGTATATACAAACAGTTTTAAACGTTAATCATATTTTAAAAACTAGATGAGGTAGGCGTTTTCTATCTGACTATTCTTAGAAGAAAGGCCGAAACAAACGCAGAAATTACAGTCTCTTTTAAAGTCCAGCCATAATCTTGGTCAGATCATGTAGATTGGTATCTGAAATGGTCTTTTGAGGAAAGAACCACACAGATTGAGTGGATCTATCTAGTCAGTGCACGCACTTGTCAGTAATAGTGCAGCTCAAATCAGAACTTAAGGAGCTCAATCACAATGTTCATCACCAAAAATGAAATAGTAATTTAATCATATTTAACATTTGAATTACTATTAATTTATGCGAAATAAGGCCCAGCGTAGGTTCGCGGGTCGTGAAAATCCAATTGACTCGCGACCCGCGATTGAAATCTATTATTGATAGCGAATTCAAAATGGCGACTATTCATTAGTCCCTCGATACGTGAGCTTTGTACGTATACGATTCGAATCGATTCCGATGACACGAACATTCGATTTCATGTTTAATGAGAATCGAGTAATGTTTACATTATCGTTTTCGAAATTACGTGAAAATGTAGTGTGCTTTATTTTCGTAGTAGTTACAATGGATCTTTGTTTGATTAGTTGGTTGGTTATCAAAATGCACGCGGTTTCCATGAGCACGAGTTTATTATCATCAGCTTAAAGGATTACGTAGTTTTAATATTTCAACAGATTTTCCCCATCATGTAACGTGTTTGTTTTGTGTACAAACATTATTATAAATTTAATATGCTCAGGTTACCAAGAAATCTCTGAGCAAATACTGATCTATGTATTATAAGCCACATAATAGGTACATGTTTCTAATCACTGTTACATAATGGACTAAGAACCTGTTTTTAGTAGTCAGTTAAGAAATATCAGGAACTCTCATACAGAGTTAGCAATTCGGAGTTGAAAATTCATTTTAACGTGCTCGTCTTTCTACATTGTTGTCACATGTATAATCTCAACATGAATGATGTAACTAATATTTTGTAACAATGTATTGATTTAAAAGAGTGTCCGTGGAGTTTCTTGCCCGTTCTTTTTCATAGGTACCTACTACGTTTCGGAATGGGCAACTAGCTTCATCTTTCTAACTGACCGACTCCTTGACAATTCAAAAGTGCCTGGTTTATTTGAAATAAATGCTTTGAGTTTTTTTAGTTTTATTTTACAATTAAACATAGCTGACATAATTAGCATTATATAAATCTAGACAGTACTTAAACTCAGTTAACTTTCACAACACATCAACATCAACCTCGTTATAAAGCATTAAAAAAAACTTGAACTTGCTAAATGGCTTAAACTATAAGCTCTTAAGTTCAAACAAAAATTGCATACAAACAACTCCAGAAAAACAATTTTCAAGCGGAAAATAAGCTCATATATTTTCAAACAATGTACAAATCTTTCAGTTCCGACAAACTGCCGCTTAAACTCGACAAGTTTCAGGCAGGTGGCGCGACCGGCGTCGCCGGAAGTGGCGGTAACGGCCTACTTCCGGCACGTCGACGCCTCGGGCCTACACACCTTGTTATGTTGGTACTTCATAGGAATTAGAACTCTTTTGTTTTGCTTTCAAATGATGGTAATTCTGTAAGTGTTAAGTTGATAAGGTTGGTAATGAATTTGAATTTAGATTTTGATGATAAGATAAGATTAGCAAGCTGTTATATCGTCGGCGTAGGTGGAGAACTAAATAACTGCGATTTTGGTCAAATTGACTTTTCACCATTTTCGTAACACCCAAATCATAAATAAATCGCAATTTTCTCCAAACAATAAGTTTTTGTTATTTAGTTCTCCATCTACGCCAACGATATGGAAGTCTACGTTTTTTAGCACTAGTGAACTTAGCGTTGGATTACATATTATAGACTGCAACTGAAAAGAGATAGTGCTATATGAATGGGTAGAATATAATAATTGCGGAAGTCGTTGGCAAAAAAATTACTTGGTTTAGAATTTTCGGTTTTTGCCACCGACTTCCGAAATGAAAGTTATTTTTCACTTTGTATTGTTTTTTTTTTGTAATTTTTTTATTTTTCACTTTTTCGTTGTGGTACCTACCTCATACAAATTCGAATACCACTACCTGCTATGTAAATAACAGTGACAGGAACTTATCATATCATCCACATACTAAGTGGAAAAAAATACGTATTACTGAAGCTAACTCAAAAACTATTCAAGCAAAGGTAATAAAATTTATATGGGACTACCTCGAGAGCATATTTTTTCAAACAATAAAAGAACATTTACGGTTTAAGACATTTATTTCTCAAAAAGAATACAATTCATTTAATATGAGAAATACAAGGTAATCTTAAAACTGAATACAAGAATTACTTATTAAAAAGGTAGGTATTTGTAAATAAATAAGTTAGCTAGTGAACACAATTTTTACAGTGTTGTGGGTAAAAGGAAAAAGTGGGTGTACTATTACATATCGATTCTTGGAGGCAAGTCAATAGCAATTACACATTTAACTATTTGTAATGTAACTACTAATTTAAAACCTAGAGAAATCTTTTAAGATGTGGTGTTTTATGGTTCGTTTGTATAAAGTAAAGGACTGTATCTCTTTAATGTCGTTAGGTAATTTAGTATACAACTCTGCTCCTTCGTATAGTAATTTTTTTCTTCCGTAATTAAGCGTGGTGGTCTTAAGCAAATGTTGTTTTTTCGTCTGGTACTACGTTTTTGTGTTTGCCTTTTTTAGGGTTCCGTAGTAAACAAGGAACCCTTATAGTTTCGTCTTGTCCGTCTGTCTGTCTGTCTGTGTGTCTGTCCGCGGTTTAGCTCCGAGATCCTTAGTACTAGAAAACTGTAATTTGACATAGATATACATATTAATTACGCCAATAAAGTGGTAAAACAAAATTATAAAAAACATTTTTTTTTAGGGTACTCCCATACACGTAAAGTGGTGATGTTTTATTTTTTATTTTTTTATCCCATAGTGTGGGATATCATTGGAAAGGTCTTACAAAAACATTAAGAGTTTGTGAAAACCATTTTTGGATTTAGGGATCCGTTTGCAAAATATTAAGCTTTAAAGCGCAAATTTTTGTTAGAGTCAAGTGCCCCCCTGCCAGCTAAATAGTTGGTTTTGGATGTGTGAAAAAAATCACAGCAGTAGTTTATATAACAAAATTAAAAGAAAAACTATCATAGCTAAGTAGGCTTTACTAGTTATCGAGTAATAATCGACCAACTTAACTTTGCAGTTGCAAAAACATATTTTCCCATACATTACGTATGGGAGAACATGTTTATCAACTACAAAGTTAAGTTTGTTTTTGGGATAAATTCATCCCAACTACGGAACCCTTCATTGTGCGTGGTCCGACACGCACTTGGCCGGTTTTTATGTTATCTTTGAGTGTATATTTTTATTTAATAGCTTGTGTGCTAGTATGCATGTGTTATATTTATATATCTGTGATAGTGACATCAATTTAGTTTCTTTATGATTTTTTCTGTCGGAGTAAGGTAGTGGTAATGGAATAAGAGTTTTATTATTTTGTTTTGACAAGTTTCGATTTGTTTTAAATGTATTTTAGCTGCAGTGCCCTACACCTCTATTAGGTATTCTAGGTGAGGTTTTACCATAGAGTTGTAAATGATATATCTAACAGATGTCGGCAGGCAGCGGACGATCCCCCGAAACGCGCCCATGACGGAAAATAGTTTTGATCTTAATTTATCTAGATGTGGATGGAGACCAAGATACTTCTCTGAAGAAACTTGGGTTATAGGTTCGTTGTTTACGTATAGATTTGAGTTGTATGCGACTTTTTTGTTCCTAGCACTAAAAACAATATAGTTTGTTTTAGAGGTATTAATAGTAAGCAAATTGTCCTGGAACCATCTGGAGAGAGTATCTAAATCTTGTTGCGCTTGTTCGATGATCTCTTTGATATTTTTACCAAATAAAAATAGGCTTGTGTCATCAGCATAAAGTATTATGTCACCTACCAGATTTAGGTTATGTATTCTATTCTAACCCTTTTCGTCAATTCCGTACGAGACTTTAACCAGCTCGGAGTCCCAAAACCTCTGTACGACACAAGCCGCCTATTAATAAAATTGTTTCCACTTCCATTTCCTTCTACATAGGTCTTTTTTTTGTTATTTAGTTAAATATTTCATCGTAGTTGTGAACATAATTCATAATTAATATCCATAATTAATATCAATTTTTAATTTATTTTTATTTTGTAAATAATTCAACTAACGATAAATAAAACTTCCTGCATTCATTAAATTCTCTGCTAGTGCTGTGCACTTTTGTAAGTGACGAGTTCACAATACTTATATAACTGTATGTGATTTTTGTATGTGTATGTTTAAGTGAGCAAGTCGTTGAGGTGCCAAATAAATAAATGTATGTCATTCACGTATAATATGAACAGCAGGGGACCAAGAATCGATCCCTGTGGTACGCCGTAAGTTAAAGTTTCGCAGTTACTTTGCATATCACCAATCCAAACAATTTGTCATCTATTAGAGAGATAATACCGCAAAATGTCGTGGGCAGTATCTCTGATGCCGATTTCATGCAGTTTTTGGAGAAGGAGACTATGGCTAATTGTATCAAATGCCTTTTTCAGGTCAAAAAATATACCGAGTGCTGCATTTTTCATCGATATTGTTTTTTAGATTGGTCAAAAAAATACATACGCTACGAATATAGAAGCTCCTCCTTTTCGGAAGTCGGTTAAAAATGAGTACCTATGTGAGAGGAAGTCTGAAAATGGCGCCCTTGACTGAATCTTTGAGTTATCATTATATGGGCAAGTAATACGCAGGAATGAAAGACATGTCATGAGAAAAGGATATAGTATGAAAGTGGATAGTGAAGAAGTATTAGATCAAAACGACAAATGGATTGCGTGATGAAAGGTGATAAGGACTGGAAGATGATGAGCAATAAGTTGCCTAGTCTCCTAAAGTTTTTCCGTGAAGTTTTCATGTAAATTGTTTCACCAAAGTCGCGTCGCTTCTGTCTGCGGGAGCCTTAGTTTGCACAAAATAAAAGCGCCGTCAATGTCACATTACCATAAACGTTCAGTTGACAGTGGAAAGTATCTTCCACAGGTAGGAAAAAGCTATAAAATATTAATAGGTACATCTTCAGTGATAATATTTATTATGGCTAGATGTGAAGTCACTTTCGAATAATATTTTTGTTACTTTCATATTTAAATCATGTCATCGAGAAAATTTATTCAGAATTAAAATGAAATGTACATAAATAACAGCTTATATCGAATTAATAAAATAAAAATAATAATATAATATCCTACTAACCTAACTAAAATATAGATTCCTATATTCCTTCACGTAAAATTTAAATGTTTTTCAAACTTTAGACACATAATAGTACTGCTGTTTTATTCATATGTGTGAATAGAACTCATGCACACTTGGAGCATTTTGGTACGAATAAATTTCTAATTCCAAATAAATCTATCTGAGCTGAATCCTAACTGAATTAAGACCCTTATTCACAGTGCCGTCAGCACGTGAGATACCGCACAGACTCCCACAGAGGTCAAAGTTCAAGTCGAATCTTGACCAGTGAGATAGGACATTTATAATTAATACGCGGATGTAACTAGTGATTTATAATGGGCTAAGTTGTGAGAGGTTAACGACCTTTTGACAGCGTGAATATTTAATTGTATTTGGCAAAGTTACGATGTTCTTTAAAGTTCAAAGATCATTCTGAAGGCTTTTGGAGCTTCAAGTTTTAGTACTAACTTGGGGTTGACTTAAATATAGTTGAGTTTGGCTACAAAATTGATTGGATATAAATTGTAAATAGGCTATCGACTTTTCTGGTGTCGTAAATGGAGACTGAGGGCTTATTTGGAAGTGGTGGTTGTAGATAGTATTTTTTCTTTGAGCTAATAACAACAAGCGGTGATCATTGATGGATATTTATATAATACGATATAATATTCAGGATGTTGTTGGGTCTACCACGCTTTTATAGCTCTTCCGGGATGTTCACCGAGGCCAGGGTTGATGGTTTTCATGCCATTAGGAAGCGGTGCGCTTCTATTCTCAGTAGAATGTGTGCTAGCTCCCACAGCATCCTGAGTGTATTGTGTGATAGGTGTGTCAGCCCCATGCTGGCTCACTGGATACGGCTGCACACGTAGGTGTCAGTCGTTTGAACACGTGAGGGAGAGGCAAATTTCGCGCCTTCACGCCCCTAACCGCCCGCCGCAAGAGGAGACGCCCTGGGCGTCGGGAATCGCAGGCTGATTTCTGGCCACCCTAGGCGCGGACTTGCGGACGGTGAGCAATGGATAGCTCGCCGTCCGATAAGGACCAGGCCCAGGTTGACGGCGCGTTGTGTTCCACGCGCGCCTCAAAGAGATGTCAGCAGAACTGACGGGTTCCGCTAGGGCCGATGCCTGCCGGGGTTGCGAAGAAATCCGAAAGGGAGATCGTGGCCCCGGCAACATAGCAACTGAAGGAACACGGGTGGGTTTTAGTCAGTAAGAGTCTGACATGCTCTCCCGCTCCGCCCAGAGCGGGAGAAGTTATTTGATAATTTCCCACAAAAAAAAGAAGGTGTCAGTCGTTTCAATTTTGTATAAAGAATGTGATTTTTAATAACATTAGGTTAAGACCTTTACTAACAAGTTATGGATATTTGATCTGAAATAAAAATATGTCGGATCCGGTCATTAGTACGAACACAAAACGAATCGCAAGCACGCCACTGGCGACATCAAGTGATCCCACACCAGAAAGCGTGCTTCTACAGAGTCGTGATGTTTTAAGGCCACGGCGAGGGAGTTATTCAGCCTCTAAAACAAGTTGGGGGAGAATATGCTGGGAAAATTTTTGTATATATGATGGGTTAGAAACAATCGATTTTTAAGAACGTGCGCTTTTCGTGATTTCTCGAAATATGCAAAATTTCAATCGAGAATTCTTTGAAAAGTTTCAAATAAGCGTTTCTCAACTTGCCACGCTTTCCGCTCACAGTCAGTCAATTTGAGTACGTAGTGTGAAGTTTAGTTCGAAAAGTTTCACAAAGAATAACTTTTCACACAGTATTCTTAAAAGCTTTCTATTGATTCATTTTCTAGACATTTTTGCTACGGGAAATAACACACTTTAAGTCCCTAAAGAATGTTTTTTTTTTTGAAAATTTCCATCTAGTGTTTCTATTATGGCATTTTAGGCACCCCTTGACATTCTTTACCAGCTTTATTGCTTAAAAGTATCATTTTACCGCTCTCAAGAAATCTCTTCATTAATTTTTATACTTTCATATCATTAATTCTTAGTACCTTCTTAAATAGTCCAAGAACAATATCTATTGTGACGTCGACAACATTGAATAAAGACTTCAATATAAGGAATAATCTACGCAAAACGATTACAGTACCTAGGTAGGTACTTATTCTCTACGACAAGCAATTTACTACTTCACAATGCAATTCTTTTCCTCTTGAACGAGCTGATGGACAAGATGCTTTTTGTAAAACAGGAACAATCTGCATCGGTTGTAATTTTGTAGAATATGTACAATTGAAATCGGGTATAAAAGCGATTTGTGATCCAATACCAATGTAGGATATTTTTTCGAGGGTTTGTATGCTTACCTGCATTTTAGCAGAAATTTCACAAGGACAAACAAAGCTATACAAAATGTGTGTTGATTACATTAACCAATTCTATATGAATATTATAAAAGCAGTGGTGGCCCAGTGCTAACGGCTGCGACTTACGAGTTGTAGGTCGTGGGTTCGAACCCAGACAGGCGCTTTACTTTGTGTAAATTATTTCATCACCATTGCTCTCAAAACGGTGAAGGAAAACATCGTGAGGAAACCGGCATGTCCTAGAACCGAAAATTCGAAGAATGTGACATCTACCAACCCGCACTGGGCTCGCGTGGTGGATTACGGCCCACTCTCTCTCACAGAGAGGAGGCCTGTGTCCCAGCAGTGGGAAAATTTATAGGCTGATGATGATATGAATATTGCAAACTTTTATGTAAGATGATGGTGAATTATTTAACGATGGTGTGAAGCTTTCAGTATTCAGCTCAAACCATTTGAAGCATTATCTTGTTTTCGACAAAATGTATTTGTTAGAACAAAATAATACATTTTGTTTTTATTGACAAATGAGACATACAAAATGGGAAAAGATCATCGCGTAAAAAAGCGTTGGCATACCACAAACAAACAAACATAATATTTTTTGACAAATAAAGTGATACACATTTTGAAAAGATAACGAAACCAAAAATAAACAAAAAGCAAGCGATACATATTGAATGCGTGTGTCCCAATACTCGCCAAAACGAGATCGCGCTCAGTTTAAAACCACGACGTAGTTAGTATTGGAACGTTTGTGAAGCCGCAGCGACCGAACGTTGACCGGTGTATCGCTGAATTTGTTTAAAGGGATAGGCAGAGATCAATGGCTTTAGAAATGGTAGCGAAGCATAACAACAGAACAGAGGATTGGTACGTTATTAGGGATTTTTTATTTGGATAAAACATATTTCGACGGCCACCACGTAAAGTATCGAAACTGCAAAACCTCTACTTTACAGGAGCGCGATTCTAAGTTTAGATTGAGATTTTTGTCGAACGTGAAATTCGAAAACTTTATATTACCGATGTATCTAAAGTGGAAAATTTGACCGTTTTATACTGTCGACTATAGTTTTTGATAATTATTAGTGGCATGTTCAATGTTTTAATGTGTTCAGTTTATGTACTTTCGATTTTATTAAATTGAAAAACAATTGAGGGTATAAAAATTGGTACATCATTTTTATATAAAATCATACATCTTTATCTCTACATGCTATTAGTGCAATAAAACGAAAATGGCTTTTTTGCAATTTCGATAGTATACGTGGGGGCCGTCGATTTGTTTAAGCACTTAAAAAACAAGCGTTACATATTGAATGTGTGTGCCCCAATTTTCGCCAAAACAAGATCGCGCTCAGTTTAAAGCTGCGACGTAGTTAGTATTGGAACGTTTGTGAAACCGCAGCGACCGAACGTTGACCCATGTGTTATATAGCCACGGTATTCGGTAAAAGGATAGGCAGAAGTGTACGGCCACAGTTGACGTGTAATGGTGTGACCGTATTTCAGCTTTGAAAGTCAGCGAATACTTAGTGGCGTTGCAACTGACTGATGTACTGAATTGCTTGTGCCGTAGTTCTGACATTCGATGTGTTTATGAATTTTGACAACTTTTGATCACTTTCTGCTCTCCTCTGATAACAACATATCGAAACAATGTATTCTATCATCATATATATCACATATTTACGAACTGCGCCCTGCAGTTTCACCCGCATGAGTCTCGATCCCGTGGGATTATCGAACTAAAAAGTATTGCATGTCCTCTTGTGCCAAATTTCATCCAAATCCGTTTAGCCGTTTTAGCGCGAAAGCGTAACAAACGAACATACAAAAAAACACTTTTCTTTTTATGACATTAGTTTAGATTTAGATTTGTTATTTTATTTTCAATTTTTTTTTATAATTTTCCGTTACGTCATATTTTTATTCACAGAAAAAACACAAAAGTAAAGAAAATTTCCTATAATGAACACCGCGACACGTGTCAACTCTTCATTTCACACATAAATTATATGAGTTACTAGCTGCGCCCCGCGGTTTCACCCGCATAAGTCTCGATCCCGCGGGAAAAAAAAAAGTATCCTATGTTCTTTTCTAGGGCATCATCTATATATGTGCCAAATTTCATCCAAATCCGTTCAGCCGTTTTAGCATGAAGGCGTAACAAACATACTTACTTTCGCATTTATAATATTACTAGCTGCGCCCCGCGGTTTCACCCGCATAAGTCTCGATCCCGAGAGAAAAAAAAAGTATCCTATGTTCTTTTTCAGGGCATCATCTATATATGTGACAAATTTCATCCAAATCCGTTCAGCCGTTTTAGCGTGAAGGCGTAACAAACAAACTTACTTTCGCATTTATAATATTAAGGATTAAGGATTAATCTTTCATAACGCTTTTCTCTGTGATAGTAAAAGAATACTTTTTGAGGGAAGTAAAGTCGACAAAAACTGTCGTTATGATAAAGTTAATATGTCACTCACGTATGAAAGTTATTAGCTGCTACATGCCAAGTGATAATGATATTTCTTGGAGTACAAGAAGAAAAGTATTAACTGTTAATATTTACCGGGTGTTCTGTTTGGAGCTGTGGTTACCTACGTCTTAAATATCTATACTAATCATAAAAACCGACAACTTTGTTTTTTGGGTTCCGTACCCAAAGGGTAAAACGGGACCCTATTACTAAGACTTCGCTGTCTGTCCGTCCGTCTGTCTGTCACCAGGTTGTATCTCACGAACCGCGATAGCTAGACAGTTGAAATTTTCATAAATTATGTATTTCTGTTGCCGCTATAACAACAAATACTAAAAACAAAATAAAATAAATATTTAAGGGGGCTCCCATACAACAAACGCGATTTTTTTGCCTTTTTTTGCTCGATATCAATAATGGCAACAGGTAGGCATTTGAAATATTAAAAAAATACTCAGTTGTATTTTTAGTAATAAATAATAAAATATAAATAAAATAAATATTTAAGGGGGCTTACATACAAAAAACGTGAATTTTTAGCCGTTTTTATAGATAATGGTAAGGAACCTTCCGTGCGCGAATCCGACTCGCACTTGGCTGGTTTTTTATTTGTTTTTTTGAACGCGCTAATCTTTGGAATTACCAGTCGGATTTCTTTTTGCATTTGACAGCCCAGTATAGTTACGGTTCAATGTTCTATGCAAGTATTTTACTTTAAAGGTTTCGGAAGTTTTTTTTTTTGTAAATGCGATTGTGCTATTTATTTAGATAAGGTTACGGACCAATGTTCTATACAAGTATTTTTGTTCCACCAAGGCGATCTTGTTTAAGTTTTCATTTCTGTCGGCACTCCCATAGTGCCACTGTTTTTTTTCGTAAATGTTGTCTCGTAGTGAACCTCTGAGGATCGTAACTACTTAACCGGACTGTCCTGTGGTTGCCTTAAGTTACTAACTTAAAGCCTCTAGCCAGGGCGTTGTCCACCTCCCAAGTAAAAAGTAAAATACTCGGTTTTCAATGCGTATCTGCTGGTTGTTGTAACTAGTTTTTGAGGTCCGATATCATTCTAAAATTAAATAAACTATAAAACATTTTGTATCTCAGCTTCAAAGCAAATCGTGGCAACACCAGCCGGCACGCAACACAGTCCGTAGTATATGTGTAGTTGCAACTTGAAACATTTCACCTAAGTTTAATGCGTGCGTCGCAAAACTGGCAAAACTGTGCAAGCTGTTGTAATGAGCCAAATGTACGTGATAGTTTTACAAAAAATTTGTTTGTTGGTTTTGAACTAATTTGTATTATTTGTAAACTAATTAGCGAAAACAAATAAAACAATTGTAACATCAGTTGTTTTAAATCAGACAGTGTTAAAGCAATTTAAAAACAAAAATAAGCTGTATTAAAATCAGAAGCATTTGTTTTCGTTTCTCTTTTGTTTCAAATACGTAATTTTAATCTAAAGACCCATTTGATAGAATAATTTATTTTCCCGTATTCCATGGAAAATTACTTAATTTGCTCCATCTAAATGGGGCTTCGAGTGCCTCAAATTATGTGTTTATGATTACTTGCTTATAAAAATACAACCTGTTCAGAGGTAATTAGGTACATATCTTTTGTACATACATTTTTTTACTTTGTTTTTCGCTATGATTCGTCGCGTGGGTAGAATAGGAAAATTCAATGAATTAGAATTCTGCCTGTCTTTTTGAGAATTGACTTTTTTCTAGAAAAAAGAAGTAGTCATCCATCAATCTTCAGTATATTATATCCCACTATAGGCGTGGGCTTGCGGACGGTGAGCAATGGGTAGCTCGCCGTTCGATAAGGACCAGGCTCGGGTCGACCGCATGTTGTGTTCCACGCGCGCCTCAAAGAGATGACAGCAGAACTGACGGGGCCGCTAGGGCCGATGCCTGCCGGGGTTGCGGGAAAGTCTGAAAGGGATACACGGATGGGTTTTAGTCAGTAAGAGTCTGACACGCCCTCCCGCTCCACCCAGAGCGGGAGAAGTTATTTGATAATTAATGAACTTAAATCAATTATAATCAGGACAACCCTAGAGCCAGTCTATTCAAGCAAAAAAGTCTGACTTCTTACCTCACATATGGTCTACCAGAAAAAATAAAAGGCCTATGTGCGAATCATGTCTCCTGTAATTAGACGATACATTTTCTGTGGAACACATTAACCTAAATGGCCACATTTTTTGTCCCTCTCCTACGGCCGAGCGAAAAAATAAAGGATGCTCACATAGTGATGGAGAAAGCGATTTGTGGATAATTCGGTTTTAAGATGTGTGAAAGAGACGGATTAAATTCTCTGTTATTAATTAATATTTTATTTCATGTTTAACGATGTTTAACTAAGTTATGAACTTTTTGGGAATTTGAAAGCAGGAACCATTGTATAATTGAGTATGCATTAAATCGGTAACGCTAAATAAAATTCTGGCTCCGATTTTTTAAATTCACATCTTGTACTTTAAAGTTAGTTGTCATAGAAGTAGGTAGGTACCTACCCAATGATATGTCGTTGACGACTGAATTTTGTTCTGACCAAGCTAAATGAAAATCACTATTATTTTATTTAATCAATCAATTTGTCAAGCCTTTTCCTAACTAAAATGGGGTCGGCTTCTAGTCTAACTGAATGCAGCGGAATACCAATATTTTACATGGAGCGACTGCCTATCTGACCTCTACAACCCACCTTACTTAAATTTCATTTACTATGACAAATAAAATCTTATAAAAGTAACTAGCTGACCCCGGCAAACGTTGTTTTGCCAATTATTTTTTTGGGGTGGACAACCCTTATCATTAGGGGTATGAAAAATAGATAGTAGCCGATTCTCAGATCTACTGAATATGCATATAAAATTTGGTAAAAATCAGTAAAGCCGTTTCGGAGGAGTAAGGTAATTAACATTGTGACACGAGAATTTTATATATAAGATTTAAATAAAACGCTTCCTACACTACGCACTCACCCTCTGAGCCTTAGCTAATTGTAATTAAATTGAATTTTTGCGGTACAGTGTGTACGCAATGAAATGATAACAATCATGTTTTTGTTTCAACAAAAAACAGATATAAATAGGGTGCAAGTATTTTTAGCTGTGTATTTTAATTTTTATAAAAAATAAGCGGAATTAACCCTTGGTAAATGTTCTTATACCGCTGGGAAAATTGCATAGAAAGCTTAAGCTTATGGGAAACACAAGAGTCATTCAACCGACTTCTATAAAGGAGGTTCTGATTCGATTCCCATTCACTCACGCTTATCGCTCTCACGCACAAGGTAAGTCGAAGTAATACCAATAATAATTGCTGGGTGAGTTGATTGGTAACTGAAACCCATCTCCCTCTCATTTATTTCTGTTACACAATATGTATACTTTCTACACCTCTCAGCACCTCTCACTAATGAGCCAATACTTATTTTTAACAAAATAAATCGCCTTTAAAAAAAATCTTTAAAAGTATATGCAATAAAAGATTTAAAAAAAAATATCGTTTATTTCAAATAGGCACATTAGAGGCACTTTTGAACGTCAAAAATTAACAAAAAAATAGAATTGATTCTAGTTCCCCCTTTCAAAATTTAGTTTCGTATGGAGAAGAATGGGCAAGAAATTCCACCGTTATTCTTTTAAAATGTTTAACAAATTTTTTATAAATTAATTATATCATTATATGTGAAAACGATACAAATAAAAAGATTGAAAAATGAAGCAATAACAGATAAATAATTATATTATATAAATTCTTCGCTTACAAAAAGATCAAGGCTAAAAATAGCCCCAACATATTCTTCCGTAACAACGTTCTGAGTGTCCAAAGTTTAGCCTTTCCATTTATATACCTACGTATATGTGGGTACGTACCCTCAAATAGTTCCGACGCACGGCTCACAAACGCAACACAAATTAAATCGGCTACTTGGATTACCAGGGTAAATGGTCCAATTAGTGTTTCGGTGGGTCGACGCTTCGGAGTCAAGACAAACGAGATTGCCTGCTACGGCCACCTGCTTCGCTGTTTACGAAATGGAATTTTGTTCCGTCTTGATTGTGGTCCGCTCTATTTAAGTTGTGACCGGCCGACAATTGGGCGTCTCACCCTAAAATCAGGAATGAATAGAGTCGAATTATTCTGTTGTTTTAGTACTTAGTTGTAAGGAAAAGTCGTTGGAATTACTGTTTTTGTAATGGTACAAAATCCTTATGGAAATGTTTATGCAATGTTGAAGCTGTAATATCCTATCCTATACTATTAAACGAGCAATATTTGCATGTATATTTGTTTGTATATCGATTTTTACTCACGATCTCAAATCAGCTCTAATGATTTCTATGAAAGTTCTAGTATCGGGGTGAAAAATCGATTTAGCTGGGCTCATATCTGGGAAAATTTGTTTTCTCCGTATTTTCACCCGAGTAGAGCTCGGTCGCCCAAAGTTTAGAACAAGTTAATGAATAATGACATGACAATAATGATATGGCAGCATGGAATTAGTAAGTACCTACTATCATGGCAGCATGGAATAAGTAGGTACATGGATTAGTATACTATTAAATGAGCATTCTCTATTTTCACCAGAGCAGAGCTCGGTCGCCCAGGTACTTTTTTTATTATGTTGCCTTAAAAAAAGCTTTTGAATGTGTCTGGAATTATAATAAAAAATATGGACGAAAGCTTAAGTCAACAAACCTGGTCAGAAACCAGAAAAATGCAAGGCTGGAGCAGCGAAACACAGAATATTAGTTGGTCCACTGTTCTCTAAACAAATGCCTCTAAAGCAAAACATACTTTAAAGTTAAACTAACAACGTATGTACCGTTCGAAAACTATCAAATGAACAAAGCACAAATTTAATGCTCCAGGCTTTATCACAATGCAATGAAATGACATAATTGAAAAGCCTATTTGGCGGAAAATTCTGAATGTTTGCAATGGTAATTTGCATCGAACATTAGTTCATAGTGGAGGTATCCAAAACGGTATAATTCCCACATTATAATCAACCGCAATTTTGATACTTTAGGTGATATTACTGGATATGATTCTGGTTTACTTATATGCACCAGTAAATAGTTTAACGTTGATGGGTAGATGGTATGGATCCTCATTTACCTGTCACTGCTTCAACGTTAATTATTTTTACCTATTTTGGTATTGTAATTTTATTCTAGGTGCATCTGGTGGTCTTCACATATAATTATATAATGAAAGTATCAAAATATTTTAAAAGGTTAACGGTGGAATTTCGTGCCCATTCTTCTCCGTACGTAATTATCTTTTGGAAGGGGCGACTAAAATCAATTGTATTTTCTTGTAAATTTTGACGTTCAAAAGTGCCTTTTATGCCTATTTGAAATAATTTTTATGACTTTGACTTTGATCAATATTCAATAATATAAATAGAAACAGAATACCTGGACAAATTAGTATACTCACAAAATAAATGTGAACATCTTTTGGTATGGAACCCAATCTGCACTTTTGTATGGAAAAGCAGTTTTTTTAATATTAAAAATATTTGGAATTACATTACAATTAAAGGTAATTGGAATGGCCGCCTTTTCCTCTTGTGATTCAATTATTAATTTATTTAAACTTCTAGCACACATTAAGCTTCATCATAAACATAATATCACGCCTTGTTTCCCCGAAGGGTTGGGCAGAGGTGTCCCTGTAGCAGGTACACCCACATTTCGCCAGTTATGTTTTAAGTCCCATGTAATAGGGGGCGAGCCTATTGCCATCAACCGGGCACAAATCCAGAATCTGAGCTGCTACTGAGAAATGTGGACTTAATGCATTCTCTGCCAATCAGCCAGGGTGATGAAGAGATAAGATGGCAGGTTCTCTGATAGATAGGAGATAAAAATAATAATAGCAGATTGTTATACGAGGGGCTTATTTTAGCCCCTCGTATAACGTATTCTATTCAACATGTAGAATCATAATCATATCATCAATCATATACTATAACCAATTCTATCGAGGTAGTTTTACTCCTGAGTTTTAGCAAGGGAGTAAATAGAAACCGAGTTAGTATGGGTTTTAGCGCCGTGTGTTACACTCTACTTTTCACTACGATTGCGATAAAATTATTTTATAAAAAAAAAACCAATTTGTTCAATCTGAATTTTAAGGAAACTTGACTTTTTCGTTTTGTAGGCTCGTTGGTTACAGACAAAAAATACTTTTTCCCCTAGACCAAGATATGCTATTTTTTCCCCGCTCTGGTACGCTACAATGACGGACTTTTTGAGCAAGAGGAGTGAAAAATATATTAAAATGATAACATAATAAATTAGCCCCAGAAAACTTTTATCTAAACATTAGAACTAAAATAAATAAATCTAGGTATTTCTACGCATGGCATGGCGAATGCGCAAGATAATCTAATTTCACATTTGGAATAACACAACAACAATTAAGAAACTTTATGAAAATGAAAATAATATCAAGCGAGACCTCTCTGTGTCTTTTTGGTTAATGTAATGTTCTGGTTTAAGGGCACAATTTCCTTTCCTTGTAATTGGGTACTTAAAAACGTTAATGTAACACTAGAATAAGATACTTCTAAGACAATGAGGAAATAGAGTAGAGATTACGTGAACATATTTTTGATTATTTATTAATTTAATAATGATATGAAAGGAGCACGTCATTCTTTACTTTATACTCAACTTCTTCACCTTCTAGAAGTATACGTATTCTAAGTTTTACAACTTGAATTAGTAGGTATATCTAATAAATAATGAGAAAAAGATGATCGTAATAACATTATAGAGTGGATTCTATTTAGTATTAAGTACGTAAATATATGGAGCAGTGGTGGCCCAGTGGTAACGGCCGCGACTTACGAGTTGTAGGTCGTAAGTTCGAACCCAGACAGGCGCTTTACTTTGTGTAAATTATTTCATCACCACTGCTCTCAAAACGGTGAAGGAAAACATCGTGAGGACACCGGCATGTCCTAGAACCGAAAATTCGAAGACATGTGACATCTTTCAACCCGCACTAGGCCTGCGTGGTGGATTACGGCCCACCCTCTCTCACAAAGAGGAGGCTTGTGTCTCAGCAGTGGGAACATTTATAGGCTGATGATGATGATGATGACGTAAATATATTACTCTAGGGTGATGAAGCTATTCCATTTTCATATCAAAGTTTTGCTAGATAGCAGCTAGAAATCCGACCATTGATAGAAGGAAAAGCGACATATCATACGTTACGATTTTGAAACGATTTATCTGACGATTCCGACTAACGATCTTTTAGACTTTGTAGGCGATTTGGGGCGTCACATTTTTCACAAAATTTTCATTTGCAAAGGATAAAAATTCATCATGCGAAGTATGAAAATGCATAAGGCAAAGATTAAAATGTGAGAGATAAACGACAAAGCTTTAAAATATTCTTATCACTGCCTTTCGCCAAAACAACAAGATAGCAATAGAGATTTGAATTTGCGGTGTCTATGCATTTATTTCAATAAAACTAATCATCATATGCCTAGCCTTTTCTCAATTATGTTGGGGTTGGCTTCCAGTCTAACCAGATGCAGCTGAATACCAGTATTTTACATGGAGCGACTGCCTATCTGACCTCCACAACCTAGTGACTAGGTAACACGATACCCCTTGGTAAGACTGGTTGTCAGACTTTTGGGCTTCTAACTACCCGTAACGACTAAAAACATAAAACACTAGAAACTAGAAACAAAACTACTAGACTAGAATAAAACTAATAACAGTTAATTTTGAATTTTCATGGAGTCAGTCAGTCAGTCAGAAAGATGAAGCTAGTTTCCCATTCTAAAGCGTAGTAAGTTCCTATGGAGAAGAGCTTTGCGGTTCTGTTTTTTTTATAACAGATAGTGTATAATAACCAATATTTTGTTTACCAAAAGCTTCCTTGCTTCCTCTTTTCTAGTCTACCAGTTCTAAGTGAAAATTGAAAAATCGTTCCTCATTTTTCTCCTCTTTTCTGTACCATCACATATCATCTGTATCGGCAAAGCGAATCTACGAACACAAAAAACACACGTACGCAAGCTGAGTAATTACACTCGAAGCTAAATTACTAACGACATCTGTCGGCAAGTTGGCAGTGTCACACACATTTCTTTGCCGTCTAAACCGTCGACAATTGGCAAGTTCGGGCTTGTTCAAAGATTAGCTTAGCTGGCATAATGCCATTGTGACGGTTGACCTGCACGTATTGAGCAGTATATAGTGCTTAGGACCGGATCGTTGGCCTAGATCTAGATACACCTACAGTGGGGTTTGTGAGGTTTGATAGTGATGGATTGAGGGATGTTTGTTTGAATTTGGAAAAGATTTGGCTGGTAAGGTGGAGTGGGAGAGGTACGTCATGGCTTATGTAATGGTTTTGCTTCCATATTTATTATTCTGCAGCATCTGCTTAGCATCTGTTTCTCCAATGTTCAGATGTTAGGGTCTTCAGGTGGAATCGCGAGCCGATTTCCGGCCGCTGTAGGCGCGGGCTTGCGGACAGTGAGCAATGGGTAGCTCGCCGTCCGATAAGGACCAGGCCCGGGTCGACGGCGCGTTGTGTTCCACGCGCGCCTCAAAGAGATGTCAGCAGAACTGACGGGGTCCGCTAAGGCCAATGCCTACCGGGGCTGCGAATAAGGGCCGCAAGGGACATCGTGGCTTCCGGCAACAGGGCAACCGAAGGAACACGGGTGGGTTTTAGTCAGTAAGAGTCTGACATGCCCTCCCGCGCCACCCAGAGCGGGAGAAGTTATTTGATAATTTCCTACCCAAAAAAAAAAGGGTCTTTAGGTGACCTGATACTAAAATAGACACTTTCTAAGCCTGCTTGCCTTTAAACATATATTATTCACTGGTGAGTGACTATAGGTGTTTCAATCTAAGCAGACTTAAAAAGTGTCTATTTTGATTTAATTAAAGGAAACCATAGCTAGAACCAAATAAATTCGAAGACATGTGACATCTATTAACCTGCACTGGGCCCGCGTGGTGGATTACGGCCCACTCCCCCTAACAGAGAGGAGCCCTGTGTCCCAACAGTGGGAATATTATTGGCTGATGATGATGATGACAGCTCAAGTGGGAATTTATTATCAAAAATTTCTTAACTTTTTTTTTGTTTAGACTGGAAGCTGACCCCGACATAGTTAACCCCATCATCTGCCTAGCCTTTTCTCAACTATGCTGGGGTTGGCTTCTAGTCTAACCGGTTGCAGCTGAATACCAGTATTTTACATAGAGCGACTGCCTATCTGACCTCCACAACCTAGTTACTAGGTAACACGATACCTCTTGGTAAGACTGGTTGTCTGGTTGTTGGTTGTGGTACCTACCCTATATAAATTCGGGTGATAGAAACTTGATCATAACATCATCCACATAGACTAAGTGGGAAAAATACGCAATATTTAAGCTAACTTAAAAACTACAAAAGTAACAAAAATTGTATGGGATCACCTCTTCTGAAGCTGACTTACCAAAAAAAAAGAATCATCAAAATGAATTTATAATTGGCGGAGTAATCGCGTAACATACACAAAAAATAAATAAAAAATATTTTGGTTAAAAATGATAAAAAAGGGTGTTCATTCCTGCGGTATTTATTTTATCGGAACTATTTCAGTATTCACATATTTTCAATATTTTCTTTTCTTTATAAAAACTTCTTTGAATTTCGTAAAACACGAATGAAATGTCTGAAGAAAGGTACGTTCAACTTTAAGAAATATTCGTCAAAGAAAAACTTTAGCTCAAAGTAATATTTCTGCTAAAATGAATTAAATGAAGGCAGAATATTCAATGATTCTTTCTATGAGGGGCATACAAATTATGATTACAGGTCCGGACCTGAGGTTAGTTGGCTGAAATCGTTGAGTAAGCGTGTTCATAATATCAATGCTCCTTCTGTATAAGTTTGAGAAAAACATTTTGCCCCAGGGTGATACAAATGAGGTTACTACGATACACAACTTTAACTCTAAACATAATAATGTTATGGCATATGATATTCGATAATAATTAGTTTTATTTATTAGAACGAAGTTCTTTATCGTGGCTTGTAAACTTTCAGAAATCGTCACGCTAAAAAGTGTTAATACTTGCGACTGTCTTCTTCTAATTCTAAGAGAAAGAAAGAGAGAGAGAGGGAGAACGCCGGCAGAAAAAAAACAAAAGAAAAGAGTAAAGTGATTACAGTATTGTGGGATAAAATTGTACACATCGGGCCGAGTACATTGCATGCTTGAGAAAGAGAGATAAAGTGTGAATTTAGTCGAAACGTAAATTCAAGATGGCGGCTGCGAATATTTTAAAATTTTTCGTCATGGGTGTTGTTTTCATAGTTTTCGAGGGTACTAAAGCCAATATGAGGTCAAAATATATATCCAAGATGGCGGCTGCAAAAATTTTGTTTTTGTTTTAATTCATACATGAGAAAGAACTTCGTTCCCGACCGCACACGTTTTTTGGAAGGGGTACTAAATCCTACCTGTGTAAGGTACTTGTAAAACAGTAGAAGTACCTAGCTTCAACTAAATATGTATAGTTGTCTACCTATAGTTTTCACATTGCAACGAATATTACTATACCCAAATCACTTTAGCGTGGCAATAGCGGTCATTGACCCATTCATATTTTCTAGCATTCTTTATTTTAAAAACTGAAATAGAGTCCGTTAACGACCTAAATAAATATCTATCGTGATTTTGAAGATGTTCCAATAACGAAAAACTATACATAGTTTATTTTTTGGTTCCTACGGAGAGATTTTAGGGAAAGGGTAATGACCGCTATTGCTATGCTAAAGCGATTTGGGTATAATAGTTTTATCAAAAATATCACAAAGTCAGAATAAAATTAACACCATTTGTTTAGCTAGGTAACATTAGATTGCACAACCTTTAAGATAACTTATCATTAAACCACACCACACTCCCACAAGCCTAATATATTATATTAAGCCGTTTAGTTCAATTGTCGCGAACTCTGACCACATTTGGACTGTGGTCGCCTGGGACAATTATCGAGTCTAAATCCAGGGCATTAATAACCTAGATAGCCATGCTCTTGACTTGTGGTTAAACGATTGCATAATACTGTCCTCAGCACTGCAGTGATCTAGATTTGTGGAGTTTTAGAAAAAAATATTTAATATTCAGTTAGGATATGGGCAGAAATGGGTGATTTTTGAAGTGAAAACTTCTTTACGCGCGTTGGGCATTTTTGAGATGGGAAAAAACTATTGAACTCGTGATACCGTTACCGACACTGGATTTTTGTAAACGCGATTGTGCTCTTTATTTATATTAAGTTACGGATCAATGTCCTATTCAAGTATTTTTCCATTAAAAGTTTTGGAAGTATTTTTTTTTTTATAAATGAGATTGTGCTCTTTATTTAGATAAGGTTACGGACCAATGTTCCATACAAGTATTTTTCTTCCACCAAGGCGATCTTGTTCAAGTTTTCACTTCTGTCGCTGTTTTTTTTCAGTTTGGCTCTTTGGGCCCTTCTTATTTATCTTTCGAGATTTTGTTTTTTAATGATTCTGCTTTACTTCTCTTCTACGCATACCGAAAGAAACATCTGCAGGTACTTAATAATAATATGTAGTTAAAAATGGAAGTGAATGCTGGGTGTGGCAAAAGAAGCATGAACATAGAATAAATTCTGTGGAAATGCGTTCCTTGCGAAGCATGTGTAGTCTGACTATGAATGATAGGCTGAGGAATGATGTGATAAGACAGCGGTGTTATTTAAATGATGTAGTGACAAAAATTGAAACGGATATGCTGAGATGGTTTGGTCATGTTGAGAGGATGAATGAAAGGCGACTAACAAAATGTATTTACAAGGCAGATGTGACTGGAAACGCTGGGAGGGGACGCCCTAGGAGGACATATACTAACCTTATTGGTGATGTTCTTCAGAAAGGCCAGGTGCGTAGTACTCGCAACCGGCGTGCGTGTATAACCAGATGTATGAACGTAAACGAGGCAAAAAGAGTATGTTTGGATCGTAGCAGGTGGCGTTCTAAAGTTTTTGCCTACCCCCATGGGAAAAAGGCGTGAGTTTACGTATATGTAGTTTAAAAAAATTAAGGTGTTTGTTACTTGATCACACATAAACGGCAGAAAGGATTTTAGTGAAATTGGGCATACAGATAGAGAAAGCCCTAGGTTAAAACAATGAATACTTTTAATCCAGATTCATGAAGTAGAAACTGAAACTGCATCGACTTCTAGTTTTGTAATGACTACTCACTAGGTTTTTTTTTTAATATAAAATAAGTTAATACAAAATCAATGAATTTTAAAGCGGTTTTAAGTAAAAAAATAATTATGATAATATTTTCGTAGAATTTTATTTTATTACGCTTAGAGGTATACCTACGTAAATCACGTTGGTATTCTACATCAAATACTGCAAATGCATGCAGCTGACTCTTGATTGAGCGATTGCATAAATACTGTCCGGCACAACCATCCATATTATTTGAGAGAAAGTTCTTCATTTATTCCTATTGGTCGACCGAGCTCTGCTCGGGTGAAAATAGATAAACATATCGTCCAGGTATATCAACGTTGAGGAGGCGAAACACCGGGGCTTAACTCCGATGCCGCAAGAACGACTCGACTCCGGGGCTTGCGGACGGTGAGCAATGGGTAGCTCGCCGTCCGATAAGGACCAGGCCCGGGTCGACGGCGCGTTGTGTTTCACGCGCGCTTGTAAGAAATGTCAGCAGAATTGACGGGGTCCGCTAGGGCCAATGCCTGCAGGGGCTGCGAATAAGGGCCGAAAGGGAAATTGTGGCCCCCCGGCAATATGACAACTGAAGGAACACGGGTAGGTTTTAGTCAGTAAGAGTCTGACACGTTCTCCCGCTCCACCCAGAGCGGGAGAAGTTATTTGATAATTTCCCACCCAAAAAAAAAAGCTACATATATCAACGTTGTATCACATTCCCGAGGCTGTGAAAATAGAGAAAACTAATTTTCTCAGATCTTTTTTTTTCTCTTTTTCTCGATTTTTCGCCCCCGTAAATCCCTATAAAAATAGCTCTAACGATTTTGATGAAATTTGCATTACATCAAAATCGTTAGAGCCGTTTTCGAACACGTGATTACAAATATAAACTAATATTAAACAGAGAAAAGATTTGATTTTTGTATGTTTGTTTGTAATGGATAAACTCAAAAGCTACTTAACCAGTTTTCAAAATTATTTCATCTATATAAACCTACATTATCAGCGAGTAACATGGGCTAAATTTTATCGACTTTCACGCGAACGAAGTCGCGGGCAGAAGCTAGTATCAAATATTGCTCATTTCATAGTATAGGATTAAGATTGGCCATGCTTTTGTTTCGAGTGGGTGTGATGCCTAAACATTTAATGGACTGGTGGGCCAACGGTCACAAATGCTACTATTGTCAAGGTATTGGAAGGTTCTTGTGTTATGAGAACAATGATTTAAAAAACCTGACTATTGACGAAGTGAGGATGACGTCTTCATTCACTTGCCTTTATCGCCACATCATGTCCTTTTCTTTTATCATTCTCTATTAGTTGTCATCTCGGAAGTCATACCCTTTCCAGCCATTTCATATTTCATACAGTCCATCCATCATTTCTTTGGTCTTCCCCTACTCTTATAGCCATCCACATTCATACTCAAAACTTATACACCATATATTTTTGAAGTGAAAACTTCTTTAGGAGCGTTGTGCATTTTTGAGATGGGACTAAACCATTGATTTCGCGACCTGTTACCGACACCGTGGAGTAAAAGACATCAACGCGTTGATTACCACGGTGCGTGGAGTAAAAGGCATCAACGCGTTGATTACCGCGGAGCCGATATTTTAACACGCTTTTATTAGGTCGACCTGTATACAGTGTGAGTCTTCATAATGTGCACATATCGAAATGAGGAAATCTATGCTTAATTTTAACGACAGAAAAAATATTTAAAAAATCTAAATATTGTTTTTTATACTTTTTATGAAATTAAAAAAAAAATTGTAACAAAACTGTGTAACTTTTAAACTGAATCAGCTATCGCGATGAAACAAACTCCATAATGATTGAAAGTAAGTAGCCGTCCACATAAAATTAAAATTGAGAAAAAAACTACCCTCAATTGAAAATAAACATGTTTTTTTAGTAAAAATCTGTATTTTTTTCTTCAATTTTTAATTGTAAAATTTATAAATAAGATAATAATAAAAAGAGAGCAAAAAAAAAATTTTTTTAAAAAAAATTTTTTTGTAAATTATTTTTTTTTTTTTTAAACTAAAAAAAAAAAATTACCATTTTTTCCGTCGATAAAATTAAGCATAGACTCCCTCATTTCGATATGTGCACATTATGAAGACTCACACTGTATAAATATGTAATGGAATCTAAGGTAACTAATTTAACCATCTTCCAAGGGTCGTAGCGCAATGAAAATTGGCAGCTGTATGTAGTTCTGATGACAATACAATAATATGCTACTGTCGAACTGATCTGATGATGGAGTCGGAAGCTATGAACTGGAACTTCATGATGGAAAATCGTATCATAGCTGTTTTAGATTTCTTAGAAAAGTCTTGTAATGAACTTCGACCACGATTAGGTTTCAAGGTCTGATGATGAAGCCGGAAGATAGGCACTGGCATTCCATGATGGAATATCGTATTATAGTCGTGTTTGCACTTGTGAGAAAGGCCACGTAATGGACTTTGAACACGATCAGGTTTCAAGCGTGTTTTTCTAGTGTTTTTTAAACTATTAATTTATTTTCAGTTTTCACTTCTGCTGGCACTCCCGGAGTGCGACTGTTTTTTTTTTCTCACATTGTGTATGTATATTGTCATAATTATTTTTCTTTACTCTAAAAGCATGCACCGTAAAAATGCTATTAAAACAATTTTATTTATTTAAAATCTCTTACCTGTAATATTCATCTCAAATTTTATAGCGATAGTTACCTCTTTATAGCATCATACGCAGCTCGGTCCAGCTGACCCGGATAACACAATATTGTTTAATGTTAGATGGAAGTTAACGGCCAGTGCATATCAATTCAATTTATCGGCGGCTTTTGAAGACATTATCTATGTTATAGCATAACGTAAACAATGTAGTGTGGAGAATATAATTCGGGCTATCATAAACACAAAGGAAATATAGAGCATATACTAATATTACAAAGAGCCAAAGTTTGTAAGTTTGGATAGAGGAGGTAATCTTTAGAAGTACTGATTAATTGCCTGTACTACCTCGTTGGTCTAGTGGTCGCAAGCGCTATAACTGCTGAGCATGAGGTCCTGGGTCCGAATCCTGGGTTGGGTAAAGTGTTATTGGGTTTTTCTATCTGAAATTTCTCAGTATCATCCCAGAATCTGGATTTGTGCCCGGGTTGATGGCAATAGGCTCGCCCCCTATTACATGGGACTTAAACATAACTGGCGAAATGTGAGTGTACCTGCTACAGGGACGCCTCTGTCCAACCCTTCGGGGAAACAAGGCGTGATGTTATGTTATGTTAAATTACAAAACATGTATTTATAACATAACATCACGCCTTGTTTCCCCGAAGGGCTGGGCAGAGGTGTACCTGTAGTAGGTACACCCACATTTCGCCAGTTATGTTTAAGTACTAGACTCTAAAGTGCAATCCCAACACTAGTGGACTGACATTACTCGGTCAATTGATCAGCGGCCAGCTATACTAGCGGGTCATCCCTTAAACCTAAGGATTCTGTGTGCCCCTACCTAGGGGCTCTTCGTACAGGCTGAGGGCAGGACCCATTGCCCAATGCTGCACGCTTTCCCACTGCTGGTACACCCACATTTCGCCAGTTATGTTTAAGTCACATGTATGTAATTTAATCGTTTGATTAAAATGGAATGTGTAAAATGCTACTTAGCCAGCACATGAAATCAATCATTTCTTTTTCCATTAGTCTTATAAAACGTTTTTTTATATCTTTTACAATATATAACACAACTATTTACACTAGGTAAAAATTACGAACAAAAAAGAGATTCAGAAATTAATAGACACAAATTCGAAATCTAAATCCACAATCACAGCACACAATATTATCCTAATTCGCCCACATTTCCTAAGACGTCAGACACAGCGTGCATTTTCACCGAATTTTCACAAAACTCAGTAACAGTATGCGAGGCACGAACCTACCGAATGTTATGCTCGGTCAAATAAATTAAAATTCCCATTGCAAGTGGCGAGTGGAATCGTGAGGAAACTGCCGTCACCATGTTTTTCTGCACAGAAATAACATTTAAAACAGCATTATTTTTTTCGTGAATGCTTGCAATATTTTTGCGTCGGCCGTTGTTTTTTTTTGGAGTTCTGTTAAAGGTTTGATGAATTGGATTGTTTTTAATATTCTCTTGTTTTTTTAAGCTATTGAATAGCTTTTATCGGGGGCATTGTGCGCGGTGACCTAATCAAGAAATTCTGTAACGAAAATAAAACCTAACTCCTCCTACCATGTAATGACGGTTCCCATGACAACGTGATGTTATCATGGGAAACGTGATGTTGTCATGGGAACGTAATTTTTGTTTCATATCATCACGTCATCATCCCAAGTGTAGCGTTGACAAATAGGAAGTATGGAGGTTACAAATGCTATGCAATAGCTTTACCGCGGCAGTCCCCGTGTGCCACACGTTTTTTTTTTTTTAATTTTTGGTAGCGTTTGTATGCTCTATCCAATAATAGACTTATTTCAATATCTTGCAATCCAATGATAGAAATAAACTATGTAGAAAGTAATGATTCAAAAATTATACATAATGATGTATTTATTTTATAAGAGTAAAGACATATTAAATAAAATATACTTATGGGTTATATTTACAAACCCAAAGGGCACGAGATACAAATGTCACATGTGGGCGTAATGTCGGATTCGGGAGCCTACGGGATACATGACTGTTATTGCGTAGTATTTTCGTAGCACTGCTACGAAATGTCTACGAACGCCTACGAAGACCACTTACTAAGGAAAATACAAATATAATAATAACAAAGCCACAGCAAAGCAGTAAACCTAAGTTAATACAAGCTCAAGTTAGGAAATTCTTTGACAAAAGAGTCATACTCGTATCCAGTGAATTTATGGAATAAGAATTACTTATTATCGCTGAGAAATTCGTACGTTTTATGACACCAAAGCTACGTTCCACTTAATACGTACGAGATCTCTTACGTATAATAAAATATACGTCACAAGATAATAAGTCAGGTCATCAAAAAGTTTTATAGCACAAATTATTAATGTTAGGCAATGAAAAAGTTTTGATTCGATTTTACGAGAAACCGATCGTGTTTGTTGGTCGGTATAACGTGGTATAAGCATTCGAGATCCGATCAACAGATAAGATGTTGTAAAAACTTTGTTAATCAGTGTTGTTGTATTAAGTAGACGGTTTTTGAGGAGATTTCAAGTTAGGAGTAGTCGAAAGTTTCTGTTGTTTATATTTTCTGAAGGATTTGTTTGGTGTACTTCTGTATTTTCTTCAGCCGAATTACGTCTAAGAGAAAATTATATTTGACTGAGAGAACTGTAATAGATATAAAGTTTTTTCGAGTAAAAAAATCTAATAACACGGTTCATATCCAAGACTTTACTATCCATCTAATAAACCTGTTATAACACATAAACCTCTTTTAGTTCCACCGCGACGCCCTGACACCCCTCTTAAATTTTCTCTTCCGACATATTTTTTAATTGCTTACAATTATGGAGGTAATAAAACAGTTAAACAGTGCACCGTTATTATACGGGACGTGTTAATTGGCCCCGCTAATCACCTGTTATATCCGAATATCCGCACGGTGGTATATCCGCGGGTATCCGCACGACTAACTGTTATTGCTACTTTGAATGGTTTATTTGCGATGTGCAACAGAATTTATGAGTGTATCCCAGCACCAGCTGGGTGATTCTTTTTTTAAATATCCGAGATTTTAGTTGTCAAAGATATTTTTGTGCGCGTTTATTAATATGTTAGGAAGAGCAGTATTTTTTTCTTTGTAATAAATGGAGTGTAAAGAAAGAAAGAAAAAAAGAAAGAAAGAAAGAAAGAAAAAAAGAAAGAAAGAAAGAAAAATATTTTATTTGGGATACGCACAGGAAATACAGACAGAAATAAAAAATAAAATAAAATTAAAATAAGAAAGGAGCATTTTAAACTAACAAACTAACAAAAAACAGTAACGACCTGTGCGAGGCCAAAAAGGCATACTGGTGTACAGGTGTACTACCTACGCGCCAACATAAAATTGGTCAGTGTTTAAATATTTTCCTCTTTCCTTTGATTATATAACAACATTTTGTAGGTAGATATTATACGATCAACAGTACGAAAAAAAGTAGTAAATTAAAATTAATTCCCATTTGGTTTAACCTTGAGACGCACACTGCACTTTTTATGTTGTTTGATCCATTATTTTACAGTGTGTTATAGCCAATAATCACAATGTCTTGTTTTCTTCCTTTTATTTTTTTTGTTTGTTTATATATTGGCACCTTGCGGCTATTTCCTTATAGCTAATTAGTTATTATTTAATCGTACTATTGTATGCTGTGCTGTCTTTTTTGTGCACTAAATAAACGATTTATCTATCCATCTATCTAATTACTCACAAGTCACAACGTTCACAAACATAAAAACATCACTCGATAATCCATGACCGACGGGTTTGTAGATAGACAACGACTCCAAAAGCTTCATAGATTCGCATTCTATATTCCGGCACATAAATATTCATAAAGAAAGGGGAGTAAGTATTTTTAGAGGAGAGAAAAGTATACAAAATAATATACCGCTTTACGCCCGAGAAAGCTTTGAGGAAGAGGGGTCGAAGTGGCACCGTCACGATACAATTACCTCCTACGTGCCGATGGGAACTCACTGCGACTGACAACACCGTAACAACATTCCCCACCAAACAAAAAACATTTAAAGAAACCCATTAAAAACTATCGAACCGATTCTCATCGAACTTTCTCTGATTTTCCCGATTTACTTGATAGACCAATAAATCATACTTTACTACGAAAAATATGAATAAAATTGAGTGAATCTGAATATTGCGAACCGTAAGAAATAATATTTCATTCGAACGCCGATCAGTAGGTACATTTAGATGAGACAGAATAAGTCGTGGGAATAAAAGAGCGAATACGGAATTTATGAATGCGATGAACCGTGAGAGTAGTGACGATGAGCGGGAGGGGTGCGGGGGGTACATGCATATTTGATTCCGTCATAAACTCAATTTACAGCTAATCTCATCTCAGATTGTCGAAGAAATAAAATTTCACACGCCGTTGGTTCACTCGTGAATGTAAATAGGGTAGGCGCGGGATGTGAGTGGAGCACGTCAGTGGCGGGGCGGGCGCGGGGGGCGCTAATAAAATATACTCGGCAGAGTTCACGGCTCATTTAGCACGAGACACCCGCGCCGGCAAGAAGCTCGGCGACAATTTAATATTTCGCCTTTAATTCCGAGCACTAAATTAAGCACCGGCCCGTAATCTCGAGCTGCGCCGTTAAATTTTTGTCCCCGTGATCAGTATCGGCGGGTGATCGATTTAACGGGCCTACCGGTCTCGCGTTTCGTACGGTTGTAACTTTTTAGTGCTCCTTTTATTACGACAAACGATTTTAATCAAGCGAGTTTTTGTTCAGAGCGGACGCCATTAGCGCCCCGGAGTCGGAATAAAATTCGAAGTTAAGTCGCATTCGCGACTCGAGAATTTGCTTTTAACTTCGTTTGATAGGTCGCTTCGGCGGCGTTTAGTGACCTTTACTTTACTCTATAAAATAAATCTATACAAACTGCTATTTGAATTTTCAATAAAGAATCCGCGGAAGCTCAGTGATTCCGCAGTTAATCGTGGTCTTATTCTGAGAGAATTCTCTGCGACGAGATGGTTGTGAAAGTCAGATGCGCTGCCAAAGCATTTTTGTAAAGTTTTAAATTCAAGGAAATCACTCGTGAAACTCTCATTCGTGTCCAACTATCCTCAAAAAGAGCTGTAAGAACAAAGTTGAGTGAGCTCGGGCTCCCGCGGCTTGTTTTAAACTAGCCTTGTCACAAGAAAAATCTCGTAAACCTTTAACAACAACATCATTTGGCAAAACTTTCAGGCATTGCTCAATAATAAGAGCAGCCTAACAAGTTCTCTTGTATTAAAGTAAACGACGAATAATACTAAAACATTTTTAAGATAGCCGACAAAATTCTCTTACAGCTATGAATTATTAAAGTACCTTATTTCAATTTTATTGCATTACTTCAATGTTTTATTGAATTCCAAGGTTTTATTGAAGTTGAAGTGGAGAATTTGAATATTAATGTTTTTTTTCTATATTTTCCATTATGCTTCCATTGAGGAGACTTCCATAATGGAATAAGAAATATAATATTGCTTTACTAACATTCACGCTGCCAGCCTTTTGGGCACTTTTTCTATTGACAGCGATGCAGACAAATTTTTTGATGCACAATGAGCTCTTCCCCTTTTTTTAAAAGTTGTATTATATCCTTGTACATACTATATATGTTTTAGTGTTAGTTTGCTTGTATGTTGTAATTAAGGTTTTTAACTGAGTAGATGTAATAAACTAACATTCTTGATTAGCAAACTTTACTTAAAGTCAATGACCTCTCGAACAACACCGCTGTTATTCTTTAATCACCTCAATAACTTGTCTTTCTTAAAGCTTAGAATAATAAAAAAGCAGTTTGCTGATCATACAAAATTTGATAATCCACGTTATCTCATGTAATTTACACATTCGCGTCATAAATCTATCAAAAACATGCTCGCATTGCCAACTTTCTCTAGTACTAGCAGTGAATCTGATTATGATAAAGTATCTAACGTCCAAAACTCAAAATTCCAACTAATTAACATGCCCCTTACCCCTCTCCAATCCTAACAAGGAAAATGGAAACTTTATCTAAATTTCGATTGTGGGAAAAATTCGTATTTTGAAAACTTTGTAGTTCTCTTCAAGGGCTCAGTTTGTTCTCAAAACTTTTCATGGTCTAAGTTCATTTTCTTTGTTCTTTTGCAACTGTTTCCGATTTGTAATGCTCCTCTAAATTCGTACAAGCCACATATTGTCGGTATTTCGAAGGAATGGTTGTTCGAATTTTCTTTCCTTAAAGTTTAGAATGAAAACAGAAGCTTGGTGGGTAGATTTTGTAGGCGAATATCGGAGTTTTCTAACGTCAAAGTTTTATGATTTTGTTGAATTTATTTGGTTTCATTGTAGGTGAGGGGTTATGGCTAAATGATAACAGCCTCATAAGTCGATCCAAGGTTAAGCTACGCTTGCCTCGGTCGATTTATGGATACCCATCCACGAACCGACCATCCATTAAATAATCAGACCCCTCCGTACCTCGGAAAGTACGTTAAGCCGTTGGTCCCAGCTGTCATTCGTAGATCTATGGCAGAAGCCTAAAAGTCTGACAGCCAGTCTTACCAAGGGAAGGGAAGGGGGTTGTGGAGGTCAGATAGGCAGTCGCTCCATGTAAAATACTGGTTTTCAGCTGCATCTGAATAGACTGAAAGCCGACCCCAACATAGTTGGGAATAGGCTAGGCAAATTGTTTTTTTTTTATTGTTTACTTTCATTGTAGAATATTTTTTCAGCTCTGCCTTTAGAGTTTGTAAGAAGACCTAGTTTTCAATATTTTATGCCAGATTGGCTGCCTATAAAGTCGACTTTTACCTTTCGGAAAATCAAGATTATTCTACAACCAAAATTTTTGATGTGTAACATCTACTCTTTCCGCTCGTTTTTCAGCAATTTAAATCTAAATCGAAAAAAAACTAAATAATCAAATCTGTGGGAGTGATTTCGTAAAAAGGGACGGAAGTGTGTAATAGGAAGCCGGGGAAGCGCGCGCTATTTGATTTGACCAATGAGCGCGCGCGGTGCTAGAGTTGGCCGTCAGAAAAGATCTTGGCAGCTTTAATGTTGCTTATTAACAAGGTCAGATGTCAGATGTAACACATCATATGCGACTACTGTAAGGTTCGCTCGTTTTTTAAACTACAATACAGACAAAGAAGGTATTCAAGACTCTGAGGGCGAAATTTTGAGCTGCAAGTAGGTATTACGCTTAATATTCCTTCGCCAATTTAACCAGTAAACATTATGCACGAAAAAATGATACGGAATCATAAACAAGAAGTGCAAGAGAAATAGCAGCATAACTAAAGTCAATTTAGGTGTGCATGTTTCGTAATATGAACAAAAGCGAGCTTCAGAACGTACAATTTAATTTACAAAACCGCACAGAGAAGAACCAACATTTATATATGGAACAAAAATCTGTAGTATGGCTTTAAAACTCAGTTTTTTATGCAAATTAGTACGTTGCTAACTAAAAACAGTTGGGTTGGAAGTTCTGATCGTATCAACCAAATCATTAGTAACGTAAATACTGATCTGAAGGTAAACTACAATCTACCACTACCAAGACAATACAACTACTAAGACAAATCACACACACACAATCTACACTAGTATCTACTAAGACAAATATGTACTCTCCAGTTTAATCATCTACTTCATCATTCAGCTGGAAGATGTCCACTGCTGGACATAGGCCTCCCCAAGCATTGCCACAATCATGTTGTGTTTGTATCTGAAATTCCTAACAGACTCGATGTACCAAAAAAGGTTATAATCATTGATCGAAAGCGTGTAGTATTCGTGTTGTTTCCATTCTAGACACATCCATCCATTCTTCCATGTTACTTTGTTTATTTTGATTTTTATTCAAAATTCAAACGTCACTTATTCAAACTAGGCTGAGAATCAGCACTTTTCGAACGTCAAAATTACATAAGACAGTCCCCCAAAAACGCCCACCCTTCACCACTTCCTAGTGCCTTTAGCTGGGAAGAAGAAGTGGCGCAATAAACTCCCCAGCAGCACAGCTGTCTGTTCAAGTATTGTTTTTGTTTTTAAAGTTAAAACTTCTTTTGCGTCGGGTTTTTTTGAGATAGGATAAACCATTAATTTCGCGACTTGTTACCGACACCGTGGAGTAAAAGACATCAACGCGTTGATTACCGTGGTGCCGATTTTTTTCAAGTTTTCACTTCTGTAGCACTCCCGGAGTGCCACTGTTTTTTTTATTTATGTTTCTATGAGTGTGTTTTTAATTTGTGATCTCCTGTGCGAGTCTCAATAAACACTTTTTCTTTCTTTCTTTCTAAATCCTAAAAACCTATCTTAAGCAGTGGTATTTGTGGGTCCATTTTCATAAAAGAACATGATACTGCTTGATTTAAGAAAAAACTCGTGTTTATAAAATACCAAAAATGGTACACCTCAAAGAAGTGTTGTGTCCCAGAAGTGTTACAAACACATTACCTCTGGCAGTGTCAGCTCACACAAATTATGCTGTCGCATTCAAAGAGCTGCTGGCAAATTGTTAGCATACCCAGCTTACGTTGCCAACATAACTAATACTTGCATAACAAAGAAGATTGTCGCTGCATATTTGAATGCTGTGAGGTTTGATGAAAAATCTCTATAGCAAATAATTAGGGCGTGTTTAAAGGTATTTTATTTTACTTGGTTTGAGAAACAAACAAATACAATAATAGTAGTTTATGAAACTGTTGCATAATGAGGGGTATTAAAACATGAGTGTGTGTTTAAAAACCGAGCCGCAGGCGAGGTTTTTAATAGTATCACACGAATGTTTTAATACCTAGTTATGTGCAGTTTCATACACTACTTTATCTACTCTCATACATTGGGATTGAACTTAATAGTAAATAAAAGATCAAAGTTAAAGATCAAGAATAAATTTGAAAAATCCCACGAAATTCAGTACAACAAAACAAATGAATGTCGTCTGCACCAGCACATCACCGCACATGCGCTACACAGCGGGTGCTGCTGTCCCCCGTTTAAACGTTCCAATGCAAAAGTTGATGGAAACTCGTTGGTGATATTAACTTCTTTGAATAGCCCTGTATCGTAATAGAAAAAAAAAATTGTTTTATAGTATTATTTTGTTAGAGAAAAAATGTTATAATATGATTCTATTTTTAAATTTCGGTATTGTATTTATAAAGTGTGTCAATATAAACTCGTTTTGAATTTTATAATTCGAATATTACGCTACGAGAGTAGATAAAATACAATTATAAAGCTTCAACAGAATTCAGATGCAGTTTCTTCAGATTACGATGCAATAGGCTTTATTAGAAGGTTGAAAGTCACCCAAAGAGCAATGGAAAGGGCTATACTTGCAGATTATCTACGGGATCGTATCAAAAATGAAGAGATCCAAAGATAACCGACTTAGCCCAAAGAATTTCCAAAGTTAAGTGGCAGTGAGCAGAGCACATTGCTCGCAGAACAGATGGTCGATAGGTTCGAAAGGTTCTGGAGTGACGACCGCGTACCGGAAAACTTAGCGTTAGAAGGCCCCCCACAAGGTGGACCGATGTCCTGGTGAAGGCCGCAAGAATTCGCTGGATGCGGGAAGCACAGAATCGGTCGAAGTAGCGGTGCTTGGGGGAGGCCTACTTATATCCAGCAGTGGACGTCTTTCGGCTGAAATGACGAAGATGACTATAGATCTACACTGACGAGGAATGTAAAAAGCCACTAAATTATCATGAAATATTTCCGAAACCGTGCAAGATAGATTCTTGAAGTAAAAAGCCGCATTCAAGTGTATTTAATAGCGTATAAAAAACACCTATAAAATTAATTTTTAAGGTTTTTTTTACTTCATTAGCTAACTTGTGTGGTTTAGGAGATATTTAGATTTTTTGGCACTTTGCAAGTGGCTTTTTATATTGCTCGTCAGAGTATATATAATATCCAGAGTATTTTTTTACCTATCGATATAAGCTCGTTGCTTATATCCGAGGAAAAGATGGGTTACTAAAATTTGTTAGCAACGGGGGTCAATTTGCTTAAAATAATGAAACACTTCCCGGGCCTGGTCCTTATCGGACGGCGAGCTACCCATTGCTCACCGTCCGCAAACCCGCGCCTACGGTGGCCGGGAATCGGTCTGGGATTCCCGATGCCCAGGGCGTCTGCTGCGGCCGCTAGGTGCGTGAGAGCAAAAAATTTGCCTCTCCCTCACGCGTTCCGCCTCCAACTAAATTAACCTATCGACCAGAAACGAAACGGGAAAAGTGTTTTTTAGTTTATCCATCAGGAATTACTTAGTAGTAGCCCGGAGTCTGGATTTGTGAATTGTTGATGTCAAAAAGCTCGCCCTCTATAACATGGAACTTAAACATAACTGGCGCATTAATGTGGGTGTACTTATAGGTCCTCAGAGTAGTCAGATAGGAAACGTCGACCTCGTCTAGTTTTTAAAATATGATTGACATATAAATGTGTTTGTACTAACCTACTTACAGAAATAAAATCATTTATAATTTACCTCAAACCCTTCGGGGATTACAGGAGTAATGATATGCTATGTTAACAGAATATGAGCTTGAAGCACAGTTAATTGCGCATTACGTATGGGTTCATAAACTATTGCAGTGCTGATCTGGAGCCGCGTATCAAATTGGCCACGTAATCTCTCTGGCGTGGAGCCCGACACAAATAGGTGAACAGAATTCGATATGGTGGGGATTCTGAGGATTGTGTTGGAACGGTATGGAAACGATTTGTAGAAGTTTGCTTTACTGTTTAGAATTTGGTGAGGAAGGTAGTAAAAGTTTAATAAATAACTAGCCTTTGCCCGAGGACTTGTCCGCGTGGGTGTCGGAAAATATCCCACAGGTACGTACCTACTACCGGAATTAGCAGTTCCCTTTGTGTTCATCTAGCCTACAAACTATCTGTGTGTCAAAGATCAACGAAATCCATTCAGCAGTTTTTACACCAATTCGGAGCATACATCCAGACAGACTAACAGATTTTTTTTATAAAAACTATATTTTCGGCATCATTTTCGTTCCCACACTTCGTTGCAATTACTTTTTTTTTATTCAATGTACAGTTTTGACCACGTAACTACATTTTTTTGTATACCTATAATGTATAGATTAGGTGCAGTCAATGAAATTGTGTATCAAATTGACACTTCATCAATTTGCCGTGTTAAACCCATTTCAAACAATTGTCAAAGAAGTAGTCGGTAGTAGTGATTTGATTACTTATACGGAAAAATTTTGTTGGTCAACTTAATAAACCCCGGAACTCCCCGGACTCCTCCATGCCTCGGATATCACGTTAATCCGTTGCTCCCGGCTGTCATTTGTAGATCTTTGACAGTCGTTACGGCTAGCCAGAAGCCCGAAAGTCTGATAACCAGTCTTACTGAGGGGTATCGTGTTACCCAGTAACTGTGTTATGGAGGTCAGAAAGGCAGTCGCTCCATGTAAAATACTGGTATTCAGCTGCATTCGGTTAGACTGGAAGCCGAACCCAACATAGTTGGGAAAAAAGCAAGGCTGATTTTCAGTCAACTTAATAACTATTAATTTCCCCGACTTTACGTATGTTCACGTACGTTACGTACGTTTTTGTCTACTATTTACTGTTGGTAAGGGTAACATATCATAGATGTTGAAAAGCGTAGTTTTTTGCGCTAAAACCCTTTGTGGCTCAAACAATCACCAATCTATTATTCAGCGAGTCATAATGACAATTAATCGTCCTTTGAAGCGGCCGCAAAAACATTATATATGATAAGGCACTCGTTTCAAATTAGTCCAAAATTGATCTATTTGAATCTAGTGTAGGTCTTGAAATGAAACGCAGTATTTATCTAGACTAGATTAAATACTACCAACGCTTTAAGGTACAATGAAAACGTCGGAGAAGAGGTAAAATTAATACCTAAAATACACGTCAAATCCAGGCGTAACTAAATTTTCAACTAGTTTTCCAAGTCGCAAAAACTTTTAATAAAACATTTCAATCGAAAAACTGTCACTGATAGACCCAAAAATAACTCGTGTGCCAATTTATCGTCGAGCAAAAATATTCCAAGTTGAAATCTTTATATCGACTCTCGACGGGTTCTCAAAATGAGTCCCCTCAAATAGCAATCCAGTTAGGCATCACAGGTTTACTGGCTTGAATAATATCCTCTGCTTCGGCCGAAATGTGACTAAATACCACCCGATTGAGCTGTAAGCGACTGCTATTTGAACAGATTTTTACTTACTTCTAGTACACCACACCACCACCACTGTGTTGTTCCATACTACTGTATTTGTAACATATGTAATCATTTATTATTGCAATAAACATTATCTTAACTTATCTAGTCTGAGACCAAATAGAAAAACCAAGACATAGCGCTGCGAATAACACAGTGAAGCATGCCGAAACTACACCTCCGCTCTGTGCACACATTTACAACCATTTACAATAGAAAATTCACCTCACTAAGTGCACACATGTTTACGAAACCGGCCTCACGTCACTGTTGACAGCGCTATGTCCTGGTTTTTTATTTGGTCTGAGCTTGTAGTGTATCCTTTTAGAATGGTAGTGACTTTTTGACAGAGAGATTTTCCACTTGATTTGTTGGTCTTTAAAGTTAATACATTTTTCTCTTTCTGCTAGCATTGGTTTCCAGTTTTTCTATTATCAGTGCTCTTTCGTATTATTTACTAGCTGCGCCCCGCGGTTTCACCCGCATAAGTCTCGATCCCGTGGGAAAAAAAAAGTAGCCTATGTTCTTTTCCAGGGCATCATCTATATATGTGCCAAATTTCATCCAAATCCGTTTAGCCGTTTTAGCGTGAAGGCGTAACAAACAAACTTACTTTCGCATTTATAATATTAAGGATACAGTTCCATGACCCACTTCCAATATAAATACTTTTTCACTCCTCTTGCTCAAAAAGGCCGTCATTGTAGAGTACCAGAGCGGGGAAAAAAATGCATTTCTTCCTCTAGGGGAAAAAGTGATTTCTTTTTAATTTTTGTCTGTTCCAACGAGCCTTGAAAAACGAAAAAGTCTTTATTCTTATGTAGAATAATCATGATCGGACTCGACTTATTACTGGTTCACAAAAAAAAGAAGAACATTTTATTTTTGAAAATGGAACTAAATGCGGCTATTTCTTCGGTAGAATGCGTGCATTGCGCTGCGGCTACAGAAGAAATAAAAAGGGCATTGGCGCGAAATCTTTAGAATTTTTCTCTAATTACGAATTGAATTGGTGACCGTTATATAATTTACAACAGTGAAAATGTCATCATTTAGTGAGAACATCTACACAGAGGACTGAAATTAAGTTGCCGGAAAAAACATCTCGTTAAATATCCAGAATTGTACAAATTGTACATTTAAATGAAATAAACTATTTAAAATTGTATTGGATTATTTCATTTTCTCGCAATCGTAGTGAAAAGTAGAGTGTAACACACGGCTCTAAAACCCATTATAACTCGGTTTCTATTTACTCCCTCGTTAAAGCTCGGGAGTAAAACTACCTCGTTACAATGGGTTATTTTAGCCCCTCGTATAACAATCTACTATAGTTGCCAAACCTCTTCATTCACATTGGAAAATGTTGAACCAAAATATAGGTAGCCATTGTGATCTCCTCTCTCTGTATTGCCAGTTTTCTCACCCTGGAAAACTCCCCCAAATTGTTTCTTTTTAAACTCACATACCCAAAAATAATCCGTAATCATCCCCAACCGCCTCATCATAAACCCAATCAGCTAATGCGATCCCTTTTTCCATTCCCAAAAAATTTTCATGCCACCCCACGACCTCTAATCCGAGGCAAAATAAACCAGACATTGAAATAGCTAAAAGATTGCAACGCGAAATCGTTTCTTAAACCCAAAACGCACGATTTAACACCAAAGCTTTGGTAAGACGAGTATTTCGGCAGCCGATTGCCCATTACGAAGCGACGATACACGAAATTTCAATAAAACGCAATAGACGATGTTGTAGCAACGTAGGGAGCGAGGGATCGCTAACCAAGTTTTCTGGTTATCGTTGATAGTTCGACTGGTTCAACGAGGTGAATTTTGTACTTTTTTTTTCTTGTATACGGTGTTTGTTTGTTCTGCGTTTGTTCGATCCTTTCTTTTTACGTTAGCACAGTGTGCGATGCTTGACAGAACTTTCAGTAAGGTCATAAAAACTTACTTCCAACAACTGGTAAACTCAGATTTAGGTAGGTACAGTTGTCTAGTGGATAGTATTTTAAAGGTATGAGGAACAGGGTGTAAAGATCGGTCATCCTCTATAGAAAAGGGAGGATCATCCGACCAGATGGGTGTCCTGTCTGGCGATTGATGTTGGGGAAGTTATATATTTGCTGTTAGCGCGGTAAACTTTAATTGCGCAATGCAGGATTTGTGTGACGTCAGATCTTTGATGCGTAGTTCGCATGTGGCAATATGAATGCCGCCACAGTATCAGTGAAAGAAAGAAAGAAAAAGTATTTATTGAGATTCGCACAGGAAATCACAAATTAAACTAAACACCTTCAATAAGAACATTACTAATAAAAATAATAAAAAAACAAAGTAAAATTAAAATAAAAGCAGAAGGTCCTGTACGAGACCAAAAGGCTCCTATCCCCTAGGCTCTTATCTATTGCCTAAACATTCGGAACCTATATGGTACATTCACTGTGAACATCGTCAAAAATCATACCCAGCTCCAAAACATCTTATTCCTTGGCAAGTAATCACCAGAAAAAGCAAGTAGCATCTTCAAATTCAAGTTGCTTTTAAAATAGGGGAGTTTTAACTTAATATAAAGTGAGGGGGGTCCAATCGGTAACCCTAATGTCCTGAGGGTTGTGATTTGATGAACTGAACACATTATTGAATTCTGTGATCACCGTTTAGGGGGCGGTTTTCGGAATTGCTTATTTTGTCTAACAAGGTGAAATAAATAGTGAATAATTAATTTCTTGATCAAAACGTCAAGAATGTAATTATAAAAATGCAAGGAGATAAAAGTATTGAAAAATTAACGGATTATTTGATAATCAATCTGCCTAGCCTTTACCCAACTATATTGGGGTCGGCTTCCAGTCTAACCAGATGCAGCTGAATACCAGTATTTTATATGGAGCGACTGCCTATCTGACCTCCACAACCCAGTAAATGGGTTATACGATACCCCTTGGATAATAAGATTGGTTGTCAGACTTTCGGGCTTCTGACTTTTGTCAAAGATGACGAATGACAGCCGGGAAACAACGGCTCAACGTGCTTTCCGAGGCACGGAGGAGTCTTGTTGTGTAAAGATGGTCACTCATCCACGGACCAACCACGGCAAGAATAACTTAACCCGATCGATTGACCCGTGCGGCAGCCACGAGCTTCTAATGGATTATTTGATAATATTATTATATTACGTATTATTCATAAATGGACTATTTGATAAAAACATCAAATACTTTTTTAATTTGGAGTAATATTTGATAATGGTGCCGATTCCCTTGTTCACAAACTAAACTAAATTTAAGTTCAGTGCATCTTTTTCTTTCTATTTCATTAAGAAAAGGACAGAAGATAAATTTTAGTTTAATCCTGTCAAATTAATCAGCGCCTGTCACTCTCCATACAAGTTTAGACGTGATTAAAAATTTGCCGACTAAAATTACGTCAATTTACGTCAAGCGCTGATTAATTTGACAGGACTAAACTAAAATTTATCTTCTGTCCTTTTCTTAATGAAATAGAAAGAAAAAGATGCACTGAACTTAAATTTAGTTTAGTTTGTGAACAAGGGAATCGGCACCATTATTTATATTATGCACCGTTGATTTGTCGTCTTGGCCAATTAAAAAAATATAAAGTAAACAATAAAGCTATGGTAACCTGGGAATTTGTGAAATGCGGCCTTGATTTGACCTCCTAACCCGAACCAAAGCTCAGTGACACATACGTATTACATGAATGCTGATCAATACGTTCGTCTTCACTGCCGACATTTCCTTCTACATATAGTAATTCTGGCTTTTGTCGGCTGCTTCGTCCGCGTAGCGTTCGGTAAATTATCTCATGAGAACATACTGCTTGTATAAAAAGTATCCTATGTCCTAACCTAGATCATGGTGTACCTGTGTGCCAAATTTCATCGAAATCATTTCGGCGTTAAGGCCCAGACATATAGAGTTACTTTCGTATTTATCTCTAAACATTATATAAAAATCAATTACCGTGCGTTCGTCTCGCAAAAATTCGAAAATGGCTCGACCGATTTCTAAAATGAAATCTTCTTTAGGCGCGTTGGGCATTTTTGAGATGGGACTAAACCATTGATTTCGCGACATTGTAACGCAATTTACCGACACCGTGGAGTAAAAGACATCAACGCGTTGATTACCACAGTGCTGAATTTTTTTTCAAGTTTTTACTTCTGTCGGCACTCCCAGAGTGCTACTGTTTTTTATTTTTTACGTCTCATTACTGGGGTGATTTAGAAAAAAAAAAAAAAATTGGCGAAAAACCAAAGGAACAGCCGAAAAATAAAAAAAAAACAAAAAATTTCTGACGTGGTATGAAGTTCACCAGGTCATCTTATATGTATTAAGTAATAATTTATGGAAGATCTTGAAGTTAACATCAATGTAAATTTAGGTACGTCAGGATACAGAACAAAAGAAAATGGCCTTCCAAAACTACCTAACGCACCTTTTCACATGTTCCGGGTCCGGATAACCGGGTACCGACCCGGTGACGAATATCCCGTACATTTGTCACGGGGTACCCGGAACCGAGTAACCGGAGCGTGTTAAAAGGCACTTATCGTCAACTAATGAATACTTCAAAAACTCATTCCCATTTTTTTCACAGCAATTTAGTCATTTTCATAACTAAGTTAACCTCTACAAGCAAAATTCGCGTGTTTATAGTTTAGTAAACTTGTTTTAAAAGGACAAAGGACTCAGAAAATGGTTCGCGTGTGTATAAATCATAAGAGCACTGTCGTTCAGTCGCAGTTCGGGACTGAGATATATGTGGCCCGTTATATTTATAGCCCGGCTATCGCCGAAGAAAATTGTCTTTTTCGATCAAAAATGTATAGATAATGTATTGATAGATTGTTTCGTATTGGGTTTTCGTTTTTTATTGGGTGAATATGTATCATGTGTGATGTATGTGTGTGCTGTTTGGATGCCGATTTTCGAAGGTTGTTTTACCTATTTGCAATGCTTGTTATTTACAATTTAAATTCAACTCGTGAACCTTGTTTTATCTGGAAAATAATATTTGTTAAATCAATCATCAAAATTGAACAAGCATTGATCTTGCTTGTTCATTGTCTGTTGACGCTTTCAGTCTTATAAATCCAGCACCTTAATTGCGTAACATTCTGTCAATCATAATCCGAGGGTTTTGAAGGAAATTTCTAATAATTCTCTTTCCAAGTTTTGAACCATCAATATGAAAGACATTGCGATTAATTGTAATTACCCGACTGCCCAATTTTTTTCGAGAGTAAGTAGGTATGTATGACTATTTCTTTGGCACGCTCTGTAGCCTAAACGGCTTGATGGATTTAAAATATGAGGTGTCGATAGATTCGCCTTAATTGTTGAAGTGACATAGGCTATATATATTATTTATATATTGCATCTGCAAATACAAAATATAAGAAAAGGGAAAGGAATGTTATAAAAAAAATACAGTGTGATTCTTCATAATGTGCACATATCGAAATGAGGGAATCTATGCTTAATTTTAACGACAGAAAAATATTTAAAAAAATCTAAATATTTTTTTAATACTTTTTATGGAATTAAAAAATAAATAACAAAACTGTGTAACTTTTAAACTAAATCATCTATCGCGATGAAACAAACTCCATAATGATTGAAAGAAATTAGGCGTCCACATAAAATGAAAATTGAGAAAAAAAAACTACCCTCAATTGAAAATAAACATGTTCCGTCGATAAAATTAAGCATAGATTCCCTAATTTCAATATGTGCACATTATGAAGAATCACTGTATAAAACAATATTGGTATCAAATAAAAGCTAGTAATTAGTCAATTCTAAAATAAAAATGTTTGTATAAATATAACTAAAAAGCTTGAAATAAAGCAAATTATTAAAAACGAAAAACTCGCCTGCAAAATCCAACTGAAAAAGAAAAACAAGCATTATAATCTACAGAATTTTGTGTATTGAAGGCGGGTTTCTTTTTATGTTTGTCACGACAAGAGAGTATCATCATCATCATCAGCCTATAAATGTTCCCACTGCTGGGACACAGGCCTCCTCTCTGTGACAGGGAGTGGGCCGTAATCCACCACGCGGGCCCAGTGCGGGTTGGTAGATGTCACATGTCTTCTAATTTTCGATTCTAGGACATGCCGGTTTCCTCACGATGTTTTCCTTCACCGTTTTGAGAGCAGTGGTGATGAAATAATTTACACAAAGTAAAGCGCCTGTCTGGGTTCGAACCTATGACCTACAACTCGTAAGTCGCGGCCGTTACCACTGGTTAGTCCAAGTTTAAATAGAAATTACCTACATTGCAAGTTTTATCTTCTATTTTCATCTGATTGATTAAAACCCTGTTACAATCGCACTGGAGGCTTTTCACTCACATAAATACAAAACTCAATTCTTATTACGAAAACCGTATTTTCCACTGCAATTGTACAGTAAACAGTACCTATATCCTCTTCACTCACATAGCCGATTAGCCATCTCTTCTATCACTCGCGTAGAGGCGTTGTGCCTCTTATTAACAAGGAAGCCTCACCTATAATATTATTCGTACCTTAATTAGGTTTGTTCTCTTTGTAATATGAGTGTAAAAGACTCACTGACGTATTTTGCGGAATTTCGGAATTCGCAACGAAGATGAATGGCTATTCTGAATTATTAGGTGTGTTGTCTTTTGGAATTGTGTTTATGTTTTGTGTTTGTTTATTCGCTTTTTTATAAATGGACTAGATCCTTGCTTCGCACGGTTTTTATGACTTGACAAGACATGTTACATTTAAGTTGAATATTACGTAAGGTACACATAAACCTCGCGGAATAAATTCTCTAAATGATGGTGACATCCGTATCAAAATCCGTTGTGCAGTCTAAAAGAAAATGCGGTCACACCGACAGACACGAAAAGTGGCTTTAATATATAAGTAATAATGTATAGAAGTATGTAAATACAGAGGGATGTATTTTGTATGAAAGTACATATAAATGAACTAATGATTGTTCTATGGTGATTTTAAATCGATAGTCATTTATGTTTGCCGAAAACAGGGTAGATGACTTTAACGCAGTCATGAGAAAGTCGCAGGCCTCCTTTATGAACCGAATACATAAATCTGACAATGGAATATTGAGGGCAATATACGAGGTTAATTATTTCTTCGTATATGGCAATTAATATTCCAGCTAAAATAATACTTTTCTATTAATTTTTTGTATTATTGATTGTTTTATAATAATATTGTAATAATTTATAATTTATAAATTGTTTTAATTAATTGAATTTGTAATCTGTCATGAATTTCATATGGGTGTATTCCTGAAATAAATTATTTTGAATTTGAATTTTATTTTATTAAAGCATGCATTATTCACATGCTATTGGGGAAGTTAATGTTACAAACAAAATATTCACTTTTTATTTTATTTATAAAGGAAACAGTTACATTTTGTAGGACAAAATACAAAAAAGATACGGCGAAATGTGTAAACCAACAACATTTTCCATGCGATTTCAATCAAAACCTTTTTTTTAAAGATAATTTTAGATTAGACAGTTGTTGTATGTGAATTAAATACTTATTACTGTCAAAAATAAGAAAAGCATACAAAACATTTGTTTACAAACACAATCTTCGTTAGATAATTCCTCCAATAAATCTTATCAATTTCTACTTTTGTTACATTTCTTTGTTTGGTACGAGTTTCCGGGAATATACTGCAATCAAAGAAACTCGGCCAGTTTATGATGTCAGATTCTGATATAACAGATTAATCCTGATAAACGGAATTAATGTACGAAAAGTCGTGGTAGGTGGAGGGTTAGGTTCCAACCCTGCTGAACGTGAGACTCCTAATCTGCTGTTTTGTATTTATTTACCTTAAGAATATTTTGGACTCTATCTGGATAAGGTGGAAGGGAGAACTTTGATATTGACTGGCTAAAAGTAAACGTTAGAACACACTCCGATACCTCTTCTAGAATAAAAGCGGTCATCCCATTAATTAGTATTGCAGCAAAATACTATTATTTTGACATTGCAAATTTCAATCCGCTAGGAAGACTATGGCTAAACCTATAAGTTTTATTTTTACAAAAAAAATCCAGTAGATAACAAAAAGAAACCCGATGTATATTTTAGGTTACCAAATTAATCGAAAAAGAAGTCACTGGTTTCTGAAATACAAATAATTTAATCTAGCTCTGGAGTCAGGTTATACTTTTTTTTTTGGAGGTAATTCAATATTAATGCTGATACAAATTTTTATTATTAAGCTATTGCATAGCTTTTATCGCGGGCTTTGAGCGCGGCGACCGAATCAAGAAATTCCGTAACGAAAATAAAACCTAACACCCCCCACTCCACCTACCATGTTTACGTCACCATCACGTTGTCATGGGAACGTAATTTTTGTTTTATGTCATCACGTCATCGTCCAAAGTGTAGCGTTGACAAATAGGAAGTATGGAGGTTACAAATGCTCTGCTATATAGCTTTACCGCGGCAGTCTCCGAGTGCCACACGTTTTTTTTTATTTATAATCATGTCATCATCACAAAATTTATTAAAAAAAACTATTACACTATTTCCAAAAAAAAAAAAACAAGGGGCGTATGTTGTGATACCATTATCACAACAACAACCCTAGTTTTTTGATTGTTGATAGTTTTATGATAGTTTTTCAAATGAGTTATACCATGAAACAAGCTCACGCAAGCTGACAGTGTATCGCCACCCTTACAGTCAGCCAAGCAAAATGAATTGTTGTGGTGCTGCAGGGGATAAGCCGGCAATCTGTCACCGCTTATGCGCTATTTACTCTTATCTTTATCCCCATAACGTTATGGTGAAATGTCTCCCGTGACATGTCAAGCATAGCGTTCAGTTTCCTGTGTTTTTGAAATAAAAATCAGAGAAAAGTGTTACAATTTTATTTGATCAAAGTGTTAGTCTATTGTGTATGAAAAGTTGGACAACTTTCTAACCGACTTCCAAAAAGGAAGAGGTTATATGTTCGTCGCGTATGTTTGTTTTTTTTTTATATATGTCCACAGATTTTTCCGTCAATTGTGGACCGATTTTGAAAATTCTTTTTTTATTTGAAAGAGTGTGCTCTCGAATTGGTCCCATATAAAGTTTATTAACTTTGCTTTGATAGTTTTTGAGTTAGCTACAAAATACGTATTTTTTTCCAACTTAGTATGTAGATGATATGTTAAGTTTCTGTCATTGGTAGCAGGTAGTGGTATTCGAATGTGTGTGGGGTAGGTACCACAACTAAAAAGTGAAAAATAAAAACTTTTTACAAAAAAAAAAAACAACCGACCTCCAAAAAAAACACTACAAAGGGAAAAATAACTTTAATTTCGGAAGTCGGTGGCAAAAAACGAAAATACAAAACTCAAGACACCGACTTCCGAAATTAAAGTAATTTTTTACTTTGTAGTGTTTTTAACTAAAACGGTTATCTTGCTATTATGCTAATCTGTGTACCTACATTTTATGATCAAACCTTACGTAAGCGTTATTTCTGAGACCAAATAGATCTTTTAGGGAAAAATTCAAAATACGAATAAAACGTAGATGTTCAGTTCGTATTTTGAATTTTGTGTACATTTTTAATTTATACTTTAATACGTCATAAAAATGTTCCACCATAAGCGCGCCCCATATTACACTAGCGGAATGTGGATGTGTAACCACTTCAAGGTATACAAGCTGTTATAAAAACATTCTATAACCAGCTAAAAGAGGAGGCTTAATAATAATCGCGTACAAAAATAGAGCTCAATCTTACAAACCACAACAAGCGCAAAGAGTTAAACCCATACCTAATTTCACTTAACTTTTTCATTATAAATCCTTCCTTTCAATTCCACTTCCTCGTATTTGGGCGGAAATTAAACCGGGTATAACAAAAAGTCTGCAAACTTTCTTTGTCTCAAAACAATCCTATAAAATGTTTGAGCCGTTCGTTTCTTGTAGCCCTAAAAAAGTTTCAACTATGCAAATGTTTTTATGTCGGGATCGATTGTGATGGGTTCCGTGTCAGAGTACAGTTAGCAGGCTATTTTATTATAGACTGCGACGATAAGAATCGGGTTAAATGTACCGCGTCGCTTGCATAGGGTTGAGTTTTTTGTTTGGTATGTTGCAAGTTTGTTATGTATTGATTGGTTTTTGTGCTAGTCAGGAGCTCGTGGCTAATTGCTAACAGCCACACGGGTCGATCCGTCACGTTAAGGTACGCTTGCCGGGGTTGTGTGACCAGTTTTACATACCGAGACTCCTCCGTGCTTCGGAAAGCACGTTAAGCCGTTGGTCCCGGCTGTCATTCGTGGAGCATGTCTAACAACCAGTCTTACCTAGGGGTATCGTATTACCTAGTTACTGGGTTGTGGAGGTCAGATAGGCAGTCGCTCCATGTAAAATACTGGTATTCAGCTGCATCCGGTTAGACTGGAAACCGACCCCAACATAGTTGGGAAAAGGCTAGGCAGATTGATTTTTTGGTTTCTAGGTGAAACTCTCCAGTCTTTATTTCCGCTGTGAAATAATTTTACTTAGTTTTTCTTCATTTATTTTTGCACCGATGCACTTTATATGAAGAAGCTAAGTTGAGGTAGTCAATGTAATGCTGCGAAGGAAGAACCTTACTAACACAATAAATGGTCATAATTGAACAATACATCGACGATCAGTAATTGCTTCAAACCATGCCGCAGAACTAAGCCGCTGGAGAAGTATTGCGTCGCAATGGATTCTGACACTCACTTCCAATCAGTCTTTGAGGCTTTGGCTGCGAGGAAATTGATTATCCACCTTCAAGTTTGATGAAATCCCAGCGAAGGCAATCAATAACTGGCGGCTTTAAGTCGAAAGCGTAGGTTTTATGTGCCACTGGGTTTAGGCTTGTATGGGGAGAGGGGAATTAAATAGTGCCACATTACATTCCATTTTTTTAACCGACTTCCAAAACGGAGGAGGTTATGTGTTCGTAGCGTATGTCTGTTTTTTTTATGTGTGTCCGCCGATTTCTACGTCATTTGTGGACCAATTTTTAAAATTCTTTTTTTGTTTGAAAGGGTATGCTCTGAAATTGGTCCCATATAAATTTTATTAACTTTGCTTGGGTGGTTTTTGAGTTAGCTACAATAATACGTATTTTTTCTTATTTAGTGTGTAGATGATAAGTTTCTGTCACTGGTAGCAGGTAGTGGTATTCGAATGTGTGTGGGGTAGGTACCACAACTAAAAAGTGAAAAATAAAAACTTTTTCCAAAAAACTAGACTTCCGAAATTAAAGTTATTTTTCACTTTGTAGTGTTTTTTTTGGAAGTCGGTTGTTTTTTTTTTTGGAAAAAGTTTTTTTATGTAGGTTTTAAATCATTAATCTTATAAATTTGAGATAGCTGACATAGTAATTAATATTGTGGGCAAAAATATCTTACTGGTTGCCGAATTCATATAGGTACCCAATAGTATACTATGTACGGTTTTCATTTCCATTTGATTTAAAAAAAAAAAACTTGATATATTTTTTCAGTCACACTTTACAATAAGCTAGCAAACCACACCAATTATTTCATTAATTAAAACGCTCTACATTGTGAATGGCCCACTATTACTCTTACAAAATTACCCACAAAGAAACACTAATGTATTCTGTTTCCTTTGTTTCAGGTAAGCAGCTGACACACTTTATCATCTTCATGTTCGTTTTCAAGTTAAGTTATAACAGCTATTTTAAGTTTAAACTATTTCAACACAATGTTACAGCTTGAAGATTATGTTGCCCGCGGGCTCGTCATCTTAGGACCAAAACATATCATACAAATGACACGACGTCGCATCGCGGCACGTTGCGAGTTTGCGACCGACGCCGACGTTGTTACGTAACTATTTTTTATTTATTTATTTATTATAAGGTAGCTTCACAGCTGACAGTAAGTATAACATTATTATTATTCTAAACATTACGCCAATTACGAAGTACACAAAAAAATATGAAATACAGAGAGTGACACAATTATTAATATTTATAGTATGTGCGTGCATCTGTGTATCTGTGCAGTGTAGGTGTTGTAAATGTGTGTGAAGGTGTGTGTATTTTATTGATAACTGTCTACTATTTTCGTTTACAGTTTACACTTAACAAGTTATAAAAACTGGTTATCAATATAAAATAGTTATTTAAACATGTCTGACACAACATCGGTTGCAACGTGTCACGATGCGTCTTCATATCGTGTATGTGTTTTGGTTCTTAGTCAGTATGAAATAAGAGGCATTATCCAATCTAAACAAAATAAATGAAAAATGTGTTACCCACCTTTATTTCTATCTATAGTCAAGTCTCATGTCAAGGAGCATTATTAAGATTTATTGTTGTTGATGAGTCGGATTAGTTTATGAAACATTGACAAAGAAAGGTTACACACAGAAATCAGAAGAAGAAAATTGTCATATGAATGTGTGTGAGGGAGTGTGGGGGTGGGTGTGAAGGGTGTGTGTGTGTGTTTTGTGTGTTTGTTGTAGTTGTTATGTGTTTGTTGTTTTTGTTATATCCGTCAACCATGAAGCAATCGCAATTATAGCTATTATGAGATTTGGCTGTAGATTTATAACGCTTGAGGTAAGTAATTTAATCAATATAAGACCACAGATGAATACAGATGGGTCACTCCGCATTATAGGTATGAACCTACAAGTAGGTAGGTACACGGTGGGCTCGACTTGTCGAATTCAGTGGGCGTAACGTAGTCAGAAGATTTAAGAGTTACGCGATAGAAAGAGAGGCAACTTCTAGGTGAATATAACTGTAGGTAATTAGCGCTGTGCGACCTGAATTGCACTTTATTATATCGCAGCAAGAGTCGCTTTTTAGGATTCCGTAGTAAACAAGGAACCCTTATAGTTTCGTCATGTCTGTCTGTCTATCTGTTTGTCTGTCCGCGGTCTAGCTCCGAGACCCTTAGTATTAGAAATCCGTAATTTGGCATTAGTATACATATTAAGTACGCCGACAAAGTGGTAAAACAAAATTATGAAAAACATTTTTTTTAGGGTACCTCTCCTACACGTAAAGTGATGTTTTTTTTTTTAATCCTTGGTGAGGGGTATCATTGGACAGGTCCTTCAAAAAAATTGTGAGTTTTTGGATTCAGGGATCTGTTTGCGAAATATTAAGCTTTAAAGTGCTAAAGTCAAGTGTTAGGGTCGTGCAGGCCTAGCAGTTAATTGGTTGGTTTTGGATGTGTGAAAAAAATCACAACAGTAGTTTATACAACGAAATTATAAGGAAAACTATCACAGCTAAGTAGGCTCTACAAGTTAATGAGTAATAATCGACCAACTTAACTTTGCAGCTGCAAAAACATGTTTTCCCATAAATTCCGTATGGGAGAACATATTTTTCAACTACAAAGTTAAGTTTGTTTTTGGGACAAATTCATCCCAACTACGGAACCCTTCATTGTGCGTGGTCCTACATGCACTTGGCCGGTTTTTTATTTAAATGATTTTGCGGAGTGACCCGTGTGACAAGACACAAATAACTTTATCACCAAAACACAGCCTCATAAAAAAAAACTTCTAAAAAGCACACCTTCGCTTTCCAAGTTTCCTAAGGTGAGACCGCCTTTGTCCATTACACGTTAGGCTATGTGTGAAAATGGCCTTATACATAAAAGATCGACCGATTTGAGTGCGGTCGAGAGTTCGATGGTACCGTGTTAGTTTCTCTTAAGCCGAGCTCCGCAAATAGCGTCTTCACCTAGCAATCTCTGTGGGGCAAAGATATGAAATGATAGTATACTTTGTTGAAATATTTTTGGAGAGGCAGTAAATGTGGGTTGTTTAGAGGGTTTGTGGCGGAGTGGGTTTCAGCTTAGCGGATGAGGGGGTTAAACAAAATGTGCGTGAGCTCGTAGGACTTTCATTTCTGTTTTAATAATATCTATTATTATATAGTTGATGACAAAACTATACAGGCCGTTGGGGGAATGGAAAGAAACTTTCTTGTTACCAAGTACCTATAGCTGATTTTGAGATGTTACTGAATACTTTCGTTTTTTTACCGACTTCAAAATAAGGAGGAGGTTTTCAATTCGACTGTTTTTTTTAAATGTTTGTTAGGTCAGTACTTTCGACTGGATGAACCGATTTAGATGATTCTTTTTTATTTGAAAGCTGGTGCTTCCCGTGTGGTCCCATATACATTTTATTAACTTTGCTTGTATAGTTTTTGAGTTGGGTTCAATAATACGTATTTTTTTCCCACTTACTAAGTGGGAAAAAAATGTGGATGGAATGGATGATATCTTAAGTTCCTGTCACTGTTATTTACATAGCAGGTAGTGGTATTCGAATTTGTGTGGGGTAGGTATCACAACTAAAAACTGAAAAATAAAAACTTGTAACAAAAAAAATAAACCGACTTCCAAAAAAAAGTTTCAAGCTATTGCATAGCTTTTATCGCGAGCTTTGAGCGCGGCAACTGAATCAAGAAATTCCGTAACGTAACGAAAATAAAACCTAACACCCCCCACTCCGCTGACCATGTAATGACGGTTCCCATGACAACGTGATGTTGTCATGGGAAACGTGATGTTGTCATGGGAAACGTGATGTTGTCATGGGAAACGTGATGTTGTCATGGAGGTTACAAATGCTATGCAATAGCTTTACCGCGGCAGTCCCCGAGTGTCACACTTTTTTTTTTTTACTAGGTCGTTTTGCACCTAAGGCTAACTACGCCATCTATTGACATATTTCTACCACCCTCAACCTTGCTTGTAGGTATAGTTATAATACAACTATCAGTTTTCTACTCACGAACAAGGCACTATTTCATAAACATGGCAATCTGTGTCGTCAAACTTGGTACCCTCGGCTTCCAAAACAGCAACTTTGTTGGGAGCCCAACAGACATAAATGCCCAACTTTGTTTTATGGCTGCATTTTATTCAATCCCATGACGTCATTCTGAAATCTCCTACAGTTTTTGAGGCAGTAGGGTATTATGGTGCAAAGAAGGTCGTGGATTAGTAGAGGCCGATTCGGGATCGATTTGTGAAGTTAAGCTGTGCTTGCCGCTGTCAGATTGTTGAATGGTGCCATTCGTTACAGCTTCCGCTGTGAGACGAAGAGCGAAATATACAAAATCATAACAAGGTCCTTAATTTATAGCTTGTAAAATCCTTTATAGGTACATAATGGTACGCAATAAATGGAAATGAATATGAATCATGCGATTTACGAATTTTAACTACCTATATAATTTTAATATGCTGCTCTCAAAACGGTGAAGGAAAACATCGTGAGGAAACCGGCATGTCCTAGAACCGAAAGTTCGAAGACATGTGCAACCCGCATTGGGCCCGCGTGGTGGATTACGGCCCACTCCCTCTCACAAAGAGGAGGCCTGTGTCCCAGCAGTGGGAACATTTATAGACTGATGATGATGATGATGACTTTTAATATTATTATAAATGCGAAAGTGAGTTTGTTTATTTCTTACGTTTTCACGCTAAAACAGCTGAATGGATTTGGATGAGATTTAGCACATAGATAGACTATGGGATCATTGCGGGACCATTGGGACATAGGATACTTTTATCCCGATATTCCCACAGGATCGAGACTTATGCGGGTGAAACCGCGGGGCGCAGCTAGTAATAAAATAAGAAGCTGTCTTCCTTTGTTATTCTTGTTCCATGAATAAGTAAATTACTTTAATTATTATAATTTTTTCCTAACGAACTTTTTAGCGCATTATAATATTTTCCGAACTAGAAAGTGTACCTATGATGAGCACCAAAAAAATATTGAATAGTCACTGTTAGTATTGGCACTAAAAATTTTTTGACCTTTTAGAACGAAAATGCATATAAATGGCAAGCAAGAAAGTCGTAACTCCATCATATCGTAGATTCAAATAGCTAGCAGTACCATTGCCAAGAGTGACGCAGCAAAGGGAGGAGTAACGAAGGGATTCGGCCGTGTACATAAATCCTTTGATTGACGCTCTTAAGCATGGTTTGACCTACATGGTTCTTGGGCAACGTACGAGCATGTGGAGGAAATTCTATAACTAGAGATAGAGAAGTCAGTTTGACGATATTAAGGAGAATAAATATGGTTAGTGTAGCGTATCTATATAATAGTTATAAACACTGTCTCACTCAACTCATTTTTGAATCAAGAAATTTCGTAACGAAAAAACCTAACACCCCCCACTCCGCCTACCATGTAAACGTACGTAACGTACTCATCCCAAGTGAAGCGTTGACAAATAGGAAGTATGGAGGTTACAAATGTTATGCAATAGCTTTACCGCGGCAGTCCCCGAGTGCCACACGTTTTTTAAAAAAATTTAAGTACAGAGTGTTCATTATAATTTGACCCGTGACGCGATGGTATCACTGTTCTTTCAGCCGTCATTTTGAACTCTATTAGTATTAAAACTAAGATTGACAAGCAATGGTGCCAACGTGACGGCAAGGGATAAGTAATCGTGAACGGTCTCACTACTGTCATCTGTCAGTCGCCACGACTGGCGGAAAAAGGTTGAAAGTGAAGTGGTCTTGCACGAGAGGCTCGGTGTGGTAGTAAACTTGTAGTCTCTTGATAATAATCAACTTAAATACCTACGAGATAAAGAGTATTTTACAGTAAAACTTTCTGGAAATACAACATAAGTACTACGCCACGCTGGCTCCACTCCACACCTGTTTTCCCTAAAGGATTAGGCAGAGGTGTCGCGGACACGCATATCTGAACACCCTAAGGATTATTCTTGCTTGCAGCGCTCGACCGCTATAGTAACGCTTACCTACGAAAAAAAAGGTTCGTGTGCACGGGATTTTGTTTTCAAAGTGGTAAGCTATGTGTGACCGTGATGGTACCTACATAATATGGTACTGGGTGTACTATTTTGCCTGCTAAGTTTTAAGTCCCAAGTCCTATGCGAGTCTACTGTAATATACTTTTGAAGTAAAAACTTCTTCAGGCGCGTTGGGCATTTTTGAGATGGGACTAAACCATTGATTTCGCGACACTGTGACGACACCAGCTTTTGACCATTAAAAAGACATCAACGCGTTGATTACCGCGGTGCCGATTTTTTTTCAAGTTTTCACTTCTGTCGGCAGTCCCGGAGTGTCACTGTTTTTTTCTTTTATTTAGGGAACAAGCAGCGATACATACAGTATGTTACAGAGTATGTGTATTACAGTATTGTATGGCTAATAATAGGTTTCCCTGTATAACTAGGATAAGTTTATAACATGCGAACGGTCCTTAACAACACATCAACAGCAAACAACAACATTTTTTTTTTTTCTTACAAATATATGTAAAATCAATATGTGCAATATTTTGGCATTTTAGCTATAGTTAATATAAACTGGAAATATACACTAATAAAAAGAGTTCTATTTAAAATCAAGACTTGTAACTTATAAAAGCTTTGATAAACTTGAACTTTAGAAACAGACTGTTCTTGACATTTCAAATTTTAAATCAATAAAATGAGATAGTAACACGATAAGAAAGTAAAAAGTTTGGGTTTCGTTGTATTGCCTCGATATTTGGCGCTAGAATGAGCAATTATCTTTTAGTTTTATATAAGTTCTTCCAGAAAAGAAAAAAACGTTAAATAAACATTTTCCAATCATTATTGTTTTGACATTGAGAGACATATTTTAATAAAGAAGGCCTTTAAACAAAAACTGTTAAAAATTTACTAACTGCGCCCCACGGTTTCACCCACATAAGTCTCGATCCCGTAGGAATATCGGGATAAAAAGTATCGTATGTCCTTTTTAGGGTTCCGTACCTCAAAAGGAAAAAAAGGAACCCTTATAGGATCACTCATGTGTCTGTCTGTCTGTCTGTCTGTCCGTCTGTCACAGCCAATTTACTCTGAATCTAATGGACCGATTAAGTTGAAATTTGGTACACATATGTATTTTTGTGACCCAAACACGAATGTGTAACGTAAATAATTTTTTTTTGAATATAGGGGTCACTTTTGGGAGGCAAACAAGAAAATTAAAAAAAAAAGTTATGCTAACAGTACCGTGTGACATATCAAATGAAAGGACGTATTGCGAGGATCTTAAATATATTTTTTATATAATTTAAAAAAACACATTTTTAAAGATATTTAAGAAATTCAATGAAAATTGACCATTCCCCCCCCCTTATCTCCGAAACTACTGGAACAAAATTTTTCAAAAAAATACATAGTATGGCTCTTTACTCATAGATTACAGGAAAACCTATAAGAAGTCTATGGTCTTAAAATAACACGGTAAATCTCTCAATATTGTGCGTACAAACTTACATTTCGTCGCTCGGCATCCAATAGGCCCATCTCTCTAGCTACTACTATAATATCAATATCAAAAGGGTTTGTCAGTCTGCTTAATACACAAATAAATAAAACTGTAAATGTTCATGACAACCAATTCGGGTTTCGGCGTGGTTTCTCAACAGAAAGTGCAGTGTTGTGTCTTAGCGTACTGTCACATACTATACTTATACACAGCGTGGGACGCCGATTTATGCTAGCTTCCTCGACTTATTCAAGACTTGATCTGGTTGCTTATGACGTATTGTGGAGAAAGATGGAGAAGGATAGGTTGCCAATGGAGCTTAAAAACATTTTTAAGTATTGGTGCCTATGGTAACCAGATCAATAGTGTACGATGGGCTGGAACTTTTTCCAGGCCATACAGGTTGGAATGCGGGGTGAGGCAGGATTGGCGAGCTCAGCAGCACCAGAGTGGGTTGTTATACAGTGTGATTCTTCATAATGTGCACATATCGAAATGAGGGAATCTATGCTTAATTTTAACGACAGTTTTTTTTTTTTTAATATATTTTTTTTTAAATACTTTTATGGAATTAAAAAAAAAATTGTAACAAAACTGTGTAACTTTTAAACTGAATCAGCTATCGTGATGAAACAAACTTCATAATGATTGGAAGTAAGTAGGCGTCCACATAAAATTAAAATTGAGAAAAAAACTACCCTCAATTGAAAATAAACATGTTTTTTTAGTAAAAATCTGTATTTTTCTCATCAATTTTTACAACAATTGTAAAATTTATGAATAAGATGCCCAAGCGAATAAAAAAAAACAAAAAAAAAAATTTTGACCATTTTTCCGTCGGTAAAATTAAGCATAGATTCCCTCATTTCGATATGTGCACATTATGAAGACTCACACTGTATAGATGGTATTTGTGTAAATAATATTAGCTTTGCAGACGATATGGTGCTTCTGAGCGCCAGCCAGTATCCCATAGACAAAAACTGTTAGTCGCAAAACTTTCTGAGTGACCTGGTAAAATAAGCTAAAGTTCATAAGTTTACTAACACAATGAGTCCTTGTTACTTGAATAAAGAAAAATATATGGATGACTGTTTTTTTTTGAACGACGTTTTCTAAAAATGAAACCTAGCTAGATCGATTTATCGCTCCCGAAACCCCCTGCATACTAAATTTCATAAAATTCTTGGAGCCGTTTCAGAGATTCAGGTTTATATAACCTGAATCTCTGAAACGGCTCCAAGAATTTTAAATACATATATACAAGAATTACTCGTTTAAAGGTGTTAGATTTTTATTTTTACTACACGTTCAAATAAGTGATCCTGCAATTAAAAAAAAACATAAAAAATTACACATTCGCGGTATTGGATGGCGAGCGACGATTTGCAGTTGGAATAAATGTTAAGTTTGTTCTTGGGATAAATAAATTCATCTCAACTACGGAACCCTTCATTGTGCGTAGTCCGACACGCACTTGGCCGGTTTTTTAGATCATGATTTACCCATGTGCCAAATTTCGTCTAAATCTGTTCAGCCGTTTTAGCGTGAAAGTGTAATAAACAAACAAACTTACTTTCGCATTTATCATATTATTACATAAGATATATAATTTATAACATAACATAACATCACGCCTTGTTTCCCCGAAGGGTTGGGTAGAGGTGTCCCTTTAGCAGGTACACCCACATTTCGCCAGTTATGTTTAAGTCCCATGTAATAGGGGGCGAGCCTATTGCCATCAACCGGGCACAAATCCAGACTCCGGGCTGCTACTGAGAAATTCCAGATAGAAAAACCCAATAACACTTTGCCCGACCCGGGAATCGAACCCAGGACCTCATGCTCAGCAGTACCGCTTGCGACCACTAGACCAACGAGGCAGGGAGGTATATTTTATAAATATATAAAATTAAGATAAGGATTGACTATAGGAAATAAGTATGGTATAGAAAATCTTTTAAAAATATTGTAGAACCGTATAACGGCTTATTTTATTATTTGTTTTTAAATTAATAAATAGATACCAAACCTCCGGCCAAGCCTTAAGGCGGTATCTCACGGTTTACTAAACAGAAAACAACAAATCCGACAGCACTTCAAAACAAAATTCTTTCCTTTTGAATGTCCTTACAACTCTGTACACCTTTTAAAAGAGCAAGACCCATTGTACTCGAGATCACAAACAAACGTATCTCTTGTCTTACTTATGAATATTAATACAAGGGAAAAAATTCCATTATCTTTCTCGATGAGGGACCCTCTTGAATACATTACGGAGAGTTCTAAGTGATATATACTACTTATTACGGTGAGATGATAGATATTTTCTTTGTACTTTTGACGTTTGTTTTGTAGGTTTTAGTTGGTGACTTATTTTGTTCTGATATTGTAGATGCTCTTATCAATATTTGCGATAAGGTGCCCAGCAATTTGTGTTGTCAAAATAGGAGTCCCATCAGCCGAAAAAAGATGAATATCAGAATATCAAATTCAATGTCTCATCATTTTAACGAAAAAAAAAGTAGAACACCATGCACACAAGTAATTCAAAGAAAATAAACCACCAATTCATTCAATCTCAAATAATGAAGGAAAATAGCTGACCCTGACAACCAGCACTGAAATTTCAACCTTATAACTTCGCATCAAAGTCCACTTTTCCATACCACTCAAACTAATAAGCAATAAGTGGGTTCGCCCTGGATTACAACTTAATATCAAGTGCCTTATCTTTAGAGAATTTACTTTGTTGTCGCTTATATACCACTAGGGGTCCCACTTTAACCTTTTCAAGCCGTTTTACCTTCAGGGTCTTGAAGTGCTTAACCTTACTTATCTAGGTGAAGTCGGTCATAACGACCCTCAGATTATATTTAATTTGACTGTCAATGAACCTGTGTGAACATTTTGGCCGGTAATTTATATAGGTATTATATACAGGTTTTTTTTCTGATAATAATACAGGTCGTTGTGTTGTAAAGAGCTTTTTATAATCAAAGCTATATATATGATTTGCCGGTAATTCATGTGTTCTTGATATTATTTACAGACTACTTTTTAATTTTTTTTGGTCCTCATTCTTTATTTCATCATCATCTATCTACCTAGCCTTTTCCCAACTATGTTGGGGTCGGCTTTCAGTCTAACCGAATGCAGCTGAATACCAGTATTTTACATGGAGCGACTGCCTATCTGACCTCCACAACCTAGTTACTAGGTAATACGACACCCTTTGGTAAGACTTATTGTCAGACTTTTGGGCTTCTAACTACCCGTAACGACTGTCAAAGATCCATGAATGACAGCCGGAACCAACGGCTTAACGTGCTTTCCGAGGCACGGAGGAGTCTCGGTATGTAAAGATGGTCACCCATTCACGGACCAACTGCGGTAAGCGTAGCTTAACCTGATCGATCGACCCGTGCAGCTGTTATTACTTAGCCACAAGCCCCTCTTTCAAGTTAAGTCCTCATTCTTTATTTACACACATGTATTTACATAATATTAAAATTTTAAAAAGAGCCAAATAATAATATGTATAAGCATCTAAAAGGGGGGGGGGATTGTGCTTTTGTATAAATAATATGCAGCCTTTTTTTTTTTTTGGGTGGGAAATTATCAAATAACTTCTCCCGCCCGAGGGCGTATCAGACTCCTACTGACTAAAACCCACCCGTGTTCCTTCGGTTGCCCTGTTGCCGGGGCCACGATGTTCCTTTCAGCCCGTATTCGCAGCCACAGCAGGCATTGGCCCTAGCAGACCCCGTCAATTCTTTTGAAATCTCTTTGAGGCGCGCGTTGAACACAACGCGCCGTCGACCCGGGCTTGGTCCTTATCGGACGGCGAGCTACCCATTGCTCACCGTCCGCAAGCCTGCGCCTACGGTGGCCGGAAATCGGCTCGCGATTCCCGCCCCGGGCGTCTCCTTCTGCGGCGGTTAGGGGCGTGAGGGCGCGAATAACTGCCTAAGATGTTGATATACATGATCTTCCTTTTCCTTGATACCATAATACCTTAGAGCCTATTATTGTCACACTGCAAGGCTGAGGTTTCTTCGTACACAGAGAAGGCATGAGCATTGATCGCTCTTGCTCTAGACCAGTGGTTGGCAAACTCATTACTCAATAGAGCCAAATGTCAATATTATAACGGCTAAGATTTCTTCATCATCATCATCAGCCTATAGCAGTCCAATGCTGGACATAGGCCTCTCCAATTGCACGCCATTCAGCTCGATTCTTGGCAACTCTCATCCAGCTGCTACCAGCCACCCTTCGAAGATCGTCACTCCACCTAGCCTGAGGGCGTCCTACCTTACGTTTGCCAATTCGCGGTCTCCACTCAAGAACACGTGTACCCAACGATCATCGGTTCTACAGCTGATATGGCCGACCCACTGCCACTTCAGCTTGCTAATTCTGTGAGCTATGTCGATAACTTTGGTTCTCTGCCGGATCACTTCGTTCCGGATTCGATCCCTCAGAGAGACTCCAAGCATAGCCCGCTCCATGGCTCGCTGAGCAACCTTAAATTTATGGACCAGCCGTACCGTGAGTGTCCACGTTTCGGCTCCGTAGGTCATAACAGGCAAGACGCACTGATTGAAGACCTTCGTCTTTTCGAGATTTCTTATGAGAACCAATTCTTTCTGTGTGTCCAAACTGTCTCAATACACTTTTCTTAATCCTTAAAACTACCCTCCTCTTTCACTCCACAACGCTTCCTAAAATCAACCCGTTAAGAAGGAGGATACCTTCATCATCATCACCATATCGGCTGATAATAATATGCTGAAGGCATCTTACTTATTAACAAGTTAACCTTGGAAAACTTTGAAAGGTACAGTAAATGATAAATTTTCGATGTCCTGTTAATTTTTGGTGAAAAATGACAGAAATAAATCTTTGAAATATATATAGTCTTTAAATGAATAAAACTTGATATTTTCCTTAAGAGGCCTGGGAACACGGCTCGCAACTACAAATCGAGATGTTTGCATTATTCAATTACAAGCACGTTGCGCTAGTGTGAGTGCCTGTTGGAGCGATATACACCTACAGTGAGCAATACTACCACACACACATTGACAATTATTGCTTGATACGATAGTACTACTAATTTTCGAAAATTTATGATAAATTTGGGTGTGTTCTGCAATACCAAAAATGATGAATGAAAACTTAATATTTTTCCATTTTTTTTTTCGATAATTTGTAATTTGATAATATAAGCCATGCTTCTGCAGAAACAATATTATAAATATTGTTGTTTTTAATATAAAAAAAAAATATGAAGACATGTCATTTACGCTGTAAAAATGTGCGAAATTGAATTCGTTTAAACTTCATTTTAGAAAAGTTTTTTGGAAAAAAAAAAAGATATAAGAGCCTAGATAAACACTGTCTAAATCCGAATAACAACATAACATGGTGGAAATATGCCCAAATTGCAAATGATTTAGGTATAACGTTTGTATGGACAATTCATACGTCGCCGCGTTCTTAATGATTGAAACCCCGACCCCCGCGCGTGTCTACGCCCGCACTCATCGACATTTGTACAGACAGAGCCGCATTCTATAGGCCAAAGAGCCACATGCGGCTCGCGAGCCGCGGTTTGCCGACCAGTGCTCTAGACGAATTGGCGATTTCAGACTTGTATTAATTTTAAGTCCCGGTTTTCTAACGACGTTTTTCTTCACCGATGTTAGTAATGTCCAAGATAAATTAATAAAATGATTTATTTTTTTACGAAATGCGGCCACCTCTCTGTACAGATACGGGGTGGCAGGGACATCGACGCGGAAACTGAAACCATGGATTCAGTACAATCATGATTCTGAACCCCTTGCGTTGAAATTTTTCGTCGATTTTTTTTTTTTAAATCAGCTGTTCCATACATTTTGACCGCGTAGCTATTGCACTTTTCTATGAAACAGCAGTTTTTTTTTAATAACCGACGAAAAATTTCAACGCAGGGTGGTTCAGAATCATTTGCTGAATCCATGGTTTCAGTTTTTCCATCCTGTATATTAAATCGACGCAAAATATTTTTGTTCCTCGTTTTATTCCTGGAACTAGTAAACTATACCGTTATTAAAATATAATACCAATCATATTTCGCCGTAAATTTTCCAATAAAGATAAATTAATTTGAAAATTTTACTTTGAGGAAAAGAGAGCTTAAAAAATACGAATGAATATAATTGAACGAATCAACTTTCCGCAAAAAAGATTTATATTAAAGGCTGTGTTGTCTCACTGCAGGGTAAAAGCCTCCCTTCCCTCTTTCCACTTTTCATTTTCATTGCGGGCCAATCCTTTAAGAAGGAGTTCAGCTCATCCCGCCATCTCTTTCTGGGCCTGCCGCGTAGTTGTTTCCTGCTATTTGGGATCCACTGAGTGGTAATTTTTGCGTATTGCTGCTCCAACATACGGCAGATGTGGCCAGCCCAGTTTCACTTTAGTCCAGCAACTGTGCGGCCAGCGTCTGCTATTTTTATTTTGGAACGAAGTATACCAACAAAGAGATTCTTTATTTAATGTTTTACAGTTATTGAGCAATTTAAAAAAAACACATGTTTTTAAATCTTTGTTAAAATTAATTGTTTAAAGATACTTCGCTATCCCCACAGCATTGTGACTGACTATTACGTTCCGTTTTGAAAATAAACGAGATTTTGAAATCTTTGCCACTTTACACACCTTCAGATAATATATCTACATTTTTTTTGTGGGTGGAAAATTATCAAATAACTTATCCCGCTCTGGGCGGAGCGGGAAGTCGTATCAGACTTACTGACTAAAATCCACCCGTGTTCCTTCAGTTGCCAGGGGCCATGGTATCCCTTTCGGACTTTCCCGCGACCCCGGTAAGCATCAGCCCTAGCGGACCCCGTCAGTTCTGCTGACACCTCTTTGAGGCGCGTGGAACACCGCGCCTTCGACCCGGGTCTGGTCCTTATTGGACGGCGAGCTACCCATTGCTCACCGTCCGCAAGCCCGCGCCTACGGTGGCCGGAAATCGGCCTGCGATTCTCGATAGATATTATAGGTACCTTACGCCCAAAGATTTCAATCGTTAGATTTTCCCTGACCGTACTACTCGTAAGTCGCGCGAAAAAGTGTCTATACTGAGTAGAGTGATTTCACACAATAATAATGGAGTTTCCATGACAATCAAGTCAAGTCTCAGCGACATTGTGTGTGTTACAAAACAAAAAAGATCTTTTGACGCAGCAGGGCGTATCTACGATTTTGCTTAAGCTTCATTTACAAGAGCAACAACTAATTTAAACATCAAACATTTCATCAAAAACTTGATACTCACAATATTTTTACACAAACATCCTGTAAATGAATAGAATCCCTTGAGACAGTCGCGTGCAACTAACAATTCTTTCGACTTTTACCTCGTAAATAAAGTTACCAACTTGGTCAGACGCGGCAAATTTATTAAAAGGAACAAATATAGCTAAGAAGTACAGTAATAAGATTTAGTAGTTCACTGTTAACATCTTAGCTAACTTGGGCGTCATTTACGTCCGCTCTAGTTAATGGGTCCTTTTGTAGAATGAAGTACGTGAGATCACTTCTTTGTTTGGATATAGGAAAAATGTCTTATAGATGTGTATTGACGGCTTGTATCTTGTACTTGTGACATATTTCTACTATTAAATGAGCAATATTTGTATATATATATTTATATTCACGTTCTCGAAATCGGCTCTAACGATTTCGATGAAGGTTGCAATATAGGGGTTTATGGGGGCGAAAAATCGATCTAGCTAGGTCTCATATCTGGCAAAATTGGTTTTCTCCATATTTTTACCCAAGCAAAGCTCGGTCGCACAAAGTTTAGAACAATATGGCTACCTTAGAATAATGACATGGCAGCATGGAATAAGTATGAAGTTTCCTATACTATTAAATGAGCATTCTCTATTTTCACCCGAGCAGAGCTCGGTCGCCCAGGTACCTTAACATAATACCTACGTTTAGGTAAGAGTTTTTTTCAGATAGTTAGCGGGACAAACGATACTTCCTTATAACTCAATGTTGCAGAGAATATGTTTTATTAAGGTAGCTCATCAAATGTAGCTAAGCCGTGCGGGTCGATCTTTAAGGTTAAGCAAGGCTTGCCGAGGTCGGTCCGTGGATGGGTAACCATCCATTACATACCGAGATCCCTCCGTGCCTCGGAAAACATGTTAAGCAGTTGGTCCTGGCTGTTATCCGTTGGTCTTTGGCAGCCGTTCCCATCAGTAAGTGGGTTGTGGAGATCAGATAGGCAATCTCTCAATGTAAAATACTGGTATTCCAAACAAAAGGTAAGTATATAAAATATTTCTTCATCAGCATCGCGTTTTGGCCAGCCATGATGTGATAAAATAAACTGATTGCGCTTGACCCCGTTTTTTGAAGGAAAAACTTATTTAGGCGCGTTGGGCATTTTTGAGATGGGAAAAAACAATTGAACTCGCGACACCGTTACCGACACCTCATTTATGTAAACGCGATTGTGCTCTTTGTTTATATTACATTAGTATTTTTACTTAAAGGTTTTGGAAGTTTTTTTTTTTACTACTGACCTTATTGGTGATGTTCTTCCGAAAGGCCAGGTGCGTAGTACTCGCGACCGGCGTGTGTGTATGACCAGATGTATGAACGTAAACGAGGCAAAAGGACTATGTAAAGATCGTACCAGGTGGCGTTCTGTAGTTTCTGCCTACCCCCATGGGAAGAAGGCGTGAGTTTATGTATGTATGTATGTTTTTTTTTTTTTTTGTAGACGCGATTGTTTTGTTTATTTAGATAAGGTTACGGACCAATGTTTTATACAAGTATTTTTCTTCCACCAAGTCTTGTTCAAGTTTTCACTTCTGTTGGCCCGGAGTGCCACTTTTTTATTTTTATAATTTGCTTCTCAATTTATCATTAGTAGGTTTTAGTTTCTTGTTTGATGTCATAACAAAATGAAATCGAAACCTTAGTATTTAACCTCTACCTTTGAAGCCCTCTAAGATGATTCTATGCTTATATTACGGAAGATTCTCTTCAGCCTACAGACACCAATATCCAAATCTACATAAATCTTCCTCAATAAAGACAAGATGTTCTCGCCGTAAAAAGTAACAGTACTCATTAAGAATAGATGTTAAAAACGTTTAAATCATCCCAAACGTTTGACGTAATCAAATAAAATCGCTGTCTGGATTAAAGGCTCCTTGGTTCTTGATTTAACATAATTTGTTCCAAGGAGATTTCCTTTTATTCTTTTCACTGAGTCACACTGATTTGTGACGTCAGTCTTTTAAAGTTAAGTCATTAAGCTTAATTGGATTTCGGATACTGTGGATGTGGTTTCATTTATACTGGATCAAATTAACAGACATGATTTGCTATCGATACCCGTGACGCCTGTGTAGTTGAGCTGGTTAATTTGTTTTGTCCTAAATCGTTTCAGCCAAAAGACGTCCACTGCTGGACATAGGCCTCCTTCAAGCACTGCCACTTCGACCGATTCTGTGCTTCTTGCATCCAGCGGATTCCCGCGGTCTCGACAAGGTCATCGGTCCATCTTGTGGGAGGCCTTCCTTTGCTATACAATATTTCGGTACGCGGTCGCCACTCCAGAACGTTTCCATCGGCCATCTGTTCTATGAGTGATGTGCCCTGCCCACTGCCACTTAAGTTTGTCAATTCTTCGGGCTATATCGGTTACCTTGGTTCTCTTACGGATCTCTTTATTTTTGATTCGATCATCAATTTATCCTTGTATATTTGGTAAACTCGCGATCACCTGTTGGTAATCGATGATGCGGTCATCAATAGTGCATGCTTACCTAGAAGTAAGCTATTCCCTCAATAATTGAAGACTCCCATGGCTTGTTAATGTTAATGCAATTTTGGTTTATCATATTGATTATCTAATTATGGTGATGATAGAATTTTAATCAGGCTATCCGAATTGCATATCAATTTATAATTTTGTTTTGTTAATGATTTCATTAAACGTATATTGAAATTCTATATCGTGACTATGATTCGGCCTTTGTGGGTTTGTGTTTTGAGTGCGAACATTTAGGACATATACAGTATGTATTAGAAAGGTGTGGTCGTATTTAAGGGTGTTTGGTGTTGAAACAACTTTCTCCATGAGATTAACATCGTCATCGCGTAAAAGTGATCAACTGTGCCCACCCTTGCACCCTTAAATACACCACACCTTACTGATACATGCCATATATCCAAAGTAGAATAGAACAACAGGTACAGGAAATCTTGGTGATGAAGCCACTCCGAAATATAAAACTTATCGTATGGAAACACAGTCATGCATAAAAAAAAAGTAATTGATCACTAAACTGATTCAAAAACAAATCAATGCTATTATGGAACAATTTAATTTACATTTTGAGTTGCTTTCATAACAAAAGGCTGTGGGTCCCCAAAGATAGTCGCGTTTTGAAGGGCGCGCGTTTTGGGGGACTGTCTTATATAATTTTGACGTTCAAAAAGTGCTGATTCTCAGCGAATTTTGAATAAAATACTTTGATTTACATTAAAAAAATCTTTCAGTTAAAACTGGTTCTTCTCGAAGCGAAAACTATAAAGCTTTGTCTTAATCAAAGGACGACTGAATATATTACTTTGAAATGTTATTCCAGTAGAAACAGCTCCGTCACTGTGGTTACAAGTGATTAATTAATCGATTGATTTATCGCTCGAGCCGTGAGTTTCTCGGATACAAATCAGGCCAGAATAAAACTGCTTTTCGGTGAGAAATAGAATAGATCTAATAAAGGGAATTTCGTAGTAGGTCAATTAAGGGAGTGTCAATTGGCAGTGCGAAATTAGGAAAGGTGGATTGATTTTTAGGGTTCCGTAGCCAAATGGCAAAAAACGTAACGTCCGTCCGTATGTCATAGCAACTTTTTTCCGAAACTATAAGAGCTATGCTGTTGAAACTTGGTAAGTAGATGTATTCTGTGAACTGCATTAAAATTTTTACACAAAAATAGAAAAAAAAAAACAATAAATTTTGGGGTTCCACATACTTAGAACTGAAACTCAAAAATTTTTTTTTCATCAAACTCATACGTGTGGAATATTGATGGATAGGTCTTTAAAAATGATATTGAGGTTTCTAATATCATTTTTTTCTAAACTGAATAGTTTGCGCGAGAGACACTTCCAAAGAGGTAAAATGTGTGTGTAACTTCTACAATAAGAGAATGATAAAACTAAAAAAAAAATATATGATGTACCATGTAAACTTCCACCGAAAATTGGTTTGAACGAAATCTAGTAAGTAGTTTTTTTTAATACGTCATAAATCGTAAACAGCAATTTACCTTTCATTCAATGTTACTTGCTGCTACGGAACCCTTCATGGGCGAGTCCGACTCGCATTTGGCCGCCTTTTTATTTTTATTTTGTTTTGTTTGCCTTCTGGCGGGACATAGTTTGGACCAAAATTTTTTTATATAAAATCTGTATAATTTGACCCAGTTTTCTCCAAATGAATTTGAATTTAAGATTTTTGATTTTTCCTAATAAACATCTCGATAAAATAAGACTTGGAATAGTACTAATATAAAACCACGGTACGACCGATGGTTCTCAGGTTAATATTGCTTTGATTTATAATTTTGGTCATTGAGGTATTCTATAACGAAATTATTTGAGATTATTAATAGATTTTGGATAAGAGTAAATATGACAGCACTAGAAGTCTTGTTGATAGTTAAATTATTTGAAGACTTTCGGTTTTCACTTTAGTACAGAGCGATATTACTTACTTCATAAATGATTTTATTTTGAAGTATCGGTATCGCAAGCACGATAGGTAAGATTTAATATATTAAAAAAAACAATTTTAATCGATACATCATCATCCGCCTTGCCTTTTCCCGAATATATTGAGGTCAGTTTCCAGTCTAACCGGATGCAGCTGAATACCAGTATTTTACATGGAGCGACTGCTATTATGACCTCCACAACCCAGTGAATGGATAATACGATACCCCTTAGTATGGCTAAGCGTATGCTGAGACGCAGGTAACACAGCACAGCACAGTTCAGATTTTGCAGGGTAGGACAGGCGAGGCAGACATAGGCCGCGAGCGCATGTTGCGACGCAGCTACACAGACACATTCGCGTCCTAGCTAGTACAAACAATCTGTTATTGAAACAAAATAATTAATCAGTGGTAAAAAACAAGTGACGACCTGCACGCGTCGCGCAGAAAACTTTTCCGGCTCTACAACGAGACGCAGAGCAGGACAGACATATGTCTGCGTCGCACTTGCTTACACCGCACCGTACGCAGCGTACATTCATGCATTACAAAATCTGCTCTGCCCTGTGCTGCGTAGACCTGCATCACCTGCGTCTCAGCATACGCTTAGCCTGTGACTGGTTGTCAAACTTTCGGGCTTACCTGACTACTCGTAATGACTGACAAAGATCAAACGTAACGTGTGTTTCTGAGGCATGAAAGGTTCTCGATATGCAACGGATGGTCACCAATCCACGGACTAACCTCGGCAAGCGTAGCTAAAACCTTCGAAAATTAAGTGTGGAAAATTAACAAATAACTTCTCCCGCTCTGGGTGGAGCGGGAGGGCGTGTCAGACTCTTACTGACTAAGATTCCTTCGGTTGCCCTGTTGCCGGGGGCCACGATCTTTCGGCTCGTATTCGCAGCCCCGGCAGGCATTGGCCCTAGCGGACTCCGTCAATTCTGCTGACATCTCTTTGAGGCGCGCGTGGATTACAACGCACCGTCGACCCGGGCTTGGTCCTTATCGGACAGTGAGCTACCCATTGCTCACCGTCCGCAAGCCCGCGCCTACGGTGGCCGGAAATCGGCTCGCGATTCCCGCCCCGGGCGTCTCCTCCTGCGGCGGTTAGGGGCGTGAGGGCGCGAAATTTGCCTCTCCCTCACGCGTTCCGCCTCCTCCTTTGCGAGGATTACCGCTTCGCAGAAGGAGGTGATGGCCTGCCGTTTTCTCTCGCTCCGTACCATGGCCTGAACCAGGGCCGGACGCGAGAGATCACCGCCGCCGATCGCCTCTACGAGAACACGGCGTTGCTCCGCCCAAGCCAGGCAGACCTCCACCGTATGCTCCACCATGTCCTCAGGCCGATCCACTCAATGGTGACACCCGGGCGTTTCCTCCCGCCTTATCCTGAACAGGAACTTCCCGAAGCAGCCATGTCCGGTGAGGACCGGCGTCAGGTGGAAGGCGAGGGTGCCGTGGCGCCCAGTGCTGGGTTGCGACAATCACACTCTCCATGACGCCATGAGATTCCGCCGGAGCTCTGTCCACTGTGCCGCAATTTCTTGCGGACTTTCGATCGACCTATGCGGCTTTTATAGTTTAGCCACAAGCCCCCGCATATTCAATCGATACGTTGGAGAAAATCCTTTTAGATTTTATCTTGATACTTACCTACTCTTTCCACACGTGAATATTCCATTCCCTATCCTTATCTCGCAAGCTAACCACGTAACCATTACGGCTTCAGTTTAAAGTAACAAAGTAAAATGTATTAAGGCGAATAGCTCCCGTGCATTAGCGGTGAAGGCGATAAATGTCCACTTGCCATCAGGGTGCACAGTGAGCGATACTGTAGTGTAGTCAGCAGAGTTTCAAGTAGATGGTACTTATTTTTTGTCGTGTAATATATGTAGTTGGAGTTATAAAGTCAAATGGATGAAAACACACACACAACACACTCAAAATGTTTTGTGGAATGGTTAATAAGTACCTAAGTGAAAAGATTATAGGTATTACCTACCATAATTATGTTGAAAATAAATCTGTAGAATTAGTTTTTGGGTTTGCTAATTACGAGACAAACAGATGTTTTCATCCTCATGTTTACTACTTATTTAGTTATTTATAGATTTTGAAATGATAATGATTTAGGATGATTTTGGATGATAAAACCAGAAATATGGAATTCATAAATTAGGGTCAAAACTCCCCGTATAGCTCAAGATTCTGATAAAATTTATCGTTTTTTTACTGAACAGGGATAACCAGCCAAATTTTTAGAAGAATGAAAATTAAGTTACCTAGTACAAAAATAATTTACATTGGTAGGTACCAACCAAAACATTCATGTCCTCCAACAAAATCGATAAATCTCAAACTTGTAAAGAAAAGATCGCCAATAAGTGATAGGCCCGTCACCTGTCACTGAGGGTCGGAACTCCGGCCAATGCGGGCGGACCCTAGTGTAATCCCCGCGATTTAACCGCCGGTTTGATCCCCTGATTCCGAACGCGAGGGGGTCGGTAATTAGTTCCTTGTTTGACTGATGAAATTCTTCAGTGTTAAGGAAGGTGAGGGAGATAGTGAGAAGTAGGAACGTTTTGTATTTATAAATGGGATTCAGGGTTGAAGGTAAATGTTTGGTACCTATTTTGTTGTTATTTTAATTATCAGTAACAGGGCTTTAATATGCCATAACGAAATTTATAAATACATTATTGAATTCTAGGAATAGAACATCAATTCACCATAAAAATATTATTCTTATTTATTTTCGTCGAGCGTGCACCAACGCCATTGAATATTTGTTGACAAACTCATCAGAATGGTGAGCTGCTGTGGTCAAACGTGCACATTAATTTGAAACATGTAAGAGATTAAACTGCCATGTCCCAGTTTTACCCCCCCATGCCCGGTTTTGGACCAATTACCCCACTATGGTGAGTCACAATCTGTAAGTATGATACAACGAGATTTATTAATAGTGGCCCAAATATCTATAATTTGCAGAGATGACGCCCTACAAAGCCGATTTTTTTTCTATAAGTTGATGGGTTTCTGGGTTCTGAATTCAATTTAGTATTTAATTAATATCGTTTCGTTTTTTCTGTCTTATTGGTACCAACTAATGTTGTCTTCCCTACGATGTAACCGCCAATTTAATCCCCTGATTCCGAACGCGGATCGGTAATTAGTTCCTAGTTGTTTGACTGATGAAATTCTACAGTGTTAAGGAAGGTGAGGGAGATAGTGAGAAGTAGGAACGTTTTATTTTAATGGAATCGGGTAGGATCGAGGGAAATGCGCAATTCTGTTTTTATCTGGTATTTGTTTATTATTACCTCTGTGTAACATTTACGTTTTTATTTTCTCATCATCAAAATTCTTTCGTTGTTTCTCATATAGACACAAACTATGTCAATAGGCTTACGCAGTGTTTAAAATATTAGTCAAATAGCTAGCTAGCAGCGAGTTAGCGAGGCTAACTGTCCAGGTTACATGTACATAAGTATAAACGGCCGCGACTTACGAGTTTTAGGTCGTAGGTTCGAACCAGGGATGTTATGGATATGAAATTTCGGATCTGGATTCGGATACGGATATAGAAATGATATTATACCGGTTTCGGATACGGTTATGGATATGAGATTATTTCGGATTATCCGTTAGTTTCGGATAGTTTCGGTTACAGATTACTACATTTTTAAGAAATTGTAATGTTATAATATTATCCCGCAATGACTGACTAGTAACTAAGCAATAATAAACAACAAGTGATGCGCGCGGCTAGTGTATCGGCTCCGATGGGCAAAAAACCTGTCATAATGTGTCTCATTTAGACACCCCCCCAACCCGAAATTATCCGAAACGTTTATAATGGAATCGGTTACGGTTACGGATAGATTTTCATTTCGGATATCAGATAGTTTCGGTCGCGGTTACGGAGCTCATTAACATCCCTGGTTCGAATCCAGACAGGAGCTTTACTTTGTGTAAATATTTCATCATCGCTGCTCTCAAAAGTGTGAAGGAAAACATCGTGAGGAAACCGGCATGTTCTAGAACCAAAAATTCGAAAACATGTGACATCTACCAACTTGAAAGGATAAACAATGACATGAATATTTACTTTTAAAGTATTTTTTTATTTTAATTATTGTGAATGTGAAGACTATGTGGGTCATTCCTTTTTGTTTTGTTTTTAATTTTTTCTCAGTTAGTTCTAATCATGGTCTGACAGTTTAAGTAATTTAAGAGGCCTACCCAAATGTCCTTTTTTTGGTATTGTTCGTCGAATCGTTGAGCTCCTTAAATTCTGAGTTGAGCTGACTTCGTGCACTGACTGGACAGGCCCTCTCAATCTGTATGGTGCTTTCCTCAAAAGACCACTTCCGACACCAATCCACATGGCCTTCACATGATCTGACCAAGATTATGTCTGGACTTTAAAAGAGACTGCGACCTCTGAGTTTGTTTCGGCCTTTCTTCTCAGAGTAGTCAGATAGGAAACGCCGACCTCATCTAGTTTTGAAATATGATTGACGTGTAAAAGTGTTTGTACAAACCTACTTACAGAAATAAAATCATTTATCATTTAACCCGTAATGGGCCCGTGTGGTGGATTACGACCCACTCCTTCTCACCGAGAGGAGACTTTTGTCCCAGCAGTGGGAATATTACAGGCTGATTATGGTATAGTATTGTTACTCATGGAAACATTAAAAAGCTCAGTTTCTAATTACGGTTTACATAGATTATGTGTAGGCTTCTTTGATAAATGTTCTAATGAGTGTTATCACACTGAGAGATTATTAATTAGGTACTATTCAAAAACATGTTTACTTCGATTGAGACATTCGCTGGAGACAAGACCAACTTACCGATAACTCATTAATTTAACTAAGAATACTAGTTAATAACATACCTAAATTAATCACAGTGACCAAACACAAGTTTTCTATTTAATACAACCATTAGCATTATTATACAAAGCATTTACTCCGCACTCCGCAAAGGCATAATTACTATTTCTATGAAATCCAGTCCTAAATATACCGCTAACATAATTAATATTCACAGAGTCTAAGACACAGACGAAATAAACGTGACAGGAGCGATCACTCACAAGTACGCAGACTGTTGTAGCTTTTACACTAATGACACAGAGTAACATCTGACAGAATACCCACTTTTTATAACAAACAAAAATAAAATAACCTGGTATATAAGACACTTGAAGCTTAATTTATTGGAGTGCATTGAAAGACACTCTATAAGTGACAGAACTTGAAGTGTGTCAAGTGTTTCTTTGTCAATCAGCTACCAATCTTGTTGATTGGTCATCCTTTTACATTTGAATAAGCTAGGTAAATATCATGTGCTGGCACAAGAGTAAAGGGAATGTGTAACTACTTTTCTGCACATATTCAAATTATAAGAAGATAGCAGAAACATTATCATATTAAACTAAAACCTTTACTAGATGAAAACCTTTGTTTATTACATAAACAGATCATTTATTATAAGAAACAAGTCGTGTGCCCGATGCAATTTTTAAAGTGAAACTTTTATTACATCGTCTCAAACTTTTTCGTCTGTGTGTTGCATGTCGTGTGACGGTCGGCCGTGGAGTAGGGATTAAGTGAAAGGCGCTCGTCAGAGCAGCCAAAGCTAATATGGCGGCGCCTATAGAAGTTTCACTTTTACCGTGGTTTCATAAAACCACACAATCCTTTTTTATTTTTCTCCTATTTAACCACTTTAGGGGATCTTTTTTGTGCCTGCCCTCTTTCCCTATTTAAGGAAATCTGGTAAAAAAAATATCTGGCATTGAATTAATTTAAGATTTTTATCAAGTAGAAGATGTAGGGTGGAGCAGCACTATCAGTTCTTACCTTTTAAACTAACAATACCAATATAATATTATAAACTAACAGAAAATACTCGCAGTTGCAAATTGCCAGTGACATATTTTTCTTCAGCGCCATATTTGTGCTGACGCTTGAATTGAACTTCTACATCTATTATACTCTGTGAAAATAAGATTACATAGAGATAGAAACCAGAACTATTCACCAAACCATTGCTAGGTAATACGGCCATATTGCATCCTCATTGTAAGTGATAGAGCGAGATAGAAATCTACATACTATTACAATTTGTGCAGGATAGAATGAGACAGCATTGCTCTTAAGTTTGAATTGTGAATTCACGATGATGCTCACAGTTCCCCATGTATTGCAATCCTTTTCAAGATGAAGGATTTCATAATAAAGTTTTATAATTAATTATTTTGATGGTTTGTAATCAGTTCTTGAGTTATTTTATGAGCCACCTTCGCGTGTGAATCGTAAATATTTTATTACAGTAATTTCGAAAATTTCATGATCGTATAATAAAACCAACATTTTACTTTGATAGTTAAAATTCTTGTTTTATTAAACAAATACTTAGTTTTATAATCATAACTTTTCAATTGGTTGATATTTAATATGAACATAATTTATGGGGCACTCCGCACTATAAAACTTACGAATTCTTTTCTCGAGTCAGCATCGGCTCTACGAGAACAACTAATTAAGGGGAATATCATCAATGGAACTAAACATGATCAGCATATCTAAACCGCGTTCAAGAGCTATAAGTGTCATCAATGCTGTTGAACGCGGTTAGACGAACTGATCGCGTTCCGTTTCATGACTAAATTCGCCCTTAAACTACGTTAAAAAAATTGCCAGCCAGTAACATCGGAACGGGATTGATAGTGACTGTCCAGCCGATGTATTCTGTAAATATCTCACCGTGATAACCTATGTGAAGTGAGCTGTCAATAGTGTCAATTCCTAGGATAAGTCTATCTATACTGTGAAAATCTCACCGTGACAACTTAGGTGAAGTGAGCTGTCATTCCACTTGATGCTAAGGATTGGCACTGTTGTCTCCTCACTTCGAGCTCACTTCACCTAAGTTTTCACCGTGAGTTTTTTACAGAATAGATAGAAAAAATTGACACTATTGGCAGCTCACTTCACCTAAGATATCACGGTGAGATTTTTACAGAATAGCACTACAGGTTGCGTCGGGCGTAGGTACATCTAAGTATCACCTCACTTAACCATCCTCCTTTTCTTAGCCTAATTTATTTATGGTCCACACAAGTGTGTCTTCTTGTTCCCATATCTCTCAGCTGTCATTTCAGTATTAAGATCAGCAGTGCTATTCAGTAAAAATCTCACCGTGAACGCTTAGGTGAAGTAATCTTGAAAATGAGCTGTCAACAGTGTGAATAGCACTGCTGGTCACACTGAAGGTATGATTCCAAACAACGCCGCACGCGGATTGCTGCCGCATCACTACTTATCCCCATATATCTTTATATATATAATTCTTCTATGAGTGTGTATGTCACTGAGCTTCTCTCAAACGACTGGACCGATTTTGATGAAATTTTTTGTGTGTGTTCAAGGGGATCTGGGAATGGTTTAGATTCACAATCGGACCCGATAGGTGGCGGTATTCGGTCAGGACAACGTCTATCAGGTCCGCTAGTTTTCTATAGATTTTTAAGAGATAACATTCCGAGTACGGCAGCAATGCCGACATTGCTGCGCGTCACAAGACAGTAGAGACCAGCAATGCCACGTGCGGCGTTTTTCGGAATCATACCTTAAGGCGAATCCCGCGACGTCGATAGTTTTAATGATTAACAAGTCACGCAGCTATTCACGCCAATTTGAACACCTCCTTACAAGTTAGTCCCCCACTAACTTGTAAGGAGGTGTTCAAATTGGCGTGAATACTTGCGTGACTTCCTAATCAGTAGTGGTGGCTCAGTGGTAACGGCCGCGATTTACGAGTTGTAGGTCATGGATGCGATCCCAAGCACTTAAAGGAGATGTCCGCTTTTTGTAGGGACGTTGGTTTTTTATTCCAAGAAAAATCGAACCAGCATCAAACTACATCTAAATAAAAACGATGAAATATGGAACTAGGAACCACTGAAATAATATTTTTAGACCCCTCCATTAATGAGAAAAATTATAAACTATTTAAAAGTACAGACGCCAGCACATCAAGCTACCCGAAACTGTCAGATTTTCTCAATCAACTTTGAACCTTAAACGTCAGCGATAAAGTTGAAAATCTATTAAATAAATTTGACAGACTGTAGTAGCTTGATGTGCTGGCGTCTGTACAAATATTTTATTTGTTGATGGCAACTATGACAAATAAGACATAAATTGACACATAATACTGTCATTACTGTCAATCAATTGACAGTGATGACAGTAACATGTGTCAGTTTTGACAAGTTTACTATTTGAATATGTCAACCAGTCTTGCCAAGGGGTATCGTGTTACCTAGTCACTAGGTTGTGGAGGTCAGATAGGCAGTCGCTCCATGTAAAATACTGGTATTCAGCTGCATCCGGTTAGACTGGAAGCCGACCCCAACATAGTTGGGAAAAGGCTAGGCAGATGATAACTATTTGAATATGTCAATATGACATAAATTGACACATAGTACTGTCATTACTGTCAATGAATTGACAGTAATGACAATAACCTGTGTCAATTTTGACAAGTTTACTATTTTATAGGGTGTGTTCACTATATTATCCTAGATAATTAGAATGGTTTGTTTGTTTTAGGAGTAAATTCTTACTAAAATAAAAAAGATTTTTCTCAAAATTGGAGGTCTTTAAAAATGTATGATATAGTTAGAACCACTAGTTTTTGGGATGTTTATTCAAATATATTTAACTTATCCTGGTTAGAATGATTGAATAATAAAAAACCATTTTAGGACATGTCCTTTGTATCAAAAATATTTTCGTCACCAATGTTCTCAAAACGGTGAACGGAAACATCGTGAGGAAACCTGCATATCCTATAAAAATTCAAAGACATGTGACATCCACCGTGATCCACCAAACTACATTGGGCCCGCGTGTTGGATTATGGCACATTCCAGAGAAGACGCCTGTGTCCCAGCAGTGGGAACATTATGGGCTGACTATGCTTATGCTTACAAGTTAGCTGATACAATCGAACGAGAGAATTCCGTCTCGCACCCCGCGTGGAATTCACTCCACTTAAGCACTCGTTTACTTTTTACTTAAGAGCGTTTATTCTGAAAGTGGGCAACGTCGCAAATAGATGTGAAATATTTCGCTGTTTTGGTTAATTTGGCAATATTACTGTTTGGAAATAAGAAATGTGGCTAACTAGTGAACTAGAATATTAATAATGAATTGCACTGAATTTGATGTTGTAACCGGTTTAAGTGTGAAAAAGGCATTTGGAAAGTTTCCAAATACTTTTTTTACATCAAAAACTAAATATTCGGTGTTGCGATATTAATGATTGTATTTCATTATCAATATTTTAGTTCCCTAGTTAGCCACATTTCTTAATTCCAAACAGTAACATTGCCAAATGAATAAAAACAGGTAAATATTTGACAGCTATTTACGACGTTGTCAACTTTTAGGATAAACACTCTTAATTTATAGTATAAAAAAACATTAATTACCTCAACAGCTAATATATTCAATCGCTCACCCATCAATGAACTAACACTGTACCTCCCACACAGTAACGCGGTGCAGCAATATACCTTAATCTAGTGCGATGCACGAAAGAACATCTTTTACCAGTGAAAATAACTTTAAATCTTTTACAGAAGAGAAACTCACCATTAATAGAAAAGAATAGAATATTTCATTGCCATAATGATCCTTATGATACTCTCTAATCATTACGCCTGTATAATATACTACGATATAATTGAAATAATATTCATTATGATCAGCACTATAAAAAACTAATCTATATGCATTATGAATTAAAGTCGGTTTTCGCGTCTCTCTGTGTGATCGCGTTGTTCATCTAAACTTCACAACGCATTCTGATAAAGTTTTCACTCTTATTTAGAGAATTTATTTTGGAAGGTTTATGTCATCATCATCATTTGCCTAGCCTTTTCCCAACTAGGTTGGGGTCGGCTTCCAGTCTAACCGGATGCAGCTGAATATCAGTATTTTACATTGAGCGACTGCCTATCTGACCTCCACAACCCAGTAACTGAGAAGCACAATACCTCTTGGTAAGACTGGTTGTCATACTTTCGAGCTTCTGCCGACCCGTAACAACTGTCAAAGAGCTACAAATGACAGCCGGGACCAACAGGTTAACGTGCTTTCCGAGGCAAGGAGGGGTCTTGGTAAGTAAAGATGGTCACCCACCCGCGGACCAAAGGCTGCGAGCGTAACTTAACTTGATCGATCGACCCGTGCGGCTTTTACCACTTAGCCACAAGCGAAAGGTTTATGTGTATACATTAATATTTAGCTCAGAAATAGCATGAACATCTCGATGTTTTGTCAGGTCTTAAGAGGAAATGCGGGTGTTCTTTTCTCCATAGAAACGCTTTCGCCGGTTTTCTTTCTGATGTATGACCTCAAAGCAATGATTTTTTTACAGTAAAATAAATATCAACTACTTGTATGTCCCTATGTTTTCCTTTTTGATGATACGTTATCTTAGTAAGAACTAGAACCCTCAAAAAATGCTCAAAATTTCCTATTTAGACCGTTGTCATCAGAGGTCTAGTGCACAAATTTGAAAAAAGAAAAACGTAGGGACACAGAATATATCTTTTTAAATCAGTTTATGAAATATCTTTTATATTGGTCCAATATTGGAGGAGGAAATAAGCAAGAGCCAAACCTCGAATTATGACTCACGCTATTCAGTCGGATCCTCAGCTGTCCTTATCGCACGATTAGCGGCCGAACGCCGACTGCAAGCAACAGCGATAGTTACTTCAAATACCTAATTTTCTAAAGTTTCTTCGCCCGCATTTCTTCAAGGGCGTGATGGTAGCAACATCATAGATAGAGAGTAAATTTTATGTATAATTGTATGAGAGCGGCATTTTATCAAGCTAACAAAGAACTGGAAAAATACATTAATTATCTCAAGAGCTAATTTATTTAATCGCCCACACGTCAATGTAACCAACAATGCACGTCCCACACAGGAACGCGGTGCAGCAATACACTATAATCTAGTGCTACGGACGTAGACGAAGCTCCGTCATTAAGCCAGCTCGCTTGCCTGACAAACTGTTTGTTTTACCGCTAAGATATACGACAAAGAACATCTTTTACGAAGGGAAAGTTGGTTTAAATGTTGTTAAGAAGGGATAATTGTAATGTAACTTTACTCCTGTATTCAATGAGGGTAAACTTGTAGTTCATACAATCATATTTAATCAGTTATGTTATTAACCTCATGTTATATAGGCACTTATATATCTGGGCTGGGAAAATCCAAAAACACTTTGCACCATCAAAATAAAGCACAGAACCCCATGATCAGCATTTAGCTAGCTGATGTCTACGATGATACTGAAAACCTTATCACTAATCTCACGTAGTGGATAGACTCGGAGTACACACACACACATTCACACACCTAAACCTTCATTCACACACGTACATCTACACATCCAACACACATATCACCATACATGTCTAACCTCATTTTATTCTAAAAAAGTATTTTTTTATTATTAATAATTTAATAAAATAAAAATAAAACAATTTTTTTTGGCTGTTTTTCATTTTATTCCAATTATCTTTTCATTATTTTAAAAATCACTTAATTACATTTAATCTAAGCCTTCTCATGTTTGTCCATGTAACTGAACAAACCTCGACCGCTGTCATACAGGATGTCCTAGTTCAGGGGTCGAGACCTCATTGATGTAATGTGTACTGAAGTTTTGGAAATAAATTACTATAAATTACTGTTTGTGCTTCTTCTTCTTTTTGAGTCGATGGGACAATCTACCTCTCATCTCAATAGCAGTGATAGCCTAGTGGTGTGACCGTCGAACTGCCAAGTCATAGGTCTCGATTACGAACCCAATGCACGAACCTCTGACTTTTCGGATTCATGTGCGTATTGTATAATTATCACTTGCTTCAATAACGGTGAAGGAAAACATCGTGAGGAAACCGGTATGCCTGAGAGATATTTCTCGACGGCATGTGCAGTCAAGTCTGACACCAGGTTAGTCACTTACCACACAAAAAAGAAAAAACCTCATCATCTTCCTCACCTTTCCCCAACAATGCTTAGGTCGGCTTCTAGCCTTCCCTGATGCAGCTGTACCAGTATTTTACACGGAACGACTGCCTATCTAACCTCTACAACTCAGAAACTGGATTCTTACAATACGATACCACTAGGTAAAACTGGTTGTCAGATTCTCGGGATTCTGTGGAAAAAATTTACAGTGTTAAAATTAGTTTACAAATCTGATATTACTCTGTTTGATCTAGAAATATATCAAGCGATTATAAAATGATAATTTCACAAGACACATTAAAAAATAGTTGACCTGAAACGACTATAATAGATAGATAGAATATTCTTTATTATGTACACCATAAAAATTACAGACATAAATTAAGAAATTAAAATAATGATAAAAAACACAATAATGATAATTGTTAGGATTGTTAGGAGGTTCCTCTCTCCTGAAAGAGGTACCTCCTAACAATCCTGAGCTCCTGAGCCCTGACTACCGGTGGCTTGGATCCTGTTCCTGACACCGGTGGGCTACAATTTTTTATTTCTTCAAAAGTTTTTTTTTTAAAGAATATTTAAAAATGTAAATAATATGTTTAAAAATGATATAAAGGAATACAATTTTAGGGGCATGAAGAACAGGGTGTAAAGTTCTGGCGGGCAACTGCCCATCGGTTTGAAGTTGAAATCGTGTATCTATGTTGATCGCTCGGTAAACTCTAACTGCGCGATACAGGATTTGTGTGACGTCATGTCTATGATGCGTAGTTCGTATGTGGCGGTGTAACCGCTACACAATAATGATAATAATGATGAATAATAATGTACTTAAATAAAATGAGTTGGGCTCTGCAGATTGCCACGTTAATTTCAAAGTCGATTGGAACCGCTAGACCAACAGGACTAAAAAGATTACTCTAAGAAAATATAATTAAGTATTTATATTTTTCCATAGCATTTTAGACCATCTACAAATAACGAGCAACATAATCGCGCAACTGTTGAGTCGCTAAATGAAATCGTATAAAACCACTAATTCGGGATTTTGTAGATTTGCGGTTTTAATGCCCTGGCTGAAATGGAAAGTGAAATAAAACTGAAAGGATTATGCTGTTAATGTAGATGACTATCAAAATCTGGTAACAGTATTGTAGTATTTTGAAATAATTGAATGGTGAGCTAGATAATATTAAAGCACAGTTCCAATGTACCCAGTTTAATCTGAGTCAATATAGCACTACAGTAATTCTACGCTTTACGCGAGGGATGCGTTCCGGACAAAATCGCGTTGTGCGAAATTCGCGAATAACGGGGTATGATGAAATATCAAGGTACATAGATAATTAAAGATCTTTTATTGCAAAAAGTAAACAGAATCAGCCTAATAATTGTGACAGAAAAGTTTTTACTTACTTTTAATCCTTAGAATTACATGAGAAATCCTTAATATTATAAATGCGAACGTAAGTTTGTTTGTTACGCCTTCACGCTAAAACGGCTGAACGGATTTGGATGAAATTTGGCACATATATAGATAAAAGAACATAGTATACTTTTTTTTCCCCACGGGATCGAGACTTATGCGGGTGAAACCGCGGGGCGCAGCTAGTCTTATATATAAAATTCTCGTGTCACAATGTTAGTTACCTTACTCCTCCGAAACGGCTTTACTGATTTTTACCAAATTTTATATGCATATTCAGTAGGTCTGAGAATCGGCTACTATTTATTTTTCATACCCCTAAGTGATAAGGGTTGTCCACCCTAAACAAATAATTGGCAAAACAACGTTTGCCGGGGTCAGCTAGTATTTATCTAATATTTTTTGAGTAGCTTTTTATTTGCGTTCTTGCAAAAGTCTTTCGTACCAAACAACTCTGTTTTATATTGCTTGCCGAACACTTATAATGTGATTAATATCACTGTCTGATAATTGACCAATCAATGCATCGGTATAAAGCGAGGCATATTAGCGCGAAATTTGAAATTAGCGTAAAACCGAAACCGCGCCCAACGGAGTCGCGTAAAGCGGGGTGTAACTGAATTTATTTATATGACTAAGGATCCTTTTAAAATAAAAAAAATAGTTTAAGGAATATTTATTATCACTTTAAACCAGAGATTTGAAGTAGAAATGGCACGAAAAAAAAAGAATGCAGTAAAACATAAGTTGTTAAGTCTTGTAGCTGTTGCTACGACGTAGCATGACGTCACGGCTACGAAAGCTACGTCAGCTACTTAGTTACGTAGCTAGTCATCACATCATCTGCCTAGCCTTTTCCCAACTATGTTGAGGTCGGCTTCCAGTCTAACCGGATGCAGCTAAATACTAGTATTTTACATGGAGCGACTGCCTATCTGACCTCCACAACCTACTTACTAGGTAACACGATATCCCTTGGTAAGACTGGTTGTCAGACTTTTGGGCTTCTAACTACCCGTAACGACTGTCAAAGATCTACAACTGACAACCGGGACCAACGGCTTAACGTGCTTTTCGAGGCACGGAGGGGTCTCGGTATGTAAAGATCGTTACCCATCCACGGACCAATCGCGGCAAGCGTAGCTTAACCTGATCGATCGACCCGTGCGGCTGTTATTACTTAGCCACAAGCCCCTAGTGCGTAGTTACGTAGCTAGTGTCGTAGCAAATAATCGTACTCATCATTGTTGTAAGGACAAGTTCAGTGGAACTGTATCCCACTCTGTATTCTAAGAGCTACCTTTATATTCTGTCATATTCCATAAAACCGTGAAAATTCCAATAAAATGTTGTTTTTGTATTCACAGTAGACAGTAGACATTACGCCTAAAGACGTAACAAAAATAAAAACAGTTTTCTCTACTCTCTAATAAGTATTCTGGGTGTTGTCTGCTTCTATTCAATAAAACGATCGAACGACTTCGAGTAAATTCACTTTTACTTTATTTATTTCTTGAGATACATTTATTTTTCTACCTACACTACTTTGATTTGTAAACGAAGTCTATTTAACATTATTGTACAAATTAAATTGACTTGACTGACAGATCTTGACAGAAGAACATTTCAATGAAATGTAATTTCCAAATAACAGGATCAGACATCGAGAAAATAATGAAGCCTCAAATGTATTTTTATCTACATAGTAATCATTTCTTAGAAATATCTACACACGTGTACGTTCAAGAAAATAATAGGCATGGATACAGAATCATTCTACCAAAACAGGTACCCTGTTACGCCCACAGGCATAACTCTTGTACTTTATATGTATGAAGTACACAGTAAAATTTCACCGAAATTGTATAGTAGACAGGTATTAATAGTAATAATATCAGGCTGTAATTTGCCAATATTAAAAGAATGAACATGATCGCTGTTTTCAATTTCAGAACATTAAATCTAGGTAGGAAGAAGAGGGGAGGAATGGATGGGGAATGGGTTTGAACCCAAGCAGGCGCTTTACTTTGTGCAATTTATTTCATCACCACTGCTCTCAAAACGGTGAAGGAAAACATTGTGAGAAAACCGGCATGTCATAGAACCAAAAATTTGAAGACATGTGTGAACCATCCACCAATAAGCAGTTGGTCTGCGTGGTGGTGTGCCCACGATCACAGAGAGGAGGCCTGTGTCCCAACAGTGGGATCACAAAAATTATCCACAACATCAAAATATCAATGCAAACACACGTTACATAATTACCTATTAACATTGACCCATCAACACACAGAGGATCTTCTTTTAGGCAACCTTTACAGTTAAAGTTAAATATAAAACTAATTCCAAATTTCAACACACAACACACACTCACATTCATACACAAACACTTACATTCAACACACATACACAACTCAATCACACATTAACGCCATACCTTCACTTCTTTTGAATTGTAAAATTATACCCTTCATTTTATTTTTTATATTTTGCGATGTTTAGTAGTTGTCCTAGAGCTGTAATATTTCTGGTCAGAGGGACACTGATCTTATAAGATACAGGTACCAACATAGTTTAGAGGTCAGGGTTTCAATGTGTGTAGGCGCGGGCTTGCGGACGGTGAGCAATGGGTAGCTCGCCGTCCGATAAGGACCAAGCCCGGGTCGACGGCGCGTTGTGTTCCACGCGCGCCTCAAAGAGATGTCAGCAGAATTGACGGGGTCCGCTAGGGCCAATGCCTGCCGGGGGTTCGAAGAAAACCGATAGGGAAATCGTGGCCCCCTGGCAACACGGCAACTGAAGGAACACGGGTGGGTTTTAGTCAGTAAGAGTCTGACACTGCCCTCCCGCTCCGCCCAGAGCGGGAGAAGTTATTTGATGATTTCACACCCAAAAAAAAAAAAGGGTTTCAATGTATTACTACCTAGCATATGCCATAGCCTCTCGATGTATGTACTTCTACTATACCATTGTAATAGTTATTTTAGGCTTAATTCTATACAGATTTATTTATTTATTCATCATTATAGGCTGATTATGCTAAATATAGGTTAATTCCATCAGTCACCACCATATTTCCAAATAAATTATTTAAATTTTGGATTAGAATTCCTTTTCGATGTTTTCTTGTACCCAAATGTGCGCAAAAATGGAAAATGGTATTTCATAGATAACAAAATATTATGAAACCGTCTATGAGAAAAACGTCAATATACAAAAAAGAAAAATGTTTTCCGAAATTAATACTGTCTTTAAACTTCTCTCTTCTCTACTTTCTCAACAAAAACATATGAGTTACTACATTCAATTATTGTCTTGTCAACACTATATAAAACGAAAGAAGTGACTACACAAATATATAAGACAGATATAATTTTGCAAGCACGACCCAGCGACTATATTGGGACAAAAAATCAGTCACAGAGATATTGCCATAAGAAAATATTATACGACTCTAAGAAAGGGTGGTTTTTATTAGCTGCATTATTCGGAATCAGTGATGAGTGTGGTTCAGATGTCTCCTTTATTTACGAATAATCTTCTATTTACGAATAAAACCTCTATTTTTGTGGTATATTTGTAAGCTTTGTTACTCTGCTTTCTTTGATGTTGCTATCGAATAATTTAGTTGGTTTTGTTCAGTGGATTTAGGTTTAGAAGCTTTATCGTTGGTTAGGTTTTATGTAATAAGAATTGGGATCTATTCTTTATGCTAGATTTTTTCAGCTTTTCTCGTTGGTTTCCAAAATACAAGCTTGACTTAATTTGGGAGTTGGTATATTATCATTTATTATTGTTGGAGCAGTGGTGGCCCAGTGGTAACGGCCGCGACTTACGAGTTGTAGGTTGTAGGTTCGAACCCAGACAGGCTCTTTACTTTGTGTAAATTATTTCATCACCACTACTATCAAAACGGTGAAGGAAAACATCGTGAGGAAACCGGTATATCCTAGAACCGAAAATTCGAAGACATGTGACATCCACCAACCCGAACTGGGCCCGCGTGGTGGATTACGGCCCACTCCCTCTCATAAAGAGGAGGCCTGTGTCCCAGCAGTGGGAACATTTACAGGCTGATGATAATGATAATTGTATAACCATTAAACAACTAAATAAATTTTACTTCATAGATTAAGTTTTTGTTGTACTTTGAGAGTGAAATAAATTTTTATTATCATATTACACGTATTCTTTTAATTTGGAGCAAAGCACTAGGAAATACAACCTTGAGACACAGGACTTGCAATCTTAACTTGACCATCTACAAGGGAAACTTAGTTAATCTTAAATACAACTGAACTACAGTGAACAAAATGAAGTTGGACTTAATCGTCTGAATTCACCTAAAACTTAGAATGTTTGATGCTTGTTTCTTCTCTGTTCATGTTAATAAAAAAAAGAAGAAAGAAAAATAAACAGTGGCAATCCGGGAGTGCCGACAGAAGTGAAAACTTGAACAAGATCGCCGTGGAGGAAGAAAAATACTTGTATAGAACATTGGTCCGTAACCTTATCTAAATAAAGAGCACAATCGCGTTTACAAAAATGAGGTTTCGGTAACGGTGTCGAGAGTTCAATTGTTTTTTTCCATTTCAAAAATGTCCAACGTGCCTAAAGAAGTTTTCGTATTAACCACACACAATGAAGGGTTCTTCTGTGCTTCAAATTAACGTTTTCCGGGCTTTTTTCTTGATTTGTGCTGTGAGGCCTTGCTTCTTGCGAATTTCGGGTACCTACCTATAGGTTTTGATTTAATTGCGAGTATCAAAATATGGCGCATAAATGGCCGTATTTTTTATTGCGTTGACTTAGAAATTTGATTTTTTTTAGAACTCCTAGGGACCGTAAACTTTCATATTTGATATTAATTTCAACAAACTCCATGAGTTCCTGAGAAAAAGCATCTTGACAGACAGACGGACGGACGGACAATGAAATGATCTTATAAGAGTTATGTTTTTCCTTATAAAACCCTAAAAATAGTATTTTCTGTAGTAGGACAATTTTATTATTATTTTATCTTTGAAGTCTGTTTTGCGTCCTAGCAGAACCTAACCTAACAAATTGGATACTGCAGCATATTTTCAAAGAGTTAATCAAATTGCTGCATTGCTCAGTTTGCGATTTTCCGTATCTAATTTATCTCAGCTTCTTTAGTTTATCTATCTTGCTTCAAGGCGCTGCAGTCTCTTTGATTCAAAAAACCGTCTGCCTTTATTTAAAGTCGTTGGTTTTTTACAAAAAATATCTTCTATCTTCGGAAATACAAACGTGCTATGTTGAGATCTATGCTATTACAACCATGAAAGTACTTGCCTATTTCGTATTACCAATTTACCATGTTTACAAAATTATAGATTAACAATGTAATTCCAAAAACTTTGCAATACTTTTAAGTGACAAATGACGATCTAAGACCGGAGTAGGTAATCCAATAAAGAAAAAAATCATAAAAACGCGCAATGATATGTGAACTTAATACAAAAGCGCTGTCGTACAAAACTTTGAAGCATTGCCTCTGTGGTTACAATGTGGCGCGGCGTTCGTGGAAACACGAAGATTACCGAAGCGCATACCTTTTCTGGTTTACCTGTAGGTATGTGGGTTAAAATAAGTGACTAGTAAGGTTTGTTTTTAACCCCGTAGACTAATTTGACAGGTGCAAATGCCAAATTCCAAATTCCAAATTGAAATATATAAACAAAAATCATTTGAAATGTCAAATTAGTCTACGGGATTAAAAACGAACTTTATGGGATGTCGAAAATTAAGTCGTATGGAAGTTATTTCATGTGTGGGTACTTTTTTAAATTACAAAGCGAAACATACTGTTTATAATTAAAATTTCTGATGTCAAGCAAATAATGATTACAATTCAATCTATCAATAAATAATCAATGTTATTACCATCGTTTTCAAAATTATAATTTTGTCTTCAGAGTGTTGCCACCTCACAATAATACAGCTGTCCGTATTATTTCCCATGGCAACATAACAAGTATGACAGTATAATTTGCAGCACCATGATGATTGATGTCGCTCATAATGCGTCGCCCGAACATTTTACATAGCAAACGATGATTTACGATGTACCATTAATTGTAGTTTAATCAACCAATTTTATAATATTGGGAGGGAAATGGACATTTTATGTTTAAAGATTGATGCTGTGGCGACATCTGCAACGACACATGCGAACTACGCCTCAAAAGAGCTGACGTCATACAAATCCTACATCGCGCAAGCGGAGTTCACCGCGCGATCAGCATATATATAATTTTCCGGCATCAATCGTCGGGTATTGCTATATATTACTTCTAAGTTAACACTAGAATGTCATAATGCACTAGAACAAGTAACGGTATCTAGCCGCAATACGGTGACACTGCAATGGATAAAGGGACACAGCGGATCGCTGGGTAACGACGCAGCTGACGAACTTGCTAGAAGAGCAGTCTGTGGACCCGAGCCTATCGTGCCAATTCCATTCAACCAGATTCCAAGCGGAGAATTGGTGGACCTCGACACCGGGCTGCAAGCAGTCCAAGGAAGCAATGCCATCCTTGGATAGCAGGCTAACGAGGCGTTTATTAAGCTTTGACAGGAATGGCCTGCGCTTGATGACGGGGACCATCACAGGTCAGCGCTCGCTAAACAAACACTTCCACACAATAGGCATAACGGACAGTCCTTTGTGCAGGGCGTGCATGGAGGCTGAGGAAACCGTCGCGCACGTACTCTTCGAATGCACAGGTGTTACTAAGATTAGAACAGAAACCCTCGGGTCACCCAGATCTTTCACTGACGTTCTGAACTGACCAGGAGTTTTAATTAACTTCTGGAGGGAGGTGGGCTGGTTGGAATAACCACCAAACGGCTGCCATGGCCCACGCACAATGGTCCACCTGACGGACTAAGTACGGAAACCAAACCCCATAACATAGAACATCGTCGGGTAGTTGCCCACCAGACACAACACCCGTCTGGTCGGACGAACTTCCCTTTTCTATAGAGGCCATTAGTGAACTTTACACCTTGTTCCCGGTTGCCAGATATTGATGCTGAATGTGGTGCTGGGTGAACTTTTCTTAAGGTGTGAAAGTCAAAAGCCATGAAATGAGTATGAAAACTCATCTATACACTTTCCCTCTACCAACCCAATTAAAACAGGAAATCCATAGATGCTGGTTTGTCAGCTTCCAATTTAACCAGTAATTAATTTAAATTGCGTAACTTATTCAGTACGTACCCTAATTACGTAATTTATTTTCGTAAACAATTTTGCCTAATTAGTTTCATTTTGACAGTTCAACAACATTCATTGCGTTATTTACATTGTTGAGCAGTTTTTTTTTCCAACTTATGAAGCAATGGATTAGCAATCTGTTTCAAATCGAAACAAATTGTGATTGATCGTGCATTACGCAATTAGGGTACATATGCCCTTAGAATCAGTAACAAACCATAACTAAATGATAGATTCTTCAGTCTTTTGGGGTCTTTAACTTTACATTACGTTTACCTCGCGCCTTTGTGCTAGGGACTCTGACCGTGGTAAGCACAGCTTAGGTAATAAGTATGCGTAGGTAAATATACTTTTGAATCATCATCTGCCTAGCCTTTTCCCAACTATGTTGGGGTCGGTTTACAGTCTTACTGGTAGCAGTTGAATACCAGAATTTTACACGGAGCGACTGCATATCTGACCTCCATAGCCCAGTTACCTACTGGATCATACTAAGACTGATTGTGGGACTTTCGGGCTTCTGACGACCCGTAACGACTGTCAATGATCCGCGAATGACAGCCGGGACCAACAGCTTAACGTGTGTTCTGGCACGGAGGGGTATCTATAAGAAAAAATGGACACCCATCCACGGACCCACCGCGGCAAGCGTAGCTTACTTAGCAACGAGCCCCTCGTAGGTAATTCTACTTTAGAATAATACATAAAATAAAAAAAAAAATATAAAGCCTTTTATTCCTTGCATTTTACAAGATTTTCTTATTTCTAGTAAGTAACACTAATCTACATGGTCCTCATATGGCCTGACCAAGATTATGTCTAGACTTTAAAAGAAACTGCGATCTCTGAGTTTGTTTCGGCCTTTCTTCTCAGAGTAGTCAGATAGGAAATGCCGAACTCATCTAGCTTATTTTTAATATTTTTTTTATATGACGTGTAAAAGTGATTCCGATATCCTATTTACAGAATAAACAATTTCAGTTCATTTCATTTCATAAATTGTTTTGTTAGTTAACTTAGATTAATTGTACACATAACATAACATCACGCCTTGTTTCCCTGAACGGTTGGGCAGAGGTGTTCTTGTAGCAGGTACACCCATATTTCGCCAGTTATGTTTAAGTCCCATTTAATAGGGGGCGTGCTTATTGCCATCAACCGGGCACAAATCCAGACTCCGAGCTGCTACTGAGAAATTTAATGAATTAATTATTGTTATTGTTCTGTATTTATTTATTAATTGTTAGTTTTATTAATTTCTATATAATATCTTTATTTCTAATTTATGCAAGAACCCCCTGGTAGGGTGAAGGCCTACTCCAAAGATTTATGTCTGTCCTGTGCAATTTGTCTCCAGTCTGGGCCAGCTGTTCTTCTGATCTCATCCTCCCATTGTGTCAGCGGTCTCCCTCTGCCTCTTTTGCTTTGTGGGACTCTCCATTGGGTTACTTTAATGGTCCATCTGTGGTCTATAAGCCTGGCTATGTGACCCGCCCATTTTCATTTGAGTTTTTGTGCATAGCTCAAGGCATTAGTTGCTTTTTGTTATCGTTCTTATTCTTGTGTGTCTTATTTTATCTAATTTCTTTATTTTATGCAAGCTTTAGTCCTCGCTGATAGGTATTGATTTTGTGTTTTGCTTTGGCCGTATTTTTTTTAATATAAACCTTCTAATCGACCTTTACAATAAATCGTGTGAGCATCACAAGTTCACTAAGCATTCTTCGCCGATATTGTTCACTGTTCAGCGCCCCGATTTGATACATTATAGTAATTCTCTTGAAATTTCAGCAACATTGTTAAGCTTCAATGTAACTTGAAGCCGCGTACAATGACTTATGTCGTATCAGTGTTCATTGTGACTTAATGTAGTCTGTCGTGTGTGTGAAATTGATCTTACAAATATTATGTGAATTTTGCTGTTTGTGTCATGAACTTGTGACCCTTAAACAGTCGCTGTTTAGCGGTTAAATTGGACTAGCTGATCCCGCGGCTTCGCGCACGTGATATGACATGTGACGTGTCAAGATTAACTGCTTAGCTCCTAGTAGGTATAGCGTAATGATATTACCGAGGAAGTCGTGCAGCTTTTAAAAGTGAAGACCAACTGGACTCTGAGGGTTGAAAGGTTGGAATCGCGCCACAACATCAACTTTAAATTAGTTAATTGATTCAGGCGTGACCTTGCGGAAATCCATTATAAAACACAATAGAAGTGGATATATTTAGTAACCTGTTCCGCTTAGCTATTTCTAAAGAGTCATAAAATACCCCTGAAATAAATCAACACGTGTTTCACCTCTCAACGAGGCATCCTCAGGATGACGATATACTTGCGCCGAGCGCAGACTCGCGCTCGGCGCTTGGTGTGGCAACACGCCGTGTACGAGTTCGCGACAAGTATATCGTCATCCTGAGGATGCCTCGTTGAGAGGTGAAATACGTGTCGATTTATTTCATAACCCAGGACCCCACGCTCAGCAGTCGCGCTTGCGACCACGAAACCAACGGGCCAGTCAACAAAAAAACACCACAGATATACTCAGGTAACGACAACAATTTTCCGCGCACTCGAAGGAAATTTTCCTCGAATAACACGGAAAACAGCCATTCATAAACAAAAATAACATTCAAAGGACACAGAAATACTACAATTTGCATCACACAAACAGAAGCGTTCGCTAAACCCTACGTGGGCCGATGAATCAGTGAAATTTTGCCGAAAAATACTTATTCCCCTTACATTAGCCTCGAAAATTGTTGCTACCATAAAAAAACGACCGCCATAACGTGTGGGGGTGGAATTATTATAAATCTTCATGATATTACCATAGACCAACTTAGGGAACTTTGCTCTCTGCCGAAATTCGCTTGGTAAGTGGGCTGTAAGTCATCTTGCCCTATATGGTAGCTGTTGGATAGTACTTCTTGTTTACGATTCCGTATCGCACGTTAATATTGCCAATGTTTTTGGAGAGTTCCGAGTTACTTACAAACTTCGGGAGTGTATCCGCAGGGTGAGAGAACGGTATGTAAAATGTTGTAGGAGCATACGCTAACGGTAATAGAGATATTTTTTATTAAGAGGTCGTGCACGAATTCGACTGATTTTGATCAATTTTGTTCATTGGTTTGAGAAAGGGAATTTGTGATTTGAAAATTGGCAAGTGACTGAAAGGGATTTTTCAAATAAGTTTTAAGTATTAATGGTAAATCACTTATATTCGCAACAAGTTTTCCGAAACATGACGCGAGAAAATCAAAGGCGAAATAAACCATATTTTCGAGAGCGCAAAAGTGATGCAACTATTAACAGGTGCTGTGACTGACACGAATGGTTTAGCACCACGAAAACTGTACTTTTATACTTACACAGACTTAATATTTCAACTATTTCATGCTTTCTCGTGCACGGAACCTTAACGGGGCTGACGGTGGAATGGAAGTATTTATGTTTTCATGAATTGTACACACTTTTACTTTTACTTTTTTTTTTGGTTTTTCCTGAAGCTGAGTGTATACACTTCGTTGTATCTTAACTAAACGGAACTGTACACTTTGTAAAACTTTTAGTTTTAAATAACGCCCACTTTTAATATCAGTTTATTTAATAAAAATATATTTATAATTATAGTATAATACTATATATGATAATATAATAATGATAAAAGTGATAATATAGTGATGCCGGTCCAGAATGTTACTTTCACAAATAGTTTGGTGAGTTCCCCCAGTAGGGGTCATGGAACGTTTGTCGCCAACTATTTTTGTGGGGTTACAACTGAGTTATAACACGAATGTCCCCGTTGAAAGGTAACGACGAGGTAAAAGTATGTTATTTCTATATTTACACCAAAATAACCCTTATTACTTTGTGTTGCTACGTATTTTACCCACAAAGGTTTTAGTTTACTATGTTTTGGGATTTTGTCTTATTTTCGGTCTAAGCTTGATAATATTTCAGCAAGCAGTACCTTGATTGCATAGCAGTGACATAAGATGAACACAGAATATTGCCCACACTCGCCAAAATTGGGAAAAGATGGCCACCGCTTGGAAAATTATACCCGTCGTTCGTGATAATTTCTCTATTCAAGTAGTCAACCTTACTTAGGTAAAAGACAATCGTAATAAAATTAAGCATGTCTATATCTTGATAACAACATAGAAAGGAGCATGAAACATAAAAATAAAAAAGACAAAATAAATCTTAATCTTGTACGAAGAAAAACAAACATAGCAGACATGACTTACACAATTAAAAAACTAAAACTTCTTTTAAAAAAATACAACCGACTTCCAAACTATAAAGTGAAAAGTCACTTTATAGTTTAGAAGTCGATTGTATTTTTTGAAAAAAGCTTCTTTTTTTTCACTTTTTAGTGAGTTAGTTTGTAATTTATCTAAGTTACAATAGCCTAATGTCAACTGCTCATCAAAAATACCCAAATCACCATAGATGTGCCCAAAAAATTTGAAGAGTTCCCTCGATTTCTCCAAGATCCCATCATCAGATCATGACCAAATGACAATGGGACCAACTTGAAAGTATACCCTTTCAAACAAAAAAAAGAATTTTTCAAATCGGTCCAGCGGTCTTTGAGTAATCGGGGAACATACATAAAAAATAAGAAAAAAATCCCGACGAATTGAGAACCTCCTCCTTTTTTTGAAATCGGTTAAAAACGGAAGTGGATAGGTCATGTCATCATCGTATCCCAGAGAAGGAAAGAGGAAAAGAGGAAGACCATTTTAAAGATGGGAAGACGACTTCAGGAGGAGAAACACTTACGACTATGAGCTATAGAAAAACCTGGGATACCTACGCTAAAGAGCAAAACAATCTGAACAATTCTCATGTCTCAAACCTTTCATTTAAACAAATTGTAACCCTAGTTTTATGATTGCTAATAAAGGCTATTTGAATTTGAATTTTGAAGGGGAAATGGTTTATTCAGGTCCCTTAGTTCTTTCGCCACCATAAAACTAGCAACAACTTAAGCCAACCAGTTTTACACCAACCATAAAACAGTCCCTAATCTTTCTAATCACCCAAAAACTGAACTAAACCTCACCACACATTCTTCACGCCAAGACACGAGGCTACAAAAAACCTCCCCCGGTTCGGAAACCAATGATTAGCATTGCAAATGCAAGGACAGTCCCCCAGAAAGATCCGGTCCCCGCATGTAAAGTATCTAAGTGATATTTCGGATTTAAATTGCAAAAACGTGTTGCGAATCACTTAAAAATGGTACCCATATGTTATGTTGTAGAAATAAGTTTGAGTGCAAGTGTTCGGTCTTAAGTAGGTACGTGTTATGGGTTTGAAGGGGGAAATTGATTGATTTTTATGACCGTGCTTAAGAGTGCACGTTTAATCGTCCCGGATATTATACATAGGCAGTGTATAGAGTAGAACCGTTGCTACAAAGAAAGCAAAATTGTTTATTTTACACAAATAAGACGCACATTGGTGCCGATTCCCTTGTTCACAAACAAAACTAAATTTAAGTTCAGTGCATCTTTTTCTATTTCATTAAGAAAAGGACGGCAAGTTTTTAATCACGTCTAAACTTGTATGGTGAATGACAGGCGCTGATTAATTTGACAGGACTAAACTAAAATTTATCCTCTGTCCTTTTCTTAATGAAATAGAAAGAAAAAGATGCATTGAACTTAAATTTAGTTTAGTTTGTGAACAAGGGAATCGGCACCATTGAGGAGCTTGTGGCTAAGTGATAACACACGTCGATCTATCAGGTTAAGCTACTCTTTTTGGGGTTGGTCAGTTAATGGGTGACCATCTTTACATACCGAGACTCCTCCGTGCCTCGGAAAGCACGTTAAGCCGTTGGTTCCGGCTGTCATTCGCGGATCTTTGACAGTTGTTACGGGTCGTCAGAAGCCTATAAGTCTGACAATCAGTCTTACCAAGAGGTATTACACAGTTACTGGGTTGTAGAGGTCAAATAGGCAGTCGCTGCATGTAAAATACTGGTTTTCAGCTGCATCCGGTTAGACTGAAAGCCGACCCAAACATAGTTGGGAAAAGGCTAGGCAGATTGAAATAAGACGCACATTATAAAATACACATAAAATAATACAAAGTAGCCAAACGTCTCGTCGTCGCTACAGGAGTAAAAAAGGCTGAGATAGAACATAGAATGTTGTTATTGCCCTATTATCGGGTTATGGAGGTCAGATTGCCTTTTTTTTGTCTTATCCGCTGCAGCTGCACAAAGGCTCAATATTAATTACAAGCCCACGACTTTGACTTCGCGACCCTATGACACTCGGCAATGGAGTACATTTCTAGCAGCGAAAGAATTTTTGTAAAAGAATCAATACCGTCAACTGCCCTAACTTTGCCTTGCGTCTTATGTTTGCCAATAATGAAAGAGGTCTTATATCTTTTTAATTTTACGTGTATGATAAACGAAACTTTAATTTAAAAAAAATTAATAAAAATGATTGTGTGGTTTTATGAAACCACGGTAAAACTGAAACTTTTAAGCGAACTATAGGCGCCGCCATATTGGCCTTGGCTACTCTGACGAGCGCCTTTCACTTTATCCCTACTCCGCGGCCGACCGTCACGCGACATGCAACACACAGACGAAAAAGTTTGAGACGATGTAATAAAAGTTTCACTTTAATAAAGTTTTGATTGCCATAAAAGTAAAATGAAAAGATATTACATCTTTTTCATTATAGGGAAACATGAGACGCGAGGCAAAGTTAGGGCAGTTGACCGGTACTTCCAGAGATTCCTATTTAGAAACATAGGCAAAGAGTTTTACCTAATATTATTTTAGATAGATGAACATGGACCACATTAGTTGAATTGAAGCTGGCCCCAACGCAGGAAACCTAGAAAAAAATCTACACAGATGTACTGCCCTGTTAAGACGAAAGATGCTATCTCAATCGGAGTAAGTTTTGAAAAAAATAACTTTTTGTAAATTGTAATTTAAGGAAAAATATAGATATCAAAAAACTTCTTGGTGGTTTTTTTTAAATGTATTAAGTTAGATAGCGCTATTTGAAAAAACTAAAAGGGCGTATCTCAGAAATAGCTCCTTTCAGCTTAGCAGTGTAGTAATTATTGTGTTTTTTTTTTACTGTTATTTGTAAAATAATTTGTTACATGGTTTAGTTGACTTACATTTTATTTAGTGAAATTGTAAAGAAACTATTATAAATTTATTTCTTGTAATAATGCATTACAAGTAGTAAATTTATTAATCTTATATATAACATTCTCGTGTCACAATGTTAGTTACCTAAATTTTGTAAAAATTAGTAAAGCCGTTTTGGAGGAGTAATCCTCCAAAACGGCTTTACTAATTTTTACAAAATTTTATATGCATATTCAGTAGGTCTGAGAATCGGCTACTATCTATTTTTCATACCCCTAAGTGATAAGGGTTGTCCACCCCAAACAAATAATTGGCAAAACATCGTTTGCCGGGGTCAACTAGTAATAAAGTAAGATAACCATGCATAAAATGAAAAATATTTTGTGTATCAAGTTATATCAAAACTGTGGAAGCGTAAAGAGATAAAGCGAACATTTCTCCTGAATTATATAAAAATACAGGCCATTATATTTTTGTACTAGCCTTTCTGCAGTTTCCTAGCTCGAAAAGAAACAGACTTGCATGAGATAAATTCCCACGGAATTTTCTTGAACCTAAAATCCAAATAAACCTGCGACTCCATTTTACACTTTACGCAGTCTACGTAAGGTTCAGTTTAAGAAATGGTCTAAATGATGAAAGCGAACATTTGTCAGTGTGAGGGTAATCTGTTTGTCTGTCAGTGCGTCAACACATCGCCCGCTTGACGCAAAGTCGGTGATTCTTCTTTGTGATACTGATTGACTGGTTGATAAGCGAAATTCTACTTTGATTCGAAAGGCTTACGGTTAGGAATCGCTTGATTGATGTACAGAGAAACGACGAACGACAAATTAGAAGTTTGAACAGAGATAAGTGGATGGGTCTTATTTTAATACGTATTTAAATAAGAACTTGTAATAATGGTAATGGCAGCCGGTCTATTTTTGAAGACACTGATGTTAAGTGACATCTATTTTGTTGAAAATTAAGTCGTATTTTGAATGACATAAAGAAGAAACTTTTATTTTAAATGGGATATAAGGATAAGGCTGAAAAAGATGAGTAAATCAGGGGAGGCATACACTCGGCAGTGGGTAAATGCGGACAGATAGAAGAAAATAAGGAACCGTATCTTTTTAATTAATGTTTTTAGTAAAGTTTCAAGGAAAAAAGCCTTTGAAAGTTATTTCATAAGGTTGGTTTTTGTAATCATTTTGAACATATCCTTTAACAAAATTTTCTTGCGGATGCATAGGAAACCACAATGCGATGTTTTATTTTTGAATTGTAGAGCGTGTCTTTGTGAAAATTTGAGGATAGAAGTTTTTTACGAATTATTTTGAAAAATTATTAATATTTTTGTTTGGGGTGCATTAAAAAGTTAATCTGATTATAATAACAACGAAATTAATTTAACTTTGTCATTTTGACAGAAACCTTTGCCCAGCAGTGGGACAAAATAGTTAGCAAAAAAAAATTTTTTTTTTCAAGTCGCATGCTATCAAACTTTTTAAAATTTATATTATTTTTGACAGATTGCGTATGAGATTAGAATGCAAATGTTGTCAAAGAGTACGAGAATTGCCCCTCTGAGGGCAGGCTTGTTCTTTGTCCAAAGAATTAGCATTGCCATTCAACGTGACAATGCTGCCAGTTTTCTGGGCACGTTACCGGATGACAGCGATACGGACTAAAACCTAGAGTAAATGTATGTATGCACGTGTTTCTGTGACAAATAAACCTATTTAAATAACCTAATTTTAAGGATTTTTAGTTTTTACGTCATCAAATAGTATACAAGATATTTTTTGCATGCTGAAATATGTAAGTAAGCAAAATATGTGGAACTTCTTATATTTAAGACCTTTTATGTACCATATTTTATGCAAAATAAAGAAATTCTAATTCTATTATTCTTCTTTCATTCCTTTTTTTTGTTAAATAACGTAGTTGAAATAATTATCATTAAGTTTAAAAATATATACTTTAGCAAAATCTAAAAAACAAATCGTCTGCACCCACCTTTATACCCTCACAAAAATTGCAACCAAGTGACGCAAAGACAAAATGCTATTAATCTCATAAGACAGGGTGCACACGCGCGTCAAAAGGACCGCGCGTGACTTTAGCAAATATTTTCGGTACGCGAAGAAACTGCCGCGTATACAATCGACGGATTTATCGGATAGGTATGCGAAAACTGACAACAGTAGTTCGGATATTTTATTGTTCCTCGAATACAATGTGTATTGTGCTTTACTGATATCGTACAGCTGATAACTGAAACAAAGTATGTAAATTCTAGGCAAAATACCGGTGGGTAATAGCGAAAATAATCACAGCTGTAAAACGCAAACCTACCTAAGATTTCATACTTTTTGTATGCGTAGAAAAATAGATGAAATATAAATAAAGAAATTAGGTATGACTGCGCGTCCAAAGGTTTTACGATGCCAAACTTACAGAGTTGATTTTAGAACGATTATGACAGCTGTCAACTTGACGTACCCCTAGTACTGAGAAGGCGGCCGAATGTCAAAAAAAGGGGAGATCGAAAAGATAGATTGAAATCGCCATTGATTAATTTAATGACGGTGTTATATGGCGACTGGAATAAAGGTGCTTATGGCCTAGCAGTGAAGTGAGTTGATTGATATGCGCACGCGCCACACGTACTCGGGAGAACGTCGTTTACATTATTGTTTATTCCATAGTGTGATCAGAGATTTGTGATTACTCAGAATATTATTGACTTTCATTTACTTACATCTTCTGATCTCCTCGCCCGCATACCCATGCATAAGAGATAATAAGACCTCTTCTGTTAAAGACTACGTATTGCCTTTAGGTACGTATTAATATTTTTGGAAGAAAATATTTTTGTAGAACATTGGTCCGTAACTACTGCCTCGTTGGTCTAGTGGTCGCAAGCGCTACTGCTGAGCATGAGGTCCTGGGTTCGATTCCCGGGTCGGGCAGTGTTTTTGGGTTTTTCTCTCTGAAATTTCTCAGTAGCAGCTCGGAGTCTGGATTTGAGCCCGGTTGATGGCAATAGGCTCGCCCCCTATTACATGGGACTTAAAACATAACTGGCGAAATGTGGGTGTACCTGCTACAGGGACACCTCTGCCCAACCCTTCGGGGAAACAAGGCGTGATGTTATGTTATATTAATGAAAAAAATAAAAAAAATATAAATCACGCTGTAAATAAAGTAAAATACTGCTCCCGAAAATATTATACTGCTGAGATGATACTGAGCCTTCATACTTGAAACTGTTTAAGTACAGGGGCCTACCACCAGCTCATAAAGCAGTATTATTTTAATATTACTTCAGTGTGGAAAAGAGATGAAGCTCTACAGTACGTATAGCTCCATCTCGTTCTCCCACTGATAGTAGGCTAGCTATAATTGAATGTTTCATTACTAGATATTGTATACTGAAAAAGTCATAATTTTTTTGGGGTCGGCGCAACATGTATTTTTCTTCCATACTTTTCTATTACCCGTCATCACGGTAGTACCCCCTTTCTAGTATACTGAACAAGCATAAATTAAAAAAAAATGTGTGCGGTCGGGGGACCCCCGAACGAAGTTCTTTCTCACGTATAATTTAAAACAAAAACAAATTTTTTGCAGCCGCTATCTTGGTTTTACATATTGACCTCACTATCGGCTTTAGCTCCCTCGAAAACTATGAAAGCGACACCAATGGTGAAATTTTTAGAGACGCCATCTTTGATTTTCATTTTGACCAAATTCACACTTTCTCTCTCTCTCTCCGGTGTGTACTCGGCCCGATGTGTACAATTTTATCCAATGACACTGTAATCACTTTACTCTTTTCTTTTGTTTTTTCTGCCGGTGTTCTTTTTCTCTCTCTCTTTCTTTCTCTTTGAATTAGAATAAGACAGTCGCAAGTATTAACACCTTTTAGCGTGACGATTTCTGAAAGTTTACAAACCACGTTAAAGAACTTCGTTCCAATAATCATTGCCATAAATATATTTAGTAATCCACAAATAAATAAAAACAAACAGAAATCCTTAGAAACTCGATTACTAAACCCTACCTAAAACTTTTCTGCCAACGCTACAAAAAAGTGAACGAAATTGCATGACAATATTTGCCCCTCAACCGCGGTACGGCCAGCAAAACAATATCAATTATTAAAACGAACAGCGACAACTTCATCGGTGTTATTTCCCGGGAGTTCGGTTCTCGCGCTCCATTTCACTAGAACTAACTGGTTCTGGGTACCTGTGCGGTTCGTATTGCGGTACAAATTAGACTCATCACTGGTTTTAAATATAGAATGTTGTGTTTGAATATGGATTTTTCCTCTTATTATAAATGGAAAATATTTAACTGCCTACAGCCGGCGAGCGCTACATAGAAGTTGATCGCAGTTATGACTATTTAGTTTTTTAAGGACTCCAAAATAGGAATCATTTGAAGTTCACAAAAAGAGGCGTAATCATTTAATGCGTTCAAAAATAATTGAAGGTACGCAAAATGGAAATTATTAGAGGTTCGATTAAATACATGCCTTTATTATATTTGTTTACGAAAACCGTAAACGTATAAAATTTCCCTGCTTTCGCAGAGGTTCATGTTTTCAGATAATACATGGGCATTCGAAAATTCAATTAAACATACAATATTAGTGAGCGTCAAGATGACGGGATCAAGTCCCCAATTTAAAATTTATCACATTAAAGTGTTCGTACTACATATGTACTATTTGTACTCAAAACAAGACATTTGTACCTCTAAAGGTAAAGAAAGTACGTCAAGATGTCCCTGGTACTAAGTTTCCACATTTGATTTTGCACGAGCTCTTATGATTATCATATGAATTCAGCGATGACATGAATCATCATATTGGCGGGACCAATGTTTTAATCACATAACTTGAATTTGGCACTTACAATTGTATTGAAAATTGAGTATATACCTGTACATATGTAGTACTAAGTCTGCGGGTGTGAATTACCTGCCTCTGAGTAGCGCTTCCAGAAGGTCCCGCCACTTTGACGTGAAAGTGGCGGGACCTTCTGGAAGCGCTACTCCAGAGACGTGTCTTGACGTACTTTCTTTACCTTTAGAGGTACAAATGTCTTGTTTTGGGTACAAATAGTACATAATTATGTAGTACATGTAGCGGTTACACCGCCACATACGAACTACGCATCAAACACATGACGTCACACAAATCCTGCATCGCGCAGTTAAGAGTTTACCGAGCGATCGACATACATACAAGATTTCAACTTCAAACTGATGGGCAGTTGCCCGCCAGACACAACACCCGTCTGGTCGGAGGATCCTCCCTTTTCTATGGTGGATGAGTGAACTTTACACCCTGTTCCTCATACCCCTGAAGTACAAACACTTTAATGTCATAAATTTCAAATTGGGGACTTGATCCTGTCATCTTGACGCTCACTAATATTAGTGCCAATTTCGTCAATGAAACTGAACGACATCAGCATAATTATCTAAACTTCGATCAAGACCTGTCAGTGTCAATATTCCACAACAATGATGACACTGACAGCTTTTGAACGCGGTTTAGAATGGCTGATCGTGTTCAGTTTCATTGATGACATCAGCCCTTAGTGTTATGTACGGTAGTGTAGTCCCGCGTGGCTCCCTTTGACACGTTCACATCTATTTGTCAAGTTTAATGATTGCTATGCAGTTTCTTACTATAAAAGCATCATACTTGAAAGAAAACAGCTTACAATAATTCACGGTTAAAATATTTTATTTCAAACTAGCATCTGCTTAAGACGTTAAAAACGTCAAAAATGTTTGGTTAAACAGACACTAATCGTTGCTTGACTTAAAGCAACGTTCATAATTAAGGGGTGTGTTTTGATTGTTAAAAACCAGAATACCAGCGAAATTTCGCGTTTTTTGAAGTGAAGTTTTCTTTAGGCGTGTTGGGCATTTTCGAGATGGGAAAAAGCAATTGAACTTTCGACACCGTCACCGACACCTCATTTTTGTAAACGCGATTGTGCTCTTTATTTATATTACGTTACGGATCAATGTTCTATACAAGTATTTTTACTTTAAAGGTTTTGGAAGTACTTTTTTTGTAAACGTGATTGTGCTCTTTATTTAGATAAGGTTACGGACCAATGTTCTATACAGTTATTTTACTTCCACCAAGGCGATTTTGTTCAAGATTTCACTTCTGTCGGCACTCCCGGAGTGCCACTGTTTTTTTGTCTTATTTTTATTTCATATTGTTTATGGCAACTCTTTAGAACATGCATGAGCTATCCGAATATCAAATATATTTGGTCTACGTCTTAAGGGGGAGGCGTGAAAATTGATTCACTGTTACAATGTATATATAGATAGAGTTGTGCTAGCTGTGCTTGCGTGGGCTGATATAAAGCCTAGTCAGATAATGCAATAGGTGTGTGCTAATAATATCGTGTGGCTATAAATACGATAGAAGTGAAACCTTACGACTGGAGCCGAGTATACGCGATTCAGCGACAACGACCGACTCGAGCCGAGGATACCCGATTCAGCGTCACCTACTCAAGCATGACAGTTCAATTTCGTTCACTGTTCAGAAAGAGCACAAAGTGCTCATAGAGAAATGTTTACTTCAAAACATTCAGTAATCAATGGTATTGCAAAATCCTTTTAACTTTGAACACATTAGGTATATAATGTGGTGTTTCGTTCCCAGGGACATGGAAAGCATTTGAAATTTTGTGACTAACGATTGCAAAATTCCCGACATTGCTTGTAACTTTTATTAGAAAAATTCTAAAAATCTTTGTAACGGAACTCTTTTTTTGATGACCTATGATTATTTCCCCTTCTTTTTTAATATACTTGTACATATTATTATTACTATTTTAAGTCTGTTAGTTTTTAAATTATGTACCTACGTGTCTATATATAAATAAATCAAAATTAAAATAAATAAAAAAACACTGGCACTCCGGGAGTGCCGACAGAAGTGAAAACTTGAACAAGATCGCCTTGGTGGAAGAAGAATATTTGTATAGAACATTGATCCGTAATCTTATCTAAATAAAAACACAATCGCGTTTACAAAAAAAAAAAACTTCCGAAACCTTTAAAGTAAAAATACTTGCATAGAACGTTGATCCGTAACGTAATATAAATAAAGAGCACAATCGCCTTTACAAAAATGTCGGTAACGGTGTCACGAGTTCAATTGTTTTTTCTCATCTCAAAAATTTCCAACGCACCTAAATAAGTTTTTACGTCAAAAAAACTCTTGTAGTTGTTCTCTGAATTAATTTTGATTGTTTCCTATAATTTTATTAGTTTGTATTGTTTGCTTCCACTCATCATCATCATCAGCCTATAAATGTTCCCACTGCTGGGACACAGGCCTCCTCTCTGTGAGAGGGAGTGGGCCGTAATCCACCACGCGGGCCCAGTGCGGGTTGGTAGATGTCACATGTCATCGGTGTTTTTTGCTTCCACTATGCACTAACACACTTACACTTTTTATCTTATCTTCATCGGTTCGTGTAAGCTAAAGTTTTAAATTTTATCATCATCATTCTCCTGTCCTCATCTTAATTTATTTGGGGTTGTGTCATTAGAAGGAAAGAAAGAAAATACGTTTATTTGCAGTTCACATGACGAAAAGAAAGATCAAACCACGAAAATAATGGGGAAAATATGTGTCACATCCATGCAAAACGGCTATCGCTCAACATAATTCTGCGATCCGATGCGAGATAGAGCCCCAGTGCTGGTTTTCAGCAACAGCCAGCGTTTATGCGATGACGTCAACCGGTGCAGCATATAGTGAAATAACAAAGTAAGAAATCAAAAATTAAATTAGTCTTAAATTACATAACATAACGCCTTGTTTCCCCGAAGGGTTGGGCAGAGGTGTCCCTGTAGTAGGTACACCCACATTTCGCTAGTTATGTTTAAGTCCCATGTAATAGGGGGCGAGCCTATTGCCATCAACCGGGCACAAATCCAAACTCCGAGCTGCTACTGAGAAATTTCAGATAGAAAAACCCAATAACACTTTACCTGACCCGGGAATCGAACCCAGGACCTCATGCTCAGCAGTAGCGCTTGCGACCACTAGACCAACGAGGCAGTCTTAAATTACTTAGTCTCAAATTACCTATCCCAGTAAACCATGTCATGACCATCATAACATACTTTGTCTGTCGTCATTTGATAGTGAACGTGAACGTATCATTAAACGTGATAGCTAACCCTTGTAAATGGTAGAAATTGGGAAAAACCATAAACACGCCGGTTATCTATAATAAACGTTCATGGGAGAATCACGGTAGTTGACCCTTCATAAATACTGGTTTATGACTGTCGTACTGGTTTTTTTTACAACAATGTCGCTTGTAACCTTTGCGTAGTAAACTATCAGTTCGCTAAACCATTTTGTACTTAGGTAGGATTCGTCTCTACTGTACACTCAGTAGTGTCTATTGTTGTGAAAACATTATTTTCACTTTTTAACCGACTTCAAAAAAAGGAGGTTACTCAATTCGACCGTACATATTTTTTTTTTTTATGTGTGTTCGCGGATAACTTCATCGTTTATGAACCGATTTTGATGATTCTTTTTTTGTTGGAAAGGAGATATCCCAAACCAAGATTTGATGATTTGATCAAGGAAACCAGGATTTGATGATGGTATCCTAGAGAAATCCAGGAAACTCTTCAAATATTACAGGCAAACCTATAACGATTTTGATATTTTTTATAGTAACTCGTGCAGTTGCTCTTGAAAAGCATCATTTAGTTAAGTGGAACTGATGATAAAGACCACAAATAGCCACCGGAACTACTCAATAATAAGTATTTCACGGGTTGCGATTTGATTACTTTAATATGGTTGCAGTGCAATTTATGCACGTCACAATGCATATGGAGCTGATGGTGAAGTATCAGTTGAACTCCTCAACGATGAAAGTCCCTGAATCGGGAAAAGCAATATTTTGTAGAAGGTGATGAGCAGTTGGCATTAGGCTAATGTAACTTAGATAAATTACTAATTGACCCACTAAAAAGCGAGAAATAAAAACTTTTTTACAAATATACAACCGACTTCCAAACTGCAAAGTGAAAAATAACTTTAATTTCAGAAGTCGGTGTCAAAAAACTAAAATACTGATCTAAAGACACTTTTTTCACTTTGTAGTTTGGAAGTCGGTTGTATTTTTGTAAAAAAGTTTTTTCATTTTGTGTTTCACGAACTGTGTCCAAATAAATGTTTTTTCTTTCTTTACACAAAAATTTCAAGAATATAAAGAAAATTATGTTTGTATTTGTTCTGGATTTGTGTTTGTTTAGTCTATTAAACCGACCTTTAAGTAAATTCTGATAAACTTTTGCCGATGATAATAATTATGAGAGTATACCATTTGGGGAATACAAACGACTTGACATTTAAAAAATAAAGACACAGCATTTCAGGTGATATATTGAAAACAGTGGCACTCCGGGAGTGCCGACAGAAGTGAAAACTTGAACAATTTTACTGTGCAGGATCGCTGTGGTGGAAGAAAAATACTTGTATAGAACACTGGCCCGTAACCTTATCTAAATAAAGAGCACAATCGCGTTTAAAAAAAAATACTTCCAAAACCTTTAAAGTAAAAATACTTGCATGGAACATTGATCCGGAACGTAATATAAATAAAGAGCACAATCGCGTTTACAAAAATGAGGTGTCGGTAACGGAGTTGCGAGTTCAATTGTTTTTTCCCGTCTTAAAAATGCCCAACGCGCCTAAAGAAGTTTTCACTTCAAAAATACGCAACCGCTAAGGCCCGTACACAAGCTATATAAGCATCAATGATGCTACTATTCCGGTCCCATATTATTAGTACTCAAACAGTCTGTAACACCTCATTTTTAATTTCACCGCGAAGCGCAAGCGTTCAATAAAACATAATCCCCAAAGAAATTCATATCGCGAAAAGTTGCAACGCAATCGTCACGGCCCGCCACAAGCCTTAATAAAAGTGAAGCGGGCTACATATCGATTATCGCAATCGACGAACCGAAGCGATCGTTCGAATCGGTCCGATAAATCACACGGCTCATACCGAATCGAATATGCTCGCGAATCGCGATAAATGATCGCGTGCTGATGCGCTTGTGTGTCCACAGACTTAGGAAGATTGATGGAGTTTATTGGTAAATATTTTTATTAAAATATGATGTTAGAGGGTTGGTGTGGTGACAAATCGGGGCGACTATTTTTGTGAGGTTATTGCTAACATAATAATGTTAGTTGTTGTTAGAAGAGTTTATTTTAGAAAAAACTAATCAAAAAGTAAAGGCTAGCTTAGAAATACGTTTTGAAAGTAAATATGTTTATTTGCGGTAAACATGACGCAAAGAAAGAAAAAAAACCTTTAAATAAAATGGCAGTGGCACTCCGGGAGTGCCGACAGAAGTGAAAACTTGAACAAGATCGCCTTGGTGGAAGAAAAATAGTTGTATAGAACATTGGTCCGTAATCTTATCTAAATAAAGAGCACAGTCTCGTTTACAAAAAAACATACTTCCGATACCTTTAGAGTAAAAATACTTGCATAGAACATTTATCCGTAACGTAATATAAATAAAGAGCACAATCGCGTTTACAAAACCATTAAAGTAAAAATACTTGCATAGTACATTGATCCGTAACTTATCATAGATAAAGAGCACAATCGCGTTTACAAAAATGAGATGTCATGGTGTCGCGAAATCAATGGTTTAGTCCCATCTCAAAAATGCCCAACGCGCCTAAAGAAGTTTTCACTTCAAAAAACGCGAAAAACAGTTATGATACCTACATAAATCAAATCAGTTCTTGATCAATTTAAACTTTACTACCTATACCAACAAATCTCGAACGCCGAAACGGTAATACCAATAGCCTACGGTAGCCAAAGTTCGATCACATACAAAGGTAGGAGCTACAACACTATCGACTAGATAAAGCCAGTGCGACCAGCTATCACGATGACAGTTAAGTGACATAATCACAACTGTCATCGACTCAACTCGGTTTGAAATCGGAATCCCACTCAAGTTAAATCGAATCGCTCGATACTGTAGCTGTGGGACGAACATATCGAATTACGACGGTTGTAATTGGTTCGATTGATGTACTTAAATTTATTTAAAATATTCTTAGTGGTGGCATTTTTTTTGTACATATCCTTATTAGAAGCATCTGTAATTATTAAGTAATTATAGACTGTATTAGGTTATGTTAGTCTGTTATTATAATCATGGATTCTACTTTTTAACCGACTTAAAAAAGGAGAAGGTTCTTTGTTCGTCTGTATGTTTTTTTTTTTGTAGTTCATCGATTTCTCTATGATTATGGGGCCGATTTACGTGATTATTTTTTTCATTTGGTAGAGGAAGCTCACGCAGCGGTACCATTTTTATTTCACTTTGCTTTGGTAGCTTTTGAGTAAGCTTCAATAATACATATTTCATTCCAATCAGTGTATGTTGATGATATTATAAAACTTCATTGTTTATATATAGGAAGTAGTGGTAAACGAATTTGTGTGGAGTAGGTACAGCAACTAAAAAGTGAGATTTTCCAAAAAAACACTACAAAGTGAAAAATTACTTAAATTTCGGTAGTCAATATCTTTGACTTTGTATTTTAGGATACCTACTCGTCTTCTGACATGAGTACCTAATAATAATACCAGCCTATTATTGTCCTACACAGGACAAACGCCTCTTCTCATACAGAGAAGGCACGAGCATTGATTACCACGCTTGCTCAAAATAGGTTGACGATTTCAGACTTATATTAGCTTATAAAGTCCAGGTTTTCTCACGATATTTTTTCGTCCCTGATAATAATCAGTAATGTCCAAGATAAACTCAGAGTAGGTACTTAGTGAATAAACAAGTTGTTGGTTTCGCCTTTGACTCCTTGTAAATTCTATTGGAAGATCCTTATCCAGAAATGGAAATTTACCACAACCAGCCTAAAATGACAGATAAAATATGACAGTTCAAACGCGAGGCATTTTCGTTTCATCTTATATTATGTACCTACTTGGTACAAGTAATCTTCTCCATTGAATTTGACGATATAATAGGAGTAGACTCGATTGCTATTAATAGGGCGCTCCCAAAATCCGGACATGTTACTATAAATTTATGAATATGGAGCAGAGAATCGATATTATTACCTAATTGAATGTCAATCACCCTGACGAGTGATGATAGTATCAATAATGGCTTCCGTGAACAATAAGTATTGTCCGACCGAAAGTGGATTTTTAGCCGAAAATGAAAATGATTTAGAATGAAAAAAATATGAATATTTCCGCTGTAAACTGAAATTTTGTTTGTATTTTTTTTTCACCTAGGGAGAAAAATTGCAAATATAGGCTTTAAAAGAAATAAAACATAATTTCCAGCCGTTTGGGGTTGAAACTCTAGGGCCGTGGTGTCCAAGTGCTCACGGTCTGTTCTATGAAATCTCCAAATGACTGGTTGATACTTCCCGTGATCCAAGGAGCTGGCTTTTACCTTGGCCAGAAGCTAAGCATTGCCATTCAACGTGGTAATGCCCCCAGTCTCTTGGGTACATTTCCAGTCGACAGTGATGCGGAGGAATTTTTCGACGCAGTTGTTTGCTAATAGTTTTAGTTAGGATATTATATTGTTTTTGTTTTGTTAATTGGAAAATACAATTATAGTTTGAAAAAAAAAATAGAAATGTCTGATATCAATTTATATGATCGACTATTTTAATTAATTATGGTCATCCAATCAGATAACCCATCATCTGTTACGACGCCTCATTAAGGTGGATAACAATTAAAATTCTATTGTGTCTCGTTAATGACAGTTGAAAGGATAATAACAGTTTATATATATAATTCTATTATGATACACGTGTATCTCTTGTTGTATTGATTCACCTGATATTGCCGAGCTTTACGAAGTAGGCCGAATGATGCGCGACAATTCACGAACTTCTGATTTTCGGCTTGACCGAAGCTTCGGCTGGTTTATGGTCGAAAACGAAAATATGGATTTTTTATTTTTTTTATTTTCTTAACCAACAGCTTTACTTGTGTATCGCTGTTGGTTGTAACACATATTCTGTAACATACTATTATGTGTTACAGTATTGTATGGCTAATAATAGGCTTCCCTGTATAACTAGGATACTTATAAAACATGCGAACGGGCTACTTAGAAATATTTAAATTCAAAAAGTCCAATTTTAGGTATTACTTATAGTTAAGTTTAAATTTTAAAGAGAAAAACAGTAAAAAATTACGTTATTAACAGTTTGTCATTTGCCTTCGTTTATGGTTTTTATTATTTGTTTTTGAATGCCGGTTTATTACAGTTAAATATATCGACTTGAGAGAAATCTGTGTTATAAATTCGAGCAATACGGGTCAATACACAATTTTTGGCGTAATTAGTCGAGTGCCGAGGCACGTGTAGCAACGTAGTGTGACGATGCGCCGTAGGGGAGTGTTAAAAGTTACCTGAGCGACCAGCTCTGGGCAATCGAGGCGTCCATTAAGTATATCATAAAGCAACACAAAAGCAAACACATATCCATAACTTTTTATGATTTATAGGCTGAAAACGAAGCTTCGGTCGGTCATTAACAATAACCCTTTATATGCTTTACTTAAATACATAGTAACTATCAAAGTTTGTAGTTGATTAATTAAACTATCATTGGTTTCAAACAATGTGTTGATCTTACCCAAATATAGTGGGCTTCTGTTGAACGAAAAACGTTTTTTCTAGTTATGCCGTTTTCAACGAGAAAAAGATACGTTACGTATTTCTGCCGCATAGCAGCTGCGTTCCTCTTTACTGTTCCAAAAAAGACGAACACTTATTCCCGAAGGTTAACAAAGTATCAAAAATCCCCCCAGATCTAAAGACTAATAAAACAGGAGGTATAAAAACATATTTCTTCCCGTAAGTATGCTCCAAAATTCGATTAGTTTGTTAGGACAGTAGTTCCAGATAAATTTCTGATAATCCAAAGTCTAATAAAAACAGAAGAGGAACTACAAATCACTTAAGCTTTTCAATTTCACCCATAACCTGGCACCTGTCCCAGAAAGTTCAATGTAAAATTTTATTTCATTTTCGACAACAGATTTCTTAATAACCTTCCGACCCTCGCATTGTACGCCAACTTGCAAATTAAATTAATCCAGGGCTGGATTCAATATCGTCGCAGATCGGGCCATCAAAGTCGGGCCATAAACCTCTGAGATCACTGGGCCATTGAATTCTCCGGACAAGGCGAAAGTTTTCACTTGCCACAAATGTGTTTTTCTTGTTAGAACTAAGTGTGTGGCTATGATTTTAGCGATTTATTGTTGGCTTGCTAGTGTGATAGTATTATTAGTGGTACTTACCAACGAATGGTACTTATTTATTGAATGGAGAAAGCTTCTGTCCAAACGTTAGATCTTTAAAAATAAAATATTGTAAAAAGCCCAGAATCATGGATCGTAGTGTCTCACTTGTTGAAAAAAATCAATAGATAGATAGATAGAATATTCTTTATTATGTACACCATAAAAAAAAAAAAAACAATCTGCCTAGCCTTTTCCCAACCAGTTGGTGTCTTCTTCCAGTCTAGCTGGATGCAGCTGAATACCAGTATTTTACATGAAGCGACTGCCTATCTGTCCTCCACAACCCAGTAACTAGGTAATACGATACCCCTTGGTAAGACTGGTTGTCAGACTTTCGGGCTTCTGACGACCTTTTACGACTGTCAAAGATCCACGAATGACAGCTGGAACCAACGGCTTAACGTGCTTTCCGAGGCACAGAGGAGTCTCGGTATGTAGAAATGGTCACCCATCCACGGAACAACCCCGGCAAGCGTAGCTTAACCTGATGGATCGACGCTTGCGGCTGTTAGTACTTAGTCACGAGTTCCTCCGAGTGTCTCATTTATTCAGTGTGTAGGTAATTGCTTCTATAAAATACAGTTTTTTACAGCAGAAACTAATCAAAAACATACTAAATTATATTACAAAGTAATATTTAGCCCATTTCTCCCGAAGGTTTAGGCAATAGTGTATCTACGAATGAAAGCAAAAACAATATCTTCTGATTTCCCAAATAAACCGATTTCTATGATTCTGCTAACCTTCTCAAAATTATTAAAGTCTGTCATTCTTCCTCTTCAATAACTATTTCCTCAAATTTCTATAACTCAGATGGTTTTAGATCTTTTTTTTTTGGGTGGGAAATTATCAAATAACTTCTCCCGCTCTGGATGGAGCGGGAGGGCGTGTCAGACTCTTATTGACTAAAACCCACCCGTGTTCCTTCAGTTGCCATGTTGCCGGGGGGCCACGATTTCCCTATCGTTCCGTATTCGCAGCCCCAGCAGGCATTGGCCCTAACGGACCCCGTCAATTCTGCTGACATCTCTTTGAGGCGCGCGTGGAACACAACGCGCCGTCGACCCGGGCCTGGTCCTTATCCGACGGCGAGCTACCCATTGCTCACCATCCGCAAGCCCGCGCCTACGGTGGCCGGAAATCTGCCTGTGATTCCCGAGGCCCAGGGCGTCTCTTCCTGCGGCGGTTAGGGGCGCGAGGGCGCGAAATTTGCCTCTCCCTCACGCGCTCCGCCTCCTCCTTCGCGAGCATTACTGCTTCGCAGAAGGAGGTGACGGCCTCCCATTTCCTCTCACTCCGTAGCATGGCCCGAATCAGGGCCGGACGCGAGATATCACCGCCGCCGATCGCCTCCACGAGGACACGGCGATGCCCTGCCCAAGCCGGGCAGACCTCTACCGTATGCTCCACCGTGTCCTCCAGACGGTTTTACATCTGCCATAACAATATTTACTTAGATAACTCACTGACCAAAATTGGAAACAAAGATGGACTACATTTTGACACTCCACGTCACTATTCAGTATTAAAATGCCATGCAGCAGTGGCCGTCTGTTGTCACCTCATATATACATCGCACAAGCGAATATTACGTGACTTATGAGTGTGTGCGGGCTTCCGCGTCAACCATTCCTACGGCGTTTTAAGCTTCTTGATTTGCATAAGTGAGTTTGGGAAGTATGTAGCCGTCAGTTGGCAGAGTATTGTGATTTAACGCGGGAAGTCGTGGTGTTACGGAATATGGTTTTGACCTATTGAATTCTGTTTTACCATTTTTGTTTTTCATCGCATAAATAATAATGATATTATTGTAATTTAAATTAAATTATAATTATATTATGTACTTGTAATCTCTCTAATCTAAAAAAGCTCATCAAGAATAAAGTAACGTTTTCTTAACCTGTTGACTGAACTGAAAATACTCTTTTCTTACTAAAAATAGTGTAGATAATTAAAGTATTAAAAGCAATATAGTAAAAAAAATATCCTTTATTGTCAGGCAACTAAGGCCCATACATAAAATACACAAAATATTCTTACAAAATGATAAACTAATACATAACTGAAAAACATTAATCTATTAATAATTAAATTATATATTAAATTATAATTATAGTAGGTACCTACCTACTATAATTATAATTTAATATATAATTTACTGCTAATGTACTAGCTGACCCGACATACTTTGTACTGAACAAATTTCAACAATTCACACAAAAAGGACGTTCAGTTTTCCCAAATATGAAGATTTTCTGGGAAACTTTTCCAATTTTTCTTTCCGTAAAAACCTGCTACGAACTATTAAAAACATATAAAAATAAAAAATAGCTAAATCTGTCCAGCCGTTTTCAACTGATGCGCTTACCAAACAGCATTTCATTTTTATTATATAGATTATTTATATTACATCTGTATGGCATGTAATGCACCTTACCTTATCGCATTTCCCGTATTTGGCTCTCTTCCAAAATATGAAGGTAAACGCGTTTAATATTTTCTTACATCACTAAACATAATAAGGCAGGTATTTCGCATAGCTTTTATTTAGTACCGAAACGAGTACAGGAAAGCTTATTTTGGTACCGAAAACGGGATCGGTGTAGTTTACCGGTACGCTCATTTCAACGCCACATAATAAGCTTGATATTTCACCTATTTTACATTCAAGTAAGGCTCGTTGTAAAATGTCGGCCAGGCGCCAAGTCAAGGGTATATTACAATATCGCCACATGGGTTTGATACGATTTTTATGTAAATATTGGGTCAAAAAGTTTACATACTCATTTTTACATGGCGAGAATTGCTGTACAATAAAAAACTGTACCGGCACTTTTCCGTTCTAAGTAAATGAATTTATTGGCTTGGAATAAATGTGCCAGATGAGAAGATTTCATCGTAAAAACCGAGTTGCAGTAGTTTAATCTCATGTAGCTACTCTACTAAACCGGCACTGTCGTTAACCCAAACAATGTCATCCGAGTCAGCGATTGTTCATAAGAAAAATACACTCCAAACGACAATAAATATAATCAAGAAAATCTTTGAGCGCTTACATGAAAACGGCTTCTAGTAAGGATCAATTGCAATTCAAACTTATTCTAAATATCAAATTAGTAGTAGATTCTGGGTTTGATTCCCTGGTCGGGAAAAGTGTTATTGAGTCTTTCCATTAGGAATTTCTCAGTAGCAGCCCGGAGTCCGTATTTATGCCCGGTTGACGGCAATAGGCTCGCCCCCTATTACATGGGACTTAAACATAACTGGCAACATGTGAGTGTACCAGCTACTAGCTAGCTAAACCTCCTGCCTAACCCTCAAGAAAACAAAGCGTGATGTTATGTTACGTGAATTAAAGTATTTTCAAGCATATGATTACTCGCGTCAATAATTATTCCGATAATTTCCCAAGAACCGTCCCCATCTCAAGACCTAGACCCGAACTAAAAATAAGCGTTCCACTTAAGGCGGTACTTCAAAATAATTCCCCATACGCTAATCTTAACGCGATCTCGTTTCGTAACATCATATAGGCTAACGAGGGTTCACCTCCAAGTGATTTCCTTGTAAAATTTTGACATCGCACGTTATAGAGATTACCTGGGTGTAATTATAATTGCGTAATCATGTCTTCCGGAAAATTACTTTACTCTGATATTCATATCAGGTGCGTAGGGATGTTTTATTGAAATTTTGTTGAAGAATTTCTTGGTTGTGAAGGTATTTTTAATGGGGAAGGTACTGTTATTTTTCGGAGATGTTTTGAAGTATCGGTTTGGCAAATTAAAAGAAGAAAGTTTTCAACATCATTATATCTAGCTATTATAATAACTGAAAGTTAGTTTCAAAGCATTGCTTAACTTTTTCAAATATAGAGAAAAGTTCTAATTATGGTATCAAGCAGATCCAGCACAACTTATATAATGATTATATTAACTATACAAAACTACATAAGTACTTTAAAAAAAATTGCAACAATAAAAATATAATATCACGCCTGTATTTCCCGAAGGATGGGCAGAGGTGTACCTATAGTACACCCACATTTCGCCAGTTATATATAGTTTAAGTACCATGAAATGGCGAGCCTATTGCCATCAACCGGGCACAAATCCAGACTCCGGGCTACTACTGAGAAATTCTAAAAACAGATAAACGCTTTCTCCTTAATTAACATATACTCGTAAAGATAAAAAAAAATAATCTAACTATTTACATTAAGTACTAAATTAAAAGACTAACTAACTATCTGTATAAATAAAAATAATAAAAACAAAACGACACTTAGGCGTCGAAGTATTCGTCCGCATCGCTGTCATCCGGAAACGTGCCCAGAAGACTGGCAGCATTGCCACGTTGAATGGCAATACTAATTCTTTCTCCTTACATATAATTGTATTCTCGTATAACTTTAAAGTACCAAAACATGAAAGCAAAACGGTACACGATAAAAAAAACGTTAGGAAATTTACAAAAATAGCTCGTTCAAAGTCAAAAGCATTACTTCAATCTAATATTCCGCAATTTAAATATCGCATCGCCTTAACGCCCCTACCAGTCGCGTATTATCAAATACCACTTCATGCTAGCCCTTGGCGTTAGCCATGTTCATGAAGTGAAGTGAGATGAGTTAGGTTAGCCTATCTAACCTATCTGCAAAAAATACATTCTGATTCTGGTGGTATTCCAAGCCTGTACGTAATATACGCGCACTTACTTAATTGTATTATACAATAATTATGTAAAAAAACCCTGTTTGATCCGAAAAGGGCTCATAGGTACTGCAATAACATTACCAAAAAGCTATAAATATGTTATTATTATAGAAAATAAAAAGATATTGCTACAAATTTACATTTTTAATACCAAAATTACCCCAAATCCATAAAAAAATTGCAAATTTTCAACAGACGTCATAAGTTGAAGACATCCGCTAAATGATGGCCGAGGCGTGGCCCGTGTAATAAAGTGACGATTTTTTTCTTTTTTCCTGAAAATTACCACATACATAGTCTCTCAGTACAATATTTAACAATACCCTCAAGGAAGGTTTTTATTACATGTTGTATACACGTCAGGATTTTCCACGTGCTTTCATTATTACAACATTTAATTATGCACAAAAACTCGAAGTATTTGGTTTAACGCTGACCACGTTAACTATAATACTTTTTTAATGTGTTTCAATTATTCCCATCAAGATGAAATGTTATACGAGCATTCAACTCTTATCAGAGCCGAGTACGTGGTAGATTCTGACACTTTCCTTGCCAAACGCCCCTTAGAAACCCTAACCCATCTCGTCTCACCTCCCGATCGTAGTAGCATTTCTATTTACGCGTTGGCCGGATTTGAATTACAAAGTCGACCGCGCCTTCCCGTGTCGCTACCTCGAAATATGAGGTTTGCTAACTAAAGTGCCTGCCGCCTTTGAGTGCGGCCCTGGTTTAATAATGCGTCTTATAACGCCTTTAAATCCGGTAAATAGTGAATTATGTCGCTTTGCTTGTGCTTTAGTTCGGGAAATAGGATTAGGTTTGCAATGTATATTGCGATTGTTAGTTGTTTCATATTGGGTAAGTTTTGTGGCAGTTTTAGCAGTTGTTGGGGTGTTGTTTATCCAGTATTGTGTTTATCAGGACCTTGATCTTCATCATTTCAGTCCAAAAGACTACTGGACATAGGGTTCTACTAAGATTCCCCACAATATGATCTTTTCAATTAAATTATCTTTGCTCAAAATAGGCCTCTAATACACTTGGCACTCACAGAAAAATGTCATTAATTGCAGAGGAAAGCGCATCCAGATGACAGATTCGATGATATCTGTGACACAAGAACATTACCTAACCCATTTTCTTCCCAGATTTAATCTCCAACCTTCCAAACTGTCCTAAAATCCTAAATTAATTACTCAAAATATTTACCTATTCAGAACAGCTTTATTACAAAGCTCAACTGACCTCACAGCTCAACCGCTTTCAAAATCCCGTTTTAAATCCTGTGATAGTTTCCCAGTTAATTTTATAATAGTTTCTAAAAGGATCAGCTGAGGTTTATTAAATGAGTTTCTGAAACCTAGGCTTGTTTGCGGACAGTGAACTAGATTATTCCTGGTTCGGGTTCAGGGTAACAAGGGTTAGGTGGCAAACTAAGTGTTGAATATTTTATTTTTAGCCGACTTAAAGGAGGAGGTTCTCAGTTCGTCGGAATAATTTTTTTAATGTATGTTTCCCGATTACTCGAAGACGGCTGGACCGATTTGAAAAATTCTTTTTTTATTCGAAAGGGTATACTTTCAAGTTGGTCCCATTGTTATTTGGTTACGATCTGATGATGGGATCTAGAAGAAATCGAGGGAACTCATCAAAGATTATAGGCAAATCTAAAGTGATTTGAGTATTTTTGATGAGCAGTTGACACTAGGCTATTGTAACTTAGATAAATTATAAACCAACCCACTAAAAAGTAAAAAAAAACTTTTTAACAAAAACTACAACCGACTTCCAAACTACAGTGAAAAATAACTTTCGGAAGTCAATGTCAAAAAACTAAAATACTGATCCAAAGACACCGGTTGTATTTTTGTTAAAAATTTTTTTTTTGGGTCTCGTTTTAAAAAGGTGTAGGCGTTTTTTGCTGTCTTTAGGGTTAATTACACCTCGACGAGTTCCAATTGCGTAGGCAGACCAGGAACCAGGTGGACCGACGATCTGGTCAAAGTAGCAGGCAAGAATTGGGTGCGGGAGGCACAAAACTGGGAAAAAGGAGACCTACACTCAGCATTAGATGGATACGGGTTGAAATGGAGAGAGAAGAGATAGTACCTATTATGCTGTTGATAAGGTTAAAACCAGGCTTGTCCTGCTACCGGTATTGTCATTTCAGATTTTTGACATTGTGTGTTGCTTTCTAGTTCATCGGTAATGATGATAGCATAATAAGCCTATAATGTTCCCACTGCAGGCTGGGACACTGACCCTTCCTGGCTCCCCTCTGTGAGACGGAGTGGGCCGTTATCCACCACGCGGGCCCAGTGCGGGTTGGATGTCACATGTCTTTGATTTTTTTGGTTTTAGGACATGCCAGTTTCCTCACAATGTTTCTCATTCCCACCGTCACCATTTTGAGAGTTCATTTATACAAAGTAAAGCGCCTTTCAGAGTTCAAACCTACGACCTACAACTCTTAAGTCACGGCCGTTACCAAAAGCTTGTAATTTGTTTGTAACAAAAAAGATTTGATGTTATCGCAGAATTCTACTAAATTTAATCAATCCTATGACCTACACGACTGATTTATACTTTATAGGAGTCACAGCTGATATCCAATTAATTAACAGGTCGTCTCGTTCGAATCAATCTATATGTAACACTCAATTTATTCAACTCATTCAATAAATTGCGACCATTCATTTAATTCATCGCTTGAACATCCAATTATCAAAAGCATATTAATTATATTGAAAGTCAATTTTAATAGGTCACTTTGTCTCAGAAAATAGTATTTCTAGTCACGAATAACTAACTTTTTAATGTGTAACATCTTTGTTTGGTTTGGAGTGATTTCGTGAAAAGGGACGGAAGTGTGTAACAGGAAGCCGGAGAAGCGCGTGCTATTGATTTGACTAATGAGCGCGCGGTGCTAGAGTTGGCCATCAGATGGTTCCAACCCATTTTCCAAGAGGTTGGTACTGGCAGCCAAGATGTCATATGTTACACATCATATGCGACCACTGTAAGGGTCGCTCGTTTTTTAGGGTTCCGTAGTAAACAAGGAACCCTTATAGTTTCGTCATGTCCGTCTGTCTGTCTGTCTGTCTGTCCGCGGTCTAGCTCCAAGACCCTTAGTACTAGAAAGTTGTAATTTGGCATAGGTATACATATTAATTACGCCGACAAAGTGGTAAAACAACATTATGAAAAACATTTTTTTTAGGGTACCTCTCATACACGTAAAGTGGTAATGTTTATTTTTTTATTTTTTTACCCCATGGTGAGGGGTATCATTGGAAAGGTCCTTCAAAAATATTGTGAGTTTATAAAACTATTTTTGGATTCAGGAATTCGTTTGCGAAATATTAAGCTTTAAAGTGCTAATTTTTGTTAGAGTCAAGTGTCGCCCCCCCTGCCGGCTAAATAGTTGGTTTTGGGTATGTGAAAAAAATCACAACAGTAGTTGATATAACGAAATTAAAAGGAAAACTATTATAACTAAGTAGGCTTTACAGGTTAACGAGTAATAATCGACCAACTTAACTTTGCAGTTGCAAAAACATGTTTTCCCATACATTCCGTATGGGAGAACATATTTTTCAACTACAAAGTTAAGTTTGTTTTTGGGATAAATTCATTCCAACTACGGAACCCTTCATTGTGCGTGGTCCGACACGCACTTGGCCGGTTTTTTATTTTTTTTGTCTGCAGTAAAAATACTCGAAAACTAAAACGTGGTTCTTCTACGCACATTTTGGTCCTAAAAACCCTCACTAAAATACAGTCGCTGCCAACTTATCAACTCGACTTAGTGTCTCCTAAACGAAGGACATGTGTCACGCGCGGTCTGAGTAAAACGAATGAACTACGCATTATTGCCAAATAAGCAGCGACACAATAATGTATCTCTTCTGGGTATTAGCGGCTTCCCAATGTTTTTGTGGTCCTAGTTTTGTCAGCGTTTTTTGTTACCGACTGTACGGATTTTAAACAAGTTTGGGTAGAGTTGGTGGCCTTTTTGTTTTATGCTTTACTGTGGATTTTATTTCTAACTGGATTAGATATTTTTAATCTGAATCTAAAAGTAATTTACTGTTATCTTCACTATTATTATAAAGAGATGAGATATTTATTTTTGTTTGTAATGAATAAACTCGAAAACTACTGGACCGATTTTAATTATTAAAAATTAAAGAATTATTAAGAAACAAAAGAGTTTCTCGGTATTGTTAATTTTGTTAGTTTTAAATGCTCTTTTTCATACTGTTTGTATTTCCTGTGCGTGTCCTAAATAAAATATTTTTCTGTCTTTATTTTCTTTGAACTTAAAAAAAATATTGCTAAAGAATAATTGTTATACTTAAATACTACATCAATGTATATTAAATTTAACACTGTGCAGGTATACACTAAGCAACATTTTACACGCAAAAAGAAATACTAGCCTAAAAAAAGGACACGCGAAACAGCTGCTGAAATTTAAATAAATAAGAATAAATGAATTGTTGAGAAATAAGTATTCAGCTCTGCTCGTTAAATCGCTAGCTATGAAAAACTGAGTGGCTCATTATATCGTAATAAAGTGGATTTTAAAGGCAAACGTCTTATTTTCATCAACATCTTGACTTTTGTGCGCAGATTTTCGACGATCCAAATTAAAATTTTACGGTTGTAAGGAATAATGAAGAGTTCTTTTTGTAATTTGTGGACTTCAAGATTTTGGTTCTAAGTACGCGTGTGTTCTTGGTATTAGAATATCTACTTTGTATTTTTCTTATATTTTAATGGTATTTTTAAGCTCGTCTTTTTGTCTCGTTAAACCAGGTGAACAGTGACATTATAATGTAGAAATTTTACAAAATCTTGATAATTGAAGTCAGAGTCACTTTAATTGTGATTAAAAATAAAAAAATTGTAAATATAGCTCAAAATTTATACAAATTAAAATTATATCCAACAAGCTTTCCCTTAAAATCTCCATAATGCTAATAATATGGAACTCCACAGACTATTTAAATTTCAACCCACGAATACGAGTGTAAAATATGGTAGGTATCCACGGACACCAAGTGGAAGTGAGACCCTATCTGATAAGCAGGGCCCTTACAGAGTAGGAACTAATAAGTACAAGAATCACGAAACGAATATCTGTAATTATGTATGAATGGGTGTAATAGATGTAATTTATTGCTTAATTTTTATACTGTAGGCACAATGAAATAAAATTACTATACTGTGACAAGTATTGAAGTATATTATTACAAGTACATCATCTTCACTTATAATCAATGTATAGAATAACTATAGTGTTTCTGACGGCCCATTCGTCTCCATACAAAACAACCTTTTGGAATCCAGAATCAATTATATTTTCTTGTAAAAGTTTGACGAACTTTGTTACGAATTTTGATGACTAATTGAGAAGTATGGAAGAAAAAGACATTTATTTTTTATTTATTTAAGTTTTCATGCACAACATTAAAGAATATACTCCCGAGGCGTTGTACAGAACAATATACAACAAAATAGTAACACACATACCTTCGTAAGTAGGTTATAATCATAAAATACAAAAAAAATAACTAAAAATATATAAAAGAAGAGCCTTTTAATGGCTAACTTGAAATAAATTATTTGACTTTGAAGTGGTGATATGTTTTGCTATTTCATAAAATGATATTTTACAAGCACTTTTACGCGTCAAAATGGAATATTTCAATTCAATTAAATTTATTAAATAAAGTAACTATGACTCATTTGTTAGTAAATTTATCCAATGTTATCAAGACAATCTACATCCTAAACAAATTTCTGTACAATATACATAGCGGCAGTACTGTCTGTCGCTTGAGGGGCTTGTGGCTAAGTAATAACAGCTGCACGGGTCGATCGATCAGGTTAAGCTACGCTTGCCGCGGTTGGTCCGTGGATGGGTGACCATCTTTACATACCAAGTCCCCTTTGTGCCTCGGAAAGCACGTTAAGCCGTTGGTCCCGGCTGTCATTTGTAGATCTTTGACAGTCGTTACGGGTAGTTAGAAGCCCAAAAAGTCTGACAACCAGTCTTACCAAGGGGTATCGTATTACCTAGTCACTAGGTTGTGGAGATCAGATAGGCAGTCGCTCCATGTAAAATACTGGTATTCAGCTGCATCCGGTTAGACTGGAAGCCGACCCCAACATGGTTGGGAAAAGGCTAGGCAGATGATGAGTACTGTCTGACGCTTCACCGCGGCTGCACCATTCCATGGGAAATGGCGCATCAGCGATTCACGTACGGACCAACAGTATCCTGACTCTAATTTCAAGCAGGCTGGACTGCCTGCTCGAAATTAAAATCAGGATACTGTTGATAATAATACATTTTAAAACTAGTAGATGAAGTCGTTTCCTAACCAACTTCTCTGTGAAGAAATAAGAAGTCAGAAAAATAGAGAGTGGGAGTCTCTTTTAAAGTCCAGTCATTACCTTAATTAGATAATTAAAGAGACTGATTATACAAAAAAATATATTATAAACATACAAAATTATTTATCACATAAAATACCTGACGATTGAAAATTCCTCTCTAACGCCATTTAACCCCCTGAAAATGTAACGGGACAATATTCACACGCGTGTCAATGACAGACACATCAATATAAAATAAAACAAAACACTCCACGCTTATAAACCAATTTTTTACTTCCAAATACAGAATTTTCGCTTTATTTATTTCACCGTATCTATAAACCATTTTTACCCAATCCGACATGTACCTATCTTTTACATAATACATTCATCCTAAGTCCTTGCATCCGGGTAAATTTGTTACTTTGAAAAAGAACCTTTGTAGGATTTTACGTGTTTCCAGTGTATTGTATATCGTAATGCCGGTATTATTTGGGATTTTTTGTCTGTATGTGCGATTACCCCTGTCGTGTTTTGGGGACGATGTTCTGTAAGCACTTTAGTTTGATGTGTCAGTTTGACATTAGTTTTTAAAATAATTCAGGGGAATGATAATGAGGAACCGAAAGATGATGAGTTATAAAAGATAAATTGTTGTTCAAAACCAGAAATATTGACTACATAAAAAAAAACTCATATTCTTTATTTGATTGAGTATTAAATGCACCAGAGAATGGATAAAATTTCGTTTTAATGTATAAATAAAGCTACAGATCTACAACAAATTCTTATTCGTATTTTTTCAAAGAGGTTAAATTCCAAATACATTGAAAATCGCTTCAAAATACAGTCCCATTTCATTTGAATTTTTATTTTTAATTTATGTCAACACAAATTTGTCCCTTTGGGCGCGAAAATTTTCGCAATTAAAAGGGTCTGCCCAGTTTACCCCTCTGGGTCTTTTTAACTCATTCACAAAATGTCCCTTATTTCGAAGATTTAAATAACTATGGGAGTTTTAATAGCTTTCGGTACAAAGCAGAATAAACAAGGACGATAATGTTAATTTATTGCCATTAGAATGTTGTAGAAATTAGTTATTCATGTTCTAATTTTATTTGAAGAAAACATTATTCAGACTGCGTTTTTTCGTCTGACCGTAACCTGTCCTTTTGTCAGCTGTCAAGGTTACTCAATGAAGTTAATGTGTTTTTTTTGCTTAATCTACAGTAAACTAAACAAAACGGGCCGAAATTCTTTCATTCAAAATGAATAGCCTGTTTATAACAAGTTTGACATACGTTTGATAAGACTGTCAACTGCTCAGCTGTCATCAATGAGACACAATAGAATTTTAATTGCCACATACGAACTACGCATCATAGACATGATTTCACACAAATCCTGCATCGCGCAGTTAGAGTTTACCGAGCGATCGACATACATACAAGATTTCAACTTCAAACCGATGGGCAGTTGCCCGCCATACACAACACCTGTCTGGTCGGAGGATCCTCCCTTTCTATGGTGGATGAGTGAACTTTACACCCTGTTCCTCATACCCCTAAAACATGAAGCATAACAAAGAACAATACAATCACACACCTCGAATAAAAATTCACGCTCCACAAAAGTCGACCATCATAATCATTCATGTAGGACAAACATTACCAATTCACTCTCAAACACTATGTGTTGCGAAAAAAAACGATTGCTTCGTTCCGCGTCACCCGTCATGCTTCGCAAAAAAGTAAAACATTGCCTCTTGAATCCAACGAACTGGCAAAGTCAATACACTCAACACGAGGGCAAAGCTAGGCTAACGAGCCCATCACTGGGGAGACATGGCAAATATTATTTCGAGACGGAACGTAGATTGAAAAACTTGAGTGTATTTAAGTTTTTGTATCTTTTGTTTCTGAGTGGATGTCGCTTTAGTTCTTAATCTGGATTAGGGAAGAGAAATGTATGGTGTTTGGGCTTACTTGTGGATCACTGAAAAATATACACCACTAGCTGTGCCCCGTGGTTTCACCCGCGTAAGTCTCGATCCCGTAAGAATATCGAGATATAAAGTATTCTATGTCCTAACCCAGGTCATGGTCTATCAATGTGCCAAATTTCATCCAAATGCGTTCAGGCGTTTAAGCATGAAAGCGTAACAAACATACAAACTCACTTTCGCATTCATAAAACTAGATGCGCCCGGCGGTTTCACCCGCACAAGTCTCAATCCCGTGGGAATATCGGGATAGAAAAATATCCTCCTATTCTAAATTATATGTGTACTAAATTTCATCCAAATCCGTTCAGTAGTTTTTGCGTGAAAGAGTAACAAACATCCATCCATCCTCACAAACTTTCACATTTATAATACTAGTGGGATAGTAGGAAATAGGAAAGGATTAGTAAGGATAAGTTAGGATTGGAATGTATCAGAAAGATGTGGTCATATTTAAGGTTGTGGTACAGATCATCAAACTGAACAACTTTCTCCATGGAACCATCATCTGTTTTAATCAGTCGTCCCATACATTTAGGGTCGAGTAGGTATTGAAGTTTTCACCTCCTTCTGCGAAGCGGTAATGCTCGCGAAGGAGGAGGCGAAACGCGTGAGGGAGAGGCAAATTTCGCGCCCTCACGCCCCTAACCGCCGCAGTAGGAGACGCCCGGGGCGGGAATCGCGAGCCGATTTCCGGCCATTGTAGGCGCGAGCTTGCGGGCGGTGAGCAATGGGTAGGTCGCCGTTCAATAAGGACCAAGCCCGGGTCCTGGCGCGTTGTGTTCCACGCGCACCTCAAAGAGATGTCAGCAGAATTGACGGGGTCCGTTAGGGCCAATCCCTGCTGGGGCTGCGAATATGGGCCGAAAGGGAAATCGTGGCTCCCGGCAACAGGGCAACCGAAGGAACACGGGTGGGTTTTAGTCAGTAAGAGTCTAACATGCCACCCAAAAAAAAAAAGGTACCTATTGAAGTTTTGTATGAGATAGATGATATTTTTTGCGATACCTTTCTGATACATGCTGAATGTCAGTCATTTCAAATGGGTAGGTTGGTGCTCGAAACGGTTTTAAATGAGTGTCATGGCCAAGATAAGCATGAATGAGGCTCATGCCTTTAAAGTCAACACATTGCAGATAAGTTGAAAGTTAGGTAGAAGATTATGAGTCTTTCTTCCGAACTAGATTTTTCTTGCATCGCTTTGATATTGAAATTATTCAAAGATAGCCTTTGCAGGGTACGACTACCAACAATTTTCGGGCAAAAAAAAAAGATTTATACTATTAAACGCGCAATAATTGTATATATATTTGTACTCACATTCTCGAAATCGGTTCTAATGATTTCGATAAAAGTTATATCTGGGAAAATTTATTTTCTCTATTTTCACAGCTTCGGGAATGTGATACAACGTTGGTATACCTCGACAATATATTTATTTCTATTTTTACCCGAGCAGAGCTCGGTCGACCAGGTTACTATTCATACATTTTGATCCTATATTAAATACTCAACTATTGAATCTATATAACTGTAATCCCTAAAGACGGGACTTCAAAGCCCCGAATTATAAATCCAGATCAACAGATATGCGAACATATAAATAACTTCGATTCTTAGAACCAAACTAATAAAGTCTAAGGGCCTTATCATACTGGCCATTTGCGAGCGTGTTTCCATCGAGACGATTGTGCAACGCAATCGCTGCGGGTGCGTAGCGTACCACGCCACGTGTGCGCAACGTCTTCGCCACGTTTGCGTAACGAGAGCGATTGACGTGTTTTTCTTCTCTTTTTTTTTTTCTTTATTGACATAAGGGGGTTTTTGTCCATAAGGATATGCCAACCCCATCGTACCTTATCAACTATTTAACTTTAATTAAAATATAAGACAACAAGACGTGAATATACCAGAGAGAATTAGACAAGAATTGTACAATTTTGTGAAAACGCGGAGTAAACGTCGCGTAGTCGCGACAAGGTCGCGTAGCACGTTCACAAATCGCCTCGCTAGAAACAAGCAGGCAAATCATCAGTGTGATAACGCTCGAAGTCCTAACATCTGTTGTTAACAACAAATCGATGTCGACTTTCATAATATGATTTATATACATTTCTAAACTTAATCTGTGCCAGTCTAGACGGATTTACTTTGACGTAAACTATGAAAATAACGTTTAATAATATGTTTTAGGGTTTAACTCTATAAGTAAGTCTTATAACTTTTGCCGATTGACGGGTTTATGAAATATGAATATTTAACTTATCTGGGACCTAAATCTATTTAGACAAGATTAATTCAGGTGTAGTTTAGTAAGCAATGCTAATACCCAATTATTTAATACATCTAGAATCTAAATGCTTACAGATTATTATTAAACAGTCCTAATTAGATTTTGAGAGTATAATTAACATTTATCTGTTGGAGTAATTTCAGTCGCTTGCGATTAACTAAATACAGCATTATTAAGAAACGAAGTTTGAAAATTAATTATTTTAATATCATTGCAATGACATAAATTGCAGCAACTGTCACTGAAGACCCATAACATGGGTCATTAATTTGTTAAAAAAAACCGGCCAAGTGCGAGTCGGACTCGCGCACGATGGGTTCCGTACCATTATCTATAAAAACGGCAAAAAAATCATATCTGTTGTATGGGAGCCCCCTTAAATATTTATATTATATCACGGTTCATGAGAAACAGCCTGGTGGCAGACGGACGGACAGCGGAGTCTTAGTAATAGGGTTCCGTTTTACCCATTGGGTACGGAACCCTAAAAAAAACCGGCCAAGTGCGTGTCGGACCACGTAGCATGTAGGATTCCGTAGTTGGGATGAATTTATCCCAAGAACAAACTTAACTTTGTAGTTGAGACACTTGACTTCAATAAAAATGAGCACTTTAAAGCTTAATAATTCGAAAACGGATCCCTGAATCCAAAAATGTTTTTACAAACTCACAATATTTTTGAACGACCTTTCCAACGACACCCCACACTATTGGATAAATGAGAAAAAAACCTAACAAAAAATATTTTTCATGATTTTATTTTACCATTTTGTCGGCGTGATTAATACCCATACCAAATTACAGCTTTCTAGTACTAATAGGCTCTGAGCTAAGCCGCGGACAGACAAACAGATAGACAGACAGACGGACATGGCGAAACTATAAGGGTTCCTTGTTCCGTCTGTCAAAAGTGTCAAAGCGCCTATATTTTCTTTTGTCGTAACTGAATGATGAACAAATGACGCACGTCATCATACATTTTATATTCATTTTCGAAATGGAAGACCTTCTTGTCCAAGTGGTATTAACTTGTGGCGTGAATTAAGGTGATATATTGAAAAAAATGGGCTTTTTCTTTATCGTGTAACTTTCAAAGTATTTGGAATAGGGATTTCAAATTTTGGTGTATGATTTTTGACTATATGATCTAGTATCCGGAAAAAGGAATACACGATACAATGAAATTTTCTCGATACAAAAAATTTGCAAAGGTCTATCTATTTTTATCTTTTTTTGAGTATCATGGCGCAACGCTTATGAGTTATTCAATGGAATTTACTTTAAAACATAGAGAGTAAGCGTTTCGAGTTTTAAGAAAAGCAGTTTTTTTTTAAATAATACTTTTCATTTATAAAAGACGGCATTTCGTTTTGGCACATACGTTGTTTTATTCCGAGCGGACACACATTATCGTCATCTCTTCTTTCGCCTATCAAAAGTATTGTCATCACTCTCGTTCATTCATAGATCAGTCGCCCGATGGGGCTCATCGACGAAGAATCTATGTCACTTTTTTGCAAATCGGTGCGATCAAATTTACGTGATTTAAAGAATTTTGTTTACAGAAAAAGTTAGTACTTCAGCAAGTTAAAGTAATTATTGAATGCAATTAGTGTTGAATAGGTATTCAGACTGTATGTGTGTATTCTTGTGAGTCCTGCGAACAATATAACATTATTTTTCTATTATGATTTCGTGGTGACATTTAAATTATTTATAAATATAGAAAGAAATATAAAATCAAAACTGAACAGTACCTGCAACGTTTGGAGTGCACAGGGCTATCAATGAACTCATTTTACAGGAATTCAATAGCAATAAGATGATGATAATAGTGAGTCGAATTCTCCACCTTCACTAAAGCACAACCAACACAATCTATTCCCGCTTTTTAATGTATTATTGTGTAAGCATTTTATTTTCTAAGAACATCTATTTTTATACCTACAACTTTTAATAATCTTTTATCTAAAAAAATAGGCTAAATAAAATTCGTTTTTAGGTTTTGAAATACGTCAACAGTACATCAATATGTCAAGTACTGTCACTACGAATCATAGATCACAAAAAAGAAATGGAGTCGCATTTGAATTGTAAAAAGGAGAGTTTTTACCCGACTACGGCAAAATCAAAGGAGGGTTATGATTTTAACATGTATGTATGTATGTATGTAATAGGCTATCAAATGCAAAATAAAATTCAAGTCAGACTAGTAGTTCCAGAGATTAACGCGTTCAAACAAACAAGAAAACAAACTCTTCAGCTTTATTATTAGGACTAGCTGCACTCCACAATTTCACCCGCATAAGTCCCAATCCCGTGGAATATCGGGATGAAAAGTATCCTATGTCCTGAAGTCTAAACTAATTTATCATCACTGTAATATTTTCAACACAATGTATTTTGTTATGAAATAAATTACTTATGATTATGACTTAACCAGGTCATGGTCTACCCTTTGCCAAATTTCAAATATTATTCCCTCAGAACTCTAAAAAAATCAAGCTTCTAAGTCAACGCAATAAAAAAATACGGCCCTTTATGTGGCATATTTTGATAATCGCAAGTAAATCAAAAACTACAGGGTACTTCCAGTTGACCTAGAATTATGAAATTTTAGCAGGAAGCAAGGTCTCACAGCACAGGTAAAGGAAAAAGTCCGAACATTGATAATAATTTGTAGATTTATCACATATTTTTTTTTTTTTTGCGATTACAAACTTGCATTTGAAATTGGAGAATTGACCGTGACGTACCTATCGATGTATGGGAGAACATGTTTCTCAACTACTAAGTTAAGTTTTTTTTGGGTTAAATTCATCCCAACTACGGAACCCTTCATTGTGCGTGGTCTGACACGCACGTGGCCAGTTTTTTTTGTATGTTTGTTTGTTACGCTTTCATGCAAAAACGGCTGAGCGGATTTGGATAAAATTTCGCACATGGGTAGACCATGACCTGGGTATGTCCTACATAAGATACTTTTTATCCCGATATTCCCAATGGATCGAGACTTACGCGGGTGAAATCGCGGCATACAGCAAGTATTATACAGTATGTCTCAAACGTAGTGGTCCAAAGGCAAATGGGGTAAAGTAGAGGTGGCCACCCATCATTTAAAAAAATTAAAGTTTCGATATTCTCAATAGATTTCACTAATTTAAACATTTTCTTTTATGGAACAAAAAACTTAAGTGGCCAACTCAGAACCAAGTCAGAAATCGCAAAAAACTTTTCCCATACGTTTTGTGTGTGGGAATGTCACTCTGTAAACAATAAATATTTTTGCTGATAATTAAATATTTTGTATTATTTGTCTACTCCATAGTTCGCAAAATTTCATAGACCGAGATAAATTATTGTTACTTAGCACGCGCTTTTTTCTTAAATATGTTTCGGTCTTTATCATGCACTTTTAGTATGACAGTTGTGCGACAGTGACAAGAATAATTCTTAGCCAAAGCCCATGCTAAGTAACTAACGTTTTCAAATTCCGGTCAGTTATTTCGTTAGTTCCACTTTTTGCTACTGGTTCAGATACGTTTGTGGCAGCGCGACGATGTGGCGGCCAACCATCGAATATAGAACCGCCACTCCCCGCGTGCGGGGGCAATAAGCCACGCCCACCAAACTACTATTTATTTTCAATATAGGCCCTTAACATGAAAACCTTCATTGCATAAATGTTTACCAACAGCACGAACAGCAGAACATCATTTTGATGCCAAAAGATCATTATTTTATTTATTTATTATTCATTTATTTCGGACAGAAAAATCCATATAATGTGTTAGTAACAATTTTCTTAATATCTATGTTAGTAGGTACATAAATTATATTTTTTTTTTACAATTTCCCTGTAACTATTCCCACCCAGTGTGCCTGTATGGGACAGTCATGTCGGGACGCAATCATTTGCAAAATGGTGTTGGTGCTACCGCGCAGTCTGTGGAATAATGACGCCACTTTCTTACGCACTATAGCGTGGAAACCGTCAACGCGCGCATTTACGAACATTTGCGGCGCACTACAATTATAGCCGTGTATTTTTAGCGAACCAGAAATATTTACCAACATCACATGATCACGACACACAAACCTAAAGTTTACAAGTCAACTAAAGTTATTTATTTTTCATCGCCAAACGCGAAATCTGCGAGTGACACTAAAAGGCGACGAACAACAGCCCCGTGATTGGAAACTTGGTACAATATAATTGAATTCTTGAAGAGTAAGGGAGCGAGGATTACTTAAAACATTTTTTCAACAAAATTCTAAATTTTCTTCGAAGAGACATCAAAGGAGTTTTACATCGAAGGAAACGTTAGATGAATTTTTGTTGGAAATTTTCTTGGGAAGGTGTCGGATTCAGGGTGGACATAGATTATTCGCGTAACTCAAGACAGGCGACATGTTAAAATTTTTTAGTGAACATGGGCATTCATTGGCTGACCGAAGTAATTGTAAGAAAGAAGGAAAGAAAATACATTTATTTAGCACAGACAAAAGGCACACAACAATCTGCCTAGCCCTTTTTCCAACTATGTTGGGGTCGGCTTCCAGTCTAACCGGATGCAGCTGAATACCAGTATTTTACATGGAGCAACTGCCTTTCTAACTTCCACAACCCAGTTACTGAGTAACATGATACCCCTGACTGGCTGTCAGACTTTTTGACTTCTGATTACCCGTAACGATTGTCAAAAAACTACGAATGACAGCGAGGACTAACGGCTTAGCGTGCTTTCCGAGGTAAGGAGGGGTCTTGATATGTAATGGATGGATACCCATTCACGAACCGCCCGCAGCATAAGTAGCTTAACCTTCGATCGACTAGTACGGTTGTTACCATTTAGCTAAGAGCCCTACATAGACGAAAGACACACAACTTTATTCTGCAAATAAAATCAAATAAAAAGTGTAAAGTGCGATGTTAGAAGCACGCATAGTATAATAGAACCAGGTTATATAATTGATTTTAGATGTAATAAATAATATTTAACACTTTTACACGTCAAAAATAAATTTTATTTAATAACCTGATGAGTTCGCTGTTTCATAACCGACAGAAAAAAGACCAAATCAAACTCAGAGGACACAGTCTCTTTTAAAGTTCAGACATAATCTTGGTCAGGCCATATGAGGACTATGGATATTAGTGTCTTAGATGGTCTTTTGAGGAAAGAACCACACAAACCAGTCAGTGCACGAATTTGTCAGTAATCGTGTCGCTCAACTCAGAAAATGATTTTCAAAACTGGTAAAAGCTAAAAGACCGCCAAGAAGATGGGACGATAATATCTAAGATATAGCAGGAGATAAATGGCAAACAAAAACGAGGCCTAGAAAAAAATGGATAAAAATGGCCTTTACCCAACAAAATTAAACCAAATCTTATTTAATGTAATAATAAGTTGGAATTACAAATAAAAATATTGCAATAGATATCAAGATAAGACTTATGTAACTAAAATTGAAAAATAAAATAAAATATTGACTTTGTTGCATGCTAACAAATATTGTAAAACTGCATGGAAAAGTGAAAATTATAAAAGGCTTATTTATTATTTACGAGCTTCTGCCCGCGACTTCGTTCGCGTGAAGTCGATAAATTACAACCCATATTACTCGCTGATAATGTAGCTTTCTATAGGCGAAATAAGTTTTTTAATCTGTTAAGTTTATTTTTTTTGTTTTTTCATTACAAACAAACATACAATTTTTTTTATAATATTAGTTTAGATTTATTTAATCGTGTAGCTCAACTCAGCAAATGATTTTATAAACTGGTAAATACTGACCGTCTCTCACAGTAAACAGCATTCTGTTATCTAAAACACGGTGCTGCATAACGTCCTGCATAAAAATGCTTGCCTGTTTTTCCTCTATCTTACAAAGATACTACGAACTTTATCAATAACACTCTAAAAAATCTTCGAGTAAAGAAGAATACGTAAAATTTCGCTAGTTCATCACCCACAAAGAAACAACTCGTTTGAAACTTCAAGTCTTTCAACTTGCACGGACAACTAATTCACTTTATTTTCCGCTATTCTTACAACTGACTGGGAATCTTGGAAATATTCAATGTTTTGTTACTGTATTAACTGACTTCGAAAAAGAAGGAGGTTAGGTATGCATTAGTTAAGTTTTTAAGCTATTGCATTGCTTTTATCGCGGGCTTTGAGCGCGGCGACCGAATCAAGAAATTCCGTAACGAAAAAACCTAACACCCCCCACTCCGCGTACCATGTAATGACGGTTCCCATGACAACGTGATGTTGTTATGGGAACGTAATTTTTGTTTTATGTCATCACGTCATCATCCCAAGTGTAGCGTTGACAAATAGGAAGTATGGAGGTTACAAATGCTATGCAATAGCTTTACCGCGGCAGTCCCCGAGTGCCACACGTTTTTTTTATTTAATTTGGCAGGGAAAGCCTGCGATGTAATACCTTTAACAAGTTAGTCAGTGCAAATAATTGTAACGATTAGGTACTGACAAATGCTTGCACTGACTGGACAGGTCCACACAAATCTGTGTGGTTCTTTCCTCAAAAGACCATTTTAGACACTAATCTACATGGTGCTCATCTGGCCTGACCAAGATTATGTCTGGACTTCAAAGAGACTGCGACTTCTGAGTTTGTTTCGGCCTTTCTTCTCAGAGTAGTCAGATAGGAAACGCCGAACTCATCTAGCTTATTTTTTTAGACACTAATCTACATGGTGCTCATCTGGCCTGACCAAGATTATGTCTGGACTTTAAAGAGACTGCGACCTCTGAGTTTGTTTCGGCCTTTTTTCTCAGAGTAGTCAGATAGGAAACGCCGAACTCATCTAGCTTATTTTTATTTTTTTTTATATGTCGTTTAAAAATTATTCCGACATCCTATTTACAGAATAAACAATTTCATTTCTTAAAAAAAATATTAACTGTGGTGGTTCTTAACCAGCTTAAAATAAATTATAATAATTTATTTTATCTACTCTCATAGCGTAATATTCGAATTATGAACTTCAAAACGAGTTTATATTGACATACTTTATAAACAGAATACCGAAATTTAAAAATAGAATCATATTATAACACTTTTTCTCTAACAAAATAATACTATAAAACAATTTTTTTTTCTATTACGATACAGCGCTAATCCAAGAAGTTAATATCACCAAAGAGTTTCCATCAACTTTTGGCGGGGGACAGCAGCACCCGCTGTAGCGCATGTGCGGTGATGTGCGGGTGCAGGCGACATTCATTTGTTTTGTAGTACTTACTGAATTTCGTGGGATTTTTTAATTTATTCTTGATCTTTAACTTTGATTTTTTATTTAGTATTTGTTTCAACCCCAATGTTTGAGAGTAGATAAAGTAGTGTATGAAACTGCACATAACTAGGTATTAAAACATTCGTGTGATACTATTAAAAACCTCGCCTACGGCTCGGTTTTTAAACACACACTCATGTTTTAATACCCCTTATTATGTAACAGTTTCATAAACTACTATTATTTATCAACCCTGAAATAACGTTGATATCCCAGCTCACCTACAAATATTCAGTAGGAAATAAAAAATTTGCAAAGTTCATTTACTGATACACATTGCCTACTAAAAAGAACAATTTTTCAGTAGATTCTAAAAATATTAAAATAAAAACCCAACCAAATGAAACAAAAAACAAAATACGACTATGAAACATTTATTTTTCTTTGTTTTTAGGGACACGAGAGTTGGCGGTTTTCCTTATATGCCATAAGCAATCATCTGAAGAAGAGGGTCTTGCGACTACGTGAAAGGACTCACTCTAACGTTACCGCCTTACTTGTTCCCAAAGCTTAGAGGTATACGTGGAATCACTTGACTGAAGACGGTATAAACTGACAGATACAAAGAGATATAAACAAGGGTGTACAATTTTAGATAGGGGCTGAAACAGAGCAAAGTAAACATCAATACTATCTACTCACTATTCACTTTATTATAAATTGATACAATAAAATATTTGCAGGATCCGGTCATTAGTACGGACACGAAACGAATCGCAAGCGTGCCACTGGCGACATCAAGTGATCTACTCACACTAAAAAGCGCGCTTCTATAGAGTCGTGATGTTTTAAGGCCAAGGCGAGGAGGGATTCAGCCTCGGCTCGCATCGGAGTTAAGACGTCGCGGAACTGTGCTCGATTCGTTGTGCTCAGTTATTGTGTTAGTTGTAATTTGTGATCATTGTGTTAATTTGTGATTTTAATAAACGCCGTCGCACCTAGTGTGTGTATAATTTAGCTAGTGTGATTAATTTGATAGTAAATTAAAATGTGATCTGAACTGCAAACGGTTTTTCTATTGCGCACTAACCAATACTACCTACAGTACGCTCACAGTAGTTAAAATATCGTTGATAATAACAAAAGAGTCACATACTCGTCTCCGACATATTGATATTTTCCTGATGCTTGCATTAGGTAACAATAATATTGATTTAAAAATAGTCGAAAGGTTTAAGAGGGGCATGCGGCTAAGTAATAATAGCCGCACGGGCCGATCGACCAGGTTAAGCTACGCTTGCCGCTGTTGGTCCGTGGATGGGTGATCAACTTTACACACCGAGACTCATCCGTGCCTCGGAAAGCACGTTAAGCCGTTGGTCCCGGCTGTCATTCGTGTATCTTTGACAGTCGTCAGAAGCCCTAAAGTCTAACAACCAGTCTTACCATGGGGTATCGTATTACCCAGTTACTGGGTTGTAGAGGTCAGATCCTCCTTGTAAAATACAGGTATTCAGCTATATTTGGTTAGATTGGAAGCCAACCCCAACATAGTTGGCAAAAGGCTAGGTAGAGGATGATATTGATTTTTAAAAGAGTGTCCATGGAGTTTCCTACCCGTTCCTACCTACCTACTACGCTTTGGAATGGGCAACACAAATTTCATTTTTCTGTCTGACCGACCCCTTGACAATTCAAAAGTGCCTGGAAATGGTTTAGTTGTAATAAATGTGAGTTCGAGTTTGATAGACACTAAGTACCTAGATTTGTTCATCGTGTCCGTTTTATAGTTCCGTACCTCAGAAGGCAAAAACGGAACCCTTATAGGATCACTTCGACTTCCGTCAGCCTCTCTGTCTGGCAGTCTGTCAAGACCCTTTCTCTCAGGAACGCATCAAGTATCAAGTTGAAATTAATATCTCAAATACGTAGGCCTATGATCTCTTGGAGTTCTAAAAAAATTACGCTTCTGAGTCAACGCAATAAAAAAATACGGCCATTTATGCGACATAATTTTGATACTCGCAAATAAATCAAAACCTACAGGGTAATTCCCGTTAACCTAAAATCATGAAATTTGGTATGAAACAAGGTCTCACAGCCACAGCACATGTAAAAGAAAAAGTCCGAAAATGGTTAATTTGTAATTGTATCACACATTTTTGAAGTGAAAACTTCTATAGGCGCGTTGGGCATTTTTGAAATGGGAAAAAAACAATTGAACTCGCGACACCATTACCATTGTGTAAACGCGATTGTGCTCTTTATTTATATTACGTTACGCATCAACGTTCTATGCAAGTATTTTTCTTCCACCAAGGCGATCTTGTTCAAGTTTTCACTTCTGTCGTCACTCCCGGAGTGCCACTGTTTTTTGTTGCTATTACAAACTTACATTTGCAGTTGGAGAATAGACCGTGACGTATAACGATGTAAGAAGAACATGTTTTTCAACCACAATGCTAAATTTGTTTTTAGGATAAATTCATATAACCAATTACGGAACCCTTCATTATACTATAATACCATATGATATTGATTGGCGACCCACGCTTATGGACGGCAATACCAGAAATATCGCATATGCGGTAGGTACTTAAGGTACCATCCTAGAGACCGGCCGGTTTTTTTTGTTTTGTTGAGCATAATTACAATATTTACTTATTACCACTGAAATAAAGCATATTTTTATGAGTTAAAAATGTAATTGTACAAAGCTTAAGTACAGAGAGCTTAAGTAAATAAATAACCATTAATTTGTAGATCATATCGTGGTCCTGTGGTACTAAATTTTGGGTAAAAGATTACAACGTAATTTGGAAAGGTTTTACTTAATTTTACAACAGATTAGATTGTGTGCCAGAAGGATGTACGGTTTGAGTCTGTAAAATATTGCTTGTAAACAATTTTCATTCTGAATAATCATTTAAATTTACAATAAACTGGCCGAGACGACAGATGTTGTCCTGTAAAAATTTCAATAACAGAAAATGTACTTTCAGTTTTCCCGAATTTTCCAACTTTCCCGGCAATTTTAAATTTTTTATTTCCGTAAGAAACTTATCTGGACTTTACAAACATTTTAAAACAACGATTTTCCATATCGGTCCTGTCGTTCTGAAGTGATGCGCTTATCAACGAACAGCATTTCATTTTTATTTTATTTATTTATTTTTATTTATTTATTTATTTTTATTTATTTATTTATCAACTCATTATCACTATCATTACAGGATTGTCCTAATTCAATAGTGTGGCTACAATTACAGTTTTATTATTTATCATATTCATAACATATTCTGTACATAGTGATTTTTGTGAACTCACCCAGAGAACAAGTAAAAAGATCTATGCTGTCTGCTACGTCATTAAGTATACGCAAGGTACGTGTTATAGGGGCTTTACTCAGTAGATTGGTCCTACTACTGGGAACCGCCAATAGACGCGGCCGTCGCCTTCGCAATACATAATTGTCGGGCACACACAGGTTTATTTCTTTTAATATACCCGGGTTTGAAGTCTTGCCACGCAATAATTTAAAAATATAGGTAGCAAGAGCTATGTCCCTCCTTGTTTCCAATTTATTGTATCCCACCATGCCTATAACAAACAAGGTTTATAGAGAAGATATAAGTCTACATTATTTTCTTTCCTCATGATTTACAAATTTATTTGCTAAATAAAAACTGGAGGTAAAAGTACTCTCTTTTGTTTATTATATATTTTTTATTCTATCTCGAATTATTTTGATATCATAATACCATAACAAAATTATGTCATATCTTGTCAGATGTCATACCTTATCCTCAGAAAAAAATCAACAATTTTTCTTTTGTAAACTGATCTCAAAAGCCAAAACCAGTGCCTATCTCTTTGTTTTATCCCCTTTAGCACCGTAACAGAATAAATTGGCCTAAAAACATTTATCAAAAGTTTTCATAATTCATACCTTGGTTATCCCGCAGAAAGCCTAGGATTATAAAGTACGTGTTACACGAACTGTTGCTGTAACAGTAACTGTTTGATTACTTAAAGCCTTATTTGTTTAATCTATGAATATATTGGGCGCTGATCTGCGTATCCCGGACAAATAATTCGTTCGAAGGTAAACAAGAAAAAATCTCGAAACAAGACTGAGGGCGTTTGTCCAACGCCACCGTCACCGGACGTCACTGAGAAACGAGATTATTCGGATTGAATGTGACGTCCTTTTTTTTGAGTTGGAAATTATCAAATAACTTCTCCCGCTCTGGGTGGAGCGGGAGGACGTGTCAGACTCTTACTGACTAAAACCCACCCGTGTTCCTTTAGTTGCCATGTTGCCGGGGGCCACGATTTCCCTTTCGGCCTTATTCGTAATCCCGGCAAGCATCGGCCCTAGCGGACTCCGTCAATACTACTGACATCTCTGTGAGGCGCGCGTGGAACACAACGCGCCGTCGACCCGGGCCTGGTCCTTATCGGACGGCAAGCTACTCATTGCTCACCCTCCGCAAGCCCGCGCCTACGGTGGCCGGAAATCGGCTCGCGATTCTCGACGCCCAGGCGTCTCCTCCTGCGGCGGTTAGGGGCATTCACACACACACACGACGGACGAACACAGACGCACACTGTGCTGTCGAATGTGACGTCCCTGTGACGGCAATCGTGTATCCACCGCGACTGAACCCGGCATGATAGACAAAACCAAAACCAGCAAACGGCGCAGTGTGACGGCAGTGTGTGCACTCTAAGTTCAAACGTGTTTTGTATTACCGGCACATTGGCTCCTAAACACAACTATCTACTTATTACATTGCAATACGAGAAATTGACGAATGAGTAGCATTTGGACTCAATTCAAACATCAATAATAATATTTACATATCATCTAAACATGCGGAAACAATATACAAAAGGGTAACCTCGTATTGAATTAATATTTACTATCCAAACAACAGCAAATAACCGACATAAGTTTAGACAAACATACCAAATTGTTATGCAACACGCAACGTAACATGCTACGTTACGCAACGAGTTTGTATGTTTGTATATAATAGGCGGTAGATGTCGGTAACGCTAATACTTCGACCTTAGCCGGGAGCACGTATGTTTGCAGATTTACTTTACAAGTTTAGACCTAACGGAGATATGAAGGCAGATTATGTACGAAATGGATTCTCGGAATTCGGGATTTGGGGAATAAAATGTGTCTTTGTGGGTTTTCGTTTCAGATTATGAGAAGGTTTTTTACTGTTTTGTTGTTGCCTGAAGGTTTCTAGACAAGGTTTTTTCGCTTTACATTTTAGTTTTGATACCTGTCAAGGGCAGATATTACTATTTTGTGCTCGGTACAGGAGAGTAGTAATATCGCTGTCTCCGGCGAATAAAATCGTAATCGTAAAAACTAAATTTTACAGGAAAAGTAGTTTTTTGTGAATATCTTAATAACTATATACACTTATTAATATACATAGCGAAATTGTTCAAATACCAAAAGAAAAGTGATTTTTTACATTTATTTCAATACCTACACCTTAAACTCTCGTAACTTCTGAAATAACCGTAGGAAATTTACAGAGTGTAATCGGACCTCTAAATATCGAATATGCAATAAAGTTAAAACTATCGTAATAGCACATTACTTTTTTATTTGCCGGTGACAGCGATTTATATCATCAAAATGCTATGCTCTCAAAATGGTGAAGGAAACACCGTGAGGAAACCGGCATGTTCTAGAACCAAAAATTCGAAGACATGTGACATCTATCAACCCGCACTTTGCCAAATATGGCCCACTCCCTCTCGCAAAAAGGACGCTTGTGTCACAGCAGTGGAAACCTTATAGGCTGATTATGCTATAGGAAAGTAGCTTATAAAACCTGGTATAAAAGGTTGAATATGCCAAAATGCATAGAGGAAGCATAGAGATCAATGACCGGTCTTCTATTTAACATTTTTCGATTGTGGTGATACAGTAATTACCTGCTTAATTATTACCCCATGCCATGTTGACCCACCGTGTCAAGATCAATTAACCACAATACTAATAATTGGCTTAAGATAAGCTCTACCACAAGCCAGGATTAATTACACCAAAATAAAAGAAGGTATACTAAAGAAAAGACGCACATCTTACACATCTAATTACCAAAATTAAATAAAGAAGCACATCGTAATCACATAACCAAGTAACTACACTAATCTCTTAACGAACTAAAATAAAATTGAGTTAATTTAATAAAGTTTATCCCCCGAAAAGAGAGAATTCGTGTCACATTCGTATCCCCGAGGGCCTAAATAATTCCCCTGGGGACTTGGGGTACTCCCCATATTTCATATTACGTATAATTGCGCTACGTTTAGATTTATAATTGGGAGCTTGGGGGCTCAAACGATTTCTAGATTGCAGAAACATTTGTAATCAATTGTTGCGAGTTATTTTGGAATTGTTGTTGTGTTAAAGCTTACAAAAAAAGACAAAAATTGCTTGTTTATTGTTTATCAAAAAATATCCCGTTGTACAGTTGTTTATAAACAAAACTTAGTTTTCTAGAATTTTGATCTTTAGCAATAATTATTAGTGATAGACACTGTTTATTAAATGCCAATCAAAGGATACGAGAATTAAAAAAAGCGACCAAGTGCGAGACGTACTCGCCCATGAAGGGTTCCGTAACAGCAAGTACCGATAAGTTTATGATTTATGACGTATTAAAAAAAAACTACTTGCTAGATCTCGTTCAAACCAATTTTCGGTGGAAGTTTACATAGTAATGTACATCATATATTTTTTTTTAGTTTTATCATTCTCTTATTTTAGAAGTTACAGGGGGGGACACACATTTTACCACTTTGGAAGTGTCTCTCGCACAAACTATTCAGTTTAGAAAAAAATGATATTAGAAACCTCAATATCATTTTTGAAGACCTATCCATAGATACCCCACACGTATGGGATTGATGAAAAAAAAAATTTGAGTTTCAGTTCTAAGTATGGGGAACTCCAAAATTATTTGATTTTTTTCTATTTTTGTGTAAAAATCTTAATGCGGTTCACAGAATACATCTACTTACCAAGTTTCAACAGCATAGCTCTTATAGTTTCGGAAAAAAGTGGCTGTGACATACGGACAGACAGACAGACAGACAGACAGACAGACAGACATGACGAATCTATAAGGGTTCCGTTTTTTAACGGAACCCTAAAAAGGATTGTGTGGTTTTATGAAACCATGGTAAAAGTGAAACTTCTATTGGCGCCGCCATATTGGCCTTGGCTACTCTGAGGAGCGCTTTTCACTTTATCCCTACTCCGCGGCCGACCGTCACGCGACATGCAACACACAGACGAAAAAGTTTGAGACGATGTAATAAAAGTTTCACTTTAAAAATTATATTGTTGCAAAGAACATGTACATTTAATATACAGCTTTTAAACTTTTTTGTCGTGTTATTTGCCAAGGTACTTTTACCGTAAGAAAAACCCTATGACCGTGTTCTTTCAAGAACAACTTCTCCCATTCTAACTCTCTTCTCTCTTGTCCACAGAACTACCTCCAGAGAAGCCAACGATAAAGGCAGAGAAGGGTTGGTACGCGTCCGGTGACTCCCTCAGAGCACAGTGCTCGTCACCACCGGCAGACCCACCGGCCAACCTGACGTGGCTGCTGAATGGAAGAGATGTGAGTAGCTTTCAAATTTAAAACATTTTATTTCACGTAAACCTGCACTTATGAAACGTCAGAAGCTTGGTGTACGGTTCCAAATTGGTCTCTTCCTGTGGAGAAGAACCGGCAAGAATCTCAACGGTTATTCAATTAAAAATAATTGGTAATTTTATGTTTTAAAATTACAGTGTTAGTTAATAGGTATAAGAAGACAGTGTAGGCATGTCAACAAATATCTTTACTTCTTCTCTTCGTGTGGTTAGTGACTAACCTGGTGTCAGAGTTTTAAAGCCTCCCAAGGGCCTCTAACTTAGCTTCACATGCCGTCGAGAAATATCTTAAGTTCGCGAGCACATTCGCAGGAAGCTGGCAGTATCATCACAACGGTAATAATTTCCCATTGTTTGTCTTATTTGCTTTAGTAGTATTTTTATATATATTTAATTTTGTTTATATTTATATATAATTAGAAATATATGTATATGTATATCTTTATATTTAAATAAATATTTATTCCTCAATTCTCGCTATTGCACCTACCACTGTTTGTCTCTGCATCACCCAAAGGTTGACTGGTAGAAAATGCCTTTGGCATTAAGTCCGCCTCTGTACATTTGTGTGCTTGAAGTATTAAATAAATAAATAAATATCTCTCAGGCATGCCTGTTTTCTCACAATTTTTTCCTTCACCGTTTTTGAAGCAAATGATAATTATACAATACGCACATGAATCCGAAAAGTCAGAGGTGCGTGCTTTGGGTTCGAACTCAAGACCGACTTGGCAGTCTGACGGTCACACCACTGCTTTACGTATCGTACCTTTTACTAATTATACGATATTAAATCTCGTTCTAATACTGTTAGGATCAAAGGCACGTTGTACTTTGATCAGGTACAATTAAGTAGCGCTAATTTTGGTACGAAAACTTAGATAAGAAACTGTTTTTTTAATCTATTATGTTCTCTATTTGTTCTCCTTATAAATTGTTTTTACCAAAATCCCGCGAAATTTCGCGGATTTATATATATTTATTTTTATTAGGGTTCCGTACCTCAAAAGGAAAAAATGGAACCCTTATAGGATCACTCGTGTGTCTGACTGTCTGTCCGTCTGTCACAGCCAATTTGCTCCGAATCTAATGGACCGATTACAATATCAATTTGTGACCCAAACACGGACGTGTAACGAAAATACCTAAATTAATTTTGAACTTTTCGAGGGGAAAATGCAAAATAAAATAAAAAAGTTTTGCAAACCAAACCGTGTGACGTAAGGGCTTGTTATGAGGACTTCAATTTTTTTTTTAATTTTAGAATAAATACTATTAAAAATATTTCAGAAAATAGATGAAAATTTACCATTCCCCCAATTATCTTTGAAACCACCGAGCCTACAATTTTGAAAAAAAAAAAATACAGAAAGTAGTTCTATACTTGTAGATTACAGGACAACACATAAGAAATCTGTGTCTTAAAATAACATGGTAAATCTCCTAATATTGTGCGTACAAACTTACATTTGCAGTTGGAATGTACGGGAGAATTTGTTTTTCAACTGCTATGTTAAGTTTGTCCATGGGATAAATTCATCCCAACTACAGAACCCTTCATTGTGCGTGGTTCGACATGCTCTTGGCCAGTTTTTAACCTGCTTCCAAAAAGGAGGAGGTTATATGTTCGTCGCGTATGTTTGTTTTTTTTTTATGTATGTCCACCGATTTCTCCGTCAATTTTGGACCGATTTAAAAAAATATTTTTTATTTGAAAGGGTATGCTCTCGAGGTGGTCTCATATAATTTTTATTAACTTTTATAGTCTTTAAGTTAGCTTCAATAATACATACTTTTTCCCACTTGGTATGTGGATGATATGATAAGTTCCTGTCACAGCTGTTATTTACATAACAGGTAGTGGTTTTCGAATTTGTGTGGGGTAGGTACCACAACTAAAAAGTGAAAAATAAAAACTTTTTACAAAAAAAAAACATGCTTCTTCCAAAAAACACTACAAAGAGAAAAATAACTTTAATTTCGGAAGTCGGTGGCAAAAAAAGGAAAATTCAAAACCAAAGACACCGACTTCCGAAATTAAAGTTATATTTCTCATGTTTTTGACATGCTCTTCGCCAGTTTTTATTCAAATTCTTTATGGCATCTCTTTTGGTCATGAGCTTATCGAATATCAATTAGGTCTTAAAGGAGAGGCGTGAAAATTTACTGGCTGTTATTGGCACAATAGATTCTATCAGGTAGGTACCCTTTTAACCCTGAAGTATCGACATTCTTAGACGATACCTGGAACTTAATATGACTTGGACCTTTGAGGCAGGTTGTGAAACACGTTGCAGTTGACAGGTTGGTTTCTATAACTCAATTCTATTAGGGGGGGTCGCGTCACTTGTTGTATATTTTTTCACAACTAAAAATATAAATTGGCTTTGAGGTGATGAATGGTTGTACCAACTACCCACTCGTAATATTTACGTAATTACATTCTAATGTAAGAACGCTATATTTAGACGACATCTTTTTATACAAAATACGTATTTTTTTCCCACTTGCTAAGTAGATGATATGATAAGTTTCTGTCACTGGTAGCAGGTAGTGGTATTCGAATGTGTGTGGAGTAGGTACCACAGCTAAATAGTGAAAAATAAAAACTTTTTACAAAAAAAAAAAACAACCGACCTCCAAAAAAAAAAACACTACAAAGTGAAAAATAACTTTAATTTCGGAAGTCGGTGGCAAAAAACGAAAATACAAAACACAAGACACCGACCTCCGAAATTAAAGTTATTTTTCACTTTGTAGTGTTTTTTTTTGGAGGTCGGTTGTTTTTTTTTTGTAAAAAGTTTTTATTTTTCACTATTTAGCTGTGGTACCTACTCCACACACATTCGAATACCACTACCTGCTACCAGTGACAGAAACTTATCATATCATCTACTTAGCAAGTGGGAAAAAAATACGTATTTTGTAGCTAACTCAAAAACTATCAAAGCAAAGACCTGTAAAAAGCGTTTGACACCGTCTCTGTTCCAACCCTGGTGAATAAATTAGAAAAATACGGAATAAGGGGAACTCCGCTTTCTCTTATAAAAAGCTACTTATGTAACAGGAAGCAGAGCGTTAGGATTGGAAAGTATACCAGTGACTACGCGGATGTAACTTACGGCGTACCGCAAGGAAGCGTATTGGGTCCGACTTTGTTTTTGATTTACATCAACGATCTCTGTAGGTTAAATATCAGAAACGCCAAAATTTTCTCTTATGCCGACGATACGGCTATTGTCTTTTCTGGTATCTCTTGGGAGGATGTTGAGAACACAGCTGAAATAGGCATGGCTGGAGTGGCCACATGGTTAAGGAGGAATTTACTTACCTTGAATACAAGTAAAACTAATTTCGTGTGTTTCGGTATTAGTGCACGAACTGAACCAATGGATCATTTTAAAATTAAAATACACGATTGTGGAAACCGTTATAATAAAAATTGTAATTGCCCAAAACTAAATAAAGTAAAGCAAACGAAATACTTAGGGGTAGTAGTAGACCAGAGATTATCCTGGTATCCCCATATTGAACAAGTTGCTAGCAGGGTGAGAAAACTGTGTTGGTTGTTTAGTGCACTGAGACATATTGTGCCGAAAAATATAATGAGTCGTAATAACACCTCTAGAAATCTCCTTAATGAGATATACGTCGCTTTGGCTCAGTCTGTCTTAGCTTACTGTATACCTACCTGGGGAGGGTCTGCAAAAACTAAATTCATAGAAGTAGAGCGTGCACAACGTGCCCTGATAAAAACTATGTATTTTAAGAAAACTAGGTATTCCACAGAAAGTCTTTATAACCTAAGCGAATTACTCTCAGTAAGAAAACTATACATAGTTCAAACTATATTAAAGAAGCACAAGACCCTACCTTACGATGCATCTAAACTGGCAAAACGAAGAAAGCATGCTGTTGCAGAAGTCCCCCAAACAAAAACTTTGGTTGCCTCCATGCAATTTAAATCACGGTCTGCTCGTTTATATAACAGAATAAATAAAGAAATATGTATATATAAGAATCTGTTTTATGAATGCAAAAAAAAAAAACCCTGAAATGGATCAAACCACTTACCTATGAGGAAACGGAAGAGCTCTTGAAACCCACAGCATAACCTCTCACACAGGGACATAAACCCACACATACACACGCATACACAAAAACAGACGCACAAACACATGCACACACACACATACCCAAGCACACACACACACGCACACATAAACTATTCTTATGCTAATTTTTGTCTTCTTGTACATGATTTTGTTATAATTATTTTTCTCTTTTTTTTTGTTATGGAAGAGCGGAGTCTTCTAATACAGGCATTGTTTGCTTAAAAGAAGGTTCCAATCACAAACTAATTGTGTAATTTGGTTATAGAAATAAACAATTTTGAATTTAAAAAAAAAAAAAAAAAAAAAAAAAAAAGTTTATAAAATTTATATGAGACCAATTCGAGAGCACACCCTTTCAAACAAAAAATAATTTTCAAAATCGGTCCACAATTGACGGAGAAATCGGTGGACATACATAAAAAAAAAACATACGCGATGAACATATAACCTCCTCCTTTTTGGAAGTCGGTTAAAAATACAGCGAATAAAAATAAGATACTTGTTTCCCTCAAGGTTCTTCCGGAGGGGCTTGTGGCTAAGTAACAACAGCTGCACGGGTCGATCGATCAGGTTAAGCTACGCTTGCCGCGGTTGGTCTGTGGATGGGTGACCATCTTTACATACCAAGACCCCTCTGTGCCTCGGAAAGCACGTTAAGCCATTGGTCTCGGCTGTCATTTGCAGATCTTTGACAGTCGTTATGGATAGTTAGAAGCCCAAAAAGTCTGACAACCAGTCTTACCAAGGGGTATCGTGTTACCTAGTAACTAGGTTGTGGAGGTCAGATAGGCAGTCACTCCATGTAAAATACTGGTATTCAGCTGCATCCGGTTAGACTGGAAGCCGACCCCAACATAGTTGGGAAAAGGCTAGGCAGAAGATGTATCCCTCGAGGTTCTTGTCGTTGCTCAGTAATAAGATCGAGAACGATTCTGAACTTTGTTTATACATACTTTTGTATTACGTTGCCTAGTTTAAAAAATAGTTTTAAGCTATTGCATAGCTTTTATCGCGGGCTTTGAGCGCGGCGACCGAATCAAGAAATTCCGTAACGTAACGAAAATAAAACCTAACACCCCCCACTCCGCCTACCATGTAATGACGGTTCCCATGACAACGCGATGTTGTCATGGGAACGTAATTTTTGTTTTATGTCATCACGTCATCATCCCAAGTGTAGCGTTGACAAATAGGAAGTATGGAGGTTACAAATACTATGCAATAGCTTTACCGTGGCAGTCCCCGAGTGAAACACGTTTTTTTTTTGTTTAATAACGTTAACATTAGGTCCAGACAATTTTCATAAAATAAAACTGAATTTGAGCCTCGTTGACATAATTTAATTTTAATTTAATGTTAATTTAGTTCTGATTTGATGTTGATTTAATTTTGTTTTGATTGTTAACTTAATTTTTGATTCTAATTTAATTTTGATATTAATTTTGATTGTAATTTTGATTATAATTTTGATTTTAATTTAATTTTTGGTTTTATTGTAATATTGTTTTCGATTTTAGTTCTACTAACATTTTTTTGTAAGTCCTAATACTAATACAATAAGGATAATTTTCCGAAATAAATTATTTGAATTTGTTGGTCCAGTGGTCGCTAGCGCTAATGCTGCGCATGAGGTCTTGAATTCGATTCCCGTCTGAACTTTCTCAGTAACAGCTCGGAGTCTGGAATGTGCCCGGTTGGTGGCAATAGGCTCGCCCCATTACATGTGACTTCAAAATATAACCGGCGAAATGTGGGTGTACTATAGGCACACCTCTGCTTTAACCTTCGGGGAAAACAGGCATGAAGTTAAATAATTATGTTCATGTGTGAAATCTTAAATAAACCAACCATAAAACTCTTTCACCCATACGTAATTTTTACCCCGAAATGAGACTGTAAATATGTTTACCCACAAAAGTACTCAAAATGCTACGACGTAGCTCATGCGATGACGTCACTGCTACGCCAGCTACGCTGTCGTAGTAGTATCGATGTGCTACGAGCTACGTTTCGAGCTATTGTTCTTTAACTTCGTATTACGCCAGATGTGAACTTTGTCTATGGCTGATTACTAAAAATAACTACGATATAAGAGGTTTTTATTTACCAAACCATTTAGCCTTGTGTATTGTTTTTACTGAGAATTTGTAGCTTTTAATTCTGGGAATTTTTCAATAGCCGATATCTGTGCGTTCTCAGAACCATTGCAATGAAGTTATGAATTCAAAAAATAAATATGTAACTGAAACAATCGCGATCAAAATTATTTCAAGGCTTGTGTGTTCATAAATATTTATAATGCACTTTACTTTCTTGCAATCTACTAAATAAAAATCTTAAATTCATTTTTAAACTGACAGATAACGCGCAGCCTAAACCTCTGGGTGTAATAGTATGAAATTTTGCACAAGAATTCCTTTTATAAACAAAGGAAGCATTTTTTTCAAAATTCGTCTCCTTAAGGGGTTAAATCGGGGATAAAATTTCTTAGAAGTTCGTCATTTTTCCCGATGGGAACCCATCGGGGCGCACGGCTTGTATAAACACAAAAATGTCTTATAATATCAAGGTGCCAACAACGTAAAGAAGATCCAACCCAAATCTTGCCATCCTTCAAGCCCTCCAATAAACGTCACTATGATGACGTCATAACACCGGCTCGTTAGCGTCGCCATCAGCGTGCATCCTTCGCGACGCCGAGTTAATTAATGAGCAATGAATCACCGACGTTACCATCGATCGTTGTGTTGTGTGTAACCGCTGCTTTAGTTATGAGCGCCTGGTACATTGTGAAACTGTTGAGGTGACTAGCATTACTTCAAGCTAAAATACTCGTATATGTGTTGAACTATACCAGTCTTTTTTTGAGGATAATCAATCCGATGTTTCTTTCTGATGATACAGCATCAATTTTTGTGATCGCTAGATTAGTTATGAGCGCCTAGTAACATTGTTATTCTGTTGAGGTGACTGCTACTACTTCCTATTACTTCAAAGCCACATGAGTTGTGTTATTAATACTGTTGCACTGTACATGTCTTCCTGTGAGGAAACACTTACAATTTTCATGTTTCTTTCTGATGATATTGTATCATGTTTGTAACCGCTGAATAACTTATGAGCGCCTAGTAACAGAGTCACATTGTAAATAGAGCTGATGCTTTCGTCGTTAGATGATAAAAAACCGGTGTCCCCTGTTTCGCAGATAGAAATTTCATAGATTTTCGTTTCACAGAAAATGTTTCATATAATATTAATTTGGTCTTTTTATTTTTATTTCGAATATTATTGTTTTAAGACTATTTACTTGAATGAAGCATATTTCAAAGAAATACAATTCAATGAATTTTTATAATCACATTTTTTTATTTAACAAACTTATCAAACAGTAGAATTATTTTTAACGAATATTAAATTGTTTGTTCGGTATATTTTTCCATGGTATTTTATTTCATCGAAAACGTAAAAATAGACGTTATGCTAACCGTATTTTATAAGGGTACATATTTGAACGTCGAAAATTAAGTGTCGAATTAAAGGCGAATGAGAACTTAGGCTGCAAGAACGAGCGAAGCGAGCTCGGGACTTGGGGCACCCCGACTCGGATAGGTTAAGTTAACACACGGAAATACGAGCCCCGCTTTGCGGGGCTCCGTCGACAACGCTGGCGATAACATAAAAAATTTAAAATAAAATGTTTTTCTTGGTAGTAAGTTTTATATTAACTAAACAATATGAGGTAAAGAATATTTGATTTGTTATTCTTTGATATGAATATCGAAACATAAAATTTTATTTGTAACAAAAATCTATGATTTAAATTTATACAAAGTAAGTATTCTGTGTATTGATTATTCTATGAAATGTTAATATGAGAAAATATGTATGTGAAATGAAATTCTATGAAAATGAAAGCTATAAAACAACGTACAACCTAAAAAACCTGCATATAAAATCGTCGCTTCTGGAATAAAGTTTGATGGAAGCAGCCTTAAACCATCCTTAAACACAGCAAACTCTTCCACTGTGTGTGAAGACAGATAGTGGACAAATCTTTTCCTACAACTGATCAATAAAACTAATGTAAATCATGAACCAATTCGTCTTTTCGAGTCAATGGCATCCTACCAGTTACATGATTTGTGCCAAGTAGGCGGCCACGCCAATCGCGGCAACAATGGAGTTTTATGTCCTCAGAAGTGCAGGTGTATGGAGATTTTGGCCACTCCCATATATTATGATGAGCTACAAAAAGTGCAAAATAACATAACATAACATCACACACACCCACATTTCGCCAGTTATGTTTAAGTCCCATGTAAAAGGGACAAATCCAGACACCGAGCTGCTATTGAAGAATTTTAGATAGAAAAACCCAATAACACTTTGCCCGACCCGGGAATCGAACTCAGGACCTCATGTTCAACAGTAGTGCTTGCGACCACTAGACCAACGAGGCAGAACAAAAAATTAAAATGGCAAAATCCTTAATATTATAAATGCGAAAGTATGTTTGTTACGCCTTCACGCTAAAACGGTTGAATGGATTTGGATGAAATTTGGCACATATGAAGCCCTGGAAAAGAACATAGGATACTTTTTTTTTTCCCACGGGATCGAGACTTATGCGGGTGAAACCGCGGGGCGCAGCTAGTGTATTATAAAAAAGGCAAAACTTACCCTGGTCAGGCATCCCCGCTGCCAAGTTGCTGATTAGCTCATAATGTTACCAAAACATGGGCTATTGTTACACAATTTATACCAATACTCCAGAACAATAATACAAAAAAGAAAACTTGACAGAAACACAACATACCAACAATAATGAAATCAATTTGTGCTGTCCCGACGTCACAGTTCCTCGTTGTACGTCGCGACGCTTGATAAATGACTCCGAACAACTAGTTCACTTGTTTTATCTCATACCACTGTTTCAATGTTTATTTTTCTATGTCGAATATTTCCTTTATTTGGTCCTGTATTTTTGTTTCGCGGATAGGATATATTCTGCGGGTGCGTACAATAATCAGAAATTTCAAATACTCTGACTACTTACTTATTTGAGGGAGCCAAATCTTTAATAATATCGACGGGCGACAGTCTGTCAATTTGATAATTTGACAATTTTACAAAATATTTTGATAGTTTTAGAGCTTTACAAAACATCACAGGTCGTGAAAATTTTGTAATTATTGAAAAATATGTCAGTTTTATTAAACTAGCTGCGCCCCGCAGTTTCACCCCTATAAGTCTCGATTCCGTGGGAATATTGGGATAAAAAGCATTATTTGTCCTAACCTAGGTCATGGTCTGTCAATGTGCCAAATTTCATCCAAATCCGTTCAGCCGTTTTAGCGTAAAAGCGTAACAAACAAATATATATAATTAATATATATATTTTTTTTATTTTTTTCACTGTTATTTGTGTTTCACGAACTGTGTCCAAATTAATGTTTTTCTTTCTTTCTTTCTTTCTTTAAACAAACAAACTCACTTTCGCATTTTTAATATTAATTATAGGAATATTAATAATTAGGAAGTTAGGATAAGGCCCTTGTCTATCTAGGTCTATCTACACATTGCCTTTTTATCTTCAAAAAATCGATTTAAATATCCACTACTTGGTAATAATATTGCTACCTGCGAAAAATATTGGCTTATCTTAGTTGTCTAATCATTTCGTATAGCTGTTGGTTTTCCTAAAATAAAATAAAATAAAATATTTAATAAAGAATATTCTATCTATCTAAAATAAAATATTTGTTGTGTTTGTGAACTAAACTCGTGACGCCTAGCACAGAAGCTAATCACTCTGCTACCGCACCTAAGGTGCTGTCTGTCGTATTATCTTTCTAATTTTCAAGTAATTAGTTTTCTTGTATTAAGTAATTATTTTGTATCAAAGCAGATTCGATTAAACCATTCGTTTCTAAGAATAAAAATCTTAAGAAGTGATAATCGCGATCAGATTTTGTGTGATAAAATGAGTTTATAATTGAATGTCACTCAATATGATTAATGTTTGAGAGTTGATGCATTCATTTCGTATCAAGTTCAAGATAATCCGTCTCAAATTCGATAATAGGATTAAATTCTCATTTTCACATCATTTAATCTTTTTCCATATAGCAGTGGTGGCCCAGTGGTAACGGCTGCAACTTACGAGTTGTAAGTCGTAGGTTCGAACCCAGACAGGCGCTTTACTTTGTGTAAATTATTTCATCGCCACTGCTCGCAAAACGGTGAAGGAAAACATCGTGAGCAAACCGACATGTTCTAAAACCGAAAATTCGAAGACATGTGATATCTACCAACCCGCACTGGGCCCGCGTGGTGGATTACGGCCCACTCCCTCTCATAGAGAGAAGGCCTGTGTCCCAAAAGTGGGAACATTTGAGCTGATGATGATGATGAATCTTTTTATCTTTATTTCACTGTTTTATGATTTGACTTACTTTTGCTCGCGTCCGCGTGAAATTTCGAGCCCCGACTCACCGCGTCACATCGCATCGCTCGCCCGCGCCGTTAGTCGTTTTCGCTTAGCATTCCTTCTGACTGTTCTTCATTTTGCTCGGCTCCTAAGGGTAATAGCTTGATGTTAAATAGCCTATAACCTTTCTCAAGAAATCAAGTCCAACTGATAGCTCCATAGATTTGCGCGTTCAAACAAGCAAACTGTTCAGCTTTATTATATTCATCATCATCATCATCAGCCTATAAATGTTCCCACTGCTGGGACACAGGCCTCCTCTCTGTCAGAGGGAGTGGGCCGTAATCCACCACGCGGGCCCAGTGCGGGTTGGTGGATGTCACATGTCTTAGAATTTTCGGTTCTAGGACATACCGGTTTCCTCACGATGTTTACCTTCACCGTTTTGAGAGCAGTGGTGATGAAATAATTTACACAAAGTAAAGCGCCTGTCTGGGTTCAAACCTACGACCTACAACTCGTAAGTCGCGGCCGTTACCACTGGGCCACCACTGCTCTGCACTTATTATATTAGTATAAAAGTTATAATTTAATTCATTTTCTTGGTATTGCGATACATAATGTAGTATATTAATTATATCTAATGAGAATGACTGCCCTGATCTTCTACATAAACTACATTTCAATGTTCCTCAGAGATCAATTAGATTTAATCCGCCTATCTCCATTCCTATTACCTCTTCTAACTATAGGCAAAACTCATATATGGTGCGAGCGAGTAAGGACTTTAATATTCTTTGTAAAGAGTTCTCATTTGACCCATTTATCATCAAAACCTATTCTGCACGCGCTTGGCTGAACTCTGACTTTTTTTAAAGTGCATAGTGCTTATTGTACCTTATAATATAATAATATGTATACTTAATCTTTTTTATCGTGCTTGTTAGTGATCCTAAGATTTCTACTACTTTTTCTATTTTTAACACGCTTTTATTAGGTCGACCTGTATGTAACTAACTATGTAATGGAATCTAAGGTAACTAATTTAACCATCTTCCAAGGGTAATGAAAATTGGCAGCTGTATGTAGTTCTGATGACAATACAATAATATGGTACTGTTGAACTGATCTGATGATGGAGCCGGAAGATATGAACTGAAACTTCATGATGGAAAATCGTATCGTAGCTGTTTTGGATTTCTTAGAAAAGTCTTGTAATGAACTTTGACCACGATTAGGTTTCAAGGTCTGATGATGAAGCCGGAAGATAGGCACTGGTTTTTTGTTTTTACGTGCATTTATAAAAGCGTGTTTTTCTAGTGTTTTATAAGTGAAAATACACAATTATTAACCGTGAGAACCTGTAATTAGTAGCTCTATGTTTCTTATAGCTGTTGGTTCTCCTATAAATAAATAAATTAATATACATCATAAATTATAGGTATTATGTGCCTATGTAGGCATAGGCATATATTTTGCTCGTATTTTTACCATCGCGCAATCGTAGAACTCTCATGTTTTTTTCTAAATATAACGCAATTTCATTATTTTAGTTTAGTTATATTTTTGTAAAACGAAAATAAAACACACATTTTTCACATATTCCTTTTGATTGAAACTGTTAGCAAAATCAAATCGGATCATAGAGAGGCTTTTTCAGCGTGCTCTACAATATGTTGGAGTTTGAACAAATTGAATCGAATCGAACAAAATATTGAGTGCTACCCGCCTTCAGCGAAGTGGGATTTCACTACTCAAATATTGATGTACATCTGTATCGGTTAGATTAAACGTGCAGTTTAAGTTTTTCAAGTTAAAAGGCTGGCTTTGAAGAGGTTTATAAGTGTTTTAGTGCAGAATTTTATTGAGATTTGTGATGTAACGTGCTGGAAACATCTGATGCGGGTTTGACGTGATATTAAAGTCAGCGTCGGACACAAATCTAAGAACAAGGGTGCCTTAGTTCATCATCATCATCATTTCAGCCGAAAGACTTCCACTGCTGGACATAGGCCTCCCCCAAGCACCGCCACTTCGACCGATTCTGTGCTTTCCGCATACAGCGGATTCCTACGGCCTTCACAAGATCATCGGTCTATCTTGTGGGAGGCCTTCCAACGCTACGTCTTCCGGTACGTGGTCGCCATTCCAGAACCTTTCGACCCCATCGGCCATCCGTTCTGCGAGTAATGTGCCCTGCTCATTGCCACTTAAATTTGGCAATTCTTCGGGCTATGTCGGCCTAATGCCTTAGTTAATGGCATAATTATAGATTAAGAAGTAACTAATTTTTTTTTAGATTATCAACGGATTATCGCACAAATAGTCGCTTAAAGCAGCATCAGCTGTAAGTGGGTATTTCAGAACATTCAAGACCTATTTAACAAATAAACGTTTGCTAGGCGAACAACTGTTTACTTTGAGGTACTTCAGAGTAACAGTTACATAGAAATGAGTCACCAATTTACAGGCGAGAACCACACAACGTATTCGGCTGTGTGAAAACTGTCTTTTAAGTTCATGTTTTAGTTAAACTCGCAAAAAAATATTCATACAGTCGAAGCTGTCTCAAGTCGTTTTAACTCAAGACAAAACTATTCTATCAACTTTAGTCAAAACTATTTTAATTCCTGTGAGTTTTTTCTCCAAAATATTTTTTTTTTATTACACCAATAAATCCCATAACACCATAACATCACGCCTTGTTTCCCCAAAGGGTTATGCAGAGCTATACCCACATTTAGCCTGTTATATATTTATGTCCCATGTAATATGGGGTGAGCCTATTGCCATCAACCGGGCACAAAACCAAGACTCCGGGTTACTACTAAGAAATTCCCGATAGAAAAACCCAATATCACTTTGCCCGACCTCAGAATCGAAACCAAGATCTCATGCTCAGCAGTAGCCCTTGCGACTACGACGACCAAAGAGGCAGTTAAAATATTTCCAACAAAATATTTAACCGAAAACATTTATACGTGGCACTTTTCACCCCTGTATACGAACGTAGCCGCGGGCTAGACTCATTTCAAAATATAGCTCACTTACTTCGTTTTAGTGTAAACAGAATTTTAAAAGCGCGCATTACTGGGGCAACATGGCGTGCCTCGTAAGTGAATATCGGCTGCGGCCATAGATAGCTATTACCTATTACCATTAACGTGAACTATATTGGGTACTTATCTCTTCGAGTTAAGCTATTTTTAAGCAGATATTATGTAGATGTTGAGGCTAAATAATGACAGCTGCACGGGTCGATCGAAGGTGAAGGCTACGCTTGTCGAGATCGGTCCGTGGATGGGTGGCCATCCATTACATTTCGAGACCCCTCCGTGCCTCAGAAAGCACGTTAAACCGTTGGTCCCGGCTGTCATTTGTAGATCTTTGACAATCGTTACGGGTAGTTGGAAGTCCGAAAGTCTGATATCCAGTCTTGCCAGTATCGTATTACCCATTAACTGGGTTGTGAAGGTCAGGTAGGCAGTGGCTCCATGTAAAATACTGGTATTCAGCCGCATCTGGTTAGACTGGAAGCCGACCCCAACATAGTTGAAAAAAGACTGGGCAGATGTTGATGAAGATGTAAGATGTTGAAGAATATTTCATGATCATTTTAAGCATTTAAGTAGGAGAGGCTTTAAACATTGTTGATATGTATAGAACTGTATTTGTTACACAAGTGGGTTCCTACTTTCTATCCTCTTCTTTTTTATAAGACTACATAGAGAAGGCAATAAACATGAATAAGATATTCATAACCATGTTAGGCTAATGAGTATGTGATCACAAGACAAAAAATAGTACATTGCAGACAGATTTTTTGAAACCTGAGAGGAAAACAGAGGAATCGTATCCTCCATCAAAACGATGACGGAAAATATTTTAAATATTCGGTAAAAGCTCAGTCAATTAAAAAATGCTGAGAATTGAACGTCAAATATTTTACTATGGATTTTTAAACGGTCGGTACACAAAGAACTTTTGCTCTGAGCACGAGAAAAACAAGCTTTGGCGACGTCCGAGTTTCTGATAAAGTGATCCGAGCACATACATAGTACGTCTCCTAGTTTGTGCCCGTCGGCGTGGAATATTCAGGTTTTTTGGAAATTATTTCATGGAAAATTGTTTTATTGAATAATTAGCTTTTGCCTCTCGACTTTATTTGTTGTTGTTATTGCCATGCAAAGTTAAAGGTACCTTTTAGTGGACGATTTTCCAAATGTCCTCAATCTAGTGCACCTTTTTGACACAACTTTTTATAACGTTTTCAAATCTTGTTTCTGTCTTCACTGGGGAGTTTATACGGGTCGATTTTAGCCGTGCGGCAAATTTCCAGTCGCATTGCTTGTAAAAATCGAATCGATTATTTTAATCCATGGTTTTTAAACGATCTGTACCGACAACATAGCGGAACAATACAGCGCAAAACACACCTCATGCAGCGGGCGATCGTCTGCAACTGACCATTTACACGGTCGATTTTAGTCACCCGCTGCATGCGGCTTTTCGCCTCACGGTAAAAGTCAGATGGCACCCAAGCTCCCAACCAAGGCTTGCATTTTTGTCACTTGCAGCCTAGTTGAATTGTCATTTAGACGATCGATCGACCCGTGTAAACCCCCACAGACTGAGCTTTGTCTGTCAATCATTCACGAGACTGATTAAACCAAGATAAATAGATCAATTGAACAACACACATTGGTTTAGCAATTAAAAATATGGTTACTAAGTAGAACCAGGCTCATCAAGTAAACAATTTAAACTCAAGAACTAGAAGTAGTTAAATAATTTGAACAAGACATCAATATTCTCCATCGATAAAATCACCAGTCAATTATAAAATAACGAACTGCAAATATTTAAGTGTGGACTTTAACAAAGAGTTGGAACACAAAGAACTTTACTCGAGCACGAGAAAAACAAGCTTAGGCGAAGTCAAGAGTTCCTATTAAGTGATCTAAAAGTAGAGGGTAGGTACAGTATCTTGTTCAAAATTCTTTCTTTTTCGTTTCGAAGGTACATCTATGTTTCCTATAATGTTTGGGCCTAGTAGGTGGTCATATTTATTTCGGTGTCAGAGGATGGTTCAGATCGTCAAGAGTGTAGGTGTACAAACTAAGTGACGTACTTGTGGTTTGTCTATGTTGTTAGATCACTGGTTAAAATAAGTCCACGTATAAGTATAATTAGTTTACTTCACTAGAACTAGAATACAATCACACTTCTATTTAACTCTAATAACACAGGAAATAGTTCAACCATTCAACATGAATGTGCCAGCTAGATTGTTCGTTAACCACGACTCGATACAATTCAAAGAATGACAACCCAGGAATGAGGGTAACCTAAAAAAAAAATCCACACACGCAATAATCTTCTTTTCATAGATTATAAAATTGTACTAAATTAACATAAATGTTACCAACTGAATTACTAATGGAATCTTTTCTTTTCAATTTTCAATTTACTCGTTTTTATTTTATAAATCTACATAAATGTTACCAGCTGAATAAACTTATAACAATGTATAAAATACCAACCTAATGTTACATATTACAAATCAACATAATTTCTGAAAATAAACCAGATTTCTGCTGGAAGCTCTAGACAGAGAGAGGTGGAAAGAGGGTAGGGAGGCCTTTGCCCAGCAGTGGGACAATAACGGCTAAGAAAAAAAAAAAAAACCAGATTTACAATTATTTGGTATTATTTGACACAAGCGTTTTAACAATATGTGGAATAGTTATTTATGCTACAAGTGCGGAAAATAGGTGATTTCCGATGAGTGGCATTTTTACTTTGATCGTCGTCATCACCATCACCACCGCCATCGTCATCGTCATCGCCATTGTCATTACCTTCGCTATCACCATCGCCATCATCATCATCTAATTTGCAAAACTTTTCTCAATAATAAAAACTCTTTGCGTATTGCTGACGACGGAGTCAAAAATAAAAAATAAACTGAAAAGTAAAAAGAACTAGTGCGAAAAAGTGGCACATTCCGCACAGTTTGGCTGCTTGGAAAGCGCTCTTTTCGTTTACATGCATTGTAAAATAATAATAGCATTTGAGTATTAGAAATGATTCTTAGAAATGAATCAGAAGAAGAGTAAAAAAAATCATTGGTAAATAGTACCTACAGACTGCTCTTTTAAAAATAAAAGACGTAAAACACAATACTTTAAGAAGTATACCTCTCCCCTATAATTGGCCGCATTTTTCTTAGCGCTTGTTTTTGTTTTACTAGTTACTGCTGGACTAGAGTCGGGCAATACTTCTTCAATTGCTTCGTTCTCTTACAAATAATGAGCTAAACCAAGAACCATTATTAGTTGATAGCGGAAAAGTATTGTAGGTAGGTATTTAGAACATTTTCAATTGATCGAACTTGAGATAAAATGTTGAGGTAGGTTTGTTATTGTTTGTATGGTTCGAATAATATAAAGGAGCTAAAGAGATATACAGGAAGAATTCAATTATTCTCAAGACTCATCTTAAACAGCCATTTATTTATTTATTTTCTTATCTTTGTGCACCTAGAGGTATATTAAAGAGATTTTTAAGCTATTGCATAGTATTATCGCGGGCTTTGAGCGCGGCGACCGAATCAAGAAATTCCGTAACGTAACGAAAATAAAAACCTAACACCCCCCACTCCGCCTACCCATGTAATGACGATACCCATGACAACGTGATGTTGTCATGGGAAACGTGATGTTGTCATGGGAAATGTGATGTTGTCATGGGAACGTAATTTTTGTTTTATGTCATCACGTCATCATCCCAAGTGTAGCGTTGACAAATAGGAAGTATGGAGGTTACAAATGCTATGCAATAGCTTTACCGCGGCAGTCCCCGAGTGTCACACGTTTTTTTTTTTTTTTACGTGTAGCATCTTTCGTGAAAAGGGACGGAAGTGTGTAACAGGAAGCCGGGGAAGTGCGCGCTATTTGATTTAATCTATGAGCGCGCGCGGTGCTAGAGTTGGCTGTCAGATGGTACCAACCCATTTTCAGAGAGGTTGGTACTGTCAGCCAAGGTGTCAGATTTAACACATTTTATGTGATGTGTTTTATTAAATGAAACTTTTATTACATCGTCTCAAACTTTTTCGTCTGTGTGTTGCATGTCGCGTGACGGTCGGCCGCGGAGTAGGGATAAAGTGAAAGGCGCTCGTCAGAGCAGCCAAGGCCAATATGGCGGCGCCTATATTTCGCTTAAAAGTTTCACTTTTACCGTGGTTTCATAAAACCACACAATCCTTTTGTTTTTAAACCAATTTTTTTTTTGTTAACCACCTGTAGCGACGATAGATATTCCAAAATAACCCTCTACCTTTGCATCTATATGATCTCAAAATCCCACCCAATGTTTGCTGTACAAATTAAAGCAAAAAGCAAACATAAAAATAACCAAATAACATCCCCATATATCCTTCATTATCCAAATTTGACGTAACAACGTAAAAAATATAATTAACCACCCACTTCTCATCAACCTTCCTCAAATGAAAACGGACGTCCGAAATTATTGTTACATATACGTCGGTAATTGTATTTTAATTCGGCAGGCTTCGGAGATACTCGGCTGATAAACCCGACCTATTTAATAAACCTTTCAACCCTTTATCGCGTAGGGAGTATAGAGTCCCATCGCGGGTCCTTTGTGCTGTTTATGTCACTTTGTTTGACAACCTTCCACGATTTAGGTCGAATTTCTGACGCTTCCCATGATAAATGTTTGGGCACAAGTTTTAGCCTGGGCCTTGCGAGTGGATTAAAACGGACGTGTTTTAGTTCATATGTCATTGTTCTGTTTTGTTTGAGTAACGTGTGGTATCCATCTATTAATTATACCCTTGGTTTAATTTATAAGTTTATAACTAACGCTGTATTTAAAACAACCGACCTCCAAAAGAAAACACTACAAAGTGAAAAATAACTTTAATTTCGGAAGTCGGTGTCTTGGGTTTTGTATTTTCGTTTTTTGCCACCGACTTCCGAAATTAAAGTTATTTTTCACTTTTTAGTGTTTCTTTTGGAGGTCGGTTGTTTTTTTTTTTTTTTGTAAAAAGTTTTTATTTTTCACTTTTTAGTTGTGGTACCTACCCCACACACATTCGAATACCACTACCTGCTACCAGTGACAGAAACTTATCATATCATCTACATACTAAGTGGGAAAAAAAACGTATTTTGTAGCTAACTCAAAAACTATCAAAGCAAAGTTAATAAAATTTATATGGAACCAATTCGAGAGCACACCCTTTCAAACAAAAAAAGAATTTTAAAATCGGTCCACAATTGACGGAGAAATCGGTGGACATACATAAAAAAAAAACAAACATACGCGACGAACATATAACCTCCTCCTTTTTGGAAGTCGGTTAAAAAGGAAAAGAAAGACAAGAAAATACACAGGACATAAATGATGGAAGACAAAATTCACATTCATACATATATAAACTTACGTTTTTTCCAAGGAGGTAAGCAGAAACTTTAGCTTCGTTTACGTTCAAACATCAGAATCTGTTCACAAACGCACGCCGGACAAAATTCACATTGAATAGAAACAGCACGTTAATCACCTTCTGATAGATTTTTCATTCACCTAGGTATTAGAAATGAACAACCATTAATTATTTAATTTATAATAATAGATTTTGGGCCTTATTAGAAGGCTCAAAGTCACTCAAAGGGCAATGGAGAGGGCTATGCTTGGAATTTCCCTACATGATCGAATCAGAAAGAACCAGGGTAACCAACATAGCCCGAAGAATTACCAAACTTAAGTGGCAATGATCAGGGCATATTGCTCGCAAAACAGATGGCCGATGGGGCCGAAAGGTTCTGGAGTGGCGATCGCGTACCGGAAGACGTAGTGTTGGAAGGGCTCCAACAAGGTGGATCGATGATCTTGTGAAGGCCGCAGGAATCCGCTGGATGCGGGAAGCACAGAACCTAGAGACCAGAGGCCTATGTCCAGCAGTGGACATCTTTCGGCTGAAATGATGATGATGAATAATAAATAGCTTTAGCCCGCTACTTCTCCAGTTTTGATATTAGGATCACTTGGAAACGCGGTACCGTACAGTGCATAGATTCACCTCTTACATATCTACAAGTATATCTTTATATATATAATTCTTCTGTGAGTGTGTATGTCACTGAACTTCTCTCAAACGACTGGACCGATTTTGATGAAATTTTTTGTGTGTATTCAAGGGGATCTGGGAATGGTTTAGATTCACAATTTTGTCCGCTGGACAATGTTTTGACAGGACAACGTCTGTCGGGTCCGCTAGTCTACGAGTATATATACATTCGTTTGATAAACATACCACGGTACTCAAACCTTCTCACCGTAAGTAAATTGAACTCCAAAACCCATCATACGTTCCCCACACTCAATAACGTTCCCACCTGTCTGTCAGCCCACCTTGTTATGATCCGGCCCAACATAATGGCGGAAATGTAATTAAATGTCAGATTCTGCCAGGATCAAAGGTTTAGCTAAACCCATTACGGAACGCTCACGCACATTTTGTTCCGGATCCGTTGCCAAGTAAAGTACGGACTACGGAACTTGTTAACCAACGCGACGTGTGTGGCCACGGATATATGGTCAGGTATTCATTAGGAATTGTTTATTGGTTGATTGGGAGGCCATTTTTTAATTAATTTTAGTTAAATTAAAATAAATTATTTACTTAAATATGGGTAAGTACATGAGGTGATACATACAACAGAAGATCTTTAAACCATACCCTACCTTAACAGGTATGCAAATATCTGTTACACGAAAAAATTATAAATCTTAAAGGATCATGTGAAATTATATAGCTAGCTATGTCATGCCGGTCAAAATTGGTCTATGTAAGGTAACGTTTTGGTGTTAATTTTAAAAATAGTAATAAAAATTCGAACGTATTTTTAGAAGAAAAAGTTTAATAAAGGTTAAGTACAGTGATATGGCATTTTGCGTTTGAGCAAGGAGTGTAAGCGCCAGGATTTTAACGTCCTTAAAATAAGTCGATTATAAAACTTCTTTCAGGACCAGAATAAGACGAGAATAAGTTTTAACTTTAAACTCGTGTCGACGACACAAATAATAATTCACGCTCAAGTAAAAATATAAACCAGTCAGCAAGAAGATAGCGAGGTTGACGGCCAATTTGTATCCAATCGCCAATAAACCGATCAACCAGTCAATTCCTAGCTTCCTTATAAGGCCCTTAGTACACGGCACGGTTTCTTTACCGTACGGCGTATAAACCTCGCCGTAGAAAAAACGTGTCTGTCAACAAGCTTCCACAGTGATCTGTAAAACACTGACGATGGTGCCTACACCCGGCGTATAAACCGCGACGTAGAAAAAATGTGTCTGTCAACAAGCTTCCATATGATAGTGATCCATACAAAAACTTTTTACAAAAAAAAAACAACCGACCTCCAAAAACAAACACTACAAAGTGAAAAATAACTTTAATTTCGGAAGTCGGAGTCTTGAGTTTTGTATTTTCGTATTTTGCCACCGACTTCCGAAATTAAAGTTATTTTTCACTTTGTAGTGTTTTTTTTTTGGAGGTCGGTTGTTTTTTTTTTTGTAAAAAGTTTTTATTTTTCACTTTTTAGTTGTGGTACCTACCCCACACACATTCGAATACCACTACCTGCTACCAGTGACAGAAACTTATCATATCATCTACATACTAAGTGGGAAAAAAATACGTATTTTGTAGCTAACTCAAAAACTATCCAAGAAAAGTTAATATTTATATGGGACCAATTCGAGAGCACATCCTTTAAAAAAAAAAAAGAATTTTCAAAATCGGTCCACAATTGACGGAGAAATCGGTGGACATACATAAAAAAAAAACATACGCGACGAACATATAACCTCCTCCTTTTTGGAAGTCGGTTAAAAACTGACAACCATGCCTACAAACGGCGTATAAGCCGTAGTTTTTTTTTTTAAGAGCTGTCCTACAGACAGTTCTCAAACTAGTTACAAATACACAGTACATCCACAGTAACTACTTGAAATGTACAAGTATCCTCGGACAATAAAACTCCTTTATCGTTAAATAGCAGCTTTTAGAAACTTTGTTAGGCAAATAAAAGTTGGCAGTTTAAAACACAGTTCCTTTTTGTCTTAGCATTGTAGTTACAAACACTTTTAAATGTGTTATTTTATTAGCTCAACTGAAGTTTATATTAAGATTGTTAACTTGGTTTGGTGTTGATTGTGTTTTCATTGATTAAAATGTAAGAAGCTTCCTTTTGTGTTAGCTGTGTGTTTTTTTAGAGCCAGAAGTAGAGAAGAAAATGTCTTAGGTACCTATATTTTTGTGAATCTTAAGATTGATAAACTATTATCTACCGATTGACCTTGATCAAAGTCCACTGCTGGACATAAGCCTCTCCCAGGCTGCGCCAGACGCTGAGCAATGGGTAGCTCGCCATCTGATAAAGACCAAGCCCGGGTTGACGGCGCGTTGTGTTCTACGCGCGCCTCAAAGAGATGTCAGCAGAATTGACGGGGTCCGCTAGGGCCGATGCCTGCCGGGGTTGCGAATAAGGCCGAAAGGGACATTGCGGCCCCGCAACATGGCAACTGAAGGAACACGGGTGGGTTTTAGTCAGTAAGAGTCTGACACGCCCTCCCGCTCCACCCAGAGCGGGAGAAGTTATTTGATGATTTTCCACCCAAAAAAAAAAGGCTGCACCAGTATACCCTGTCGCAGGGGTCACACACTCCGCCTTCCGTATCCAGTCTGACCTAACCTTTTTAAGGTCATCGGTATATCTAGCTGGGGGGCGACCCACACTACGCTTGTCGATACGCGATCTCCACTCCAGAACACGTTCGCTCCACTGGCCATCGGTCCTTCGACAAACATTTGCATTGATTGGCAGTATTGCAATTACAGTGTTTAATTAAAGTTTCATTAACGATTGACAATGAAACAATCGAGCAAATAATTTATTAAAGAGCAAAAAGAATATCTTCCTATTCCTCGTGTCAATAACACACATAAAAGTAATCGCACGATAGCCAAAACTAACCCAAATTGAATACTAACACCTCTGTTCATATGCACCTGACCCAGTCCAACGTGTCGCATTATTCTGCCATTTCTTCGGACTTTATAGAATTATGAACAAATCAATAAATTAAAAAAAACGTGTGGCACTCGGGGACTGCCGCGGTAAAGCTATTGCATAGCATTTGTAACCTCTATACTTCCTATTTGCCAACGCTACACTTAGGATGATGACGTGATGACATAAAACAAAAATTACGTTCCCATGACAACATCACGTTGACATGGGAACCGTCATTACATGGTAGGCGGAGTGGGGGTTGTGGGTGTGGGTGTTAGGTTTTATTGTCGTTACGGTTTTAAGTTTGTTACGGAATTTCTTGATTCGGTTGCCGCGCTCAAAGCCCGCGATAAAAGCTATGCAATAGTTTAAAAATAAAAAGTCGAGAGGTGTTGTGGGACACGTCTAAGTTACTTTTGCTGTATATTATGTATTAATACAGCGCCATCTAGTATAGGTATTCATGGTCTTAGACTTTTTCGGGTATAACGCTTTTTGGTTACGTCACGATTTCTGCCAGTTTATACTCCTACCAAAAGCTACGTCAAAGAACTTCGTTCCAAAATCATGATCTATTTACAAACGTGACACTGATCACACGCAACCTCAAACTAAGCAAAACATTTTCACACAAACCTCCCCTGTTGAAAAACCTCCTTTTGTATTCCCCTGGCGCGGTCCAACGTGTTGCATTATTCCGCCATTCCCTCAGGTTTGCGTCTGACTTTATAGAATTACTTATTCGATATGTGTCGCAAAAGAGCGTGAATTATTGTCTTGTTTACACCTAGGGCTGCCACTTCCAATTATGGAATGGACTCGAACCTGGGATTGTTTTATTCGGTCTTTTTGCTAGATACGATTGAGGGTTATCACTGTTTCGGTTTGGATAAGTAAATGTGAGGAGGTTCAAGCTTTAAATCATTTATATCGGAAACTTCAATCAGGGTGTTGAATGTTGTGGTAGGTGCTTTGTTATATGCGGAACTTTACTGCTGCAGGATTTTTATCATGATCATAGTTAAAAAGCTCACTACTTATCATGATAATGATAGATAGATAGACATAGATTACAAATACGTAAAGAGAGATCTAAGCTTATACCTTTAACTCCGCCGGCCAACTCTATTGCATTAGTTGTGACTGGGTATTTAAGAGGGTTTATCCTAAAAGTTGGCAACGTCGAAAATAGCTGTCAAATATAAATATTTGACAGCTATTTTCGACGTTGCCAACTAGCACAGTAACACAGTAGCACAGTAGTACAGTAACATTGCCAAATTAATCAAAACAGGTAAACCTGTTTTGATTAATTTGGCAATGTTACTGTACTAGGAACTAAAATATTGATTATGAAATGCAATAATTAATATTGTAACACCGAATATTTAGTTTTAGATGTAAAAAAAATATTTGAAAACTTTCTAAATGCTTTTTTTACACATAAAACGGTTACAACATCAAATTCAGTGTTATAATTGCAATTCATTATTAATATTCTAGGACGTTAGTAAGCCACATTTCTTATTTCCATACAATAATATTGCCAAATTAATCAAAACAGTGAAATATTTGACACTTTCAGAATAAACGCTCTTAAAACAAAATTCAGTCTGACGAGTTGGCGGGTCGGTTATCGAAATCGATAAGGAGGATATATATACATATTGTGCGATAGTGTGATATCAACATTTTGTCCTATTATTGATCGAAGCTTTTGCCATAAATACCTAAGCATAGGGAAAGAAAAGTTTAGATTGACTCACTTTGTCTAAGATAAATTAACGAAATAAATCTTGTCTCAAAATAACCATTTCGTCCAGAATGACAACATAATTTACGTCTATCTAAACCATTTTAAAATCTCTCGCCTCGAAACCAAAGAGGAACGCAGAAGGAATGCCAACCCTAAACCACAGGCATTGAGAGGAGGGGGAATATGAAAGAAAATTGATTAGAGTGAGATTTCCATGAATATCAATGATGTTAATCACGCATCTATTATAATAATAATGTATCGTATCACAAATACTGATAATACACGTGATACGGTTTATAATAGTGTGTACTTAATAATGTTATTGCCTACTGTATTATGCGTAGGTACCATCGGGGTAACCCATATCTAAGCAATTTGAAAACAAAATTCTGTGCACACGACCCTTTTTAGGACCTAAAAAGGAAAAACGGAACCCGTGTGTCTGTCTATCTTTCCGTCTGTCACAGCCAATTTGCTCCGAATCTAATGGACCGATTAAGTTGAAATTTGGTACACGTATATATTGTTGTGACCTGAACACGGAAGTGTAACGTAAATAAATGAATTTTGAATATATGGCGGTCACTTTTAGGAGGCAAATAAGAAAATATAAAAAAAGTTTTTCAAACTGTATCGTGTGACATATCAAATGAAAGTAGTTGTTGCGAGCATTTAATTTTTTTTTTAAATAATTTTGCAGTAAATACATTTAAAGATATTTAAGAAAATTGATGAAAATTGACCATTTTAGACTTAGTAGTTTTGGAGATAAGGAAGATATTTCCAAAATTGAGCTAAAAATTTTGAAAAAATTACAAGTCATGGTTCTTCACTCATAGATTACAGGAGAACCAAAAGTCTATGGTCTTAAAATGACATAGTAAATCTCTCAATTACATTTGCAGTTGGAATGTATGGGAGAACATGTATTTCAACTACAATGTTAAGTTTGTATTTGGGTTAAATTCATCCCAACTACGGAATTCTTTATTGTGGGCCGGCCAAGTCCGATACGCAATTGGTCGGTTTTTTTTTTTGTAGGTAAGCAATACTGTAGCAGTCGAGTGCTGCAAGCAAGAATAGTCCTTACAGTGTGCAGATAATATGCGTTTCTTCAATAGTACATACGAGTTCAATAACTTTATATTCGTAGATATTATAAAAATAACATCACGCCTGTATGTCCCGAAGGGTTAGTCAGAGGTCTACCTATAAGTACACCCACATTTCGCCAGTTATATTTAAGTTTCATGTAATAGGGGGCGAGCCTATTGCCATCAACCTGGCACAAATGCAGACTCCGGACTGCTACCGAGAGATTACAGATGGAAAAACCCAATAACCTTTACCCAACCTAGAAATCGAACCCTGGAGGATTATACATATACATACATCTAAAATGGAAAATATATACAGACAGAACGAAAATAAAGTACCAATTTCAAAAAATATACCATTGAATAGAATATCGATGCCCTTGGATAGAGAACTTTCTCCTTTTATAGTCAACTAAAGACACCATTATTTAGTTAAAAAAATAAAAACTTTAACCCAACTCTACAAAAACTTATCGTATTTGGGTTTTAGTTTTATAACTTTTGTTTAAGTTAAATTATTTTGGGAGTAAAATAATATGTAAATGTATTTGAAATGTGCTAATTAAGCCCTTTCACTTGATAACCAACATGTAATAATAAAAAATAAAAAATCTTTCATTATATTATGTCCTCTAGAGAGCACCATATTCCTATAACCAGCGGATGATCAAGACTCTTCCAATGATACCTCATTTGTCAAATTATGATGAGTAGTTTAGAAGTTATGAGGTAACAGATGAACATACAAAAAAACATACTGGTCAAAATCATAGCCCTCCTTTTTGCTTCGCCGTAGTTGGGTTTGGCGCAACGAGAAGAAAAGAACTTTAATATTAAAGTTTTAGAATAATTACAATTTTGTCGTAATTTGGCCTATTCATAGGTGCTATGAAAAAAAAAATCTATAAATTTATAGTCCTACTTAAAATCAGAAAGTTCTTAATTATTATTTCCTTTGTAAGTAAAAAAAAAACATATTTCCAGCAATTAATAACATTGGTACGGTACGGTACTTAATTACTGATACTTCCAAGAACTCGTCAAAATAAATTAATGTTATTACAAATGGAAAATTTTCCTGGAACCGATTCTTGTATCCACGAATATCAAAATTAAAATAATTTCTTGTTGATAACAGTCGGATAATTTGATTACTGCTTTACTTTTTCTTTTAATCTTTATTTAATTAAAACTGATCTGTCACGGTTTTATATATTATATGTCGGAGACGGGTATCTGACTCTTCGTTATTATCAGCGATATTTAAACTACTGTGGGCGTAGTGTTGGTTAATGCGCAACAGAAAAATAGTTTGCAGTTCAGATCACATTATAATTTACTATCAAATTAATCACACTAGCTAAATTATACATTATATCGAGAACAGACGTTTTCACTCCGATGCGATCAGAGGCTGAATCCCCTCCTCGCCGTGGCCTTAAAACATCACGACTCTGTAGAAGCGCGCTTTTGGTGTGGGTAGATCACTTGATGTCGCCAGTGACGCGCTTGCGATTCGTTTCGTGTCCGTACTAATGACCGGATCCGACATATAGATTTCCAAAAATAATTGTTAACTGAAGAGTTTTTTTGAAAACGAACGCTTTGTTTGTATTCATTTCGTGCCCTAGTTTTTACCGAATACGCGAACACGCGACAGAAAAGGTATGTTATGTTTTTTTTGTCTGTCTTTTCAAATTCTCGCTATGTGTGACTTGTCCGAAGACTGTCCTTATCACCTTTTGCATCAGTCCCTTCATTAATTATATTTATGAAACATCAGCTCAACCTTCTTGGCGTGGCGACGGCAAATATCGCTCGAAAAGATATTAAATATTTTGTTTGACCCTCACTGACCATCTCGAAACAATCAATCAATACGGTAGTTGCCTAGATAAAAAAAAGAAATTCTATTTAGTCCATCTTTCAGATAATAAAAAATATTAGACACATTTTTTGCTTTATCATATTAATCAAAAATAACTTAAAAACACGCATTAAAGTTGGGGAGTGGGGGCTCGTTACGTCACAACGCAGTATTAAATCTAGCAAGGCGTGACGTCATGCCACATTTTAACTCAATGTATCGCCGTAATCTTACTCGTCAAAATACGTGTTCATTATTTTTTAATAAACTACAAGACGGATAAAATAAAATTTGTGGACACAGGCCTATTATATTTTAATCTCTATTCTACTAATCTTTAAGTGTATTTTATCTTGATGCGTGACGCGATTGATAGCACTGAATTTTGCAGTCATGTGATTGGTAGTACCAACTATTCTGTCACCATTTTGAACTCTATTAGTATTGACACTAAGACTGCAAAATTCAGTGCTAAAAATCGCGTCACACGTCAAGTTATAATGAACGCACTGTAGTAACCTCATGAACAAGGTCTGATCAATGACAAATCTGTTGTTGACATCACTATTCTCCAAAAAGCGATTATCCTGTACAATAACATTGGTTTTATTTTCCGAAGCTTTTCTTGCAAACTATTTAATGTTAAACTTTTACAAACTTAACTAAATAACTCCTAGCTAACTAACCTGTCTGTACAAGCAACCGAGGTCCTATTTTTCTTTTATTTTAAACCGCTGCTTCATTAAAATGTATTCATAAAACCCGCGTCACATTTTTTAGACTTATCTAGAACTAGGTAATAAATTTTAAATGTATACGACGAGTTTAAGTAAGGACGGATATGACATAGAATAGAGATAAAAGTAAGACAATGAGTCACTATCTAAAAAGAATAGTTAAATTATTTACTTGTGAAGAGAAATAGAAATGAATGAAATTGCTACTTATTTATTTAATACTTCAACACACAAATATACAGAGGCGGACTTAATGCCAAAGGCATTTTCTACCAGTCAACCTTTGGGTGATGCAGAGACAAACAGTGGTAGGTGCAATAGCGAGAATTGAGGATTAAATATTTATTTAAATATAAAGATATACATAAACATATATTTCCAATTATATATAAATATAAACAAAATTAAATATATATAAAAATACTACTAAAGCAAATAAACAATGGGAAATCATTACCGTTGTGATGATTCTGCCAGCTTCCTGCGAATGTGCTCGCGAACTTTAACTTTAAAAGATAATCGGTTGGTCGCCATCCTGATTTCCTGGGGGAGCGCATTCCACAGAGAGATAGACTGAACGAAAAAGGAAGAGTGAATGAAGTCTGTGCGGTGGTTGGGACATTGAAGAAGACGATTGTGAGATGAACGTAGATTTCTTAGCCCTCTTCCTTTTTCCTAATTTTGCTGTGCTCGACAAGGTCCATATTGATCTTTTACTTTATTATACCATCTATGTAATACATATGGAATGCAATAAAGAATTGAATATTGAATTCAAAACAGACTAGTTTTTTTACAAAGAAATTATAGTCTAAAATAAAAATTGAACTGCTGGCAAAAACGCACAAACTCTTTTTCGTCGGGGATTCCAGTGCAATGGTAATATCATGATTCTGTTTTTACAGATGAACTCTCTTTTTCTCTCTCATCCGTGAACAAAAAGAAAGATAGATGCAGCACAAATCAAACGATCAATTCAGACCCAATCACAACGAAAGCAAGAAGACAGACCCGGAACATAACACAAAAAATTCCCAAACATTTCCGGCGATAAATTATTTGTACACCCCGACGGTTAGGGGTAACACCTCTTTTTTCCAACAATGTTGGTTCTCTGCTAATTTCGCTGTGGCAAAGGTACAAAAGTCATGTATGAGGAATTTATTCAACTCGCGTCCGCGGTTGCCTCTTTGTGTTGCTAATTCCATTTTATTCTTTTCTATTCTGATGTCATTTACCTCGGGAGCACGTCGTTATAATATTCAACGGGATCTTGGTAAAATCCTGTGTAGGTAATCTTTTTTCTTTTTTGATGAATGGCCGTTTCTTGTTTGCTTTTTGGCGGTGTTGAAGTTCTTTTTTGGTGTTAATTATTAGGATTTTTGTGGAACAACTTGGAAAACTGTTTCAAAGGTTTTGAGAAGGTATTATGGTGTATTGCACTTTTTTGCAAACTAGAATCAATTCTCATCATTTATTTTTCTTTATGTGAGTAATACACTTTTATTTATATCTGAAAGTTACTAAGAATGAAAATTCAACAATATCAAATATAAAAAAACAACAATAGAAATCTTTAAAAACAACATAAAAATATTTTTTCTTTATAAGTGCCTACTTATGAAAGTCATACACTCAAATTCTTTTGTTACATTTTATTCAAAACATTTCATATAGCTTTATATTCATCGCAGCACCCCATACACAACAATACTTACCAACATCAAAACTTTTAAAATCATCGACTTATTTTCGTGTCTAACATCGATAAAATATCGCGTCCCTAAACATCAAAGTAAATAAACATTCTATTTTCAAACAAAGTAATACCCGAACACTTCTTCGGCTGTCCGATACTTTTCGATGAACACATAAAATGGCAACTTTTTCTTTCTTATAAAAAATGACAGCGACTTTATTGTATCGTCCGTCCAACAAAGCGAGCATCGGTCAATGTTTTCTCAATTTAGTTCAAGTTAATAAGATTTTTTTAAAGGATCAAAATGAAGAGATTATTTTCTTGATACTTTGTAAACGCATAAGGGATGATGTAATACAATACTGCAAAGTATGGCGGAATTAACACAATCGCAATCAATCAATCTGCTTAGCCTTTTCCCAACTATATTGGGGTCGGCTTCCAGTCTAACCGGATGCAGCTGAATACCAGTATTTTAAATGGAGCGATTACCTATCTGACCTCCACAACCCAGTACCTGGGTAATACGATACCCCTTGGTAAGACTGGTTGTCAGACTTTCGGGTTTCTGACGACCCGTAACGACTGTCAAAGATCCACGAATAACAGCTTGGACCAACGGCTTAACGTGCTTTCCGAGGCACGGAGGAGTCTCGGTATTTAGAAATGGTCACCCATCCACGGACCAACCCCGGCAAGCGTAGCTTAACCTGACAGATCGACCCGAGCGGCTGTTAGTATTTAGCCACGAGCTCCTCCACAATCAATAACACAATCGCAATCGAACTGTGGAAAATGCAAACACTGACATTATTATTTACGAGTACCTATTTTTTTCTATCAAACACTCAATTAAATCTAACAAATGTTCTTTATTTACAAAAAAAAGGTTTCTTGAAAAACATTTCAGTTACAAATTCCATAACGGTTCCCATCTAATACACGTGCGGTCAGTGACATCGCGCTGACCGCATCACGCTCACGACACACGCGACACACCGTGACAGGGACAGTTTACAATAAAAGAAAAAAATACTCCATGCACGTCACATGCACAGAATTAAACGGTGCACGTCGGAACAAATCTATTGCAACGTTCGCCATTGCGACGTGGAGAAAATATTAAAATATGTTTTTTGTTTATTTAGTGAACTATAAGAATGCGAAAGATTAATCTTTTAATCTAAGCTTGAACTATAATTCTATAGAACATAGTTTCACTAAACGATAAATCACTCTCGTAAGAAGGCTCTCTGCAGCTAAAAAAGTGAAAACGTGTGACTTATAATTATGGAAAAGATTTTTTAAACGGGCATTTTTATCAGTTTTGAAAGACTCATCATTATTTGAAAGACTGTTAAGTAATCATTTAATCCATATATATAATGTCATGTCATTTTTCACAATTAAGTATTGTTACTTAGCCACCGACTCACAACAGCAAACTTGAAATGCAACAACAGATTTACTGTTCAAATACTTGATCAACCTTCCGTAAACCGGATGTTTGTCATCACGCGTCACGACTTTCCGCGTGACAACATGTCAGCGACAGTTTACGCTAAAAGAACCTTTCCGTGACGTCACACGAGTCGTTTCAAACGGTGCACGGTGGAACAAAACTATTGTAGCGGTCGCGACGTGGAGAAATTGTTAAAATGCGGTTCGGAATATTTTTTTTATTGTTATTGTGTTAAGACTTGTAGCGGTTTTTTTGATAAACAATACCAATTCTGGCAGTATTGATTGTTAGTTTTCATCATTTTCAGGGGTCGTGGAGGACGAAGAATTTCAATAAGGTTGATATTATAATGTATCGAATACAAAATTCGTCATTGCAAAACGTAAATATTCAGTAGAAATTATAATTATTGTGAGTTTTTTTTACTCAATGAAGTTTTCTACAAATAACTTGGGAGAAGAGAACTTTTTTGTAATTAGGCGGGTACATTACGTAGTTACTTGTAATAAACCACTTAAGAAATTACTATATATTTTTGCAATAGTCCTGAGGATACTTGAAACCCATTTTATTAGTAATCCCATTAAAATCACCTTTCACAAAACCCACAAGAATAAAGTATTTGGATTTTTTTTATCTCCAGCGAAACTCCTAGTAGGTATTATCAGTACTACCCAGTATTTTTCCAATTAGGTATACCCAATCCCAAATATACTTAACAATCTCGTTAATCCCAAATAAATTGGACAAGCTGGAATGGATTACCAATAATAGGGGATGTGTTTCAGTCTTTACTTTTGTACTTACTGAAGGGCGGGGCTTTGTTTTTAGATTCGAATAGAAAAACGTATTTTACGAGTAGGTACGCTTGATACTGTAGATTACAAGCTATTGAAAGGATTTTAATAACATTTTGTGCTTTATACTGCCTCAGCATCAAAGTCAAAGTCAAATAATTTATTTCAGATAAGCACATAAAAGGCACCTTTGAAAAAATTTCAAAATTTTACAAAAAATATAATTGATTCAAGTCGCCCATTCCAAAAGGTAGTTTTCGTATGCAGAAGAATGGGCAAGAAACTCCGCCGTTACTATTTTAAAATGTTTTACAATATTTTGTATACACTAATTATATAATTATATGTGAAGACGATGGACCTAGAATAAGATTACTATACCACAATAGGTAAAAATAATTCAAAATGAATACAAATGTCTAACTAAGTAATAAAACAATATTCTCCAAACAACATCGAAAACATCGTGAGGAAACAGGCATATTCTAGAACCAAAAATTCGAAGACATGTGACATCTAGGTACCAACCCGCACTGGGCTTGCGTTGTGGAATATGGCCCACTCCCTCTAACAAAAAGAGGAGGCCTGTGTACCAGCAGTGGGAACATTATAGGCTCCAAACAAAAAAACTTATCCCTCAATAAAAATTTAAAAAATGGTGACACTCCGGGAGTGCCGACAGAAGTGAAAACTTGAACAAGATCGCCTCGGTGGGAGCAAAATACTTGTATAGAACATTGGTCCGTAACCTTACCTAAATAAAGAGCACAATCGCGTTTACAAAAAATAATACTTCCGAAACCTTTAAAGTAAAAATACTTGCATAGAACACTGATTCGTAACTCAATATGAATAAAGAGCATTATCGCGTTTACAAAAATGAGATGTCGTCATGGTGTCGCGAAATCAATGGTTTAGTCCCATCTCAAAAATGCCCAACGCGCCTAAAGAAGTTTTCACTACAAAAACCTTCCATTATCATCATCCGCAACCCGACTTCACCCAAAGCTGGGCATCTCTCTTCTTGTGCCAATCCCTATCCACTCCTGTATGAAAACCTACCCAAAATTAATGAATCCGATACTCATTTTTCACTTCGCGGTTCATTACGGCTTCCAACGGAAGCTACATAAATAGTATCGTAGTAAAACAGCAATGGATGACAAAACAATGTTTCACAGCACAGTAGGCTCTTGAAACTGAAATTTATGAGGCAATTGGACGTAATAGGCATCCGATGACAGTTCCGTTCATAATAAACCCCAACATTGCTCGCTTCATAACTAGTGATGGATTTAGTAGTTATCGATAAATATTTGTCGATAAATAAATCATGGGCAATGTTATTGTTAGTGGATTAGTGGATGTCAATTTATAGGGTATTCATTTTGATATTCAGCATCATTCTTGTGGCGCGTTTGTGAAGTATTTTTCAAGAGTATGTTTTTGTCAATTTGCTTACTGTAAGATACTTTACGGGAGGCAAATCGGTGGGACAATGCGGGCAGACAAAAAAGTTACCTATTGGTTTATGATTCAGCTATTAAATTAAAGTTACTGCTACATTGACCAACATGATATACCTACTAATTATAAAAAAGGTTGTTTCATTCACCTAATTGAGAACACAGTGAGTTAATGAGTTCGTTTCTTTTGTAGGCATTCAAAATTGAACTCTTGATATATCGAACAAAAGAAGCAACATCAAATTATAATTTAAAACAGTACATTAAACCTGTGAGAGTAAAGTAGATAGAATGAGGCTTTAATTTTCAATTTACGTTTTTCTGTAATATTAAAACAAAATAAAAGCAATCTAATGTCTGGCAGTAAACTACATAAAATTCCACTCTCTGTTCGAAATTGGTTAGATAAAATAGTTTCTATCAAAATGAGATTCTTTAAGTTCATCGATAAAGGTGTAGGTAATACCCCATCTCTATCGGTAGAGCATTCTGTCCGCAATGAGCGATGTAACGCTCAATCATCGCCGCATCTCTATCGCCGCTATCTAGAGACGCCTGGACTCTATATAACGTTGACTGATCACCGTCTAGTCTTAGTTGTAAAGGGTTTTTATTCTATTGTAGAGAAAGACGGGTATTTGAAGGAGAGTATAGTTTTCGTAAGGTTTCGGTGAAGAAAGAGATAAATAAAATACAATAGAAGTGGATATATTTAGTAACCTGTTCCGCTTAGCTATTTCTAAAGAGCCATAAAAACCCTTAAAGAAATAGACACGTGTTTCACCTCTACACGAGGCATCCTCAGGATGACGATTGACTTGTCGCGAACCTGAACAAGGCGTGTTGCCACACCAAGCGCTGGACGCAGAATAAAGAGATTTTAAAATTTTATCTTGCCTATTACGATTTCCGTCAAAGGTTATTGTTAGAACATACTGTAAGCACCACACTTGGTTGCGGCACTCAGGACCGGGACAGTGTATGAATCAAATAACTTTTAGGAGAGCAAGATTATATTTTAAACCAATAACAATATAAGCGCGACCGACGCCTGGGGCTAAACTCGTTTTTTTTCATCAACAATAGAACACCATACGAAAATCCTAATTTAAATACATAATGTTCGGTTATTCGGATGATGTTACAGCGTTCTTGCCAGCCTGTATAAAGTGTGATGTTGAATTCTAATGATAAGACCTCACAATACACTATAATCAGTCGGATTCAGAAAAAAAATGGTGTTATCATCATCATCATTTCAGCCGAAATACAACCACTGCTGGACATAGGGCTCCCCCAAGCACCGCAACTTCGACCGATTCTGTGCTTCTCGCATCCAGCGGATTCCTTTAACACCAGTTTTTGTATAAATTGCTCTAGCAATCCTAAGTCAAAAGTGTAAAATCAATTTTCAAATTAATTTCAGAAGTAATTGCAAAATTAATTTACAAATTCAAAGTCCTATCTTAATACTGCGACTAAAACATTGTTCTAATAATAGTTCATTTAACTAAAGCAGAACTAGACGCCCTCAAAATAATCTCCAATAACAATCAAGCTAAAATGCCCTCGACCTGCCACCAACCAAAAACAAAGGTTGAAACTTTGAAACCATAATTAAAACTGAACCATTAGTAACGCTGACTGACGATTCTGTATATTATAACAAGTTTGATCCAATTAATTCTTCTATAACTACTTATTAAACAAAGTTTTAATTTAAAACTACGCAAAGGACGCTAGCCGAAGTGTGTTTGGCCGTTACGTCAACTTGATAGTTAATTAAAACTAGCAAAGTTTCCTTTAATATTTTTTGTTAGACGATAACGGTTATATTATATGTACTTAGAGCTATTTAATTATTACATAGTTTGCACTCTGATATAAAGGGCGAACTCCAAAATCTAATTAATTATTGAAGACTTTCAGAAAAAGGATTTTGACGACTCAGTTTTTTGGTCATTATACTGACTGCTGGAGTTGATGTTTCTTATCTACCTATCTCTAAAAATCCAGTCCCAATGGCGCCGGAGTCAGCCATTTTTTTTAAAGTCATGCTTTGCAAGTTTGCTTACTCTGGAGTACCCATGCCACCAACGAAGTGAATAACGTGGACATAACATAACATCATGTCTGTAATCTTCAAAGGATTAGATAGAAGTACACTTATATGAAGAGAGTCACAAAATCTGCGCAGCCATCCGTCCAGTAATATATGACTTGTATTGTCTGATCATTTCCCGATTGTGATCGAATGTGACTTGAATAAAATAGATTGTAAAATTGTAGATAACAAACTTGACGATAGTCTTGTTAATCGTGTTGCATGGGGCGAGAGGACGTCGGAGCAGATTAGCGGCCCAGTGATCAACGGCCCCGACTTACGAGTTGTAGGTCGTGAGCACCAAGGCAGGCGCTTTACTTTGTGTAAACAATTTCATCACCACTGTTCTTAAAACGGTGAAGGAAAACATCGTGAGGAAACCGGCATGTCTCAGAACCAAAAATTCGAAGACATGTGACATCTATCAACCTGCACTGGGCCCGTGTGGTCGATTACAGCCCACTCCCTCTCAAAGAGAGGAGACCGGCGTCCCAGTAGTGGGAATATTATAGGCTGATTATGCATCTATTTATAAGTAGGTATACTTACATTTCAGAATTTATGTTTAAGTCCGATGTGACAGGGGGCAAACCTATCGCCATCCATCGGGCCCGAATCCAGTTTCTAAGCTGCTACTGAGAAATTCTAGATGAAAAACACACACACTTTGCCCAACCCGGGAATCAAACCGAAGACCTCATGCTTAGAAGTAGCGCTTGCGACTATTAGACCAACGAGGCAGTCATCGTGGAAATACGTGGACTTGCGATATTTTTGCAATTTTCATGGGAAAAGCCTTTTAATCTTTTCCAATAAATTCCTTTTAAACGGTTACAAACGTACAGTTGGAATATTTAAACGATTCTCTGTAAACTCTCGCCTGTAAACGCGAGCTCGATCACGTACCCATGTTCTAAAAATAACAGCTACTTACCTAATTCCAGTCACTCTGCTTGGTTTGGCCTGATTTATTTGAAATATTTATGATAAATTTCCTTGGAAATCGAAACTTTTCTTTTTCAGATCATGGGTCTGTAATATTTTCAAAGAAAACTAAGTTGACAATATACCACAGCATTTGTGTTTAATATTTTTTATCAGATATTCATATTACGAACCTATCGGCGTCTAAACATTTAAATTCTCATTAATATTTTTTAACAAAGGCTAGGTTGTTATAGTCGACCTCATAACAAAATGTGGTCGGAATTAAATGTTTTTTTCTACTTTTATTTATAATAAAATAGAATAGAATAATATTTTTAATAATATATATTTATAATTTTTTTTTTTAAGTGAAATTTTTATTACATCGTCTCAAACTTTTTCGTCTGTGTGTTGCATGTCGCGTGACGGTCGGCCGCGGAGTAGGGATAAAGTGAAAGGCGCTCATCAGAGCAGCCAAGGCCAATATGGCGGCGCCTATAGAAGTTTCACGTTTACCGTAGTTTCATAAAACCACACAATCCTTTTTGTTTTTAGTTGCTGTATCACTTTTGACAACAATTCCTAATAGATTGAAACTTCAAACTGTCTCATAGACAAATAATTATACCTTATCGTTTTATCTCACTGAACCTGACTTGATTTCCGAACGTCTTTGTCGGGTGACCACTCACTGAAAATCAGCGTGTGGGTCGGGGCATTGAACGGCATCATGCTGAGTGGAAGGCTTCTTGTCACAGTCATAACGTACTGCTGTCGACTATTTCTGTTTTCTGCTTGTGATTTCATATGTACTTAGATTAATTTTGTTTTCTGGTTAGTTTCATCTTTTTGTGACAAATAAACTCGTTTTTCTTTCTTTCTTTATTTTATGACGAGCAAGTGACATTCAATCTTTTGGTGGTAAAGCAATTACGAGTCTATATCTAGGTTTGTGATCTTTGATCTATACATATAATAAAATCGTAGCGAAGTCAAAACTGTACATTGAATATTTTTGAAAAAAAGTAATTGCTACGAGGTCTAGGATCGATTCTAATGCCGAAAATATTTTTTTTAGAATTTTTGTCTGTTTGTCTGTTTGTCTGTATGTATGTTCCAGCATGGCGCAAATTCTACCGGACAGATTCTGTTAAAATTTTGCATAGATATTCCCTGTGTGTCTGGTCAAACTATAGGGTATAAACTATCACGCTATTTACTATGGGGGACGAGCAATATTACATTATGTTGTATTTTTATGTTCTAGCATGACGCAAATTCTACCGGATAGATTCTGTTAAAATTTTGCATAGGTGTTCCCTATAAGTCTGGTCAAACTATAGGGTATAAACTATCACGCTATTTACTATGGGGGACGAGCAATATTATATTATGTTCGTATTTTTGGAAAAAAACGCGCCAAAATTTTAGGATATTGTAGATGGTTATCGATTAAACTTTTTAAATGATTATCATCACGCTATACCTTTATGGAACTAAGCAGTCAATCATGAAATATATAGGAACGGCTATTTTAGACAAGTTTCAACAAAGCAATTAGCTCAACGGTTGGGCGGCTGCTTTGCAAACATGGGGTTGTATGTAAGTTCGATTCCCACCTACGGATTTTTTTTTCTTTTTTTTTCACATTTTGTTTTGTTATACGATTATTATTTTTTTTGATTATGTACCTATAATCTTCTATAGATATAATAAAATCGTAGCGAAGTTATTTTTTTTTAAAGAAAGTTATTGCTACGAGGTATGGGATCGATTCTTATGCGGAAAATAAAGTTTTTAGAATGTTAGTCTGTACCAACTGTAGGGCATAAACTATCACGCTATTTGCTATGGGGGATGAGCAATATTACATCATGTTCGTATTTTTCTCTGCAAATTGTAAAAGGACGCGCCAAAAGGTTGGGATATTGTAGATAGGTAGTTACCGATTTAACTTTTTAAATGATTATCATCACGCTACCTTTTATAAAGGAACGGCTATTTTAGCTAACTTTCAACAAAGCGAATAAGTAAGCGGTTGGACGAATGATTTGAAGTCCTGAGGGCCTACCACCAGCTCAAAAGCAGTATTATTTTAATATAACTTTAGTTTACTTCAGTGTGGGAAAGAGATGAAGCTCTACAGGATGTATAGCTCCATCTCTTTCTCCCACTGAAGTAACATTAAAATAATACTGCTTTATGAGCTGGTGGTAGGCCGCCCGGGGTAGTAAGTTCGATTTACATCTGTTTTTTTTAAACTCTTTTTGTAAAACGATTTTTTTTTGGATTGTGTATGTAATAGTTCATAGAATGTATTAATTCACAAAAAATGGAAAACTTCGTAAGCTATGGGAAACTACTAAGTTACAAGTACTTTACAGTCACAAAACTTTCTAGGTTGTATTCTGATCATTTTAGAGCAAAAGACTGTAGGAATAAAATGTTTTTTTTACAGATTTTGATAGCAGATTTGATTTTAAAATATGTATGTGTGTGGATCTTCTGGAATCGCTGCCACACTGCTTCCTGGTGGCAAAACAGCGCACGTCATGTTTAAGATTCCCATCGATTTAGAAAGCAACGAAACGCCTGTTTGTGGGGTGTCACGCAACAGTAACAAGGGATGTGTGCTTAGGGGATTGCGCTTCGTCGTATGGGATGAATGCATTATGGCAAAAAGGAAAGCAGTGGAAACTGTAAACAGAACCCTGCAGGACATCCGCAGAAACCAAGATATGATGGGTGGTGTCACAGTTTTGACAAAAAAAGTGAATACTTCGTTGAAAAGGTCGACTCTATGGTCGAGAGTTCATAAACTGCGCTTGACCATCATCATACGACCTCGGCTTGGCGGTAATTCAAATGCTCAAGTATTCTCCGATGTTCTTCTAAAAGTTGGTGAAAGCACTCTACCAGAGACTCTTAGTAGAGTAGATCCCACTTTAGAAGATCTTATTCGTCTGATATACGAGGATATCAGTCAAATACCGTACCAAGAGAATTCTTAGGCGTGTTTCCGTTTTAACTCCGAAGATGATCAAGCTGCAGCGATCAACCACTGTATTCTCTCACAAATTGAAGGGAGTGAAGTGATATACACCTCCATTAATACTGATGTGGAGGAAGATGATGCCAAATATCACCCCGTAGAATTTCTCAATTCACAAATGGCAAGTGGACTTCCGGTTGTATATCTGTGTAACGGAAACCAGCTCAAAGTCATGTCTTTGCAGAGAAACGTCATCGAGGTGGAAATTCTAACAGGTTGTGGCGATGGTGAGACAGTGTTTATAGCGCGTATAAAGTACAAATTCCCCATAATTACCAGTTAAAGCGCGTGCAGTTCTCTGGGAGTGTATGCTTTGCGATCAACAAGTCACAGGGGCCGACACTGAAGGCTGAAGGCTGCGGGTGTCGACCTCAGGATAAGCTACTTCTCACACGGACAACTGTTACGTCGCTTGCTCCCGAGTCACCATTCCTGACTCTCTGTATATTTTGGCTGCTGAGAATAAAACTACAAACGTAGTATACAGGGAAGTTTTATAAAAATATGACTATTATTGTAGGATACTGTGATGTCTTACGATTTCCATGCGAACGAAGTCGCGGGCAGAAGCTAGTAGGTTAATAAACTTCATAATTATCTTCATTCTTTCTGTCATTCGTAGACCTTTGACAGTCGTTACGGGTAGCCAGTAGGCTCAAAAGCCAGAAATTCTGACAATCAGTCTTACCAAGGGGTATCGTGTTACCCAGTATTGGGTTTTGGAGGTCAGATAGGCAGTCGCTTCATGTAAAATACTGGTATTCAGCTGCATCCGGTTAGACTGAAAGCCGACCCCAACATAGTTGGGAAAAGTTTAAGCAGATTGATTGATGACTATTCTTTTTCACAGATCCAAGGCAAGCCAATAATCCAGCAGAGAATTCTGCCAAGTCCTGTGGTGTCCATCGACGCCCCCCACACATACAGAAGTACAGCGACTCCTGTCGATGATCACAACAACATCATATTCAGCCCATGGAAGGCGTTCGGGCCCTTTGTCGACACCATACAGGTACGAAATATTTTTACACAAAAAACAACAATATAACAAAAAATGTGGTCAGGAATTCCCCTTTGGATGACTTTACAAAAAAAAATCTGTAGTGCAAAAATGTGGTTTAAAATAAATATTTTTGGTTGAATTTTTTTGTCTGGCGTGATAGCATTCGTGGTCCAGAGATAACGACCCCGACTTACGGTCTGGGATTCAAATCCAGGCAGACACTTTGTGTAATTTATTTAATCACCGCTTCTCTCAAAACGGTAAACGTAAACATCGTGAGGAAACCGACATGTCCTAGAACCAAGAAATTCGAAGACATGTAACATCCACAAACACACACTGGGCCCGCGTGATAGATTAGAGCCCATTCCCTCTCACAGAGTGCGCCAGCAGTGGAAACGTAGGCTGTTATTAGTCAAAAGTTGATCAATTAAGGCTTAATTATTAGAAAGAAAGAAAGAAAAAGTATTTATTGAGACTCGCACAGGAAATCACAAATTAAACTAAACACCTTCATTTAGAATATTAATAAAAATAATAAAAAAACAATAAAAAGAACAAAGTAAAATTAAAATAAAAGCAGAAGGTCCTGTACGAGGCCAAAAGGCTCCTATCTCAGCATATGCTGCGACATTTAAAAACAATAAATGTCGCAGCGCTGGTATGCTGATAGGGCCCGCAGTGATGTCACGGATAGATAGATACAGAAATAAATATAAATTAAAATAAAAATAGCTATGTCAAATACAAAAAAATATATATATATAAGTAGTCCGCGTGTCTGTACCCGACGTAACATCAGTTACTGAATAGATTAGATTTTTTCCTATTTGTTTTGTTTTTCACACTACAACAAGCTTTAAAAAAAGCGGTGTAAGATGGCAAAATATGGAGATTACTATTTGTAACCACTACAACGTTTTAATACCTAAGTTGAAAGCATTCAAGCCTGAGATAATAATAATTATAAGTCTCTATGCTAAGATTATCCTATGAGAGAGACTAGCAACGCCACGCGGTTTCACCAGCATAAGTCTCAATCCCGTAGGAATATTGGGATGAAAAGTATGCTATGTATTAATCCAGGTTATAAACTATCTATGTGCCAAATTTCATCCAAATCCGTTCAGTAGTTTTTCAAAATCAATCTGCCTAGCCTTTTCCCAACTATATTGGGGTCGGCTTCCAGTCTAACCAGATACAGCTGAATACCAGTATTTTACATGGAGCGACTGCCTATCTGACCTCCACAACCCAGTAACTGGGTAATACGATACCCCTTGGTAAGACTGGTTGTCAGACTTTCGAGCTTCTGACAACCCGTAACGACTGTCAAAGATCCACGAATTACAGCCGGGACGTGCTTAACGTGCTTTCCGAGGCACGGAGGAGTCTCAGTATGTAGAAATGGTCACCCATCCACGGACCAATCCCGGCAAGCGTAGCTTAACCTGACAGATCGACCCGAGCGGCTGTTAGTATTTAGCCACGAGCTCCTCCCGTTCAGTAGTTTTTATGTGAAAGAATAACAAACATCCATCTTGACAAACTTTCGCGCTTATAATATTAATAGGATAGGATAGAGGGCATGCGTTATAATCTTTCTCAGTCTATCATAGATCTACATAATTAATCATCATCATCATCATCATCAGCCTATAAATGTTCCCACTGCTGGGACACAGGCCTCCTCTCAGTGAGAGGGAGCGGGCCGTAATCCACCACGCGGGCCCAGTGCGGGTTGGTAGATGTCACATGTCTTCGAATTTTCGGTTCTAGGACATGCCGGTTTCCTCAAGATGTTTTCCTTCACCGTTTTGAGAGCAGTGGTGATGAAATAATTTACACAAAGTAAAGCGCCTGTCTGGGTTCGAACCTACGACCTACAACTCGTAAGTCGCGGCCTTTACCACTAGGCCACCACTGCTCTCATAATTATAACCTACTCGTTATTCTATTGCCAGATAATATTTTGTACCGAGAAACCTCATTAAGAAATACTTGAAATAATATGAAATAATAATGAGCATTCGGAGATGAAGAGCTTACGTAGATAATAAGAAAATAAGTTTTTTTTTTATGAACATTTTTCTTTGTAGGTAATTTGTAAGATGAATGGACAGTATAAGTCAAATTTAACGTTTTGGAACAATGTTTCTAATTCGTTCATTATTGTTTTTAATTTAACACAGAAATGATTTAAGTTTTTGTTTTATCAATAGTGAATGAAAATCGTCGTCCTCGTCGTTGTAAAATGCTTAGCCATACGTCAGCGCAGAGAGTTGAGAGCTCTGTCTATGTTAGTTAATTGATTCAGTCGTGAATCCATCTCCATTTTCCTTGCGGAAATTTGTTATAAAATACAATAGACGTGGATATATTTAGTAACCTCTTCTGCTTAGCCGCGTGCGCGCGTCTCTGCGTTCAGCGCTCGGTGTGGCAACAGGCCATGTTCGGGTTCGCGACAAGTCAGTCGTCATCGATTTTTTTCAGGGTTTTTTATGGCTCTTCAGAAATAGCTAAGCGGAACAGGTTACTTAAAAACTCCACGTCTATTGTATTTTATAATGAATTTCCGTCTACTGTATTCTGTCTATGTTGTATTCTATACTCGATAAACCCACTTCTCCTTCTTACCTGACTTCCCATGTTCAGTACCTATGCTCTGCCTATAGTAAAAATCTTCGTTCCACCAACAATCGTCTTCTACGATGTCCTTCTCACCACTCTGGTTTTATTCACTCTGCTTTCTTTGTCCAGGCGGTATTTCTTTGGAATGCGCTCTGAACATCAGGATGGTAACAAATCGGTTATCTTTTAAAGTGAATGCACGTGAAGAAGTTAGCAGAATCATTGCAGCGCTGATTTGCTGGATTTGTTTTCTCCTCTACCTATCGTTATTTCTCCTGACAAAGTTCATTCGGTTTACATGTATCTATGTAAGTATATAATATTCTTTTTCGAGTTAACTATCCCTTATGTTGCACCTGCCATGTTTTGTCTCTGCATCACCCTAAGGTTGACTGATTGTACAGTATTTTTTTTACTTGTGCATAAAATTTTAATAATAAATAAGTAAATAAATGAATAACAAAAAAAAAAACATCATTTCGATAAAATGTAATTGTAGCTCCAACTTTATTCAGAAATTAGAATATTGGTTAGTATGTGAATGTGTGATATGTTTCAAAATAGCGACATTTTAATACGCAATTTAGCTTTTTCCTGGTCAACCACTTAATTAGGCTATATATACCAACAATGAAACATATAGTGGGGATAAGTTTACAAAATACCGCTTGGCAACAGGATTAAGTGTTCGCAAAGTGTTGTTACTATCTAAAAGAGGATGCTACCGTCAATCTGTCTGCCATAATCCCCCATTTGCCTTTGACGACACCTACGGGAGCTATACCTGCCAATCAAAAACTGAGCAAACCCCTTGAGTCAAAACCTTAATTGTGAGACCTCATCGCAAATCCATCCTAAAACAACTCAAGTTTATCGCACAATCGGCTTATGGTTACCAAAATTAATATTTTCAATAGAAAACAGAAACCTTCACAACAAATATTGGTCTCTAATTGGTTTTTGACATTGATTAATGATGTGATGAACCACCCTGCGCACCCCTCAATCGTCTCGCTGCCGTGAACATATTCATTATGGAGGGTGAAATCGTAATATTTTGGCAACGGTTCTTGTGTAAACAAAAATTATTGTTTTTGCTTGGCAATTAATTCTAGGATCGTTTGTAAAGCATTTTAACAATTTTTTTCGTAATATAGGAGAAGTTTATGTATAACAAACCTACAAAACCCTGCACACCCAGTATAATAATGCTTATAGGGTGCTGTTGGGGCTGCCATGGCGCTGCAGCGCGTCTGCTATGTTTGCTGAAGCGCGCACCGATGGCTTTCAAGCCATCATGCGCAAGAAAACAAACTCCTTGCTGCACCGTCTACGAAGCAGCAGCAACAGCATCCTAAATGCTATTGCTGGGCGACTGGCCTTTCCAAAATCTGTGGATAAGGACAGCAAAAGTTGTCCGTTAGGTATAGATATTAACAATACTAACATAATTTTTGGTACAATTCTATAACTAACACACTAATATTTTATAGATTTTATGTAACCTATTATAGAGTGTTCTTTGAAATAAATAAATAATAATTATAACAGAAGACTGCAATACGCTGAGCAGAATAACTCCGAAGCATGATCAATATAAACATTCTGACACAGGAATGTAACTTCTGTGTTACTTACCCATAGCAAGACAAAAGTCAGAGTTGAAACAGTGGCGACATCTACATCGCCACATACGAACTACGTCACTCAAAATCTTGACGTCACACAAATCCTGCATCGCGCAATAAGAGTTTACCGCGCGAACAGCACATAACTTCCCCGACATCAATCGTTAGGCAGTGGCCCGCCAGATACGATACCTGTCTGGTCGGAGGATCCTCCCTTTGCTATGGAGGATGAGTGAGCTTTACACCTTGTTCCTCATGCCTCTAAAAACGGTTCAAAGCATTATTTTGTCACTACAGATTTTTTTGAACACGGCCGATTTGATAGTAAGTCGTTTTTAGGTTTCCGTAGTAAACAAGGAACCCTTATAGTTTCGTCATGTCCGTCTGTCTGTCTGTCTGTCCGTCTGTCTGTCTGTCCGCGGCTTAGCTCAGAGACGCTTAGTACTAGAAAGCTGTAATTTGGCATGGGTATACATATTAATTACGTTGACAAAGTGGTAAAATAAAATCGTGAAATATATTATTTTTTTAGAGTACCTCCCCTACACGTAAAGTGGAACTGTTTTTTTTTTCAATCCCTTGGTGTGGGGTATCGTTGGAAAGGTCTTTCAAAAACATGAGTATACTAAAACCATTTTTGAATTTAGAGATTCGTTTGCGAAATATTAAGCTTATAAGTGAAAATTTTTGTTAGAGTCAAGTGTCCCCCCCCCCTGCCAGCTAAATGGTTGGTTTTAGATATGTGAAAAAATTCACGGCAGTAGCTTATATAACGAATTTAAAAGGAAAACTATCACAACTGAGTAAGCTTTACAAGTTAATGAGTAATAGTTGACCAACTTAGATTTGCGGTTGTAAAAACATATTCTCACATACATTCTGTATGAAATAAAAAAAAAATCAACTACAAAGTTAAGTTTGTTCTTCGGATAAATTCATCCCAACGGAACCCTACATTGTGCGTGGTCCGACATGCACTTGGCCGGTTTTATAAGAGTTGTCGAAAGTGTCTGCTATGTTAATACATATATTGTTATTTTCTTTACAGGAGGGTGAACTATTACCAAGTCAAGACACGGTGGTGTTACCGTCGCCCAGACATCACGACAGTTCGATAGATGAAGACGCCACAGACCCGATGCCCACCGCAGAGACGTCTAATAGGGTATAACGTTAATAATTAAGCAGATTATTTTTATTTCAACAAATCTAGACTGCGGGCTGCTACTGAGAAATACCAGATGGAAAAATCCAATAACACTATCAAATAATAACACTCTTTCATGTGCTTCACGATTGTAACAATAATTAATTATGTAATACGCATTTTCATATGGCAATATCATCCAAGGACTTCACGAGACAGGCTCGTCCTAGTGTGGAGTTCACAAGCAATGAACTTCCTTTGCGTCTGATTTCTTTTAAGAATGTAAACCTAGCTATTAATGTAGACTATAAGGAAATATAAAGCACTATTTTCTGCACAAAAAAATCTTTACCAGACTCGGGAATCGAACCCAGGGCTTCAAACTCAGCAGACGTTACTGCTGAGCTTGAAGCCCTGAGTTCCCTCCTGGTGGCCCTGGGTTGCGACCATAACACCAACAAGGCACAGCTATTAATTACATGGGACTTGAAACATAACTGGGCGAAATGTGGGTGTAGTATAAGTGCCCCTTTTGTCTTACCCTTCGGGGTATACAAGTGTGATGTTATGTTATGTTATTATTTTCACTCAGATAAAACACTCGAGTGTCATACAAAATTATTAATTCGAAGTTGCTTTTTACCATTAACTTTGTGAAATGATTTCTAAGAAAAATGAGTGCCGCACTAATTTATAACTTACATCGTTTGTCACATGTAATAAGTTGATCAGTCTTTAGTCACCATCCAGTTAGCTCTTAAACAGAACCAGAACCTTATTGAAATCAATATAAAGGAAACTAATAAGTTTGCTCACTATTTATTAGGAACTTGTTTTTTTATTAAAAAATAATGTACAGTCAAAACTGTTTATAACGACTTTGAAAGGACCATTGGTTATAGTCGATAGTCGTTATAACCCAACACTATGTTAAGTAAACAGGAGGAGCTCGTGGCTAAGTACTAACAGCCGCTCGGGTCGATCTGTCAGGTTAAGCTATGCTTGCCGGGGTTGGTCCGTGGATGGGTGACCATTTTTACATACCGAGACTCCTCTGTGCCTCGGAAAGCACGTTAAGCCGTTGGTCCCGGGTGTAATTCGTGGATCTTTGTCGTCGTTACGGGTCCTCAGAAGCCCGAAAGTCTGACAACCAGTCTTACCAAGGGGTATCGTATTACCCAATTACTAGGTTGTGGAGGTCAGATAGGCAGTCGCTCCATGTAAAATATTGGTATTCAGCTGCATCCGGTTAGACTGGAAGCCGACCCCGATATAGTTGGGAAAAGGCTAAGCAGATTGACTATGTTAAGTAAACAGAAATGCTGGGTCCTCAAAACTTCGTTGTTATAGCCGGCACGTCGTTTAAAGCGAAGTTTTTATAAATGGTTTTGACTGTAGTAACAACAGTAACATAATGATTTCAAAGCCCACAAAAATACTCAAGAAATCCTTTCATTTCGTTACAGAATCAACATATTATGTCCCCAAATCAACATTATCAATATTTTCCAGGTGGCGTCAATAAGCCAGCTGTCTTTCATGGTGAGGCCTGACAGTTTCGAGCGCGGCCAGCTGAGGCTGACCTGCATCAGCACGGTCCACTCGGTGTATAGTGAGCAAGCCGAGCTGGTCATCAATGAGGAGCGGCCGCAGATCGCTTCTGTCCTTGGTACCAGGGATGCAGCGGCAGGTAAGCGATAATGTAGAAACAGTACAACACTACAAAGATCTTTTGGCTTGCGGTCAAAATTGGAACTAACACCGCCATCTTTGTGTTTCAATACAATTTCTGTAAAAAATTCACAATTTTTTTACCAAAAACGCCACACTGTAAATGTCATTCAGGCGCCAAAAGAATCTTGTAAGACTCATAGTATAGTATGGAATTGTGGAGTTGGTTTTAAACCAATTGGAATAACGTAAAGTTTATATGGATAATAAAAAAGATTGTGTGATTTTATGAAACCACGGTAAAAGTGAAACTTTTAAGCGAACTATAGGCGCCGCCATATTGGCCTTGGCTGCTCTGACGAGCGCCTTTCACTTTATCCCTAGTCCGCGGCCGACCGTCACGCGACATGCAACACACAGACGAAAAATTTTGAGACGAATGTAATAAAAGTTTCACTTAAAAAAAAAACTACTACAACAATAAGACAACAAACTACTACAATAAGATAACATGAGAAGAAATTAACATAATTGTGAATAGAAATACAGATTAAAGTGCATAATTGAAAACGACGCGCGACATGGCCAGATATGCAAATATCTGACCACGTCGTTTCAAGAAAAATACTTGTTACAATATACACATAAATAAACTGACCTCTATAGATAATGACTTATTAAAAATTCCATTCCTGAAAGAGTGGGCGAGTATTACCATTCCACTAAAAAGAACTATAATATCGGCATCGTACAAATTATAAAGTCATAAGTAACAAGAGAATTGCCTCGAGCAATTCCTTTCACAGGTAGAACACGCTGTAAAAGTTAATCCAAACGCAATATCAGAAAAGCAATAAAAGTGAAATAAACGCGATAAATACTATTATTACTGTACGTGGAAAACACTCCGATTCGTATAAATCATCGGTTATGTCGAAGCATTTAAAACGTTTTTTGACATTAATCACGAATCGAAAGCTTTTACGGCTCGTCACGGTCCAATAAACAACATTATGCAGTACCTGAACTCGGCAACTGGAAATATACTAGAAAATTGGCCTCATTCAACACGAACAAGCCGAGCCAATATTTTCCATGAGAAATTTTCTTTGAGATTTAGACTCGGGATCTCGGCTGAGTAGCAAATCGCTAAGAATTTTTATTTCTCGGTGTAAACACAACGTTTGAATACGTAGAAGGCAAACCAATCCCACTCTACAATTCAAATATTTGCAACAGCCGACTTGCACTGCAATTTGCTACGAGAAGTTTTCCAGCACACTGCGTCTTGGCAAATATTATGAAAACTGCAAAAAAATACATTGTAAACATAATTATTTTGCTGATGGAAACTATTCTTAGGGAGTTTGTGAGCTGTTGTGGCGAAGATTGCCGATAGCTGCGCCATTATCGCTCCACACACTTATTTGAAAACGCTTGAAATAGTTGAAAACAGCGCTTTATTCTGTTAAGATAGTTTGCTAGCGTGTGTGGAACGATGTGGTATCATCTAAAGTGAAATTAATTAATAAAGCTCATGTTGTTCTTCGTATGTTGTTACTTAGAAGCTGCAAAGTACACAATATTGAAATAAATAGCAACAAGTCACCAAATGAACACAATACGACAACTAGTGGTAAACGCCTTGACAAAAAAAAAACTTATTTAAACATAATTTTAAAATAAAAATAAAATTACAAAAAATCATCGTTATCAGAAGTCAGAACCCATTATCACGTGCTGCTAAAAATAAAAAATAAACTTTTGAATACTCCATGAAACCACAAAAAGATTGCCTTTAAAGTAGTACTCGCACTCCTATTCAAAGTCACTCAAAACATGGATATTGGTGTTCGTCAATACCGGGGTATTAACAGTACGCGGAACGCAGAATCGGCAAATCCTTCTATACGTAGGCAATCACTCAAATATTTGCCAGTGTTGGCTTCTAGCATTGAGGCTGTTTGTCGACTGCCAGCGTTCCGGTCCACTAGGCAAAGGTAATGTTTAGCGTTCACTGCGTTGTAACCTCTTGTTTGTGTGCGAGCAAATAGTTCGGATCTATCTACCGTCACCCTAGATTATCACGTATTTGCATATAAGGAACTTGGCTTCTAGCTATAGTTTGGAAGATTATCGATGTTGAAGTTATGGTAGCAAAAAAGGTTATTGTAGAGTTTTATAGGAGAATATTATTCTTGGACGGATACAAACAAGAGCAATACGAAAACCCGTATATCTTTTTAAAAACATGTAGATTTCTTGAAGACTCTTCGGGATATTTTACCAGAAAGAGGCGTTTCCAACCTATTCAGCCAGTTCCAAAGTTTAACAAATAATTTTGATTATTTCCAAAAAATTATACGAAAATCCGATCTGGGCTCGTGTGGCGGTTTGGCCCACTCTCTCTCATAGAAAAGAGGCCTGTATCCCAACAGTGGGAACGTTATATGCTGATTATTCTAATCGTAAAATACACTGATTTCATTGCAAACCTTTTAGTTTGCTCAGCTAATCTGTGATGTCATTGCTTCATTTTAAATATTTTTTACCTAATCTGGTACCTATAGTAATTTTATACTAGGTACATTGTCTTCACATATTATAATTAATATAATGAATGTATGCAAAATATAAAAGAGTAACTTTGGAGTTTCTTGCTCATTTTCTCGATATGAAATTTCCTTTTGGAAGGGACAACTATAATAAGTTATATTTTCTTGTAAAATTTTACGTTCAGAAATGCATTTGTATGAAATATTTGAAATAAATGATTTGACTTTGACTTTGATGTATTGTGACATAAATTGTATTGGCAATACCTACAGTACAGTTAGCAGAAGTCAGGTTTGCTAATGAAAGTATTTTAACTGGATTAGGTACCTACGCATTATCTATTGTATCTACTGTTCTATTTTTTACATTTTTCATCTCCAGCAAGATTATTCCCTGAAATGTTTCAATAAGAAGCTTTATTTCTGTAAGTATATCTTCTGACACAGTTTTGCAATTAAGTTTTTTGGCCAATATAATTATTATTTTTTAAAGATGGCGCCGGCGTCAACTCTATCATCATCATCTCTAAACATCGGTTCGAAAATCGAACGGTATCGAAATAAATATTAATCCGCGATGAATTCCTTTAAAAACAAATGAGTTCGCTTTCGAATCGTGTGCCGTCACTCGAGTGAGATTCCAAGTAAACTTTATAGAATAACAGCACCTACTGGTTTACAAGCGTCTATGGAAGGTAACCTGCCTGTATATCTTGCGGATATATGTAAAGTAATAATAGAGGTTGTATCTCCTTTATCCTGGTACCCACGATATAATAAACCGCACAGGGGTATACATACATAGCGGCAATGAAACCCTTGTGCTTTGCAACCATTCGGGGCTGTTTGAATTCACTCTGAATACTGCATTGAGTACAAGAGTATTGAGGTTAGCTCTGCCATTAGAAACATCAATAGATATTGAAATATTCCAACTGATGAAACAAAACAACAGATGTAGACCCAACGTCAAACAAAAGTATAATAGGTAGGTAACTCACAGTCTCAAAATGATTTGTTTCCACAACAGTTTTGCTGCTTTCTGGCACATCCAAGGTACTAACTACTTACATGCAGGACATATCCAAGGTAGACCCGACCTTTGATTTATTCTATACTCCATTTGAAATAAGATTAGACATTTACACAAACCTTTTTTACAATCCGTTCAACCGATTCTGACTTCTAAACCGTAGACATAAGGATGTCATTAAAAGCAAAAAAGTGGTTACAATACCAAACGTTTACTGCGGCTGCCATTTATCATGCCACCAACGCAATAGAAGTCAAAATCGGTTGTACGGACTGTAAAAAAGGTTTAGTTAAATGTCTAATCTTATTTCAAATGGAGTATAGTTGTGATAGACGGAAGTTTGTTTTTCTACCAATTCCTACAATAATTTTTTACAAATGATTTGCAACAAATAGAATGATATTGGTGCCGATTTTCTAGTGCACAAACTAAACTAAATTTAAGTTCAGTGCATCTTTTTCTTTCTATTTCATTAAGAAAAGGATAGAAGATAAATTTTAGTTTAGTCCTGTCAAAGTAATCAGCGCTTGACGTAAATTGACGCAATTTTAGTTGGCAAGTTTTTAATCACGTCTAAACATGTATGGAGTAGTGACAGGCGCTAATTAATTTGACAGGACTAAACTAAAATTTATTTTCTGTCCTTTTCTTAATGAAATAGAAAGAAAAAGATGCACTGAACTTAAATTTAGTTTAGTTTGTGAACAAGGGAATCGGCACCATTGTATTTTAAAACTAGTTTTAAAATTAATTAGTCATCTTCTTTGGTTGAGGAGCTCGTGGCTAATAATGACAGCCGCACGGGTCGTTCGATCAGATTAAGCAACGCTTGCCGAGGTTGATCCGTGGATGGGTGACCATCTTTACATACCGAGACTCCTCCGTGCCTCGGAAAGCACGTTAAGCCGTCGGTCCCGGCTGTCATTCGTGGATCTTTGGCAGTCGTTACGGGTCGTTAGAAGCCCGAAAGTCTGACAACCAGTCTTCGTATTACCCAGTTACTGGGTTGTGGTCAGAAAGGCAGTCGCTCCATGTAAAATACTGGTACTCAGCTGCATCCGGTTAGACTGGAAGCTGACCCCAACATAGTTGGGAAAAGGCTAGGCAGATTGATTGGGTTATCATCTTTGGTTGTACTGACTTGACTCACTGACGACTGTATGTACTACATTGTATAATACAATAATATTCAAATATTACTACTAGATATACAAGAGATGATTAGCCACGATTTCCCACGTAACCGAAGCTGAATAAAACATTAGTACTTACATTATTGTTGCCTGTCGTAGCGTACCTACGTGATATGAGGAGCGAGACATGTCGCACTGTACGACAGACATTGGTAAATTACTTTGTGTGAATGCCAATGTCAAAGGTTACTCGTATTAGCAAATATACTGAAAAACAAAACTCATAAGGCCACGCTCACTTTGGACGCGTTTTCGTACGAATTGTACTTATGCGAACACATACGAGCACGCACGCACGAACCTTCCACTAAGGGAGCGTGCAGACTGAGTGCAAGTTAGTCGTACGTATAATTCTAACGTCCGAAAACAGTCCAAACATGTTGAGATTTTAAAACACTCGTGCGTTGAAAATAAAAAATGAATGTAGAAAAGTTTATTAACTTGGTTTACCGACATATTTACCATATGTCGGTTTATGGGATCAGAGTGATTCAAGTTATCACTTCGTAGAATTCACCGAATACATCTTTTTAAACCTTGTTTTCGCTCACATCTGCCTTGAAAATACCTTCAAAACAAAAACAACAAAATACAACAACTATCACAAAATCTGGAACGAAATCATTCGAGTGTTATGGTCAAAAGGGTTTTTTTTGTTTGTTTTTGGGTGGGAATTTATCAAATAACTCATCTTTATTTTCTATTCCGAACGAATACCGCTCTTTAAATAATTAAATTTAATGTGCGAACGAATACTAACAACTTGAATTTGGTACAGTCAGCTCAGTCAAACCTAATCAAATTAAATTTGTTTTCTAGTATTTTTATGTGATCGTAATATTATGCTATACAAATTCACTTCATTTCAATATTTTGACAAAAGTATAGGTACGAGTAGTTTAAGTGAATCATCTTGCAAATTTTTTCGTTTTTTTTTTGCATCTTGCAAACGGAATAAATCGAGTACACAGTGAAACGCTTGGTATGTATAGAAAGTGTTAACAATGCCAATTCAAGCAGCGGCAGTCGAGGCGTTTCCGTACTCTATGCTCATTCTAAAAAAACTAAAAAAATGGCTGTCATGGGGAACTGCCGAAAGCAGTGAAAACTTAAAACTGTGGAAAACAGTTAAAAAAAATTGTAGTAGGTATAAAAAATTCAAACACATTATTTGTAAATTAAAATGATTAATTATTTAAAGTCTGTTTTTCACGTTTATCGGCACTTCGAGCTACAATAAGCGCAACACGTCATACTCATAGCTACATTAAAAGTACTGATAGCATTAATATGTCGGTGACGCGAACTCATAAGATTTTCCTCTACTAAAAATAGCTCAACAAAGAAGAAGCAAAAAAAATTGCTGATAATTACTTACCTGCAATACACTTTTATATCTAAGCCCGTTGTGGTAAGTTACTACAAAGTCGATAGTTGTACTGGTCGGACGTCAACATTGACAACTCGCGGTGCCCGCGCGCCCCCGGGCAACTAATTGAATTGTTGAGCTGTTCGCAATAGTTTACAAACTGCAAACTTCGTTATAGCATGGTTTCATTACCAATTTACTTCGTAATTGGTTCTGTGTTTGGATAAAAATGAACATTTTTTTAATAGAAATTGAAGAGAAAAAATCAAGGGGTTTATTGCAGGAGCCGCTTCAAGACAGCTCCGGTCTGCTCCAGTCTGGGAAGCCTTCTCCCGCTCTGCCCAGAGCGGTAGAAGTTATTTGATAATTTCCCACCTCCAAAAAAAAAGTGGTTTTATTGTAGAGGTTATGAATACGAGGCTATTTGGCTAATTTTTTAATGTGAATTTCATGTCTTTTTTTTGTAATGTACGTTTAGTTTGTGCAGAATAAACAATTTTTCTATCTTTCTCGGTTGTCATTTATTTTTATAAAATCTCCAACTCCGATTGGTATTGGAATGCGTTATTCTTAACTTTGCCTAAAATCACGAGAGCACAATGAAAATTCAAGTGAATTTTCATTTGTGTAACCATAATCGTCGCAAAATACCTACTGGTTGCACTATTGGTACTGATTTTATGCGACCTCTTTACTTAGCCGGATTAATCTATACATATAATAAAATCGTAGCGAAGTCAAAACTGTACATTGAATATTTTTGAAAAAAAGTAATTGCTGCGAGGTCTAGGATCGATTCTAATGCCGAAAATATTTTTTTTAGAATTTTTGTCTGTTTGTCTGTATGTATGTTCCAGCATGGCGCAAATTCTACCGGACAGATTCTGTTAAAATTTTGCATAGATATTCCCTGTGTGTCTGGTCAAACTATAGGGTATAAACTATCACGCTATTTACTATGGGGGACGAGCAATATTACATTATGTTGTATTTTTATGTTCTAGCATGACGCAAATTCTACCGGATAGATTCTGTTAAAATTTTGCATAGATATTCCCTGTGTGTCTGGTCAAAATATAGGGTATAAACTATCACGCTATTTACTATGGGGGACGAGCAATATTACATTATGTTGTATTTTTATGTTCTAGCATGACGCAAATTTTACCGGATAGATTCTGTTAAAATTTTGCATAGGTGTTCCCTATAAGTCTGGTCAAACTATAGGGTATAAACTATCACGCTATTTACTATAGGGGACGAGCAATATTATATTATGTTCGTATTTTTGGAAAAAAACGCGCCAAAACTTTAGGATATTGTAGATGGTTATCGATTAAACTTTTTAAATGATTATCATCACGCTATACCTTTATGGAACTAAGCAGTCAATCATGAAATATATAGGAACGGCTATTTTAGACAAGTTTCAACAAAGCAATTAGCTCAACGGTTGGGCGGTTGCTTTGCAAACATGGGGTTGTAAGTTCGATTCCCAACTACGGTTTTTTTTTTTCACATTTTGTTATACGATTATTATTTTTTTTGATTATGTACCTATAATCTATAGATATAATAAAATCGTAGCGAAGTTAATTTTTTTTAAAGAAAGTTATTGCTACGAGGTATGGGATCGATTCTTATGCGGAAAATAAAGTTTTTAGAATGTTTGTCTGTACCAACTGTAGGGCATAAACTATCACGCTATTTGCTATGGGGGATGAGCAATATTACATCATGTTCGTATTTTTCTCTGCAAATTGTAAAAGGACGCGCCAAAAGGTTGGGATATTGTAGATAGGTAGTTACCGATTTAACTTTTTAAATGATTATCATCACGCTACCTTTTATATAGGAACGGCTATTTTAGCTAACTTTCAACAAAGCGAATAAGTAAGCGGTTGGACGAATGATTTGAAGTCCTGAGGGCCTACCACCAGCTCAAAAGCAGTATTATTTTAATATTACTTTAGTTTACTTCAGTGTGGGAAAGAGATGAAGCTCTACAGGATGTATAGCTCCATCTCTTTCTCCCACTGAAGTAACATTAAAATAATACTGCTTTATGAGCTGGTGGTAGGCCGCCCGGGGTAGTAAGTTCGATTTACATCTGTTTTTTTTTAAACTCTTTTTGTAAAACGATTTTTTTTGTTGGATTGTGTATGTAATAGTTCATAGAATGTATTAATTCACAAAAAATGGAAAACTTCGTAAGCTATGGAAAACTACTAAGTTACAAGTACTTTACAGTCACAAAACATTCAAGGTTGTATTCTGATCATTTTAGAGCAAAAGACTGTAGGAATAAAATGTTATTTTACAGATTTTGACAGCAGATTTGTCCTAGCGATTTTAAAATATGTATGTGTGTGGATCTTCTGGAATCGCTGCCACACTACTTCCTGGTGGCAAAACAGCGCACGAAATGTTTAAGATTCCCATCGATTTAGAGAGCAACGAAACGCCTGTTTGTGGGGTGTCACGCAACAGTAACAAGGGATGTGTGCTTAGGGGATTGCGCTTCGTCGTATGGGATGAATGCATTATGGCAATAAGGAAAGCAGTGGAAACTGTAAACAGAACCCTGCAGAACATCCGCAGAAACCAAGATATGATGGGTGGTGTCACAGTTTTGACAAAAAAAGTGAATACTTCGTTGAAAAGGTCGACTCTATGGTCCAGAGTTCATAAACTGCGCTTGACCATCATCATACGAGCTCGGCTTGGCGGTAATTCAAATGCTCAAGAATTCTCCGATGTTCTTCTAAAAGTTGGTGAAAGCACTCTACCAGAGACTCTTGGTAGAGTAGATACCACTTTAAAAGATCTTATTCGTCTGATATACGGGGATATCAGTTAAATACCGTACCAAGAGAATTCTTAGGCGTGTTTCCGTTTTAACTCCGAAGATGATCAAGCTGCAGCGATCTACCACAGTATTCTCTCACAAATTGAAGGGAGTGAAGTGATATACACCTCCATTAATACTGATGTGGAGGAAGATGATTATTATTATTATTATTTATTTATTTATAATAATACCACCCCGTAGAATTTCTCAATTCACAAATGGCAAGTGGACTTCCGGTTGTATATCTGTGTAACGGAAACCAGCTCAAAGTCATGTCTTTGCAGAGAAACGTCATCGAGGTGGAAATTCTAACAGGTTGTGGCGATGGTGAGACAGTGTTTATAGCGCGTATAAAGTACAAATTCCCCATAACTACCAGTTAAAGCGCGTGCAGTTCTCTGGGAGTGTATGCTTTGCGATCAACAAATTACAGGGGCCGACACTGAAGGCTGAAGGCTGCGGGTGTCGACCTCAGGATAAGGACAACTGTTACGTCGCTTGCTCCCGAGTCACCATTCTTGACTCTCTGTATATTTTGGCTGCTGAGAATAAAACTACAAACGTAGTATACAGGGAAGAATATAAAAATGTGGCTATTATTGTAGTATATTGTGATGTCTTACGATTTCCATGCGAACGAAGTCGCGGGCAGAAGCTAGTATCTTATAATTATAGTTTTAAAACTATTTGCTCAAACCACAGAAAAATTTGCTTAACTGAGATTTTTGTTGGTCATTGATCCATTCAACAAAGTCAATAACAATAATTTTGACGGTCTATCAAAATAAATGAAGCCACTTATTTTCATGCTTGTTTCTTTAAATAAACAACTCTGCCGAGATGTCTAGACGTCGTTCTCAAAATACAGAAATACAAACAAACGAAGATCGGAAAGAAGTATTTATGTATCGAATAGTAACGTTGAAATTACACAGAGTGGGTTTTTGAAGAGGGATCACAATGTTAGGAAAGTTAGATAGACAAAAGATGAATATGATGTAAGAAATCCATCTAGAATTTTTCGTTTAAAACTACATTTACTAATCCTTATCCATGCGTCATGTTCGTGAACGGGCGCCGTCAGTTGGGACTGGTCATCTCTTAGCTGCCAGGGCTTATTTTTAATTTTTTGAATTGTTCTTTTTTATCTTTTTATTACGGACGCTTCTCATGTGCACGTCTTTCTACATTGTTCTCACATGTATAATTTCAACATGAATGATGTAACCAATATTTTGTATCAATTTTTTATTTAAAAGAGTGTCTGTGGACTCAAAAAGTCAAAAGTCAAAGTATTTAGACTTTCTTGCCCGTTCTTCTCCATAGGTACCTACTACGCTTTGGAATGGGCAACTAGCTTCATATTTCTGACTGACCGATTCCTTGACAATTCAAAAGTGCCTAAGTGCCTAAGTGGTTTAATTGAAATAAATTATTTGAGTTTGAGTTTATTAATTGAGTTTATTATCACATCACACTAATATTTTATAGGCGAAAGTTTGTGAGAGTGTGTGTATGTCTTCTTCACGCTCAAACGGCTGGACCAATTTGGATGAAATTTGGCACACAGATAGTTTATAACTTGGATAAACACATAAGACTTTTCATCCCGATATTCTCACAGGATCGAGACTTACACGGGTGAAACCGCGGGGCGTTGCTAGTCCTTAATAATATTATAAATGCGAAAGTAAGTTTGTTTGTTACACCTTCACGCTAAAACGGCTGAACGGATTTGGATGAAATTTGGCACATATATAGATGATGCCCTAGAAAAGAACATAGGATACTTTTTTTTTTTCCCACGGGATCGAGACTTATGCGGGTGAAACCGCGTGGCGCAGCTAGTAATTTTATAAAAGCGAAAGTTTGTGAGGATGGATGGATGTTTGTTACTCTTCCACGCAAAAACTACTAAACAGATTTAGATTAAATTTTGCACACAGATAGTTTATAACCTAGATTAACACATAGAATACTTTTTATTCCGATATTTCCACGGGATCGAGACTTATGCGAGTGAAACCACGGGGCACAGCTAGTTTTGGATAAATGTTTTAAATAAAAATGATAAACATTACATAAACCCCCGGCCATATTCCCAGAAGGGTTAGGCATGAGTATATACGTATAGTACACCCGCTTTTCGCCAATTATGTTTATGTCCCATGTCGGACTCCGGGCTATTACCGAGAAAATCCTCATGGAAATAAAATACTAAAGTTCTCCCAAAAATCCCGACCTACAAAATCCAACCTAGACCTCTACGCTCAGCAATCGCTCTGAAGGCCAATAGACAGGTAAAAAAATAGTGGAGCGATTGCCTCCGGGAGTGCCGACAGAAGTGAAAACTTGAACAAGATCGCCTTGGTGGAAGAAAAATACTTGCATAGAACATTGATCCGTAACCTTATCTAAATAAAGAGCACAATCGCGTTTACAACAAAAAATAATACCATAACCTTTAAAGTAAAAATACTTGCATAGAACATTGATCCGTAACTTAATATAAATAAAGAGCACAATCGCGTTGACAAAAAGGTGTCGGTAACTGTATCGCGAGTTCAATTGTTTTTTCCCATCTCAAAAATGCCCAACGCGCCTAAAAAAGTTTTCACTTGAAAAGTTTTCATGAGAATGCAAAATATGCAGTTTTACAAACCTACCAACGCCATCTGTTAAAATATTGTCCAAAAAATTTACTTGTAAAAAACAAGTCTCCGAAGATCTATCAATCTGCCTAGCCTTTTCCCAACTATGTTGAGGTCGATTTCCAGTCTAACCAGATGAAGTTGAATACCAGTATTTTACGTGGAGCGACTGCCTATCTGACCTCCACAACCCAGTTATTGGGTAATACGATACCTGGTTGTCAGACTTTCGGGCTTCTGAAGACCTGTAACGACTGTCAAAGATCCACGAATGACAGTTGGGACCAACGGCTTAACGTGCTTTCCGAGTTGCGAAGGGGTCTTGTTGTGTAAAGATGGTCACCCATCCACGGACCAACCGCAGCAAGAGTAGCTTATAGTGAAAGAAAAGAAAATACGTTTATTTACGGTACGTAATCATAACGCAAAGAAAAAATTGGCATCCATTTTATTGGTAAAAAGATATGGGCAAATAAAGGGAAAATTCCGAAAAATAAAAAAATGTTGAAAATTAAAGTAAATTTTGGTACTTACAAGTTTTCGCGAAAATTTAAATTTGCCCATATCTTTTGGGTGGGAAATTATTAAATAACTTCTCCCGCTCTGGGCGGAGCGGGAGGGCGTGTCAGACTCTTGCTGACTAAAACCCACCCATGTTCCTTCGGTTGCCCTGTTGCCGGGGGCCACGATTTCCCTATCGGTTTTCTTCAAACCCCCGGCAGGCATTGGCCCTAGCGGACCCCGTCAATTCTGCTGACATCTCTTTGAGGCGCGCGTGGAACACAACGCGCCGTCGACCCGGGCTTGGTCCTTATCGGACGGCGAGCTACCCATTGCTCACCGACCGCAATCCCGCGCCTACGGTGGCCGGAAATCGGCTCGCGATTCCCGCCTCCTCCTGCGGCGGTTAGGGGCGTGAGGGCGTGAAATTTGCCTCTCCCTCACGCGTTCCGCCTCCTCCTTCTCGAGCATTACCACTTCGCAGAAGGTGGTGACGGCCTGCCATTTCCTCTCGCTCCGTACCATGGCCTGAACCAGGGCCGGACGCGAGAGATCACCGCCGCTGATCGCCTCCACAAGGACACGGCGATGATCTGCCCAAGTCGGGCAGACCTCCACCGTTGACTCAGGACCTTGATTTTTATACACCTAATAGGGACTATAGACCTCAGTATTTGGTACAAATTTTAACTTGCTAGGTCCACCCGTTCCTGAGAAAATTGGTGGTGACACACGGACAGACGGACAAGAGAGTGATCTTATAAGGGTTCCGTTTTTTACCTTTTGAGATACGGAACCCTAAAAAGAACAAGTTGGGGGAAAATATGCGTCACATCCACGGAAAACGGCCATCGCTCAGCATAATGCTGCGACCCTATACGACACAGAGCCCCAGCGCTGGTTTTCAGCGACAGCCAGCGACCGTTAACCTGATCGATCAACCCGTGCGGCTGTAAGTTATAACTTAGCCATAAGCTCCCTGTGTCTCAGAAGATCTTTTTACAGAAATAACCGTCATTTTATTTCATTACCTAGTTACCAAAGTGATCCCTGTTCAAAACCTCATCTTGTATACGGTGCATAGATTCCAGTCTAGACGGAATACATTAAGCCAGTCGTTCAGTCATTATTGGAGCTATGCAATATCGAGCGTACTAGTAATCGGTGCATTCGAGAAATTATCGGTTATTACCTCTCTAGTTAGTGAAGCTTTGCTTTTAGTTCTAGACTATAGTTTATTCGTATAGTTTTGTAGAAAGGAAACAGTGCAACTGTTCAATGGCATGGCAACTGACAGTAAGATAATTTTCAGGGTTGTTGACTTATTTACGTGCTTCGGAAAGCATGTTAAGTCGTTGGTTCCGGCTTGCATAATGTAAGTTATTTTGCATACTTTTGTGTAGAATCATTTTTTTTTCTAACTTGAACAGACAGCTGTGCTGCTGGGCAGTTTGTTGCGCCACTTCTTCTTCCCAGCTAAAGGCACTAGGAAGTGGTGAAGGGTGGGCGTTTTGTGGGACTGTCTTATGTAATTTTAACGTTCGGAAAGTGCTGATTCTCAGCCTAGTTTGAATAAATGACTTTTGAATTTGAATTTTGAATTTTGTCATTCTTGGATTTTTGGTAGTCGTTATTGGTTGTCAGAAGCCCGAAATTCTGACAACCAGTCTTACCAAAGAGTATCGTGTTACCCAGTAACTGGGTAGTGGAGGTCAGATAGGTAGTCGCTCCATGTAAAATACTGGTATTCAGCCACATCCGGTTAGACTGAACGCTGACCTAGAGACCTGGAGGCTAAGCTGATTGATTGTTGACTTAAGTCCCTGAGGGTAATTGAACCTATATATTATCTATTCTTTTTGTAATGTTTAAAGGTTTCCAGTGCTCAGATTTGAAGACGCATTTTTTATGTCAGTGACCGTTTTACTAATAACCGAGTCCAGAAGTAATCCACTTAGAGCACCCGTCTGAATAGCACCTGCGCGAATAGCACCTAGCCTAGTCCACGAAGAGCACCCAGGTGCTCTTCGTGGATTAAAATTTATTTTTACATTTTTGTCCACGAAGAGCACCTACGACTCAGCAGCCTACTGCTGGGATGTATTTGTTTTACAGGACATTATTAAATGAAAGATATCGATAGAAATCACTAGAATGTTTATTAATTACACATACTTACGTACACACGAAATTTGTCTAGGCTACATTTAAAAATGAAAAATTATAAAAATCACTATGACAATAATTATTAATCTTCCCAAATAATGACACTTCTTATTTTTAATATATCACAGTCAATCAGTCTCCACATATCACTTTTATTGCAAAATCAGCCTTAATTAAATGGAGGACTAGGCTAAGTGCTATTCACGCAGGTGCTATTTGGATGGGTGCTATAAGTGGACTACTTCCGAGTCCATTTATTCCATAACTAGCTTCCGCCAGTGGCTTCACCCGCGTGATATCTTTATAAATTATAGCCTACTAGCTGCGCCCCTAGGGATTCACCCGCATAAGTCTCGACCCCGTGGGAAAAAAAAAAAAGTATTCTATGTTCTTTTCCAGGGCATCATCTATATATGTGCCAAATTTCATCCAAATCCGTTCAGCCGTTTTAGCGTGAAGGCGTAATAAACAAACTTACTTTCGCATTTATAATATTAAGGATGTTACTCAGTGTTAATATAGCATTTTACTGGTGAAAGAATTTTTTAAATCGGTCTTACAGTATAAAAGTAAATTCCAAACATCACGGTAACTTTTTTTGCAACATCCGATTTTAATTAAACAAAACCTGTATTCTGCTCCAAATTAAGTCTACCTGTGAAAAATACATGAAAATTCGTTCAGTAGTTGCGGAGATTTACGCGAACAAACAAACAGACACAGATAGAAAAAAAAATCGCTGGTTTATGTTCCATTACTCTTCTTTAGTTACATTCTTTCTATTTTTATTATTACTTTCACACACCGAATTCTATTGTTTTATTATATGTATAGTTAACATGATATTTTCAAAATACACAAGATTATTGAATTTGTGAAAGTACTTTCTTAAAAAAAAAATAACTCCCATTTTTTTTTCTCATCCGGATAGAACTTAACTTCAACTTTTAATATCTTGCTAATAGCATCCCGGCATTACACTAAATTCCAATTAAAAACAAAATAAAACATAAAGAAACAAAGTAAACTAATCTCAAACGGAGTACAAAAACGTGTAAAGCAATGAAATAATTACGTTTAATTTACGATAAAACGTTAAAAAAAAGAAAAACAATAATTAAATATTCATTACGAGGAATTATCGCGTTTTCTTCCTTTTCGACAAAAATTCACGGAAAGCCTTGGCACTTTTTTGTTAAGTGAGATACGCTTGATTACTGGGCTCAGGTAGATTTTATCGATATCGATATTGCATTTTTTACCAACTTTATTTTAAACTTATTGATGACAGATACGTAAATAATCCTTTTAACGTCTTTCTTTATGGTAATAACGAGAAATTGAGTTTTAAAATAATTTTTTGTTCTTTATTCCTTTCTAAATCGCACAGATTATCAGATTTTTAAAGTAATATTGATTCTCTCAATTTTTTATTCACATCAAAATTCTATTCTGCATTAGGTTCGCCCCCTATGGGACTTAAACATAACTGGCGAAATGTGGATATACTATAGGTACACCCCTGCCTAATCCTTCGGAGAACAAAGGCGTGGTGTTATGTTATTATAACAAAATTCTACTTTTTTATATTTCAATTAATTCACTCAAAGAATCAACTATATACAAGGACCCTTCATTGTTATATACATTTACCCTAATTTTAAAAATAAAGACTTATATTTACATCTACCAGGAAATCTTAATACTTTTCGTTATAAACTATTTAAACGCATTGTCTTACTAATTATAACTTGGTCACAATTCACATTTGAAATGGTTTACCACCTTATTTAACCAAAGAGGCTAGAAAGGTACTTTTTATTTTAAGGAAGTAAAAATTATCGATCTTTTTCGACAAGTCCCACCTCTAGTGGAGGATCCCCATTAACGCTATTACGCTAATGATTCGCCGGAGCAGGACGCCCCCCTAATTACAAAACAAAGTTTTTTAATAAAGATATTTCTTTAAACCGTCCAGTACCCACTTCTGAGGGTCGCTGACTTTGACTGTTGTATTGCTTTTAGATCGATTATTGACTAATTAGTTCTATTTGAGATTTGAACGTGTTTAAGGAAACGAAATTAGTTGGGAACAGTACAATTTTATAGATCTGATTTGATGGAAATTGTGTATTTTCTCAATAGGAAGTTTTCCTCAAGTCAGTTGGTAGAATGTTTTTCGTGCTTTTTCCACTGTCATCGCTCTACTTTTAAGCTAAAGTTTCCTAGAAGTGCGGTGGTTTTAATCCGATCCAGCCTGTCCCTTGCTGTCCTCCCCCAGCAACGCCCTAAGAAAGAAAAAAAGTTTTTTTTTTTTGGGACACGCCCAGCTAGAACGCACGCGCAACATTAAAACCAATAAAATTATAAAAACAATAGCAATTTCAGATTTTTTTTGTAAATAATATTGTGTAAACAAAGTAATTTTATTAAATTAATACATTGTCATCGGTCCTCGATAAATCAACAAAGTTTGAACGAAATCTGACCATTTAAAGTGGGTCAAAATCACGCCCAAAGGAGTCGGTTACAAACAAACATACAAACAAACAAATATACATACAGGTGAAGCTAATAAAAAGCGTGTAAAAAAGATCTGTGCGAGGCCAAAAAGGCTCCTATCTCAGCATTATGCTACAATATTTGAAAAAACCAATACCGCAGTGCTGGTATTCTGATAGGGCCCGCTGTGATACCACGACACACCTATGGACACAAAATAAAATCCCAAAAAAAAACAAGGACAAGGTCCGTACCCCACAGGGGGTGCCCTTAGCGTGTAGTCGCTTGTTTCTAAGTTTTATGCCCTGGCTGGAGGCCTTAATTTATTGAGACAGCCTCAGGAAAGCCCGGTTAAGCAGTTGACAACCTCTTAGGTTAACCTACAAGACGCCAATCTAAAAAAAAAGAATAAAAGCAGTGGCCACATTACGGGCGCAGTGACGGATGTCATAAAAATTATGGCAGCGGCAAAGATTATTGTTAGATTCGCCCTACTGCGTCAAAAGATAGTTACAGTATAACTATTTTCTTAATGTCCCTCGGCAAACTTCGTGTTTCCTCAGTCGTCGGATTTCTATCAGTTACCCTTTGCACCTGGTGCAGACTGGACGCTCTTAATCGACATGGAAGTATATAGAGTTGTTAATACTCTTTTACCTTAATGTAATCTATTTTAAAAATGGGAGGCTACTAAAGTTGCAGGTACTACAGATAGGAAAATAGTTTTACAGCTCTATGTTCACATGGAAATCAAAACAAAACAACAATAAAGTACTTAGTTTTGAATTCAAATGATTATACACGATAAATCTAATAATTGATGGTCATGGAAATTAGCATTCGTTTGTATTCGGAAATGCGATGATTCCCGAGGGACACTAAGATTACATTTCTGTTTCGTTTTGACACCTCAGACGCACAATGACACAGCGACTTGATGGTAATGGAAACGCTATTTAATCATGTGTGAGCTCACTCTCCTCATTAAGAATACTTTTTCGCGTGACTAAGTACGATGCCAAGTCTAGCGATTTAAATCTTAGGGCAGCGGGGTTTGACTTTACGGTGTCAAAAACGTTCTCTAAGAAAACACACCAACTTACTTTCATAAATAACGTTTCAGTGACGTCATTCGCCGGTAAACTGCGGACACTATGTGGCGGCTACCGCTCTTCTATGAAACCGTAGCGTTACTCAAAAACATAAATACGTCCACCAATCCAATACAGAATACCAAAAAAGATTAATTACGTAGCTGACCAGCCTTTAGCAATAAAAAACCAATTAAAACCGAGTCATAATTCAACAAAAACTCATTTCTAAATTGAACAATTCCAAATTCAAACAAAAGTCAGGGCCGCCATTGAAACCGAAAAAAAGTAGTTGTAGCTTTGTAATGCGAATGCGCTCCTCCGAAAAATTAAAAAAAAAAACAATTGCCTCGCACCGCCCATATATAACCCAGACAATAGTTACAAGAAATATATGAGCCATATTAACAATACACGCAGACATTTTTATACATTTTTGTTCTACCAGCACCGACGCGTTTAAACGGAAGCAATAACCTAACAGCCCGGACGTTTACGCCATTTTATTCATATAAACCGGCAATAATGCCAGTGTTTGCATAGCGAGATATAAAAATTATTCAATTTTTGTTTGTGGATTTTTTTTCACACTTCATCTGACATGTTGATTGTCAAGTTGTGTTGTTAAATAAGAGATTTTATTGTTCAGGCGGCAAAAACGGGTTGTTAAGTGCTTAATGGGAAAAATATTTGAGTATTTTTTTGTTGTCATGTTTTGATGGTGCGTTACTGTTGAGCCTAACTCTTTATTAATGGTCACCGGCAAAAAATATCTTTTGAATTTATGAACCTCATCAAAAATGATAATTTTAGGTCACTCTCATTCTATGAGGTAAAATTTTAAGCGTATAATAACCATAGATTAATACAGATGGTCCAATCCGAAAAATCGTTTAAATAAAAAGCGACTCTTGCTATGACACAATAAAGTGCAATTCAGGTCGTACAGCGCTAATTACCAACAGCTATATATTATTCATCTAGAGGTTGCCTCCCTTTCTATCGTATAACTCTTATATCTTCTGACTACGTTACGCTCACTGAATTGGCCCGACAAGATGAACCTGCCGCATTACTTGTAGCTTCAGACCTAACATGCGGAGTGTGCCTTCTGTACTATTCTGTGGGATAACTAAACTTTTTCAGTGAGCATTCGTGTGTGAAAGCTTCCCAAGAATAATATGCAATCAGATACATATTTTTCAATATAATTTAAAAGAGTGTCCATGGAGTGTCTTGCCCGTTCTTCATATTTCTGACTGACCGACTCCTTGACAGTTCAATAGTGCCTGTAAATGGTTTAATTGAAATAAATGCGATGATGTGATAAGACAGCGGTGTGATTTATAAGAAGATGTAGTGACAAAAATTGAAAAGGGTATGCTGAGATGGTTTGGGCATGTTGAGAGGATGAATGAAAGGCGACTAACGAAATGTATTTACAAGGCTGATGTGAAGGGAAAGGCCGGGCGGGGACGGCCTAGGAGGACATATGACCTTATTGGTGATGTTCTTCAGAAAGGTCAGGTGCGTAGTACTCGCAACCGGCGTGCGTGTATGACCAGATGTATGAACGTAAACGAAGCAAAAGGAGTATGTAAGGATCGTAGCAGGTGGCGTTCTGTAGTTTCTGCCTACCCCCCATGGGAAGAAGGTGTGAGTTTATGTTATGTCATGAAATAAATTCTTTGAGTTTGATATAAATTGACGATGGTTTTTAATTCATCAAAAATATTGTTACTTAGACTTTTTTACAGAAAACATTGACTGAAAATAAAATAAGTGACAAAAGCAATACCTTGGTAAACTAAATTAGTAATTCAATCATCAATTTTACATACAATATGTATTCAAATATTGCCAAAAAATACCCAAGCAAAGTTAATTAAATTTAGGGAGTGCCTCCGCTGCCGCTCCCAAAAATAACGCCGGAACCGGCATGACATTACTGTTGGCAGCCGAGATTAAAAACATCGGCTGCCGGCACCGATGGCTTCCATAATGGACAACGGCGACGCGGCGTGTATGGAAACCCTTCCAGTATTCAAAACTCCAACTAACTAACCCTAACTAAATTATTTTTTTCTATGTATTCTTGTTGTTTTTGGCACTCGCCGGCCGCTGCCGCGGCACCGCTCACTACGCTCGCTCGGCTCGTGCTTAGTGGGTCACAGTTCTACCCTAACCATAGAAATATAAAAATCTATGACCCTAACCTAACCTTTTTTGCGAGAAAAAAATATTTAACCTAATCTAAGTAGTTCGGTTCCGGGTACTAAGTACTTGATTACTGGCGTATGGAAATCATTGATTATGGAAACATTAATGGAAAAAAATATGCTTTATTATATATTTTTTTAATTATGCCTCCCCCGCTTATCTACTCCATTATGCCAAACTGCCAACCCCGTTTTCCGTTTTTCTTTTTTTTCAAACTCAGCGCCGGCTGCCAATTCAGGAGCCAACGCCGGCAGCGGAGGCACTCCCTTAAATTTATATAGGACCACCGCTCAAACTACCACTATTAAATGAAAAAACAATTTTCAAAATCGGTCCAAAATATTGACGAAAATATCGACGAACATCCAAAAAAAAACAGACATAGAACCTCCGCCTTTTTGGAAGTCAATTAAAAATAGAAACGATTAATTTTTATTCTTTAATATACTACCTTTGAAACTAGGCAAGTTTATCAAAGCAGACGTGAACTGAAAAGTGAATAAGTTTGCATCCCAATCATATTATTATTTATAAGAGGATTACCTTCGTGTTCTGCTTTTCAAAAAGCATGAAATTTATCATATGATTAATGTATTTAAATAGACTGAATATATTTTTCTCCGTAAAGTCGCTTATATCACGTTGGCATTTTCTATTTGACAGAAAACTTTAGAGTAACTTAGTCTCAAAACCATTTTAAACTCTAGAAATTTCATGTTACACCAGTTTAAGGCCTGATCTCCAACAAAGCGGAGATGTGCGGAGATGTCCGAAGCAGAGACGAGAAGAGATGTTTTTCAGCTAGGGTGTATCCACCGAAGCTGTGCGGAGATGCGTACTGGCTAGACTTGAGCGGAGATGTGGGCTGGCTAGAGCGGAGATGTCTGCTGGCTAGAGCGGAGATGTGTGCTGGCTAAAGAGGAACTGTTACGTCTCACATCTCTTCTCGTCTCCGCTGCGTGCTGCCGCCAGCTTGCGAGGCATAGCTCACATTTCCGCTTTGTACCGCTGCGCCGCCCAGCTCTCAGCGAGGCACAGCTTATATCTCCGCCTCGATCGCGCCATACAAATATGAAACATCTCCGCTCAGTGGTCTCCACTGAAGCTGAGAGGACACGAGATGTGTGAATAAAGAAATTCTATTGGTTGTTTAAAACACATTTCCTCTCCTGTTGTCTCGTCTTCGCTTTGGTCGAGTTCGGGCCTTTATAAGAAAAATGTGGTACAGAACTGATCCTTTGAAGGAAATTTCATAAAATATTGCAAATGATCGCTTGATTTTTTTAAACAGTCGTCTTCAACATAATTTTCCTACCCCTGTCCTATGTTACGTGGGGCCGACACAACACGGTTTCTTCTTCCATTATCCCCTATCAACTGTCACGCTATCATTCACACCGTTCTCTTTAGATCATTCCTCACACAATCCATCCATCTTTTAAAAGCAGTCATCGTGCTACCCAAAATATTGATAATAATTCCAGCTTATGTACCAGCGATGTAGATTAAAGTATATTGCGGATCCGGTTATTAGTACGGACACGAAACGAATCACAAGCGCGCCACTGGCGACATCACGTGATCAACCCACACCTGAAGCGCGCTTCTACAGAGTCATGATGTTTTAAGGCCACGGCAAGAAGGATTCAGTCTCTGATCGCATCGGAGTTGAGACATCGCGGAACTTGTGTGTATTGCTGGTGTGATTAATTTGATAGTAAATTATAATGAGATCTGAACTCCAAACGATTTTTTTGTTTGGCATTAACCAACACTCCCACAGTACGCCCACAGTAGTTTAAATATCGCTGATAATAACGAAAGAGTCACATGCCTGTTTCCGACATATACATACCTAAATAATTTTTAGGTACATATCTACTTTCTTTAATCATAGTAAGTGTAATAGAACAGCACCCTAATTGCGTAATACAACACAATCACAATTTGTTTCGATTTGAAACAGATTTCTAATCCATTGCTTCATAAGTTGGAAAAAAAATCTGTTCAACAACGTAAATAACGCAATGAATGTTGTTGAAATGTCAAAATGAAACAAATTTCGCGAAATTGTTTACGAAAATGAGTTACGCAATTGGGGTACAGGTCTAAATAACATAAATAGCCTACATTCCCGCAGGTATTCCGATTAGTAAATACTTATTGTAAAGATACGTGTGCCATTTTTAGCGGCGCTTGTGCCTTTCATCTATTTATACCAAGTCGTAGTAACAGCTTTGTATGCTTTGTAAGAACGGTAAGCAATTGGTTCTGCCTGTCATTCGTAGATCTTTGGCAGTCGTTACGGGTAGTCAGAAGCCCGAAAGTCTGACAACCAGTCTTACCAAGGATATCGTGTTACCCAATAACTGAGTCGTGGAGGTCAGATAGGCAGTCGCTGCATGTAAAATACTGGACCCCAACATAGCTGGGAAAAGGCTAGGCAGATGATGATATTCCACGAATAATTGTCCAGGTAACATCCTGGCTTTACTTAATCCAATTACATATCCAAACTAACAACAAGGAAAGAATACCAAGAAAAACATAATCCCGAGCTGTATCTCAAACATCCCAAGAGACTTTTAATCTAATACGCTCTATAAATAAACGAAAAACTAAATCCACACAAGCTCAGTATAAAGACTTGAAAATTAACTTTCAACCGCTTGCGAAGTGCTTGCTCGATGCACTTTGAATAATTAATAAAACGTGCATTACTTTTATTTACAACGCTGAGAGGGTTATGCCTGCATAATAGGTTCAAAGATAATGTCTATAAGAACCGTTTTGCATATTTCAACAGCACTAAGGCAGTTCCGTAACTTTTGTACCAGCTCGACGTCAATTTGTTTTCTTTATTTCTTCAGTAAGTTCGTTTACAAAGGTTTTGAAGAGTTCAGTAAAGTTGAAATGTCTTTTAAATATTTATGGAACTATGGTTTTGTTTTTTGAATATTGAGCTCAAAATGAAGTTTTGTGATTGAGTTTCAAAAGTCTCTTGATTCTTATCCTAAATTCGGTTTACATGAAATATTATTATAAATAACGAATATAATGGCATTTATGTACAGTGGGCTGCATCAATTGGGTACCCCAGTTGTATTATTAAAGTTTTAATACACCTGGGGTACCCAATTGATACAGCCCACTGTACATATTATTTAGAAAATACTTACATAATTTTCAATACTCAATACTCTATTTGCATTCTACAATGTGTACTTAGGTGGTAAGTTAAAATAATATGTGATCATTATTGACCCTGTCAGGCACAACAAAATAGTAGGAGAGAGGAAGCTTTTTAACTCGAGTATTCAAAGACATTCGATACATATATACAGGGTGGTAGGGACATCGACGTGTAACCTGTTACCATAGATTCAGAACATGATTCTGAACCCCCGACGTTGATCAAAAAAAATTCAAGGCGTTCAGAATCATGTACTGAATCCACGCCACGCCACGCCACGCCACGCTGTATAGTTTAAAAAAGTTTCAAGTGTAGGTTCTAAAGAATAACGGTTGTAAAAAGACGCTTAACGATGCCAAGAGTCACTTTTTCTTTCAGTCATTGTAATAATTTTGTACTGAACCATTTTTTTTTTGGATGAGACTCTATCAAATGACTTCTCCCGTTCTGGGCGGAGCGGGAGGGTGTGTCAGACTCTTACTGACTAAAACCAACACATATTCCTTCAGTTGCCATGTTGCCGGGGGCCACGATCGGACGTCTTCGCCACCCCGATAGGCATCGGACCTAGCGGACCCCGTCATTTCTGCTGACATCTCTTTGAGGCGCGCGTGGAACACAACGTGCCGTCGACCCGAGCCTACGGTGGCCGGAAATCGGCCTGCAATTCCCGACGCCCAGGGCGTCTCCTCCTGCGGCGGTTAGGGGTGTGAGGGCGCGAAATTTGTCTGTCCTTCACACGTTCCGCCTTTTCTACTGAACCATACCTGGGAACCTTCTCGTTACGGAGATATTGAACATATTGATATTCAAACTTTTAGATGTGTAACATCTATCCTCTCGCTTTCCTGCAGTCTGTGAACTACTACTGTGCACAGAACATAATACACCTTAAAAATCTGTGGGAGTGATTTCATAAAAAGAGACGGAAGTGTGTAACAGGAAGCGGGGAAAGCGCGCGCTATTTGATTTGACCAATGAGCGCGCGCGGTGCTAGAGTTGGCTGGTAGAAACGACCTTGACGAAGCCCCGCCTCTTTAATGTTGCTTATTACCAAGGTGAGATGTCATCATATATATGTGACTACTGTAAGGCTGACTCTTTTTTTTTACGATTTTTTACGATTTTGCCTGACATCAAACGTAACTTTAAATAGACCCTGAAGCACAACTGCCGTAAACAGCGACTTACCAACCCAAAAATAAAAGTCGTTTCTTAGCCAATAATTTTTGCAGTGTTACTTATTTTGATGAATAGAATTCAAATAGTTTTTATTTTCTCTTCACAAACAATGGCATCTTATAATTTAGACAGACTTGAAAAACTGTGACAATAGTTTGTGAGAGACTGGTGTCTGCACTAGGAATACCTGTATCGCAGATCAACAGGGTCCCACCACACGGTATGTAAACATAATCAGTTAGTTATTAAATGTGAAGGGATAGGGCATAACATAAAAATCAATAATAGACTCAGAGATTTAAACAATATAAAACAAAAAAAAAGAATTAAATGCAAAAAATAAATAAAAAATAGACAAAGAATACATAAATAACGGCTATGTGATAGGACTTTTTACAACTTGTATTAGATAAACGGATCCCATCATGACTAACCAAACTGCAAGTTTGCAACCACTAATTAATCATTTACAGATCAGTCATTATTGATGTAAATGGTGGTACCAATCCCAGAGAGTCAATTTGCACAGACAGCCGCTTACAGTGTAAACTGATAATATTGCAATAATACAGTAACGTAGCGATGATAGAACGACATAGCAATATCGGAAATAATACATTTTATCATGAATTGTCATTATGTTCGTGGAAGCATTGTAATTTCGTTCGTTGTACCCGTTAATGGTGGTCGTTGAAATTTATATCACTTCGATTGTTATATTTTATGTATGAAATGAATCAAGTTTTAAGCAAATAAAATTAAGCTCATGGGTAGAATCTTGTATTCATTTCTATGAATATTATCATTTATCGAAACTAAGAAAAAGAAAGTTGAAAACTAAAAAAAAGTGAAATTAAAAAACATAAAAATGAAACAAAAAACAATGGCACTCTGGGAGTGCCGACAGAAGTGAAAACTTGAAAAAAGATCGGCTTCGCGGTAATCAACGCGTTGATGTCTTTTACTCCACGGTGTCGGTAAATTGCGTTACAGTGTCGTGAAATCAATGGTTAATACCATCTCAAAAATGCCCAACGCGCCTAAAGAAGTTTTCACTTCAAAAATTAAACACCTGTCGTATAACACCATCATAACAAAATATTACCAAACTCTACACCAATCCTTTCAAATACCTTTCTCACTTTTACCAATACCTCTTACAAATACAAACAGGCAAGCACACATCGCGATGTGAGCTCGTACATTACCATATCCTAGTCCGCGGGTTTCCTATCCATTCCGCGATGGATTCCCACGATTCCCACCAGTATTTGACTTTGAAACTCAACTAATATTATATTGAAATTTAATGGGATTTGAGGAACTAGATCGGCAGTTCTGGATGCTGTTAGGTGATGCATACGTAGTAATGTTTGGGTTGTTGTTACTAAGTTAATGTTGGAAATAGAGATTATGCATGTATGGAATAGTTTGTGACGTTATCGATTTCTGTTGAGGATTGATGACGTGTGTTGTATATTTTTGTTCATTTAAAGCGAGGTTTGTTTTCAGTATCGTCTATCTATTTCGTACAGTTCATTGGAGACATTATGGTTTTTTATATTATTTTAACATAACAAATCATATTTGTATGCTTATTCAATTTCAAGAAGGTTACATGTAACACATTCCACAGGTAAATTATTGTGCTTTACAAAGACAGTGATCTAAATCCTATAAGTAAGCATTACAGGATTAAAAAAGTATCAGTCAAAGTCAATAATCTACAAAGACTAAGAGCATTTAAATAAGTGTGGCCCGAAGATAGTAAAGAAAGAAAGAAAAATAGGTTTATTTGAAACACGTGCATACATAAAAGACAAAAGTAATCAGAGCACAACACAAAGTACATAACAAATCACAAGCATAGAACAGAAATTACTTAGGCGGCAGCTGCAAGATATGACTGTGACAAAAAGGCTTCTACTCAGCATGATGCAGTGCTATGGGGACCCACAGCACAGCGCTGATTTTCAGTGGTCACCCGAAAAAAAAGATGTACGAAAATCAAACGTAGTACGTTGTAGCAACCCATAATTTATAAGTACAATCATTTTTTCAACCTTTTTATTTATTTATTTTTAACAAACTATACTTTTCTATACACTTAACCAACAAACTCGACTACAAAAGCAACTATTAGAAACACCCCCAGCAAAACGACGGCATGACATACGCAATCAAACGCTCGATGTAAAACAGTTTAACTAACATTCGACAAATCCCGCCGAGAATTAATTTCCGATGTGGATGATAATGAACAGGCTGTATGGGTCATTTGCATCGATATACCGATGTCGTTCATCGAAATGAACGCACACTGCAAATTTGCCGAACGAGCCCGCAAAACCAGTGCGAATTGAGGCCTACTGCAGTTACTACATGATACAGAGAACTGTTTGTGCTTTTGTTTGGAAATTTCATATTTTTGAGTGAATTTTGGTGTGTACTCTAGTTTTCTGTTCATTTCAGGTTCGGTGAAAAATTTGTGATATTGTAGATACTTTGTAAATTGTTTCATAACATAGGAAACTTTATTTACCGTAAACAGAAAGTTGCACCAATCATTAACATTCTGAAATCGGCAATATAGACAAGCAATCAGGCAAAGACTTCGTTGAAATTACGATTTCAGAATAACGATAGGCCTTTCCAGTACGCGCTGGTAAAAACCAGTTCGAGCCGGATATTGCACGTCCATTGTTGTAAAATTCACAAAGGCATATTTATTTTTTGCATGTAAAGTGCATGATTGATATTTGATGGCTATGCAACTAGCAATTAGATTTAATGGCACGGAAATAACTTTTCAGTTAGGCGAAAACATGACCACATTAATTTTTAAAACATAATTACTATTTCTTTGTTAATTATTGCAGTATTTGTAACTCTGCTAGAAGAATAGTTAAACTTGTATCCCAGTGTCTAAACAATTTTCTTGAATGTCCAACCCAATCAAATTAAAAACACGAAAAAAAAACGAAGATTCAACAAACACAAGAACCACAAAGATTCCTACAGAGTAACTAAACAGAGGTAAGCTCTACCACATCCCCTAGCGACCTTTACAAAGCTCTCGAGCAGAAGGAACTGCGCACGATGACTGGCACATAGCGAACACGTAGGTAATTGCATGACATTGCAACTGCCTCCCTTCGATATTGGAACAACCAGAGCTGTTTGATGTTACGCTTCTAAGTAATTTTGATTTTCATGCAGATTTCGGTGTAAGTGATTTTGGAGCTGTATTATTTTTTCTGGTTTTAGTCCTGAATCCACAATGTAGGCACTGCCTGGAGGTTGATAAAAATATACGTGAGGCGGGCTACACTCTTGTTCGGGTCGACATGATTCGCCACAGCCGCGCGGCAAAAAAATTATTCGATTTGATCTTGCCAGTCGGCTTTGCCTAATCATGGCGACTCGAAAAAGTTTATAGCACCGCTGATAAGTTGCGAATTGCTACTGACTTTTCATGTTTAAAGCAGTAGTGGCCCAGTAGCAACGGCCGCGACTTGATAGGTCGAACCTAATCAGGTACGTTTTCTACGTGTAAACTATTTCATCACGACTACTCTCAAAACGGTGAAGGAAAACATCGTGAGGAAACTGAAGATATGTGTCATCTACCAATTGGACCCGCGTGGTGGATTACGGCAAAACGCAAAACAAATATATTTATTAATAAATTGAAACAATTTCTGGAATCCAAGTCATACTACTCAGTAAAGGAGTTTTTAAATGACAAATCGATTGCAAAGTAAAGTATTCTTTCTCTAATACACCAAACATTATGAAATATAATATAATAAGGAATATAGGAAATCAAATGTAAATAGGTACATAAATAATAACATAAATTAATAATAATGAAAATACTTCTAAAAATATAAAAAATAGTAGCCCACCGGTGTCGGGAACAGGGTCCAAGCCACCAGTGGTCAGGGCTCCTGAGAGAGGAACCTCCTAACAATACAGTTGTTAGGAGGTTCGTTACGGCCATTGGCGTAATAGCTAAGAGCCTCGACCTACACCTGAGGAGGCTCTCGTTAGGCAGCTGGATCAAGGGCTTGATCCAGAAAGCAGTACTCCTGGACACGGCACGTATTGTTAGGAGGTTCCTCTCTCAGGAGCCCTGACCACTGGTGGCTTGGACCCTGTTCCCGACACCGGTGGGCTACTATTTTTTATATTTTTAAATGTTTATTTAATTATTTTTATAAGAATATTTAAAAATGTAATTAATATGTATAAAAATTAAATAAAAGATAATAATGAAAATACTTCTAAGAGTTTAAATAATAATTACCTATGTTATTCTTATGCAATATTTAAAATTAAAATCCCTAATATACTACACCTATATACACAAACCTAATAATATACAATATATACATAATATACACCCAATTAATCACATCTTAATTTATAATAATATTAAATTGCTACTTAGCCCTCTTCCTCTGTCCTAATTTTGCTGTGCCCGACATGGTCCATATTGATCTTTTACTTTGTTATACCATCTATGTAATACATATGAAATGCAATAAAGAATTGAGTATTGTATACTTAGGCAAATTATACCTTCATGTTGAAATTGCAGCCGCAATTTAATAAACTAGCTGTAGCCCGCGACTTCGTCTGCGATCTAGGATGAATAGCCTATGTCCTTCTCCAGGTCACGTTCTACCCATTTGTCAAATTTCATCCAAATCCGTTCAGCCGTTTTAGCGTGAAGGCGTAACAAACAAACTTACTTTCGCATTTATAATATTAGTTAGGGTTAGGATAATAATAACAGTCATCATAATGTGCTACCCCTACTTTTCTCTCCTACTCAGTCTTCTCCACTTTACTATGCCTTTCGTGTTCTCAAGTGATATCAATGGCCCTCGTGTGTTCTTCAAAAATAAAATGTTACACATACAGAAATAATAAGGATTTTCTTGCTACACATCGTTTTTAAAACATACCATTTTGTAAGTCAAGCCGCAATCTTTGTTTCTGCTGAATCAGCTGGGGTGAGAATATATCTGACTGTAATGATGAATGTACGAATGAAAATGAGAGAGGGATTCATTAAAATTCGGTCGAGTTTTACATTTTCTGCCCTCGATGAGACACATGTAAGTATCTATGAAAATTCATCAATAAAGCCTTGATATCAATACTAAACGCTTGGTGCATTAAATCAAGATCCAGTTAAAATAGTATTTTCTCAAACATGCTTAGACATTCGAATATTATAATGTAATGGTCAAAAACAAGCGAGTGCCGCGGCCGGCAATGTTACTATGAAATCTCATATCTGTCGTGTTATTTAAAAATGGAACGAACTGTTTACTTCGACCCATGGCAACCAAGGAGGTTACTTAGCAAATAGATCTGTTTATAGTAAAGAAACAAATGAACAATTTTCGCATGAAAAATTTTCTTTGATCGTAATTGATTGTGGAATTTATAATTAATTTAGTTAGTTTGAATTTCTGCACATTGTTCGAGAAGCATATAAGATGAAAGGGATGAATATAAATGTAAATAAGACGAAGGTCATGGTGTTTGAAAGAGGAGAGGATGTATCGGTGTGTGATGTGAAAATAAATGACAAGAATGTGGAGCAAGTAAGTGAGTTTATATATTTGGGGAGTCTGTTTACAAGGGATGGGAAGATCGATGGAGATGTGGAAAGGAGAGTAAACGCGGGAAACAAAGTGAATGGTGCTTTACATGCGATTGTGACCAACCAGTCGATGTATAAAAAGGCTCGACTGGCTGTTCACAATGGTGTGCTGGTGCCCACGCTTATGTATGGAAGTGAATGTTGGGTGTGGCAAAAACAACATGAAAGTAGAATCAATGCTGTGGAAATGCGTTCCTTGCGAAGCATGTGTGGTCTGACTATGAATGATAGGCTGAGGAATAATGTGATAAGACAGCGGTGTGATTTAAAAGAAGATGTAGTGACAAAAATTGAAAAGGGTATGCTGAGATGGTTTGGGCATGTTGAGAGGATGAATGAAATGCGACTAACAAAATGTATTTACAAGGCTGATATAAAGGGAAAGGCTGGGCGGGGACGCCCTAGGAGGACATATACTGACCTTATTGGTGATGTTCTTCAGAAAGGCTAGGTGCGTAGTACTCGCAACCGGCGTGCCTGTATGACCAGATGTATGAACGTAAACGAGGCAAAAGGACTATGTAAGGATCGTAGCAGGTGGCGTTCTGTAGTTTCTGCCTACCCCCATGGGAAGAAGGCGTGAGTTTATGTATGTTCGAGAAAGGTACTATTTTTTATCACGAAAGAAGAGTTTTAGTTAATCACGAAAGAAAATCTCATAAAATAAGCTGCTTTTTTGGGTTTAGTATCCACTATCTAGGTTAAATTCGAACTCCTTCGACCAACAAAATATCTACGAAGTGTAAAAACAAATAGGGTTTAACTCTCCTCGTTCCAAAACCGGAAAAAATAACAAAATCTTTTCCACATAACCACCAGTTTCTCCGCCAATAAAAGTGCAAGTGTCAACAAGGCTGCGCAATTTGTCACACAATCTCATGACGTGACAACTGACACTCATAGCCTCGTAAGACCGGTGACAAGTGACAGTCATGGCCTCGTAAGACCATGTTACTTGTCACGTTCCCACTCTAAGCTTGCAGCTCTAATATTGGTCGTGCAAGACAACTTGACGTGATCAGTGCTACTCTATATTATGTTGAGGGTTGAAATAAAAATAGTGCAGATTTTAGGGAAAAATTTCGAAGGGAAACTTTTACGGTTTACTAAGTTGGTTAGGTGTGAACGAAAAGAGTTTCTTGTTGATGTGTAACATCTTTCTCCATGTTTTTCTGCAATCTATACAGATTAGATAGCTCACTCTGTGGGACTGATTTCGTAAAAATGGACAGAAGTGTGTAACAGGAAGCCGGGGAACCGCGTGCTTTTTAATTTGACCAATGAGCGCGCGCGGTGCTAGAGTTGGCCATCAGAAACGACCTTGAATGTCTCTCTTGTGCAAAACATGTTTCTAGACCCAGCGGTTTTGACAGTGTATTGTCTGTCAGTAAATGAGTAGATTTAAGATAGGTATATATTCAAACATGCTTAGCGTGCGTGCATGCGATCATTATTTTGACAACCTTCTTCGAGATATATCGAAATTGCTGTACCTACTGGCCGAATACATGCGCAATGTTTGTATGAAAATCCTTATCTGTCGTGTTTAGCGGCCATATATGGCGGCATAAAAGGATAGTTTACCGACGCCAACATTGGCTTTGGCGTTGGTTTGGCATTGGCACTGTTAGCGTGGCGACGCGGCGTCAGATCAAATCACATCAAAAATATTTATTTTATTTATTTGTTTCAGTAAATTTATTTCAGCATATTCTGCCATAACATGGCGTACAAATGTATTCACAATCAGCGATGTCAATTAAGCTAAATTACAAATTCTATTGATTTGTCTTCTAAATAGTCCTTAATGGTATAATATCTTTTAAATAGCAGTTTGAAAAGTATTTTTTTAAACATTATCAGCGGTAAGTCTTGAAAACTATTTGGTAATTGAAATGCAGTAGACATTTTTCTTAAATAATTTTAGTTTTACTGGAGTCTATCTTTATGCCGTGTTCGGCTATTTGGCCTGTCAGTGCTAGTTTCAAATAAATTGTAATTTCTTTTAACAAAAATATTTATTTCAAAAATGTATAAATATGGCAGAGATAGAATTTTAAATTTTTCAAATAGTGGCATACAGCTGTCTAAAAAGTGAGCTCCACAAATTGCTCGGATACATTTTTTTTGAGCTTTAAAAACTCTGTCAAAATCTACTGAGTTACCCCATATTATAATGCCATATCTAAGTACTAATGATACATAACCATAGTAAGCCAGCATTGCAGTATCACAGTTTACTGTTTGTCTAATTCTTTTCAAGACATGTATAAAACGATCTATTTTTGCAAGAATTTTCTCTATGTGTGTTTTCCAATTGCAATTTTTATCGACCGTTATACCCAAGAATACACAATTATCGACAGTGGTCAAATGAGAATCTTTATAATGAATGTCTATTTTATTTATGTTTGAATTGTAGTCAGAAATTGTATTATGTTCGTTTTAGTCATATTTATTTTTAAGTTATTTTTTTCTAGCCAGTCGATTGCATTATCAAGAGCTTTGACGATTTTATTTTCTAAATTTTTGTTATTGTCACTCTTAATCATTATTGTGTCATCAGCGAATAGTATGCAATCTTTGCCTATCGTCTCTGGAATGTCGTTGATGTAAACTAAAACGTCGCCACGCCAACAGTCGGTCTGACCCGCCTCTATAGATATTTCACTTCAAAATAGAACGAACTTTTTACTTTACTACACATGGCAACCAAGAAAATAACTTATCAAAAATTTTATTTAAATTTCAATTTGGCTTGCAAATAGAGCTGTATAAATTGAAGAAGAAACAAATGAACATAGAGGCGCGTGAAAAATTATCGTTGTTCATCATTGTTTTTTGGAATTTATAATTTATTTATTTTGTTTGAATTTTTGCGCATTACTTTTAAAGCATACTGCACAGCACTGTACTCGGGAGCCTTTTTTTTGCATGGGAAATTGTCAAATAACTTCTCCCGCTCTGGGCGAAGCGGGAGGGCGTGTCAGACTCTTACTGACTAAAACTCACCCGTGTTTCTTCGGTTGCCCTGTTGCCGGGGGCTACGATCTTCCTTTCGATTTTCTTCGCAACCCCGGCAGGCATCGGCCCTAGCGGACCCCGTCAATTCTGCTGACATCTCTTTGAGGCGCGCGTGGAACACAACGCGCCGTCGACCCGGGCCTGGTCCTTATCGGACGGCGAGCTACCCATTGCTCACCGTCCGCAAGCCCTCGCCTACGGTGGCCAGAAATCGGCCTGCGATTCCCGACGCCTAGGGCGTCTCCTCCTGCGGTGGTACTCAGGAGCCCTGTAGTTCACATATACCCAAAAGGCTTACAATGCTCCGCGTATCCAATTCAATAACGCATTCAAGGTATTGTTGCGATTGCTGCGCTTCTGTAGTGCCTCGGCAATGTTTGCAGACGCACGCATTGACGGCTTTGATGCATCTGTGGCGTAAGAACCGTTCTGGTTTAGTTATTAAGTCTACTAACATAGGCTAAGCTTTTTTGTTACCAACACTATAGACCATTGTAGTCTGCATAAATAAAGATTAATAAATTATTTGAGACTAGCGGACGTCACGCGGTTTCACCCGCGTAGTTCTCGTTCCCGAGGGAGTACGGGGATAAAATATAGCCTATGTTACTCGCTGATAATGCAGCTATCCAGTGTTGAAAGAAAAATACAAATCTTTCCTATTTATAATATTAGTTTAGAGTATAGATATAGAAAAGTACTATACAGGCCTTGGCCGCAACTAGGCATAGATAGACTCACGTATATATTTTCACAATCGTTCATCAATGCCCTTGTTGCAGGCCGCGACAGTAATATACTAGGTATTCATTAAGCAGATTTAATTCTTAATTTCTATTTTTAGGGGCTTGTGGCTAAGTAATAACAGCTGCACGGGTCGATCGATCAGGTTAAGCTACGCTTGCCGCGGTTGGTCCGTGGATGGGTGACCATCTTTACATACCAAGTCCCCTCCGTGCCTCGGAAAGCACGTTAAGCCGTTGGTCTCGGCTGTCATTTGTAGATCTTTGACAGTCGTTACGGGTAGTTAGAAGCCCAAAAAGTCTGACAACCAGTCTTACCAAGGGGTATCGTGTTACCTAGTCACTAGGTTGTGGAGGTCAGATAGGCAGTCGCTCCATGTAAAATACTGGTATTCAGCTGCATCCGGTTAGACTGGAAGCCAACCCCAACATAGTTGGGAAAAGGCTAGGCAGATGATGAATTCTTAATTTCTATTTTCAACCTATTTTTAGACACATGCTAAAGGTTGCAAATCGAATATAAACCGTCCCTCCTAATCCAATGATTAGGAAGGAGGGTCTATCAAATCTATGCTCATAAAATAACAAAATATGAGGCCATCCCGAATACTTTCTTAGACATAAAACTTGTACAAGATAAGGGATGGAACATAACTTAGATCATTCTTTCTATTAACCTTCAACGTCCCTAGTTCTGACAAAATATTACTCACATAATTTTGCTGACTTCCGTCAAAATAATATCGTCCCAAAGAATGGATAAAGTCATCTTATAAGCCATCGTTGCTATACCTTTTTTTTTTTTTTAAATGGCTTCTCGCAGTTTTGACCACTAAGGTCGTGCCATAAGCTTCTACACTTAGAGCCTCCAGCCAGGAGCTTTTTTAAAACTATTCTAAATTAAAATTAAGCGAATGCTCGCTAAGGGCACCCCCTGTGGGGTACGGAGCTCGGCTTAGGGCATCGCTGACGGGAGGACAACAAGAGGGGACAGGCTGGATCAAATTTATATTAACATCATGATTATTATTCGGGGTATTTAAAGCTACGTGCTCAGCTGCAACAACTGCTGGCACCTCGTTTTCGAGCAAGGGTCGGGGGGGGGATTCGTTTACTCGGGGAGTAGATCGCGTACGTAAAGGACCTCGGCGGCGAGGTCGGAATGATGGGAGGCGTCTGTTTCTGTCCACTGTACTGGTGGCCCTATTCTGCTCCTGGAGGAGTGTAATGGGGTCATCTGGGTCGGAGAGTACGTTGCTATACCAAGATAGGTTGTGTATATTACACGTAACTTATATCGAGAGATAGATACTGCACTGGTAACGCTCGCTCACTGGTTGTCGAAATTTGAGGTTTATAATCCCGCCCTTGTGACAAGACAGAACCGGGTAGACCATTACCACTTTCAAAACGATACGTATGCATTTTTATTGGTTAATGAAAATCTGATCATTAACCGATTTCAAAAAAAGGAGGAGGTTCTCAATTCGACGGTGTATTTTTTTTAAATGTATTTTCCCCGATTACTCAAAGACGGCTGGACCGATTTGAAAAATTCTCTTTTGTTTGAAAGGGTATACTTTCAAGTTGGTCCCATTGTCATTTGGTCACGATCTGATGATGGGATCTTGGAAAAATCGAGGGAACTCTTCAAATATTATAGGCACTTCTATAGCGATTTGGATATTTTTGATGAGCAGTTGACATAAGGCTATTGTAACTTAGATAAATTACAAACCAACTCACTAAAAAGAGGAGAAAAAAACTTTTTTACAAAAAATATAACCGACTTCCAAACTACAAAGTGAAAAATAACTTTTATTTCGAAAGTCGGTATCAAAAAACTAAAATACTGATCCAAAGACACCGACTTCCGAAATTAAAGTTATTTTTCACTTTTTAGTTTGGAAGTCGGTTGTATTTTTTGTAAAAAAGTTGTTTTTATAATCACCAAATTATTGTAATGAACAAGCGTGGTGATTAATTTTATTTTCATTTGTCTCTGCATCATTTAGCATGTGCCATTTGCTAACTGATCATTCCAAATTCAATATTCCACCTAATGAATCAAACACAGCATCCTGCGATCCCAACCCAAATAAGAGTATATTTACTAATCTAATTTATACGAAGATGCTCCTATATTTTTCTAATACAGTAATATTCTCAGACTACGCCATGCTTCCCTCAAAATATTATCATATAAGCCCAATAATATTTTATCGTGAGAGGCTAAATAATACGTCGGCAACATTTGGTGGTTATATTGTTACGTGTGGGTCGTTATATACCGACCATCGGATATGTGCGAGGTCAAGGGTTTCATGTAATGAAAAGATTTGTATTTAGGCTCGATAATTTCTCAATATTTGTATCTACCTATTGTTTGAAATAGTCTCCATTTGAAAAAGACTGCTTATTTTGTATGGACGCGTTTAATTACTTACAATTTGCTTATTTCCTTATTTTAATCCATAAATTCTTTTATTTTTAAACACAATAAAATAAAATAAATAAAATAAAATAAAAATCATTTAATTCAGATTCGATACTCCATATTTGTTAGTACAATTACGAGCTTACAAACTAGTGTTAGTAATAATTAATAATAATTGACATAATAATAATTTAATAATTTAATTAAATAACATACAATAACAATTGCATTTTTATTGTATGTCATTCAATTAAATTAAACAGTAAGCGGCGGGTCCGGGTGGACTCCCCGATGGCGGTGCCAAGTCACTATACGACTGCGTGCAGCCGTATCCAGCGAGTCAGCATCGGAGAGTCCCACCGGTCCACCAGCGCGCGCAGGATGGTATTGGGACTGTCGCGCGTGCGGCGCATGATAGAAGCGCACCGTTTGCGCATGATGGCCGCAAAGCCGTCCGTGTCAGCCGCCGCGAACATCGCGGAGGCGCTGCAGTAGCGCGGCAGCCCCATCAGCACCCGGAACGTGTTATTGTATTGGACGCGCAGATCGCTGTATGTCCGCTGTGTATAGTTAACCCACAGGCTGCAGGTGTAAAAGGACTGACAGTACGCTTTAAAAAGCGCAACTTTGACAGTCCCTGTGCACCGCGAAAACCTGCGGGCCAACATGTTGCAGCGGACAGACAGCGCCCTGCGCTCCCTCTCAATATCCACCCCGTCCTTAAGGTCCGCCGTGACCCAGTGGCCCAAATATTTAAATTGCTCAACTTTGTTTAGAGCTGTACCACATAAAGTGAAATTCGGAACGAATGTGTAACGCTTGTTGTCCGGCCTGAAAATCATTATTTCACTCTTTTTCGTGTTGTATTTGAGCCCATGAGTCACCGCGTAGGACTCACAAATTTTCAGGAGCCTTCGTAAGGCACCAATCGATGGGCTCAGCAGCACCATATCGTCTGCGTAGCTGATGTTATTCACACACACTCCATCTATATGACACCCGATGCCGGTGCTGCTGAGTTCACCGATCAGTCGGTCGACGTACAGGTTGAAGAGCGTGGGAGAGGTCAGCCCCCCCTGCCTCACCCCGCACTCCAGCCCGTACTCCTCCGAGAGAGCGCCCGTCCATCTTACAAAATTCCTTTGATTTTTATACCAATGCATAAATAATAGCACTATTTCCCTAGGTAGACAAGTTTCATCCCTTAATTTACCCCATAGAATATCATACGATACAAGATCGAACGCTTTTGATAAATCAAGGTAGCATGCATACACTGGGGTCTTTCTACTGGTGTAATACTGTACAGTCTGCTTGAGGCACAGGATAGCACCCTCGGTTGAAAGCCCAGGCCTGAAGCCGAACTGCGCGTCGTTAACCGAGACGTGTTTATCCAGATGCTGACCAAGCAGACTGTCCAGCACTTTGGCGACCACTGTGGCTAGAGAGATCGGTCTATAGTTGTTTACATCTGATGTATCACCAGTTTTATTTTTGATGATTGGTACAACTATAGTACGCATTAGATTATCGGGCAGATGGGAGTGGCCTAAACACAGGGTAAAAAACATAGAAAGCACTCTGGGTAGGTGTACACCTGCGTGCTGCAGGTGCTCGATGCTAAGGCTGTCGTGACCTGGGGATTTACCCCTCACCATGCCTTTGATCACCGCACGCACTTCATTCGTAGTAAAATGAACAGTACGTTCACTACCTTCCTCAGCATCGGGCTCCTGCCGCGCTCGCCCCAGAGGAGAGTCCACCCTGAAATGGTGGGAGAACATAGTGGCGATCTCGCTAGGCTCGTGCACTCCCGCCACGCTGACGGGGAGGCCCGGCTTATGATTCAATTTATTGGTGTTTTTCCAGAACTGACCGAATTTCTTGTTTGAGTGAAGTTCAGCTATAATATCCATTTTTATCTGTTGTTGGTTGTTCTGACACCACTTTAATTTTGATTTAAAAGCGCGCCTGGTTTCACACATATCATTATAAAGACGGCCAGCCCCGGGCTTACCCCCGTATAACCACGCCTGAAAACATAGCCGAGCCCTCCCATGAGCGCCACGGACGTGCCTATTCCACCCGGTAATGTATTTACCTCCACGCTTTTCGGTAACAATATAACTACATATAGCGGCCTCCGACAGTATACAAATAACCTCGTCATACATGTTATCTAACAGGATTTTATGACTTTTGTTACTACACATATTATCTGAGCAATTTCTTAGTTCTGAAGGAAAATCAATTTCACGAAGTCTAGAGTTACACACATTTTTAAATTTCGCTATCTGAGTCGAATCACGTTCACCCCAGACTATTCTATTTATACAAACAGTAGGTATAAAAATCTTAGGCTTAACTAAATTAAAATTACATAATATAGACACAGGGCAATGATCAGACCAGTAGGTATTATATAACACAGAGGCCGCGGACACAGAGTGCCGCGCGGCCCTAGTCACAAGACAATGGTCCAACCAACGCCGACAGCCGTGAGCATCACTGACAAACGTATGACTATCCGGCGGCATCAGTTCCAAGTCTACACAGGACCATGATTGTTCCGCACAAAAAGTTAATAATTCAGTAGCAAATGACTCACCGGGGTGCGCATTGTAGTCCCCTAACATAAACACGGACTCCACATTGAGACTGTCAATTATGGCTGTCATTTCACTGAGACACTCTGTGAATTCCACTAAGTTTTCATTGGACTCGGTTGGCATATACACAGAAAATATCAAAATGGAACGGTCACTGAGCTCGATTTTTATCGCGGCGAGACGCACACTATTGCACTTCACTACGGTTACCGTCGGAAACGCAACCTTTCTCCACAGTAGGGCAACTCCACCGTAGGGCCTACCGCGTAAGACCCCACCCGCGATATCCACTGCAGAGGTACCCGTGCAGGCAAAGTCATCATCTATCGCGGCCAGGTATCCAAGGTCGTGCGGCAGTAGCCACGTCTCCTGCAGCGCCACAACATCAGCCGAGCGACAAAGCTTCCGCACACATTCCACTGATCTGATCACGTTTTTGCAGTTGAAACTTATTAAATTGATGTTATTCATAAATTAGAACTGCCAGTATTCTCGCCAGTCACACGGACATTTTCCTTCTCACGTCTGTTGATGTTTATAAATCGACGGTAGGCCACCCCCTTTGGCCAGAAGTTATCACTCAGGAAAATTACTAACGAACGTTTAGGTACGAATATTTTATATGATTCGTAATCCTTCGCTAACTTCATGTCCATTTTTTCAATTTTAACATCAATGTTAATCTTCTTCATAATGTAGGTACGGATGTCACACACGGACACACCCTTCGCCACATTATAAATGTACATGGGAACCTTAGTTTCCGCTGCCATAAAATTACTTCCAGGCTCAGGAATTGCTGTACCTCGCTTCCCAATGAAACGATTTCGTGATCTTTTGTATTGGACACGAACCCACTGGTCACTCGGGGCCTGTGTCTTCCATTTCCCTTCTCGAACAATCTCCGCCAACGATTTCTGCTTAGGTGCGATAGGGCCGGATCCATTTTTGTCGACAGTGTGTCCCACGGCCGAGTCGAGTGGTGGTGGTATCGGTGCAGTACAGGCGGCCGAACTAACTGGCAACGGGGCGGGGGACGGCGGCGGCGGCGAGGGGAGCGGCGGCAAAGCCCCGTCGGCCGCACTATGCACCGGCGGGGAATCGGCCGCAGGCTGCGCGGGTGGAGACGCAAGCGACTCGATCAGCTGGCCCGTGACTGTGACGTGCGTCATCGTAGGCGCGTTTCGTAGTTCGACGGTAGGATAGTATTGCTTATTTTGCGGCGCTGCTTCACTACTACCCTCCGATATCTGATGTTCAAAAATATTGTGAATACTAGATTTTCGTGTAGATTCTACCGTAGTTTCTTGTTGATAGCATTCACTAATGCTCTTATTGCACTCTAGCGGCAATCCCATGGGACCACTATCGCACTCAAAGCTTGCGAGTCTTGCGACATATGCACCTCTTCTGGGGTTTACATTGCACCATCCTGATGAAAGATGCTGCACCTCACTTCTCAACTTGTCCAACTGCTTAACTGTAGCATAATCCTCTTTCATCATGTCGAGATCTTGCCGTAGCTTAACAATGTCCTTCAAAAGCCTCGTCACATCGACATGGTCGAACAGTACCGGGGGTAACTTCTCAAGGTCGCGGGCCACGAACACTGGGATATCCTCAGAGTCCGTATCGCGGATCAGACAGATGATGTCGTCTATGTCTCGAACATTTTTCCCCGCCCTCCTCCGCGTTTTCTTACGTTTTGCTGTCGGCAAGGATTCGAACAACAATTCCTTCGCCGTTACAATATCACTTTCGGAGAAAGCGCTCGCACAGATTCTGCTTATACTTTCATCGTCCATCACAGATATTTTATTATGGACGAAGGCCAAAACTTCGTTAATCACTACATTGCAATTTGCACATTTAACCACAGAGGACATTTTTAATTCCCCGATACACACCGTTACGCACAATATCCAACCGTTCGCAAGCGCGCGCGCGGCGGACTATCAATGCTTTAAAAACAATTTGCGCGCCAAAATAAGCTGCGGAGCCATCTTTGTTGCATAACCTTTTTAGAGAATAGATTAAAAACAAATTTTCGTAAGCTGCCAGTTTGAAGGCGAAACGAAACTTTTTACCTCATCCAACTTTAATAGCATTAGACCTTCATAATCTGTAATTAATTTATATTCAGTGTATTCCGAAGTACGTTTTATCTACTGCGGGAATTAAAGGTTTAAACCCCAAGCGGGGGAAAAAAATGTTGTCGCTTTTCGAAACTTGAGGAAAAAAGACGAAGCCTGAATAAAAATCACTACATTTGTCACAGCATAAGAATTGGAATTAGACAAATTCGTCCGTTAAATTAAGGCCATTCCGGATGGAGAACGGAATTCGATTTGGGGTAAATCTCCCACCCGGCTGGGGAAATGGGGAATTTTCCTTTACCGCGCCTCGCGAACTTAAGCGATGCTCGGGATCGCACGTGATTGGATAAAATAGAAAGTGTATTTACTTCTAATTTGATTTTAAATTGGATACAAATGGATGGCGATTTTTTTTACTTAATCCGCCAAAGAACGGGCGTCCCGAGTAAATTATTTGGCTTAGAGACTCGAGACGTGAAAATTAAATCGATCAATCGTGAACCGTATTCGAATAAACAGTACTTTCAGCTAACTGATAAATATTTAAACAGCTTTTCAATTAAGTCCAGACTAAGTAATACTCTAAAGTACATCATGAAATTACATTTTAAAAGGGAATTGAATATTTTTATTCAGCTACCTATTTGGAATTCCTACATTAAAATATCAGCAAAAAGTGTGAAATAATAGTTCTGAAAATTACTCAACCATTTCAGTTGGAGGTATGTGCTGTTTCATTTCAATGTACAGTATAAATTTTTTCTTAATGTCCCTCAGCAAACTTCGTATTTCGTCAGTCGTCGGATTTCTATCAGTTGCCCTCTTTGCACTTGGCGCAAACTGGACGCTCTCAGTCGACTTGGAAGTATATAGAGTTGTTAATACTCTTTTAATTAATGTAATTTATTTTAAAAATGGGAGAAAAGCTGCTATAATCGCAGGCAAGAAAATAGTTTTACAGCGCTATATAGTTCACATGGAAATCAAAACAAAGCAACAATAAAGTACTTCGTTCTGAATTCAAATTATTATACACAATAAATCTAATAATTGATGGACATGGAAATTAGCATTCGTTTGTATTTGGAAATGCGATGATTCCCGAGGGACATTAAGAAAATAGTCAGACTTTAGTTAGCTATTCCACTAAGTACACATACACACGAGCGGCACGCGTCAACGGCAGGCTGCCGTCGACACTAGTCGACGGTCGCAATCGACGGCTGCCGTCGACAAATTGTCGCTCGTGTATTTGAGTAGCGACCGTCGACGAGTGTCAACGACTGCATTTGCCTCTGCCGTTGACACGTGCCGCTCGTGTGTATGAGTACTACCATAATTTTTCATTGCTTACCTACGTTTTCACGGCTATTACCCTTACATCTCATTGCCCGTAACTTATTTATATATTTGAAGTGAAAACTTCTTTAGGCGCGTTGGGCATTTTTGAGATGGGACTAAACCATTGATTTCGCAACACTGTTACGACACCAGCTTTTGACCATTAAAACGACATCAACGCGTTAATTACCGCGGTGCGTGGAATAAAAGACATCAACGCGTTGATAACCGTGCGCGGTGCCAATTTTTTTTTGCAAGTTTTCTCTTCTGTCGGCACTCCCGGAGTGCCAGTGTTTTTTTTTTTAGTTTATCTGATCTACCATTCTTAAACCGAGAGCCGACTATTTACCTAAACTAACTAAGTATTATTTATACTCATTTACTATGCAGGATACAGAATGAAGCCGTCATCTACGCATTCTGAACATCAAACTAAGTAACTTTGTGCAAAAATAATTGATAGGAAACAGCTTTTATTTGCACATCGTAGTGTTGTGTACAATGTAACGCATACAAAACATTATGTTTATGGGTGCATGCAACGGTACAGGGATTGTGGGAGTGTTTTTAGTAGTAGTTTATAATATTTAAAACTTGATTTCGTAAAAACGTCGAAAAAAGTTGTAACCTCGACCTTCAATAACTCCGTAACCAGAAGGTTCCCAGGTCCAGTACAAAAAAAAAATGACCATAGTAATGGGAAGAAAATGTGACTCTCGATTTCGTTTCTCAGAATAGTTTTGCACCCATTAATAATCAATAAAAAGTAGCCGTTATCCAAGAAAAGAAATCTTAATCGCTTCCGCTTGTACCTTAAACGCCCCAACAAGTCACTCACGCTCGAAGTTTTAAGTCAATTAATTTTTTGTCTTCACTTCTACCCCTTCCCACGCTTTACTCATTATCTTTGACAGTAATTCCTGTTTCAGGAAACTCTCTAATTAGAGGGAGTTACATTTATTAGATTTAGTACCTTTCTTCTTATACACGGTGGCAAGGACATCGACGCGAAAACTGCTACCATGGATTCAGTACATGATTCTGAAACCGTTGAAATTTTTCGTCGGTTTTTTTTTTCCACCGTGTATAGGAACTAATAATTATCCTTGTACAGTCAGGGTGAGTAACTGTTTATCAAATTGACATACTACGTCAATTTGCCACGTTATAACCATTTCAAACAACTGTCAAAGAATGACAGTTGTGATTTTGTAATCTTTGTACAATTTAAGTTTGTAGTCAACTAGCTGTGCCCCGTGGTTTCACCCATATAAGTCTCGATCCCGTGAGAATATCGGGATAAAAATATCTAACATCCTAATCCAGGTCATGGTCTACCCATGTGCTAAATTTCATCCAAATCCGTTTAGCTATTTTAGCGTGAAAGCGTAACAAACAAACATATAGTAATATTAGTTACTAGCTGAGCCCCGTGGTTTCACCCGCATAAGTCTCGATCCCGTGGGAAAAAAAAAGTATCCTATGTTCTTTTCCAGGGCATCATCTATATATGTGCTAAATTTCATCCAAATCCGTTCAGCCGTTTTAGCGTGAAGGCGTAACAAACAAACTTACTTTCGCATTTATAATATTAAGGATTATTTAGAAGTTTAGATATATAGAATTAATTTCCCTGAGTTTACCTACACAAATTATAACTCTATGATTTTCGACTATATTGATACTCGTGCGACTATTAGATACTTTCTTTCTTTTTCTTTCTTTCACATTTACTCCGTTTTTACTAAATAGTGATAAACTATCCTAACTAAATAATATTGGGTATTTAGTCTGAACGGTCCAAACCGAATGGCCCTTAGGCCATTCGACCGTAAACAAAATTCGTCTACGTTCCAAAGGACCGGTGATAAAAATTTGTAAACTACATCAAGTACATTCGGGTGCAAAATTTAAAAAGATGAAATAAAAGTGTTAATTTTTTTCTTAGACTAGTATTATTTTTTTTTAGGAAACTATCAACAATAATTTAAAATGTTTACAAAAGTTAATTAAATAATTTTAAATAAAAATTAGTCTTATTTTAAAGAAAAAAATCAACAAAATATAAAAAAATACAATTAAACAATAAGATTTAGTAAAAATCAGCCTTATTTAAAAAAAACAAATCAACAAAATATGTAATTAGTCGTGCCAACCGGTCATAAAGATGTATTCTGTTTATTTAGATGATTTCAAATAAGTAAATATTTAAATAGTTAAAATTCATAAACTATGCGACTATCAGAATGTACGCGACTGTCCCTTTAAATTAATTTTGAAATCATTTTATCAACGCTCCTTTGTAATATAGACGATTTTTGTTTACGGTCGAATGGCCTGCAGTCCATACGCTTTGGGCCGTTCAGACTAAATACTCATAATATTATAAATGCGAAAGTGAGTTTGTTTCGCCTCAGGATCGAGAGTTATGCGGGTGAAACCGCGGGTCGCAGCCAGAACACTAGTTCTATAAAACTTAGTTTAGAACACGATAATTTCTTCGCCACTAGAAATGGTAGCGCCTTATGAAAAGCCACGAGCACAACACAACACTACTAAACAAAACATAAAACGAAGGAAAATTCAACATTAACGGCTTGTTTATGATATGTGCTTATACTGCTTATGGCCCAACAACACAATTATAGTTTTCGCTTAAACAGTTTTTTTATAACATAACATCACGCCTGTAATCCCTGGAGGGTTAGGCAGAGTTGTACCTATAGCATACATTTCGCCAAAAGTCCCATGTTATAAATCAAATCAAATTATTTATTTGCTAGAATGCAGGTATACAAATAAGGTCGTGAAGAATTAAAGTTAAGCCATACATTCTGCCCAAGATTCGACATGCAAAATATAAATAAATGAATACGATGCAATAATAAAAAATAAGAACATTAAACACAATTATCAGATAAAAAATTAACAGTTCAATACAATTAAAATCAATTCAGTCAAAATGCAATTCATAAATACGTAATAGTCAAAATAAGATCAAAATGTCAAAATACAATTCAAATGTCAAAATACAATTCAAATGTCAAAGTACTATTCAAATTTAAAAAAAAATACCATTAAAATGTCAAAATACAATTAATTATAGGACCTATTGTCATCAATCGGGCACAAATCCATACTCCGGACAGCTACTGAAAAAAACCCAATAACACTGCCCGACCTGGCAATCGAACCCAGAACCTCATACTCAGCAGTAGCGCTTGCGACTACTCACTCACACACTCACTCACACGCACTCACTTCACAGTGACGCAGTCACTTGAAGAAGTCTGTACATACTTAAACCAGGGTAAGTATAAATTAGATAAATTAGTGTAAAAGCTAGCGTAGTGTTTACAAAAGGAGGATATAATGCCGTTTCCCTGCATTTCTAGCTTAGTGACATCTGGAGAATAGCAATAGCTTACTATGGTTCTAGTGATGGGGGTCGTCGATACCAGAAACTGTTTTTTTAACCGACTTCCAAAAGGAGGAGGTTCTCAATTCGATAGTATTTTTTTTTTTTTGTATGTTTGTTACGCGATTACTCCGCCAATTATCAATTGATTTTGATGATTCTTTTTTGTTTGGTAGGTCATACTTCAGAAGTGGTCCCATATAAATTTTATTAAGTTTTCTTAAGTAGTTTTTGAATTAGCTTCAATAATACGTATTTTTTCCCACTTAGTATGTGGATGATATGATAAGTTCTTGTCACTGTTATTTACATAGCAGGTAGTGGTATTCGAATTTGTTTGGGGTAGGTACCACAACTAAAAAGTTAAAAATAAAAACTTTTTACAAAAAAGTAACCGACTTCCGGAATTATTTTTCACTTTGTAGTGTTTTTTTTTGGAAGACGGTTTTATTTTTTTGTAAAAAGTTTTTTATCCGTATCTGATCGATAAAAACGTACCTAGTCAACACTAATTATTTTGTTTTCATTATATCGATATTTTAGAGGCATGCTTTTTTAAGTTATCGTAACTTAAGACGAGATGAAAAATTGTGCAGGACTTATTCTTATTTGTTTCGCTTTATATCGTTGCTGTTTTAGAAAAGAGATCAGTCAAATCAGTCGCTTCTTAGGCTATTTTGAAGAGTTAGAAAGAGGACAGCGATTATTTTGATGGGTATTATTTAATAGCCGGGTATATTATTAATTTTGATTTCAACAATAATATACGTATTAATACATACATAGGAGATAAATTATGCGCGTATTGTTGTTACTGTTCTCGCTTAATTTGTAAACTATACCTTTGTTACGTCGACACTAGTTTGAATAATAGTTACAGATAATGTATTGTTATGTTTGAGCTTATTTACATAATTCTGGTACATAGGGTTTCTGCATTATTAGCCTAAATAATAGCCTAGAGGTACACGTGTAACATTGGTATTAATTTGCATTATTGCTTGATATCACATATCGTTATTTTAATGGAATATAATTGACATCTCTGCCTATAAATAATTATATGTTCTGGAACATTTTAGAATAAATGAAAAATATTTAACATTATTTTGCATCCTTTCTACGTCACATTATTCTTTAGACACTTCTATGTATGTTGCGCCAAAAGCGACAAGTCCATCTTTAGATGCTAAACGAAAGATGAAAATATTTATAATCCAAACTGAGATAGAATAGAACAATAAAAAGGTTGACGTCTTTAAACTGATACCACAAATAGCCGATACCTACCTATTTGTGGTATCAGTTTGTAGTACCTGAAAAGCTTTCACATCACTAGAGCAATAGACGTTTGAATCTTGGACATATTCCAAAGCATTTCAGTTTTATCCCCAATGTCTCGGCGGGGCATAAATTAAACAGTTTTCATACGAATACAGTTATATTCTGTTGTTCAACTCGAATTAAGGCTTTATTTATACTCATTGGGGTTGTTGTACCAACTGTGGCCGTAAAAGTTTGGTCCCAGAATGGTATCTTCTATTTAATGCTAGTATTCTGACTTCGATCTCAAAGTCGGGGTTAAGAGGATGATTTTAGTTCTGTATTGATTAAAATCATGATATATTAATTACTAGCTGCGCCCCGCAGTTTCATCCGCATAAGCCTTGATACCGTGCCAAATTTTATTCAAATCCGTTCAGCCGTTTTAGAGTAAAAGCGTAACAAACAAACAAACTCACTTTCGCCTTTTTATATATTACATAAGTTAGGATGCACCCAAAAAATCCTCAGTCTTGAGTCTGGATTTGTGCCCGGTTGATGGCGATAGGCTCGCCCCCCCATTACATGAGACTTGAACATAACTGGCGAATGTCGGTGTACTATAGGTATACCTCTGCCTAACCCTTCGGGGAATACAGGCGTGATGTTATGTTATGTTATAATGAACCAGGAGATAAAGGCGTTGTCTTTGAAACGGCCTAAATAGCACTGCTCAAAATGATCATTAAAGTTACATGAATAAAGATCATTTGCTTTTTTACCATTTTATTGGTTAGCAAAATAAGTCTTCATCATCATCATCATCACAGCCAAAAAACGTCCACAGCTGGACATAGGTCTCCCCCAAGCACCGCCACTTCGACCGATTCTGTGCTTTTCCCACCCATCGTATGCCTGCGGCCTTCACCAGGTCATAGGTCCATCTTGTGGGAGGCTTTTCAACGCTATGTCTTTCGGTACGCAGTCGCCACAGAGTGCCCTGTCCACTACCACTTAAGTTTGGCAATTCTTCGGGCTATGTCAGTAACCTTGGTTCTTCTACCAATCTAAATAAGTCTTAATTTACTGTATTCATTTAAAACTGAAATACTCAACACTTTTTTAATGTTAACCCACTTTAAATGACTACACGACATACGTAATCAGCGTACAGCACTTTAACACTAATTAAACTACTTAGAACCACAAAGGCCAATTTGTTTTGCTATATAAACAAGTTGTCTCTCCACAGGACTCCTAAAGACTCGTCCATATAAGACGACATATGTTCATACATACATTTATAAACTAACTTATTTTCAAGCATATTGTAACGATCGATAAGTTCTACGATAATATTTCGACACAGCCGGAAGGCGTCGCCGCAGACCCCGTAGAAGATGGTAGAACATGCTCGACAGAAAAACCAAACCAGTAGTCGATACTAACCCTAGATCGAAGGCTCCTCGATCGACTGTATAAAGGCCATGGCCCTTTCCATAACTTCCAGCCCATGGGATGGGGCTTTTATCCAGGAGTGAGATTATACAGGTTAACACAGTACCTAATAGTTACTATAATATTGAAGCTTACAAGGAATTGTAACACAACATCAGACATTCTCCGAAGAGGTGCAAAAACAAAACAATGTAAAACATGTTTTGAAAATATGATAAAAGTCCCATGTAATGGGAGCGGGCTTTGCCATTATCTGGGGACAAATCCATACTCTTTTTCAGAATTTCCTTTTAGAAGACCCCTATAACAGTTGGCTTAACCCGAACGGACCCAGAACTAGAACTCTTAACAGTTACAATGACTATAACAACGATACTGATAGTCTTAAAAAGAAAATAGACATAATATTGCGACACAGTACGTACCACGCCTTGCGAGACAAGACAAAAGACATTAGAAAAAGAAAAAAATTAAGTGAAAACTTCTTTAGGCGCGTTGGGCATTTTCGAGATGGGAAAAACAATTGAACTCGCGACACTGTTACCGACACCTCATTTTTGTAAACGCGATTGTGCTCTTTATTTATATTAGGTTACGGATCAATGTTCTATGCAAGTATTTTTATTTTAAAGGTTTTGGAAGTTTTTTTTTGTAATGCGATTGTGCTCTTTATTTAGATAAGGTTACGGACCAATGTTCAATACAAGTATTTTTCTTCCACCAAGGCGATCTTATTCAAGTTTTCACTTCTGTCGGCACTCCCGGAGTGGCATTTTTTTTTTTGTTAAATCAGTAGGTGTTCAATTCCTCCTTTAATTTTAATGCAAGCTTATAAGTGTGGACCAGGCCCAATGCAAGTAGAATGTTCAACATTTTTGTTTAAATACAAGGGAAATATTTTAAGACTCCTAGTTGTTACTTTAAATAGTTGAAAAGCTTCGGTTCATGCTCCGAATAACGCTGGACAGTTTAAACAAGATAATCGTGTTGAAAGATTCCGTATTTCTGGAAGTATCTTACTTGAATATTAAGGCTAAGAGGGTAGTTAGATTTAATTCATCCACGACAGAATTTTAAAAGAATGTATATTTCTTAAAACAATTAATATTATTAACCTTTTTTTTTTTTTGCGTGGGAAATTATCAAATAACTTCTCCCGCTCTGGGCGGAGCGGGAGGGCGTGTCAGACTCTTACTGACTAAAACCCACCCGTGTTCCTTCGGTTGCCCTGTTGCCGGGGGCCACGATTTCCCGATCGGTTTTCTTCGAACCCCCGGCAGGCATTGGCCCTAGCGGATTATTAACCTTAATACTGACTATGCAATATCATGGCGTCACACGCCGAAACTTAAGGCTGCCTACCTAAAGTTTCGGTAATACTTATGTTAATAAAAAATAACTTGCTAGGTATGGATTTAAAAAATATTCTATTTTTCTCAAACAAGCTTGGAAATCCGAGCATTATTTTCACAACCTACTTCGAGATAAATCGATAATGCTGTAGGTACTGGTCGAATACATGCGAGCGCCCGGCCGGCAATGTTTTTTTTAAGCTATTTCATAGCTTTTATCGCGGGCTTTGAGCGTGGCGACCGAATTAAGAAATTCCATAACGAAAATAAAACCTAACACTCCCCACTCCGCCTACCATGTAATGACGGATGATGACATAAAACAAAAATTACGTTCCCATGACAATTTTTGTTTTATGTCATCATCGGTCATCATCCCAAGTGTAGCGTTGACAAATAGGAAGTATGGAGGTTACAAATGCTATGCAATAGCTTTAACGCGGCAGTCCCCGAGTGAGTGCCACACGTTTTTTTTTTTTTTTAAATAAGAATCCATAACTGTCGTATTTAGCGGCCAAATAAATTACTTTGAAAAACTCTTTGCCGTGTTATTTAACAATGGAACGAATTTTTTACTTCAACATAATATATGGCAACCAAAGAATTTATTTAAATTTCGATTTGGCTTGCTAACAGAGCTGTTTAAAGTAAAAAAGAAACAAATGAACATAATGGCGCGTGAAAAATTATCGTTGTTTTAGATAACGTTTAATTAATTTGCTTAGTTTGAATTTCCGCGCATTATTTGAGAAAAATACTATACAAGCCTTGGCAGCAACCAGGCATTGATGGACTCACTTATATATTTTCACGATCGTCCATCAATGCCCTTGTTGCAGGCTGCAAAAGTAACGTACTATTTACTTTAACATTCCATTTAGATTTCATAACATTATTCATCCCGTCAAACACAAGGTTTTTTTTCCAAATCAAAGAAAACCCAAAACTTTAGACCCCACAATCTTCAATGCCTGTTATCAAGACCTATCAGGCCTAGGACATTGATAGAACTTCTCCTTGGCTTATCCCATCGATCCCGCCAATACATCAGGGGGACACTAAAGCCAGCTATACATCAACACGTCTTGATCCGACGTATCGTTTGACATCAAAAAAGTAATATGTCTCCTCAAGCTGTATATAAAACCTTAGCGAAATGAAACGGGTCCGCTATCAAGCTGCGGCCCGTCAATCTTATTGTCATTCAATTTGAATTTCCGCTTAGGACCGGTTTTTTGTGAGGCCTTACTAGAGGCCATAGGAGAAGCGGATTCAGAAGCGACTTTAGTACTAGATGAATTTAGGACTTACATAGAACGTTAATCGCGGAGTTCAGCATTCGTCAGGGATAAACTAGTAGTCCCACGTTGGGCGCCAATTATATTTTGGCTGTATCACCAACAAAATTCTCAATCGTAAAACTGCACTTGTAGAAATAAAAAACGTATCATAGGAATTTTATTGAAAATGTAATATTTCGTATTTCTAAGTTTTTTTTTTCTTAAATCCGCAACCGCAACAGGCGTTCGTGTATGACCAGATGTATGAACGTAAACGATGCAAAAGGAGTATGTAAAGATGGTAGCAGGTGGCGTTCTGTAGTTTCTGCCTTCCCCCATGGGAAGAAGGCGTGAGCTTATGTATGTGTTTTTCTTAAATTTAATTCCGCACATTTTGAAAAAGGTAATTTTTCAAGGTCATTGGGTAATTTTTACCGTTTCAGTAGATTATTTCTCGGCAAATAGTTATTTCCAACCTAAGCGCAAAATCACACTCAAACCAGCATTTCAGGTGTACTAAAACTATTCAATCTTCCATTCCTCCTTCCCGCTGAACTCGTGGCCCAACATCCAGTCTACCCGGGCGCCGAGGCCGAGAAAAACCTAACATTTGTCACTGCATCGGAATCTGTTGAATTAGACGCTTCAAGGGTTCCCCCGGATGGGAATTTGAGCTTATTTTTTGTTTCTGTTCCATATTATAGAACATTCAAGAACATTCCCAACGTAATGGCGTTGGTGTATCGCAATAACGTATCTGAAACGAGGGTAGGATGCTTTTTTCTCGCTTTACGATTTTTAGTTGATGGCTTGATATGATTCGGTTTAAGGCGGGTATTACTTACGGTTCGGAGTTTCGTTGCTCTCGGAATATTAACTTCGGATTTAGAGGAAAGGGTTCGAAAATTTTAACGGTTTTTGCTTCAATTTATGCCACTATTTTTGAAGTGAAAACTTCTTTAGGATCGTCGGGCATTTTTGAGATGGGAAAAAACAATTGAACTCGCGACACCGTTACCGACACCTTATTTTTGTAAACGCGATTGTGCTCTTTATTTATATTACGTTACGGATTAATGTTCTATGCAAGTATGTTTTCTTTAAAGGTTTTAGAAGTTTTTTTCTTTTGTAAACGCGATTTTGCTCTATATTTAGATAAGGTTGCGGATCACAGTTCTATACAAGTATTTTTCTTCTACCAAGGCGATCTTGTTCAAGTTTTCACTTCTGTCGGCACATTTTGTTTTTTTTTTTGTTTTTGTGTTTGTGTTATTCGTTTCTGTGGATAATTTAGTGGGTTAATTCGGATTTATTTTGATTATCATATTTTTTTGTTTCGTACTTCATTATGTATTGGAGTTATTTTCGCGAGGAAAGTTCTAAGTATGAATGTGGATGGCTTTAAGAGTAGGGGAAGACCAAAGAAACGATGGATGGACTGTGTGAAAGGTGATATGGCTAGAAAGGGGGGGACTACCAAGATGACGACTAATAGAGAATTATGGAAAAAAAAGTCATGTTGTGACGACCACAAATAAATGGAGATAAGAACAGGAGAATAATGAATAAATTATGTATTGAAAATGAACTTTGGGGCATAATAATTGTTTTCTGTTTTTATAGTTATAAGGTGTATTTTCTCTGCTGTAATGCCAATAAACGCATTTTTCTTTCTTTATATATTATCATAGAGTCTGGCCACGTATGCAGACTTAGCATGAATAAAAAAACGGAGGAATTTGAAAATCTATAGACGGCAACACCATTCTGCTGTCCTAGGAAAAAAGAATTTGATACTTTGTTTTTGATAGGTTATTTTGTTTATATTTTGATTTATCCTGGTAAAGAATAGTCACTATAGCACGATGCAGTGTGAATTTGATACAGTTTTGTCATCGTATGGAGGTAGAGCATAGGTTCGACATAGTTTATTACACTTAATCTATTAAGCAAAAATCAAAGGGCAAAATGTCAAAATCATTAGATCTACGTACAACCCCGAAACTGACATAACTGACTGATGTAAAAGTATACCATATTTAATTTTTTTTGGGGTTGCCCATTTATTCCATTGCAGAGTTAGCGTGGCCAGGCTACTTCATATTATTACATAGCATCACGCTTGTATTCTCCTAAGGGTTGGGCAGAGGTGTGCCTAATAGCACACCCACAGTTCATCAGTCATATTTTATCAGCACTTTGAAATAATTCTAGTGTTTTTCTTTTCAATGATTCTTTCAAAACTATAGAGCCATCTACATCTTGTTCCTCATGTAAACCTTAAGTACCTGGGCGACCGAGCTCTGCTCTGGTGAAAATAGAGAATGCTCGTTTAATAGTATACGAAAGTCCATACAAATTCCATGTATAGTACATACTAATTCCATGCTGCTATGATAGTAGGTACTTACTAATTCCATGCTGCCATATCATTATTCTAAGGTAGCCATTTTGTTCTAAACTTTGGGCGACCGAGCTCTGCTCGAATGAAAATACGGAGAAAACAAATTTTCCCAGATATGAGACCTAGCTAGATCGATTTTTCGCCCCCGTAAACCCCTTTATTGCAACTTTCATCGAAATCGTTAAAGCCGTTTTCGAGAACATGATTACATATATTTATATATATACAAATATTGCTCATTTAATAGTATAGGGTTATTCTCTATAAATATTATGCAAAATCTACTCCTAGACAAACAAACATAAGATAAGGCTCTCCACAAAGCACAGGTCTGTCCATCAATACGGGACCCTTGACAAAGACAAATGGTTGTCTTCCCTTTAACATTAGAATCGTCGAACGCCTATGAAATACGTTCACGTGTTGGAAAGGATTGTGGCTATTCTGTTTCTCTAATAATGGTATTTGATCATTTTCTTTTGGGTACGGTATATTTTATTTTCAGTTATGGGAGATTACAACTTATAAATAAACGGATGCCTATATGGAACCATGGTTATAATTATTCCATCTATGGATGAATGAAGAGCTCGTGGCTAAGTAACAACAGACCCATAAGTCCATTTATCAGGTTAAGCTACGCTTGCCGGGGTTGGTCCGTGGATAGATGACAAACATATCTTTACATACCGACTCCTCCGTGCCTCGGAAAGCACGTTAAGCCGTTGGTTCCGGCTGTTATTCGTGGGTCTTTGACAGTCGTTACAGGTCGTCAGAAGCCTGAAAGTCTGACAATCAATCTTACCAAGGGGTATCGTATTACCCAGTAAATGAGTTGTGGAGGTCAGATAGGCAGTCGTTCCATGTAAAATTATATTCAGCTGGATCCCGTTAGAATGGAATCCGACACCAACATAGTTGGGGAAAGGCTCTTCTTCTTCTTCAATCGGTTCCTCATTACTGAGGACTGTGGTCACTGGACTCCTTTAAACGGACAATCTGCCTCCATCGACTCGTTCCAAAGATGCAATCACCACCTGCTGTTTGCTGGAGGACGTAGCTTTTTTTACTTTGTCGAGCCATCGTGTTGGCGACCGGCCTAGTGCTCTCTTTCTTTCGGTATTTGAGAAAAGGCTAGGCAGATTGAGTCTTGGATGAATAAAGACCATGTTCATTTGTAAACACCATTTATTACGCTTCCATATTCAATCATTGTAATCCGAATCATCACGAAGCAGCCTTGATGAAAAACCTTCAAAATCAAAATCAAAATATTTTATTCCACATAAACCTACATGGGCACTTATGAAACGTCTATTGGTCGTTTCCTATGGAGAAGAGCCGGCAAGAAACTCCACGGTTACTCTTTTAAAAATAATTGGCTTTTACAATACTTTCATAATATATAACAGTGTTTCTAGGTATGGGAGGACAGTATAGCTATTTCAATAAGTACCAAGTACTTAACAAAATAGAAAATGGTCAACAGGTCTACAATCCACTAAGCCTACAGCGTTGTCACATTCACAAAATATGTAGAAAATAATCTATACATAAAATAAATACATTAATAAAAGTAAAAAACCTATTTTAATAAAACGCAATTATATGATTGCTATTACAACTGTAATCAATTTGAATAATTATCATATCCACAAAAGTCACTAAAAAAAAGTTGAAATTAAATCGTAGGTATATAATGTCAAATAATAGAATAGTAAATATGTCAAAAACGAACACACTTACCGGTCAAACGCAAACTTATCAGAATTGATCTCCTATTTACTTTAGTTGATGAGAATCTCCTCTAATAATGAATTAATCAGCAACTTATCCATCAAGCTTATCTCCCTCTATTACAGCATACGCTTTCATTAAAATTACTTTATTTTTAATACATTTTAAAACACTTTTTACACGACCCCAAACTTTTGGTAACAAACAAGAGCTCAGAAACGCTTGTAAAAAGAAAAGTACATTAATTTTGTAATGATGTTACGCTGAGGGTCGATAATTAAAATGGAATTTAATAAAAAAAGTGATGGTTTAAAGAATTATCTACGTAGAATAAGATGGCAGGCCCTTGCGTGTATTGGCTAAATAATAATAGCCACACAGGTCGATCTCCAAGTTTAAGCAACGCTTGCCAAGGTTGGTCCGTAGATCTGTGATCAACCATTACATACACAGTCCCCTCCGTGCTTCGGAATGCACCTTAAGCCGTTGGTGCGGGCGTCTTTCGTACATCTTTGACAGTCGTTACGGGCAGTCAGTAGCCTTACCTTGGTAAGGCTGGTTAATACGTTACTGATTACCCAGTAACAGGATTGTGAAAGTTAAATAGGCGGTCACTCCATGTAAAATACTGGTATTCAGCTGCATCCGGTTAGACTGTTTGTAATATAGTTTAAAGCTTCTAAGGGTAAGTAAATCCAGGGAAATTATCTTTTTATCAAATTGACTACCAACTTAACCGTATATTGAGATCACAACTGTCATTTTTTGTACCCTCCTCCAGGAGAGCAGTAGGGAATGGTTTCCCTACTGCTCTCCTGGAGAACGGGAGGCGTCTGTTTTTGTTCACTGTGCTGGTGCACAGTGAACAAAAACAGACGCCTCCCGTCATTCCGACCTCGCCGCCGAGGTCCTTTGCGATCGCGACCGCGTCCCCGAGTAAATGATACTCCCCCCTGACTCCTGCTCGATGACGAGGTGCCAGCAGTTGTTGCAGCTGAGCACGTAGCTTTAAATTCCCCGACTAATAATCATGATTAAAACTTTGATCCAGCCCGTCCCATCCTTGATGTCCTCCTTCCGGTTGACGCCCTAAGCCGAGGTTCGTACCCCACAGGGGGTGCCCTTAGCGAGCGTTCACCTAGTTTTAATTAGCATTGTTGAATAACCCCTGGCTGGAGGTTTTAAGTGTAGTAGCTTAAGGCACCCACAAGAAAGCCCGGTCAAGTAGTCATGATCTCAAAGGTAGACTACGAGATACACTAGCTAAAAAAAAAAAATCGTTCTTTGACAGTTGTAAAAAGTGGCTATATATATCAAAGCCAATTGATGTAGTGTGCTAATTTAATAATCAATTAATTTCCCTCGCTCTACATTACTATAGGTACAGTTATCATAGAAAGGTAATAAAATAATAAAACTGTTACTGTGAACAATCCTGAAATTTTTCAAATTCAAAATATTTTACTTCATATAAACCTACATGGGCACCTATGAAACGTCAGAAGCTAGGTGCACGGTTCCAATTGGTCGCTTCCTATGGAGAAGAGCCGGCAAGAAACTCCACGGTTTTTTCAACTATCACATTGCACGATAGCAATAAATTGGTGATAACGAGAATTGAAGTGCGTGGTTCAGTAATAACAGCTGCAGGGGTCGATTCTTCAGGTTAAGCTACACTTGCCGGGGTTAGTCCGTGGATGGGTGACCATCTTTACATACCGAGACTTCTCCGTGCCTTAGAAAGCACGTTAAGCCATTGGTCCCGACTGTCATTTGTGGCTCTTTGACAGTCGTTACGGATCGTCAGAAGCCCGAAAGTCTGGCAACCAGTCTTACCAAGGGGTATCGTATTACCCAGTTACTGGGTTGTGGAGGTCAGATAGGCAGCTGCATCCGGTTGGACTGTAAGCCGACCCCAATATAGTTGGGAAAAGGCTAGGCAGATTGATTTTTTGTTATGGCGAGCTGTAGAAAATTTCAAGTGTACACCTATTACGGTTCAAAAGATACAAACCTGAATAAGTGATAATTGCTGTAATATTTTCCATGAAAACCCGAAAACTACGTCACATAATAAAAACATTTCTCGTTTTAGCGACCGTTAAACAGTTTGAGTTTCACGAACATTTTGCATATTACATCCGATTCAATTTGCGAGTCACTTCATTAGTGATGCTCGCTTGAAGGTATAACGAACGGTAGTCAGTTGAAATGTTTTATTATTAAGATATTTAGTTTTATGCTAGCCTAGTACTCTTTTATTAAAAGCATGACGGAGAGGGTATGTGTCTCTTCGGTTAATCAGCAATATTTTAAGACCAGGCAGTCCAAAGTCATGTTCCACGCAAACTCCGCCCCAATGCACCCCACCACTCCATTATGTGCTAAACGCTAACACATCAGTAATAAAGTTGAATATCGTGTGTGCTCTTTGGTCGTGTTCAAGCACGGAACTAAATGTCGTAAGTCTCAATTCTTATTTCGTTTATATCTAAAGTAATAATAGTTTGAAACCTAATTATAATAGTTGCATACAATACTTTATCTACACCCATGATATGAATCCTCTATAAAAGTTTCTGAAACCATTGGGTGTTTGTAATTCAAGATCAAGAATAAAGAAATTCCCACGAAATTCAGTACAACTGCACGTATATACGTCGCCTGCAGCAGCACATCACACACACATGCGAACAACGGGTGCTGCTGTCCCCCATTTGAACATTGAAACGAGTTGCATAGTGAAATTTAGTACAACATTATAACACTCATTTGGATGAGGTAATGGTTACTATGACACTGGCTGTTTTAATGATGGCAATAAGCTAACTGCTTCTGAAACTTTTATAGAGGTTTTATAGATAGATAGATAGAATATTCTTTATTATGTACACCATAAAAATTACAGACATTAATATAGAAATTTTACATTGGGTGACACAATGGGCGGTCTTATCGCTAGCATGGGTGTAGATAAAGATTATAAATATATTTCAGTAACACAAATGGAATATCGATTAAAACGAATGAGGTGAATGAGATGAGATTGAGTCGCGCCCGATATGCTATCCGAAAGAAAACTGTCAATTTTACTTATATAATACAAATAAAATAAAAAATACATCAATTATTCAAGGCATAGAGCGCGGTGTCGCAATCACGCTGACATGAAATCAAAACGCCAAAACATTTATACCAAAAGTATTTCCGTTCAGTGTTTTGGTATTCATATGATACAACTCAACATCAAATTGTCAAAATACGATCATAATTTAATAAACAGTATGTTGTGTTATTGCATGATTAATTGAATTGCTTAGAATTAATATCAACCACATTTTGAATTTATATTTGATTTGAATTTAACACAGGATTATAAAAACCTACATAAATTACAGTTCTTCTAATCTGCCTAGCCTTTTCCCAACTATGTTGGAGTCAGCTTCTAGTCTAACCGAATGCAGCTAAATACAAGTATTTTACATGGAGCGACTGCTTATCTGGCCTCCACAACCAGTTACTGGGTAACATGATACCCTTTAGTAAGACTTGTTGTCAGACTTTTCGGCTTCTGACTTCCTGTAACGACTGTCAAAGATCTCACGGAGGGGTCTCGCTAAGTGATGCATTGCCACCCATCCACGAACCGACCGCGGCAAGTGTAGCTTAGTGTCAAGTCAGTTTGCCGTGTTACAGCCATTTCTTAAAAATATAAAAAAAACAGTGGCTATCCGGGAGTGCCGACAGAAGTGAAAACTTTAAAAAAAAGTCGACACCGCGGTAATCAACGCGTTGATTTCTTTTTAATGGTCAAAAGCTGGTGTCGTTACAGTGTCGCGAAATCAATGGTTTAGTCCCATCTCAAAAATGCCCAACGCGCCTAAAAAAGTTTTCACTTCAAAAAAACAAAAAAAAAGTGATTATTCACAGTTTTTTTTTTTAGATAATGTAAATAACCTCTGCCAAACTGCAAAGCAGTTTGTTGACAGACGTAGCTCCTAGAATGCTCATAGAGTGACAGTTGTGATTTTACGGACAATTTTTAGTTTGAAGTTGGATTGTTTCGGATTCCGATGTTTATTGGAGGCAGAATTACCTATTTGCAGCCCAAACATAGCCACAATGATGAAGGAAATTGCTAATCCATTGTTTCATGTGTTTGAAAAAATCGTCTGCTCCACAACTTAAATAACGTAATGAATGTTGTTGAAATGTAAAAATTAAAGGTTTTGCCATTGTGAGTGGGTTACGCAATTACCCCGCAGAACTATTCGCCCTCATCGGCCATCCATCAGTGGTTAACTAGAACACTCCATATTTTCACCATATTTCTTGAAAATTCACGCCACCAGTTGGCGCCACTTTAACAATAAGTCTTCCATTTCGACATTGAATGTAAAATATATGATGACGTTCATCATTCGTTTCATTCATTCAGTCACGACTTAAAAAAATATAGGCTCTTTAACACTTTTGACAGGTGCCCGGACCTGACGTCTCAGTGCTGCCACCTAGTGAAGGTCATTTCAGAAAACCCTCTTTTACAATCATCATCATCATCATCATTTCAGCCGAAAGACGTCCACTGCTGGACATAGGCCTCCCCCAAGCACCGCCACTTCGACCGATTCTGTGCTTTCCGCATCCAGCGGATTCCTGCGGCCTTCACAAGGTCATCGGTCCATCTTGTGGGAGGCCTTCCAACGCTACGTCTTCCGGTACGTGGTCGCCACTCCAGAACCTTTCGACCCCATCGGCCATCCGTTCTGCGAGCAATGTGCCCTGCCCATTGCCACTTAAGTTTGGCAATTCTTCGGGCTATGTCGGTTACCTTGGTTCTCCTGCGGATCTCTTCATTTCTGATTCGATCACGTAGGGAAACTCCAAGCATAGCCCTCTCCATTGCCCTTTGGGTGACTTTTAGCCTTCTGATAAGGCCCATTGTGAGCGACCACGTTTCAGTACCATAGGTCATCACTGGCAACACGCACTGGTCAAAGACTTTCGTCTTGAGACACTGTGGTATGTGGGACGAAAAGATATTGCGTAGCTTCCCGAACGCTGCCCAGCCGAGTCGGATTCGACGATTGACCTCTTTCTCGAAGTTGGACCTACCTAGCTGGACAATTTGTCCTAGGTAAACATACTCGTCCACAACTTCGAGCGTAGCGTCTCCGATCTTCATGGGAGTGGGTGTCACATGGGCATTTGACATGACTTTTGTCTTGTCCATGTTCATTTTAAGACCCACTCTTTCGGAGGCTCTACTGAGGTCATCGAGCATTGTACTGAGTTTCTCCATGGTCTCAGCCATGATAACTATGTCGTCGGCAAACCGAAGGTTAGTGATATACTCGCCATTGATGTTGATGCCTAGCCCTTTCCAATCCAGAACCTTGAAGACATCCTCCAGTGCAGCGGTGAACAGTTTCGGAGAGATAACGTCTCCCTGTCTCACACCTCGCTGCAGAAGGATAGGTTTCGAGGTCTGGTCCTGGAGTCGAACTGACATAGTGGCGTTTTTGTACAAACACTTTAGCACCTCGATGTACCGATAGTCGATCTGGCACCGTTGAAGAGACTGCAGCACAGCCCATGTCTCGATCGAATCGAAGGCTTTCTCGTAGTCCACAAACGCTAAGCAGAGAGGCTGGTTATACTCTTCGGTCTTCTGTATAACCTGCCGCAGCGTATGTATGTGGTCTACGGTGCTAAAGCCTTTACGGAACCCGGCTTGTTCGGGAGGCTGGAAGTCGTCAAACCTGCGCGCGAGACGGTTCGTGATAACTCTTGAAAACAGCTTGTAGACATGGCTCAGAAGTGTGATGGGCCTATAATTCTTAAGCAGGGCATTGTCGCCCTTTTTAAAGAAGAGTACCACCACACCTCTGTTCCATGCCTGTGGCGTTTGACCCTCGAGTATGACGGAATCGAAAAGCTTCTGGAGGGCCTTAAGAACAGGTTTTCCCCCGGCCTTCAGGAGTTCAGCCGTAATTCCGTCATCACCCGGCGCCTTGTTGTTTTTAAGTTGCTTCAGAGCCATCCTAATCTCGTACAAGCTGACGTCCGGGATGTCTTCGGTATAGTGTCGGGTCAATCTAGCTCTTGGGTCGTTTGCTAGATTCGTAACGGGGTTACTGGTCGACGTGTATAACTGTCCATAGAAACTCTCGATCTCTCTCAACAGCTCAGGTTTGGCGGATACGATTCTGCCATTATTGGTCTTCAGTTTCGCAAGCTGGCTCTGTCCAATAGACAGATCTCTAGCAAATACCTTGGAGCCCTTATTCTGCTCTATTGCGTCCTTAATACGGTTCGTATTATAGAGTCGAAGGTCGCTTTTCAAGGACTTAGAGATCTGTCTATTGAGCCGCCGGTATTTAAGCGCATCGTCTGAAGACTGCAGAATCATCTCGCGCCTCTCCTCCATGAGCTGTAAAGTAGCACCAGAGAGCCTCTTGCTTCGATTTGTACGACGGGTCTTGAAAAACTTGGACCCGACCGTATGGACAGTTTCCACGAACCCATCGTTATAATCGTCCACGGAGCTCCCTAGGCACTCGAAACGATTCTGAAGTTCGAGCTGAAAGCTCTCGGGGTTTTGGACTTGGATCGGTGCTGGGCGGAGCGTAGACTTCATCAGTCGAGATCTTTCCAGCTTGATATTCAAGTTCAATGTGCCTCTTACCATACGGTGATCACTTCCGGTTTTCACCGCGTTGATCACAGAGACATCATTGAATACTTGCCTCTTCGTCGACATAATGAAGTCAATCTCATTTTTTGTTGCACCATCAGGGCTCTGCCAGGTCCACTTTCTGTGCTCACGTTTTCTGAAGAAGGAATTCATCATAAAGAGGCCTTCCTTCTCCATAAAACTGGCCAGTAGGTGACCCCTGTGGTTTCGACGTCCAACTCCAAATTGCCCCACCCGCAGCTCATCATCGTTTCGTTTGCCCAGTTTCGCGTTGAAGTCCCCCATGACAACGGTGAAGTGAGTTTTAGAGCCATGCATGGCTCTGGAAATATCCTCATACATGGTCTCCACCTCATCGTCGGGGTGTGACGAGGTCGGGGCGTAAACCTGTACGACCTTCAGCGAATATCTTGCGGATATTCTGAGTATAAGGTACGCCACCCTGGTCGACACACTCTCGATCTTCACCACGTTGCTCACAAGGGACTTATGGACGATAAACCCGACACCACCTTGGGACTGCTGGTCGCCCTCCCGGAAATAGAGCAAGTTCCCGGATTTGAGGATTATCGAGTCCTCGCCCTCTCTTCGGACTTCAGATAACCCTACTATACCCCATCGTAACTTGCTCAATTCTTCCTCGAGTTCGATGATCTTTTCGTCGATCCGGAGTGTACGCGTGTTGTATGTTGCCAGGTCCAGTTTCCGGTGGTTATGGTAGCCGGATCTCTTCCGGGGATTCTTCGCACCCCTTGCCTCACCGTGGCCTTGACCGCTACCGTAGCCAAGGGCCGGTGGGCCGCCGGGCACTAGGGGCCGTTTCTTTTTGGTGCTTTTCATTTTTGGGGGGGGGTATGCCATAATCGCCACGCTTGGCAGGCGGGTTGGCGATCGCAGTATGGTGTTAGAAATGCATAGAGAACGCTGCTGCCCATTCTCTAGTAAGTCCCTTAGTCGCCTTTTACGACACCCATGGGAAGAAATAGGGTAGTGCTATTCTTTAAGTCCGGCACCACACGGACCACGGACTTTTACAATGCCTCGTCCAATTTCGTCCCTTCATCACTCAAACATAAAATCTTTAAAAATCAACGAACTTATGATTTTTAAGCCTAATAACAAAGTTCAAAATAAAATAAAATCAACTCAAAATCACATAAGCAACTTTAATAGAATCTTCGTCAAGTCAAAACTGTTCAAAATTATCTTTTGTTAATACTTAAATCTGGTTTGGAACATTTTAATTTGGAATGACTACTAAAAGCTTTCAATCAGAAAACCTTCATTAGTAAAAAACCAATTTTTAATCATTCCGGTCTGTTACACAAAATTAACTGTACATATATTTTGATAACTTAATTGCTAATTAGGATAAAAGTTGAAACGCCGTTGCTTTGGAACAGACAAAACAATTATAAATTGTATTACTAGAAGTTTTGCTCAGTATTTGTATATAAAAGTAAACGTTCAGAGAACTTACACTCGGCTGACTGTTCTGCTGACTTTTCAGTGTTTCTGTTTGACTCTGAGATGTTTGAAAGTTAAATTAATGTTGATAACGTTTGTCTTTTGTAAAAGATTTTATAATTGGTCTGTTTTTATATAGGGGGATTTAATATTGTTGTCTGTGTAATAGGGTGTACAATGTGCTAAAGCCTTTTTACCCGACTATGGCGAAGAAAAAGGAGAGTTATGATTTTGACCGATATCCTTACATATTATAAAACAAAGTCCCCCGCTGCCTCTATCTGTCTGTCTGAACGCGATAAACTCAAAAACTACCGCACGGATTTTCAAACGGTTTTCACCAATAGACGGAGTGATTCATGCGGAAGGTTTTAGTATATAATTCATTAAGGTTTTGTGTAAATTGGCTGAAATATGACGATTATTGTTGAAGATGTCGGAAAAAATCATGCCGATTAGGAGCTTTACTGGCGTGCGTCGCGTAAACCGTTACAGATACTTACATCAAATTTATCTTAATAACAGAGAACATTGTTAAAAATGGCCTATGAATCAATATGTTCGAAGCCTTTACAATAATTTACTAGTTTTTTTTTTATGATTTACGTTACACTTATTACAATAGAATGGACACTTCTTATTTTCGAAAACATTTAAAAAAGTAATTCACTTCGGTCTTATTCCCCAGCGCCATTTTTTTTTTTCAGTTTGACGTTTTGAATAGGCTCTCTCAGCGCTTGATCTATGAATAAGGTTTTTAGTTACAAACGGAATAAAGCGATTGAAAGCGCTATGTAAAACGAGCAACAGCGACACTGATGGTCGATGAACTGATGAATGACACTTTGACATTTGATAGTAATGACCATAGAGGAAAGTAATATAATACGTAATGACAGTGTCAATTTTGTCGCTCAGAGTCTACGCTCAGAGTACATTTTTAGATTATCTAATAACTACAAATAAATTGGTTTAAAGACAGAATGGTTCTGACTACACTAATAGTACATAAATATGTAATGAAACGTTTGTAGATAAAATCCAATGTATTTTCACCAATAAACGCTAAGTTAACATGTTTCTATTGGCCTAATTATAACCCCAAAATCCGAAAGTGTTTTAGATTTTTTTACAATTCTCAGCAGTGTCCGTGATTTTTAAATTCAATCGAATAATTAAATGCATTATTTAGAACACAGAAAGTAAATTCACGTCTCTGTTGGTTCTTAGGCAAACGATGTATGGACGCAGAAATCTAAGATCACGAAGAGGCTTGTAAAAGTTATAACTCCATCTGGATTTCGAGATTTAACATCATATAGATCATGCATTTTGAACTGAGTTACTATTTGAGGTCTTAATACTAGAGAAGTTTTACGATTACCATCGTGGGGAACTGGCCTTTTTTTTTTTTTGGTGGGAAATTATCAAATAACTTCTCCCGCTCTGGGTGGAGCGGGAGGGCGTGTCAGACTCTTACTGACTAAAACCCACCCGTGTTCCTTCGGTTGCCCTGTTGCCGGGGGCCACGATTTCCCTATCGGTTTTCTTCGAACCCCCGGCAGGCATTGGCCCTGGCGGACACCGTCAATTCTGCTGACATCTCATTGAGGCGCGCGTGGAACACAACGCGCCGTCGACCCGGGCTTGGTCCTTATCGGACGGCGAACTACCCATTGCTCACCGTCCGCAAGCCCGCGCCTACGGTGGCCGGAAATCGGTTCGCGATTCCCGCCCCGGGTGTCTCCTTCTATTGCGGCGGTTAGGGGCGTGAGGGCGCGAAATTTGCCTCTCCCTCACGCGTTCCGCCTCCTCCTTTGCGAGCATTACCGCTTCGCAGAAGGAGGTGATGGCCTGCCATTTCCTCTCGCTCCGTACCATGGCCTGAACCAGGGCCGGACGCGAGAGATCACCGCCGCCGATCGCCTCTACGAGGACACGGCGTTGCTCTGCCCAAGCCGGGCGGACCTCCACCGTATGCTCCACCGTGTCCTCAGGCTGAGGGAACTGGCCTGAGAGATATTTCTCGATCGCATGTGAAGAGAATTCAGAAGCCCATGGGCGGCATAAAAATTCTGACTCCAGGTTAGTCACTGATCACACGAAGAATATTTTTATAAACTTTAATTTCAAACCCATTAATTGCTCTCTTCTTACCTATCCTGAGACCTGAGTCTTGTACGCGTAGCATGAGAACCATAGAAACGGGTTTTCCACGCGTTTTGTCGACGGAAGAATAGACAAAGTGACAGATTGTGATTGTTTATCAGTCATTTTGTCTATTCTTCCGTCGACAAAACCCGTTTCTATTGTGGTCATGCTAAGCGTGCAAAGGAATCTAAGATACACCTGTCTAGATTTGCAGGTAAATCCATCTAAACTACAGTAATTAAGGCGGTGGTGTGTCGGTGATTTAGATCCGATAGGATGCCTTGAACCAATTATTAATCGACCGATAGATTGAAGGAGGAATTGAGACGTCTGTAGTTACGGAGCTCCCGAACTATAGGCTATATTGATTCTCTATTATGTTTCCTAACTTTTTTATCCATAATCTAAAGTGCCATAATGATTTTAGTCCTAATCATCATTTGTCCGAATGATAACTTGCCCGAAATTAATGTCACATAATGTAACATGCCATAAAATTGAAATTCCTAAATACAAAATGTCCTAAATTTGTTTGTCATAAATATTACAATCCATAATATACAAAAGACTTAAAACCGTTTTCAATAAAAATTATAAGTCCTAAATTTATGTTCCTTTTTTCTTGTCTGTTTATATGTGTGTGCATAAATGGTTAAATAAATAAAAAATAATTTAATGTTTATTTATTAGGATAAAAGATTAATAAACATTAAATAATAAAAAATAAATATAAAGATGAAAAAGCAATATGGCTTTTGTCTCGGCTCCAACGCTGTATGTATTATCACTAAATAAAACAGTTGATTGTGAACATATGGTTTTTATTTCTCCTTAAGAAGAATGCAAAATAAAAAACACCACGCATGCAGCAAGCATACAGCATGCAAGCGAGCATGCAAGCGAGCATGCAAGTGAGCATGCAGCGTGCAAGTGACCATGCAACATGCAGCAAACATGGTTTCTGTCACGGCTCCGGCGCTGCGGGGCTCCGGCAGCCCCACGCGAGCTTATCGTCGCAGATGGTTTACCGCTCATCACCGCAGCTTCGTCTTGCTCAGCCTCGGCGGCGAGCGTTACAACCACCTGCTCCTCAACTCGCGAACCGCCTCGCCCCTCCGCGCCTGCACGATTTTAAATTACACTCTAGGGGTAGGGCAGACAAGACTACGTGGAGTCGGATTCACAGCGATTCATTTCTGTCACTAAAACCTAATTTTAGCAAAAGTTTTAGAACTAACAATTTTATTTGAACATTCGGAATAATACACATTATAATAATACAATACTTAGGACATATGACTTCATTTCATGCAAAATTAGTAGATTCAATTATTATAGTACTCGATATTAGGACAGAATAGTTTAAGAAGTAAAGAAAAGAAGAATTATGTAAAACAAAATTTCGACTTTTTGAACATTATGGTTACTGAAGTTTATAGCAAACGTGTTATGGATAATGATTTTCGGACAAAAAAATTTAGGAGAAGAAAGGGTGTACCGCTATATTACTAGGTATAGTAACGTGTTTGCTTGCACTAATAGGATACCGGGTAGTATCGGCCAGTAATTGTCCAACTGCAAGCCAAATTAATTTGTAAATGGAACGAATGTTGAGGTGCAGTTATGAATGAACGCGTATTTTGAGTTTACCTTCTATGTTTGAAGCATTGCATGAGCGCTAGGTCGAGTCTTACTTTTACCATAGAATAGTACAGAAGGCGTACTCCGCATTTCGTAAACTACAAGTACGCGGCGGGCTCGTCTTGTCTGGTCAATTATCTGAAAGTAACGCAGTCAAAAGATTGAGATACGCGATAGAAAGAGAGGCAACTTCCAGGTGAATATAACTGTAGGTAATTAGCGCTGTGCGACCTTTTTATTTTTTGTTGGGAAATTATCAAATAACTTCTCCCGCTCTGGGCGGAGCGGGAGGGCGTGTCAGACTCTTACTGACTAAAACCCACCCGTGTTCCTTCGGTTGCCCTGTTGCCGGGGGCCACGATGTCCCTATCGGTTTTCTTCGAACCCCCGGCAGGCATTGGCCCTAGCGGACCCCGTCAATTCTGCTGACATCTCTTTGAGGCGCGCGTGGAACACAACGCGCCGTCGACCCAGGCTTAGTCCTTATCGGACGGCGAGCTACCCATTGCTCACCGTCCGCAAGCCCGCGCCTACGGTGGCCGGAAATCGGCTCGCGATTCCCGCCCCGGGCGTCTCCTCCTGCGGCGGTTAGGGGCGTGAGGGCGCGATTTTTGCCTCTCCCTCACGCATTCCACCTCCTCCTTCGCGAGTATTACCGCTTCGCAGAAGGAGGTGACGGCCTGCCATTTCCTCTTGCTCCGTACCATGGCCTGAACCAGGGCCGGACGCGAGAGATCACCGCCGCCGATCGCCTCTACGAGGACACGGCGTTGCTCTGCCCAAGCCGGGCAGACCTCCACCGTATGCTCCACCGTGTCCTCAGACCGATCCACACAATGGTGACACCCGGGTGTTTCCTCCCGCCTTATCCTGAACAGGAACCTCCCAAAGCAGCCGTATCCGGTGAGGACCTGCGTCAGGCGGAAGGTGAGGACGCCGTGGCATCTCTCAAGCCACTCCTCAAAGAAGGGTCTTATCGCCGCAATTTTGGCCTGCCCAGCGCGGGGTGTCCTGTAAAAAAGTAACAATCAATACCTAATCAAAATTTAATGAATGGGCCACTTAGAAAAAACAGATATTTTATATAATTTGTACAACGAGAAGTCTTTGACTTTTCATCAAGCCCTTCATAAATGTCAGAAATTGTTCTAAATTCAAACGAGTCTGCGCCCAAGCTAAATATAAATTAACAAGTAACAAAATTAGTATTTCTAACAATAAAATAGAAGCTGTGTGGCAGGTAATTAACAAAGAAACTGGAAACTTTGGCGCTAAAATGATGTAGGCATTGTTGTTAAACCTTTTTGCAATGAGAGTTTTCGTGAAAATTCACGCCACCAGTTGGCGACACTTTAGCAGGAGGTCTTCCATTTCGACAATGAGTATAAAATAAATGATGACGTTCATCATTCTTTTCATTCATTTGTTCATCATTCACTCACGAGGAAGAGCTCGTGGCTAAATACTAACAGCCGCTCGGGACGATCTGTTAGGTTAAGCTACGCTTGCCGGGGTTGGTCCGTGGTTGGGTGACCATTTCTACATATCGAGACTCCTCCGTGCCTCGGAAAGCACGTTAAGCTCAACAGCTTAACGTGCTTTCCGAGGCCAACGGGACCAACGTCCCGGCTGTCATTCGTGGATCTTTGACAGTCGTTACGGGTCGTCAGAAGCCCGAAAGTCTGACAACCAGTCTTACCAAAGGGTATCGTATTACCCAGTTACTGGGTTGTGGAGGTCAGATAGGCAGTCGCTCCATGTAAAATACTGGTATTCAGCTGCATCCGGTTAGACTGGAAGCCGACCCCAATATAGTTGGGAAAAGGCTAGGTAGATTGATTGTTCATCATTCACTCACGACTAAAGAATTTTTTTTAGTTCCGATTTTGGTCACGCGCCAGAAGAACCTTGTCGCGCTTTATGTAGGTACTATTGACGTCTTGATATGAACAGTAAACATGCTTAAACATTTTTCTCTCGAACAACAAAATAACACCTTTCCCTTTCGATATCGATAGAATCAGTAGAAAAGTTAATTTCGATATCAAAGTTATATAATTAAGCGGATCTGTTCAACCTTCCAACCTACGCCATTATAGGCACAAAATTTCAATCCGAACATAAATAATAACACAACAACCAATCATTTGAAATTGCACCTTGTAACTTCGTGCGAAGTTACATTTTTCGTTGAAACTGTTGTAAATTCTCTTCCAAAGTTATTGTACCCGTTTGTTTACAAAACAAACAAAAGCGGGAACTTATCGGGAATAAATGAGAGCAATCGGTTAAACTGTAATCGTAAACAAGGTGGGTTCGTAACTCGAGTGTGGGGTACACGGGTACCCGGGTACCCGGGAACTTGCTTTGTAAATTAAAAATTGTAGTAAATTGGTTTTGTGAGTTGTGTGTCACCTACATTTCTTTGTTTTGTGGAGCGAGCGATTGTGCTAAGGTTTCGAGCGCTTTGTATGTGAATGTACGCTTATTGTGTTTACGTATATTTTGCAGTGTTTAATGTTTCCTTTGGGACAAGTAATCTGTGGGACAGGTCGAATTATTTAGTTAATGGTCAGTAATAAATAGATTTTTTATTCTGATGATTGACAGCGTTTATCTTCGAAATTCTCTTCGGATGAAACGATTGTGCAAATGCACTCAAATCGTAATCAATTAGGTCAACAATTTTGTTTTGATATTGCTGAATGAGCGTAATATAGGACACAAAATGTTATTTATTCCTGATGTCATTTCAAATATTACGAATAGGTACACATTTTTAAAGACATTCCATTTTCAATATAAACCACACTTCGCACCCGTGACGCCACACGTCTAATCATAACCTTCCATTTTCAAAAGCACAAAAGGCATCCCCGACCCCGCTAGGTGTCAAGTAGATCCGGAAACTTCGGAGATTATCGTCGGCCAACATTTTGAAACTTTTAATAATGTAAGTGAAAAAAATATTAAAACTTGGGCAATAACTCAAGTGCTGCGGTACAGGTGTTTGTAACGACCCCCAAATGATTCAGTCGTGAACTTGTAAAGTGTTCCAATTTTTCTACTTAAAGTTTTTAAGGCTTTATTAGGTGAAAAGGTCTTCAATTGGTTTTGTTGTGCTTTGTTTTAATGTTCGTAAGTACCTACCTTGATACGTACATAAATATTTAGCTCCTTTTTTGCTTGTTTCAAAAGTTTTTTTTTTTTTTATTGTTGACTGACTGTTTTTTTAAATTGTTTTTTTATTGTTGTTGACCCCTGTGTGATATACTATAAAAAAAGCTAACTTCTACGTTTAAATGAAACCCTATGATAAAAACAGAAGAATAAATAATAGTAGTTTATGAAACTGTTGCATAATGTGGGGTATTAAAACATGAGTGTGTGTTTAAAAACCAAGCCGTAGGCGAGGTTTTTAATAGTATCACACGAATGTTTTAATACCTAGTTATGTGCAGTTTCATACACTACTTTATCCACTCTTTAACATTGGGATTGAAACTTTTACTAAATAAAAAATCAAAGTTAAAATCAAGAATAAATTTAAAAATCCCACGAAATTCAGTAAGTACTACAAAACAAATGAATGTCGCCTGCACCAGCACATCACCGCACATGCGCTACAGCGGGTGCTGCTGTCCCCCGCCAAAAGTTGATGGAAACTCTTTGGTGATATTAACTTCTTGGATTAGCGCTGTATCGTAATAGAAAAAAAATTGTTTTATAGTATTATTTTGTTAGAGAAAAAGTGTTATAATATGATTCTATTTTTAAATTTCGGTATTCTGTTTATAAAGTATGTCAATATAAACTCGTTTTGAAGTTCATAATTCGAATATTGCGCTATGAGAGTAGATAAAATATTTTACTGGTAAAATATTGTTCTCAGGTTGCCAACTATTTTTATTTTTTCACAAAAGAGTCCTCTTTATCATTTTCAAGGCTTTACACCATAATATCCACTACCCGCATTGGGCCCGCGTGGTGGATTATGGCCCACTCCCTCTCACAGAGAGGAAGCCTGTCTCCCAGCATTGGGAACATTACAGGCTTATTATGTAACACCATAATGCACATGGTTCATACTTCCACAACTTAAAAATCGAAATCACTGACAAATATTACCATTTCAACCCCAAAAAACCCTCGATTTGGCAACAGTCAGGGGCGAATTGTAAAAACAACCGATTCCGTGTTACTTCGCTGGCTTCCTTCCATTTCCATTAGTGGATGTTTAGCCAAAGTGTTTCCCAAACTTGTTCCCATTAGGAACAGTCCTTTTTGTCTTTGCCCCCAAACTTTTTTTTTCATTTGCTGGATCCTCCACTTTGGTCGTTAAGTGGAATTTTTCTTAAGCAACTTGAAGAGTGACTAGTGAAAAAGTTTTGGTGTTATATGACTGTGATTGTATCCGTGTAAAGTTTGAGATCAATGGACTGATATTTTAGGATTCTATATAACCTCAGATTCTCATTTTTTTTTTTTAAAGAATAACAATCTGGATTGTAGATGGAATCCGAAAATGTTTATGTTTGAAATTTTACTCCGCCTAAAGTTAGAAGAGTTTCAAAGAAACTGCCTAGTTATTCTTGGTCACGCTTACTCGTAGATAAAATACCTATTGTCTTAATCTGAAACTATTTTTACACTAAAATGTTGTGAGTAAATTTATTGGTAAATGACTAAAACATTTTTTTAATTAAATAGATAATGAATATGGGACGGCAGGGTTAATCAAAATCGGTATTCACAATTTGAAATTATTATTTCAAAAAATAAAACTAAGTAAAAACACACCACAATTTTGGCTTCATCGTTTTAAAACAAAAACAATTCTCCGATTATGCTTAAAGGTTCATGCACACACATCAGTCACGTCAACGTCAAGTCGCCAATCAGTCGCGTCAAAAAATATAGTCACGTCACTATCGGCGCGTCTCAGTCAACGTCGCGTCACCCGCAAGTCAAAACTTGTATTGCTACGAACGAAACATGGATATAGAAGATAGATAGATGGAATACTCTGTATTAAAGGAAGGAGATTTTTTATTGAACGTGTTGCTGACTATCTGTTCACATACGCGTCCTTGACATTGACGTGACTGATCGGCGACTTGACGTTGACGTGACTGACGTATGTGCATGAACCTTAAACCAAAAAAAAACCTAAAGCTTCCAACTCACTCGTGTTTGGATAAACAATAAAGACAATTCTCCGATTATTCTAAAACCAATATATCTTCCTGCTCTCCTGTTTGGATACACTTACTTAAAATTTACTTCTTCAATCAGAAACTACTATTATTCCCAACATGAATACCTACAAAAATTTCAAAAACATTTTCTTTTTTCACAACACAACAATTTATGTCAAAATTATCTCGTCGACCTTCACTAGGTGCTCTTTGTACCTAAAACGTAATAGTTTCCCTCCTAACGATAGGCCGGCTCAAAGACCGAGACTGTTTACCCTTACCTACCCTCCATTTTAACGTTATAATACCCTTTATAATTCAGCCGTTAGACGCAAGTCTTTTATTCATCAGGCGACTAGCTTACCCTGTGGGCTGTATGTCTTAATATTGTCTCCAGATACGGGATAAAGGTTTCATGGTATATTTTATAACATGTCTAGGAGCTAGGAAAAATATTCAGTTCTTTTAAAATAAAAACTAATAATCCGTGTACGCATGAACGAATAAGAACATGGTGAACACGAACATCGAACACTTTGTTCGCATGTGCGTACCGCTAATGACCATCAAACACTGTGTTCATCAAAAACGATCGTGGCGAATCCGATTTTGATATTTTGTGTGGACGCTGTTCGGAGAAATTTGATGCAATTTTGCGAATATTGGCGAAGCCATGGCTACTAAAGAGAGCTCCGCGCTTGAACTTGAACACAAGTCGAACTGGGTTCGTTTGGTGTTCGTTTTCGCTATAAAAATTTATGTCCACACAGACGAACCAAATGTTCCGTGTTCGATGTTCGTGTTCACCATGTTTTGTTCGTTCGTCCGTACACGCCTTTAGAAACGTTTTAGAACAGATTTATTTTAATGTGAATTATAAATTATAACACATAAATGAGTCAACCATTCGATAAGTTCTTGTCGTCACAACACTCGCAAAAAAAGTCAGTTTACCATCGATAGATGGCCATTTATAAAAATGATTACCATAGAGGACACAATATTAGTCAAATAATTCAATTTCAACTACAATTCAATTTTGAACGTTAACAGTTCTCATCTTAATTTTAAAGATATTAGGCTTAGTTTCATGTATACTGTGGCCAGTGGGGACAATTGCACACACACTCATTTTACATACTTCATTGGCAAAGTCTAATTTTGACAATTTACCAATATTCATTGCGTTATTTACGTTGTTCAGCTGACAAATTTTTCAAACCTATGAAGCAATATATTATGAATTTCCTTCAAAATCCTTTGGATTGTGATTGAACGGCTGCTGTTCTATAAACAAGAATATTTTTGTGATCTCTAACTTAACCTGCCGTATGCAGAAACAATTATAAAGCCATTGTGTCTCGCGTGGATCTACGTTCGGTGTTACGAACAGTTAATCAAGGCTTAGGTACTAGCACGCCTTTCTACGTGAATATTTATATCCTACTACTAGCTATAAAAAACATAGATCTATAGACGAAAACTAATATTTGTACAAACGTTCGAAATTGGCCTACACTTCTTTATCTTTCCAATTTATTCGTTCTCCATTTTTTATAGAATCCCATTCCGTTTTGTTCCTTTAATTTTTTTTTCATTGTTCCTTTCCACAGTAATTAATTCAAAAATAGAATTTTCATTACTTTTTGAAAAGAGAACGTTTGAGTTATTACTTTTCTCATTGAGTTTGCTGAATTCTGACTTTGAAATAGTTTATTTTTTGTAATAAATTCAAGCAAACAAGCTTTACTAACGATTTTCAAATATTGTTTGATTCGCATTCATTATTTTAGAATGTTTTGATAATGTGTTCTTGGAAGTCTGAAGGTGAAAAATTTGATATTGAATTTGGTTTCTGATCATAAGATAATAATAGGTATTCTGTATTCTCTTTGCTGTCAAGACACGGCTGCTCAGGTATAACGAATTCCCTGTTAAGAGCGTTTATTCTGAAAGTTGGCAACGTCGCAAATAGAAATCAAATATTTCGCTGTTTTGATTGATGTGGCAATATTACTGTATGGAAATAAAAAATGTGGCTAACTAGCGAACCAGAAAATTAATAATGAATTGCAATTATAACACAGAATTTGATGCTGTAATCGTTTTAGATGTAAACAAAGGCATTTGGAAAGTATCTAAATACTTTTTTACATCTAAAACTAAATATTCGGTGTCACGATATTAATTATTGTATTTCATAATCAATAATTTAGTTCGCTAGTTAGCCACATTACATATTTCCATACAGTAATATTGCCAAATTAATCAAAACTGGTAAATAGCTGTCAAATTTTTAAGATAAACGCTCTTATGGGTCCGTGAAACAATCCATTGCAATTGCCAATGTTTACGTGATTGATACACATTGATACACAAATTAATTGTCTACCAAATGTAATTGATTGATCATTTCGGCGACCCTTTACAGATTATTTTTATTCATGTTGATATCATCTGTCTAGTTCTCAGCATACCATCGTTTCAAGTTTTAATATACTCAAATTCTTATCCCCACAACGAATTTAACAAATCAAACTTCACCGTTCTCAAACCAACCAAGTCAATGTTCGCAGGTATAAGAGTAATGAGCGGAGGTTCCTGCGTTTACGTCGCCACATAACCTGAGACAATAACGTCTTATGATTAATGTTCATGGCAGCCTCAGTAATACTGCCTCCGCATTGGGTGATAGAGGACACACTTAGGCTATGCTGTGTCATGGATGAAGAATAGTTAAGGATCTCGGTTGCATTGTTAGAAAATGAAATGAAATTATTTATTCTGTAAATCAGAATCACTATTAGGGGGCGTCCATGGGGAGTCGAGCAATAACTCACGACATCTCACCAGGGGGAGAAGGGGGTCGAAAAATCACCAAAAAAACCTCACATAATTAATGGATTACCTCTTACACGTGATAATAAAAAAAAATAAGCTAGATGGAGTCGATATTTCCTATCTGACTAACCCTGAAAAGATATTTCGAAACAAACTCAGGCATCGCCAAACTTCACCATAGACTTTATGTAAAAATTTTCTTAAAACAATAATTTAATGTTTGTTTTTTTTTTGTCTAAAATAAGTTTCGTTTTGGATTTACGAACGTAATTTCAAATTAAAAATTAAATCTTAATCAAAAACAAAAGACTTACAAATGCAAGTTAAAAAAAGATATTTAAAAAAATGTGTGCGGTCCGGATCCCCCGTCAGGAACGAAGTTAAAGAATAAAATCTATCAAAACTCGTGACGTAACGAAATTTCTGTCACATAGCGCAGTGCATACTAAGCATTGCTCGAACGTACCAAAAATTGTCAGACACGTTGCAATTTGAACGTTATTAAACGGCCGTCAATCTTAGTTTAAAGCAAGACTAGAGCTATATATTTTGTGCGATTAATTAATTCTCTTTTAAATAAAATACTTACAACTAAACTAACTTGAAAACCACTAGTTACGATCAATTACGCTAGCAGAATCGTCAAACAAGTAAAATTACCAATAATGGTAAATCTATTGAGCTATAAATAAAAATAAATAAACGTTTATTTCTAATAAACGATCTTATTAGGCACCAATTTACAAAATAAAAAACTTCACATTAACATATTACAAACTAACCATACAACATGTTCAGGTGCTGACAAAATCGAACCTCATTATTTGAAAAAAATACCTACTATTACTTCCAAAACTATTAAACTATTCTTTCCAAATAATATTGTTCCCTTTGTAAATGTTTTCCTGTTTACATAATTTACTGTTGATCTTCTCTTACATAAATCACGCAGCGCATACTAAACATGGAGCCAGCACCAAAGATTGTCAAACACGTGTCGCCGTTAAACGACAGTTAATCTTAGTTTAACGCAAGCGTGCCCTCAATTCTGGAGTAATTACAAGTCATGCACTTGCATAAATGTGGCGTATTTGCTTGATCTCGTGATATACTGGCTGCTTTTGGTTTTTCTTTGCTTTAATGTAGATTAGTGTTTTAATTTCAATTGCCAGCATCATGGTACGTAAATTCTAGAGCGTTCTACAAACACCTAAAGATAAAACTTTTGAAAACGGACTTTTGAAAGAAAAGAAAAGAAGGAAAAATGTTTTATTTTGGGACACGCACAGGAAATACAAACAGTAAAAAAGAAGCATTTAAAACTAAAAAAATAAGTAAATTGTATTGAGCTAAATAATTATAGTCTAATTGGAACTCCTTTGCTAGTTCAATGATTAAAACTTAACACAGTTTAGTGTGACATTTTCTAAGTAGAAAAATATTTTCGAAATCATTAAAAAATGTTTTTCTTAATTAAACGAAGACCTGTTATTCAATAAAATACACGAATTTACTTTAAATTTTACAAAATCTTCACCACGTAGTTTACTTAGTTCATCATAATTAATCATAAAATTAAATTATCAAGAAATCCTCCAGTGAAAGCTGTCTAATTCTCTTTCCGCTGATTTACTTGCCAATATCGTATATCGTTTTCAAGACGCCGAAATAACTGAATAATTAGTGGAAAACACCCGCGGCGTTAAAAGCAAATAAGTTTTGTAATAAATTATAATAAAAGTGTAACCTGAAACTCCATTATTCAGCCGAAGGGAGTCGGTATCTCTCTGATAAAGGCGAGTTCAGATAAGGGAGTTTTAAAATAATCTTTTGATTTAAAATGCAGAATGAAAATTAAAATTACAGGCACATAATGACATAACACATATCTTTGTTTAAGGGCGAATTTCAACATCGAATTCATTGTTGTGTAATATTGACACTGATAGCCCTTAAACATAGTTTAGAAATGCTGATCGCGTTCAGTTTCATCGGTGAAATTTGCCTTAAAGCTTTGGTTCCTAAGAAAGGTGTGAACGGTCATACAATAACGGCTGTTTAGATACAGAGCGTTTTTTAACACAGTAGGCTTCCTTTACATGACGCTGGAGCCGCACCGGCGCACAGTGATGGAAAATGGAAACAATTCAACCCTCGCGGCTGCATCAATCGTACTTTCATGAATTTTTTTTTAAATTGATTTTACAATTTATTATTATTTCTTTGAGAAGTGCGAAAATTTTTAAATTTACTTAATATTTTAGTTTTTTTTTTAATACTAATTTATTGAACAATGAAACAAAATCCAAAAATGATAAATATAAACCGATTTTTTCAAGTGCAATTAAATTCAATGGTGTTAGGGGGTAGTTTAGGGGTGGAATATAATAAGGGGTGAAAATAGTAGTTTCACCTCACGTTTTGAATGAGCCTCAATTATTAGGTTTTTTCTGGTTTATAAGTATGCCTTACTAAATTTCAAATTTTTCGCACTTCTCAAAGAAATAATAATATTTAAAAAAAAACATGAAAGTACGATTGATACAGCCGCGAGGGTCGAATTGTTTCCATTTCCCATCACTGTGCGGCGTTGCGTAGATTTACACTTATTCTAAGATATTCTGAATTTTTTTATCTCACGGTCCAGCGCCGATGTAGCGGCGCGGCGGTGCGACGCATGAGTGATATTAATTCGTATACACAAACATGCGGTCCAACGCCTGTGCAGCTCCGACAAGATGTAAAGGAAGCCTCACTGTCATATACTGGAGAAAATGACAGATTTTTATGACACCCCTTATATAAGACGCAATAGTTTTCCTAAAAAGCCAAAGCTTAGGGCTAGCAATACATCAACAAGGTCATATGGCGTGGCAGGTCAACGGGGCGTTTACAAACAACTTTAAAAAAAACCTTTTATTTTCCATCGAGTACCTAAATATTAGATACTGAAACATTTTTACCAATAGGTTCAGCAATATTATAAGATTTGACTTCAGAGTTTAAAGAAACTGTAGCTTTCCTCAAAGCTCAAAGAAACTGCAGCTCTCCTAATCTTTATAGCATAACGACTTTTCCAACTATTATTACCTTAAAAAACGGCCACTTCTTTGAAAATTTAACCTCTAACATAACCATTTACGAGCCTTAAAGCTCTTAAAATAACATGACTTTTTAAGAAGGCTTACGATGTAAACTCAACATTAAGATTTCACCGAGACTTATTAGCTAAAAGCGTTAGGTAATTAAAATTATTTATTATACTTTCAGCGTTGCGTCGTCGCCTTCGCTTTAACGAATTGATCATCTGGTCCTTTCTTATCCTTAAAATAATAATAGCTGGCTTGTATCTTCCGGCCTATTGCTTTTTTTTTAAGAAAACGAAAACGTGACTTTTAGAAAGAAAGAAAGAAAAATAAATTTATTTGTCACAGAAACAAATACTATAAATAAAAATATGTAATAAAAACTATCCTTGCTCTAAAATAACTTAGTTAATTCCGAATATAATGATTTAACCTCAAAATAAATATTAACCCCAAATGAATTTTAAAGTCACTACCCCAATCTAAAACTGTTTAATAAAACTACATATCGACGGTTGAAAGGCTAATTGATCTAAGCGACATTTTTTAAAACTTGCAGGAGGATGGATAATAGTATTTTTTTTTTTTATCATAAAAAAGCAACTATTTGAAAGACTTTTATTTATTTAAATCAAGCAATCATATTAAGATCTTGTTATGATTTAAAAAAAAAACTAATCTGTCCTCCTGCAAGTTTTACAAAATGTCGCTTAGATCAATTAGCCTTTCAACCGTCGATATTTACAATCATTCAGAAAGCTACGGAAAAAGAAGATTGTGTGGTTTTATGAAACCAATAAAAGTGAAACTTCTATAGGCGCCGCCATATTGCCCTTGGCTGCTCTGACGAGCACCTTTCACTTTATTCCTACTTCGCGGCCGACCGTCACGCGACATGCAACACACAGACGAAAAAGATTGAGACGATGTAATAAAAGTTTCACTTTAATAATATGAAACACTAAGATATTTCGTCATTCATTTATATTTCTTTGCCAACATCAAATTCAATATTCTATACAATACCATCACATCTCCTATTCCCCACATAATATCACTATTTAATCACTAATAGGTTACCTTAATTTACAGTTGATTTCCAACCAGTACTGTGCCAATCTATCTTTTTAGCATACAAAAAGATAATTAACTCGAGAAGAACAATAAAACAGAATAGATTTAAATATAATCACGAGCACAAAACAGAAATAGTCGCCAGCTGCACGTCATAACTGTGACAAGAAGGCTTCCACTCAGCATGATGCTGTGCTATAGGAACCCACAGTACAGCACTGATTTTCAGTGGTCACCCGAAAAACACTTACGAAAACCAAGTCAGGTTTAATGAATTATTTACAAATAGGTAACAAAATAAAATAAATACACTATTACACACCACACACACACACTACACTACACACTACTACACTACACACTACTATAATTATTTTGCAGTTCTATACTGGATAATGGACATTAGGATGCTCTCTAGAATGAAGCATAGCCCTCAGTGCTTGACAAGTGGGTTGATCGTATCACATCTCTATGCAAATGAATTGTTGATTGCTGGATTTCGGCTTCAGCAGACATGAACCCGCGACCTTTAGTTGAAAATTATCTAGATTATTTTGGAAGAAACGGTTTTGAAACAATTCATTACTCACTTCCATAACACAAGAATAAAAAATACAGCTTTACTTTAACACAATAACCTACATACTTACTTACCTTAAAACTTTGTGTTTCTGTGACAAATAAACCTATTTTTCTTGCTTTCTTTCTTTCTAAAATCCCGTCTGAACACGTCCCCATTTCAACATCCACGTTAAATTGAATTAAGACATAACGATAAAAGTGTAATTACCATAAAAACTGCGTGTAGATAAATGGGGGATGAAGGGGGAGGAACGGGGAGGTTGGGGGAGGATCGCATAATTATGTACGAGCCTTTCATCTTACCCCATAATTATGTTTGAGGGTCGCGAGTAGTGGAATGTATTACGGATTATGTTCTTGCTGATCCTTTTAAACCAATTTATGAAAACCGGTGTTTTGGTACGGTAGGCAAACTTCTTTATACTTTACTTTTCAAATTAATCTATGTACACATACATAAACTCACGCCTTCTTCCTATGGGGGTAGGCAGAAACTATAGAACGCCACCTGCTACGATCCTTATTTATCTATAATATACATGTAATGAAATAATAGGAGAAGCTCGTGACTAAGTACTAATAGCCGCACGGGTCGATCCATCAGGTTAAGCTACGCTTGCCGGGGTGGGTCCGTGGATGGGTGACCATTTCTACATACCGAGACTCCTCCGTGCCTCGGAAAGCACGTTAAGCCGTTGGTCCCAGCTGTCATTCGTGGATCTTTGACAGTCGTTACGGGTCATCAGAAGCCCGAAAGTCTGACAACCAGTCTTACCAAGGGGTATCGTGTTACCTTGTAACTGGGTTGTGGAGATCAGATAGGCAGTCGCTCCATGTAAAATAGTGGTATTCAGCTGCATTTGGTTAGACTGGAAGCCGACCCTAACATAGTTGGGAAAAGGCTAGGTAGATTGATTGTAATCAAATAGTAACGAAGTCAAAACTGTACCAACATTGAAGCTTTTGAAAAAAAAATTGTAATTGCTACGAGGTGTGGAAATGAGTTTGATGCCGAAAATATAGTTTATCTACTCTCATAGCGTAATATTCGAATTATGAACTTCAAAACGAGTTTATATTGACATACTTTATAAACAGAATACCGAAATTTAAAAATAGAATCATATTATAACACTTTTTCTCTAACAAAATAATACTATAAAACAATTTTTTTTCTATTACGATACAGCGCTAATCCAAGAAGTTAATATCACCGAAGAGTTTCCATCAACTTTTGGCGGGGGACAGCAGCACCCGCTGTAGCGCATGTGCGGTGATGTGCTGGTGCAGGCGACATTCATTTGTTTTGTAGTACTTACTGAATTTCGTGGGATTTTTAAATTTATTCTTGGTCTTTAACTTTGATTTTTTATTTAGTATTTGTTTCAATCACAATGTTTGAGAGTAGATAAAGTAGTGTATGAAACTGCACATAACTAGGTATTAAAACATTCGTGTGATACTATTAAAAACCTCGCCTACGGCTTGGTTTTTAAACACACACTCGTGTTTTAATACCCCTCATTATGCAACAGTTTCATAAACTACAATTTTAGAATTTTTGTCTGGATGTATATTCCGACTTGGCGCAAAAACGGCTGAACGAATTTGGTACACAGCTAGTGTAAAACCTGCATTAACACATGGTACTTTTAAACCCAATAGTACGTTCCCGTGGGATATTTTCTGACATCCACGCAGCTGAAGACGCGGGCAAAAGCTGTACAGCCTAAATTAAAAGCGTTGCAAAAGGGTATGGGTAGGTTATTATTGAAATACATATACTGCTGCCTTTTGGATGACCGTAGCAGGTGGCATTCTATAATTTCAGCCTATCCCATCCCCTATAGGAAAAAGCGTGAGTATTGTTGAAATTACAGGGACATAAAACTTTTGAGTGTGTTATCAATTTAAGACCAGGCACTCCAAAGACAATTTCCACGGAAACTCCACCCCAATGCACCCCACCACTCCACTATGTGCTAAACGCTAACACATCAGTAATAAAGTTGAATATCGTGTGCTCTCTTTGGTCGTGTTCAAGCACGGAACTAAATGTCGTAAGTCTCAATTCTTATTTCGTTTATAACTAAAGTAATAATTGATCTAGAGAAAAAATATCTTGTATTTGGATAATGAACTATATTTCCTTACTGTCAATAATTATTTTAGACATAAAAGCCGAGAAATCTTGTTTTTGTTTTAAATAATCTTTAAAAAAGACACGATTTCCGAATAAAAAATGGATCGGGCGAAAATGTTCCAATTACGTAACCGAGTTATATTCGGAAAGAAACAGATCCAATGAAGCATATACTAAAGTTCCATTTTGATTGTATGCGTGACTTTTCTAGAATATTAATGCAAATTAACATACAATTTAGGGAGCCTCCTCTTAATATCAGGGCATTGACTGATCGGAAAGGCGTGAATAGTACGTCGTAGTTATTAACTTACCTACGGGTCATTGCAGTCTTTTCTTTTTTTGGGTGGGACATCATCAAATAACTTCTCCCGCTCTGGGCGGAGCGGCAGGACGTGTCAAACTCTTACTGACTAAAACCCACCCGTGTTCCTTCGGTTGCCCTGTTGCCGGGGGCCACGATTTCCCTATCGGTTTTCTTCGAACCCGCGGCAGGCATTGGCCCTAGCGGACCCCGTCAATTCTGCTGACATCTCTTTGAGGCACGCGTGGAACACAACGCGCCGTCGACCCAGGCTTGGTCCTTATCGGACGGCGAGCTACCCAAGTCATTGCAGTCCTTGTAACTTGGTCATCGCAGTTCACGACCAATGATAGTTTTAATGAAAATTCACGCCACTATTTGGCGCCACTTTAACAAAAGGTTTTCCATTTCGACAATGAATATATCGGGTTATTGGTTGTATGTCGGCAATCCGTTAAGGGAATGTAGGAGAGGTCATTTACAACCAAATAACCCCTTTTGAATCCTATGCAAATGTAAAAAAAAATGGAGTCGTTTGACTTTTTATACTTTTATTTCATTCATTTTAAAATATGAAATATCAAATTACTCGAAAATTGTTGACATTGGCATAGGGGTCATTACGGGTGATTTGGTTACAAATGACCTCTCCTACATCCCCATAACAGATTGCCGACTATAACCAATAAGCCTGTATATTGACGTTCATCATTTAGTCACGACTAAAGAAAATATAGACGCTTGGACACTTCTGACAGGTGTCCGAACCTGACACCGAATAAAGGTCATTTCAGAAAACGCTCTTTTACAACGCCCCGTCCAATTTCGTCACTTTATCACCCAAAAATAAAATCTTTAAAATTCAACGAACTTATGATCTTTAAGCCTAATAACAAAGTTCAAAATAAAATCAACTCAAAATCACATTAAGCAACTTTAATAGAATCTTCGTCAAGTCACGCAAAATTAATGTTCTAAAACTGTTCAAAATTATCTTTTGTTAATACTTAAATCTGGTTTGGAACATTTTAATTTGAAATGACTGCCAAAAGCCATTTGAAGCTGGAATAATTAAAGGGAATCTCATCAAGGCATTGCTTTCAAAAATATATATTCTACTTACCTATATAAGTTATATTAAAATCTGTTGAGCTCGTAAATTAAAATGGATGCTTTATTTTAATCCTAGATTATATGAATTAGGTTACATACAAAAGGAATAAACCGTCTGACATTTAAACACACGCTTATACAGCATGTGTCAGAAAGTTGTAGTCATATTTAAGACGCAGATACATGCCAGTGACCTTGAGTGGTTGGCTTGCATGTTCTGTACTGAGCTCACGCAACGCTTTGTACGTCCAGCCAGTAATAAGACTCGCCCATCAAGGAGTGCTGTCCCAAATAAAACGCATTATTAATTTATCATACATAAAGTAAAAAGTAATTTAATAAAAACGTATACTAAAAGATCAATACTTAAATTATCCTTAAAATGGTGAAGGTTTCAAAAAAATACGCTTGATAAATTATGCGTGATTCTCAGTTTTTTATCCACGTTAGACATAACTTTACAAATTAACTTCACTGTGTAATATAAACATAATATAAAATATTCCTATATTCAGTTTTTAGGAAAATGCTCTAATTTAACATTTTTTTTTTCGAATCATTAAGTACTAACTAATTAATTAATTAAGTACTACTAATTTTTGATTAAGTACTAACGTAATTTTTAAGTAGGTATACTAATATAAATATGGATTACTGTATCTGATTTAAATAAATTAAAAAATTAATACTACTCGTTTAAACGTGATCTTCAGTATAAAATCATTAAAAGTCTGTTATCGTCGCCTTAAGGGTGTGGTCCAGAGCATCTAGCTAAACAACTTTCTCTATGGCACAAACAACGAAATCGCGAAAAAAATATACGCAGGGCGCAGCTAGTAGAATTCCTAGCTGAAAACCACACTTATCTATCTGCCTAGCCTTTTCCCAACTATGTTGGGGTCGGCTTCCAGTCTAACCGGATGCAGCTGAATACCAGTATTTTACATGGAGCGACTGCCTATCTGACCTCCACAACCCAGTTACTGCATAATACGATACCCCTTTGGTAAGACTGGTTGTCAGACTTTCGAGCTTCTGATGACCCGTAACGACTGTCAAAGATCCACGAATGACAACCGGGACCAAAGGTTTAACGTGCTTTCCGAGGTGCGGAGGGGTCTTGGTATGTAAAGATGGTCACACATCCACGGACCAATCGCGGCAAGCGTAGCTTGACCTGATCGATCGACCCGTGCGGCTGCTGCCACAAGCTAAAATCCTTCAAATTAAATCACAATCTGTCACCATTCGTTCAACCCAACCACAGGTAAAAATCACTTCAAAATTCATAACCCAAAAATGTTAAGCACAAAATTTTTATACGAGCGTAATTCCGGCCGTATTTTAAACGGGTCTATAAATTAAGTGAGCACAATACATGGTGGATAAATCGTTGTCACATAAGAATGCCGCTATGGGACAACGGGGATAGGGGAGGGGGAAGTAATAACTGGCGTATACTGGGACACCGCAGTTAGCTCGGCGGCGACTTGTTATTGCGTTGCATTATTTATGTGTGTGTGACAAGCTTTAGTTGAGTGGTTGGAATTCTGGTGGAATGGATAGGGTTAAGTGGTGAAGGTGTTTTTGAATAGTTATGAGACAGATGTGGCATAAACTTCACGCCTGTAATCCCCGAAGGGTTAGGCAGAGGTGCATTTCGCTAGTTATGTTTAAGTCCCATGTAATAGGGGGAGAGCCTACTAAGTCTTGAGTCTCTACTAAGAGTTTTTACTAAGCCCTACTTTTTTTTTACAATATACAGGGTGGCAGGGACATCCACGCGAAAGCTGTTACCATGGATTCAGTACATGATTCTGAACCCCTCTGCATTGAAATTCTTCATCCGTTGCAACAGCTGTTCCATACATTTTGACCGCGTAGATATTGCATTTTTCTATGAAACAGCAAATTTTTGTTTTCAAACAGGGCCTTCATAATCATGTTCTGAATCCATGGTAACAGTTTTCGCGTCGATGTCCCTGCAACCCCGTATTTTTTAAACAATATTTATTGGACAAAAACATAACTATAGTATTGAGTATATTTTCGTATCAAAACGTACCAAATAGCGAAAATGTTTCTGTACTCTATCTATGCTGTTCTTAATTAACTTTTTAATTGTGTTATAAGAAAATTACAGAGTCAGTTGTCAGATTAAACACGTCTACGAGTTTTGTAGGAAACTGGGCTACTAATTAATATTTAGTAAGATTTCTGCAGGATTAAGTTACAAAGTACAACTTTGGTTATAAATTTTACATCCTAGGTCATAGATCGTTGTGTTGCAGTTTTGTTAACGAATTTATAATGTTACTTTATTTTTATTTTTGTATTTAACTTTTCTTAGTTTAAACAATGTTTTGATTGCTTCTGGATTTATAGCAATAATTAAATATGTAATACGCATTTTCATATGGCAATACCGCCCAAGGACTCCACGAGACAGGCTCGTCCTAGTGTGGAGCTCACAAGCAATGTACTTCCTTTGCGTCTGATTTCACTAAAGAATGTAAACCTAGCCAATAATGTAGACTATAAGGAAATGTAAAGCACTATTTTTAGCAAAAATAAACATTCATTCATTCATACTTCAGCTCTTCGGTTCTTTACATACCGAGACTCCTCCGTGCCTCGGAAAGTACGTTAAGCCGTTGGTCCCAGCTGTCATTTGTGGATCTTTGACAGTTGTTACGGGTCTTCAGAAGCTCGAATGTCTGACAACCAGTCTTACCAAGGGGTATCATATTACCTAGTTACTGGGTTGTGGATGTCAGATAAGCAGTCGCTCCATGTATATACTGGTATTCAGCTGCATCTGGTTAGACTGGAAGCCGATCCCAATATAGTCGGGAAAAGGCTAGGCAGATTGATTTTTGACTTCAGTTCTTCGGTATGAGAATATTACGGATAAAGGAAATAGCACACATATCAACTCGGAAAGGGATTGTCACCATATCAACCCGAGCCTTTTAGTATTCTTCCTACTACACACTAATAGGAATAAACTCAAAGCATTTATTTCAATTAAGCCATTTACAGGCACTTTGAATCGTCAAAGAATCGGTCAGTTAGTCAGAAAGTTGAAGCTAGTTGCCCATTCCAAAACGTAGATCTCTATGGAGAAGAACGGGCAAGAAACTCCAAGGACACTCTTTTTAATATAGATATCACAAAATCCTGGGTACATTATTCTTGTTGCTTCTATATGTGAGAACAATGTACACACGACTACACATCAAGCTATACAATACCAGTTTATGCTGATCTCGCATTGTATAGGATTTCCGTACAATGCGAGGTTAGCTTATACTGGCAATTTATAGCTTGATGTGTAGCCGTGTGTACAAAAAACTTGCAGATAAGAGATGACCAGTCTCAACTAACGGCGTGAGATGAGCGGACCGAGATGACCAGTCTCAACCATTTTGTCCCTACAAAATGGTTGAGACGGTTGACGGACGAATGGTTGATTGGATGGTTGTGGTTGGTTGAATGGTTGCTTGGTTGGATGGTTGGTTGGGTTGGGTGGTTGGTTCCCTATTCGAATGATCCAACACGTGAACGTAACGTAACCGCCTCGCTTTGGGACAAGTTCGTACCGCGGCGATAAGGTGACGATCCCTTTCCGAATTGATATGTGTGCTATGGACCTTCAAGCATTTCCAAAGACTGGTAGGTATATGAGTGCAGTTTATTCAAAATTATTTGAGAATAGAGAAACCTACACAACATAAAATCTAGGTTTTTCTTCTACATAACAAATCATCACGCCTGTAATCTCTGAAGCGTTAGGCAGAGGTGTACCAATAGTACACCCACACTTCGCCAGTTATTTTAAGTCCCATGCAATAGGGGGCGAGCCTATTGCCTATTCTACGTCAATATAATTAAAAATTTACTTAATATTTTACGAAGTAAAATAAACAAAAAGACTATCCCGTCACAGGCAGGTTTTAGCAAAAGTCTTTGAGTTATAAATAAAATAAAAACTGATTGATGTTGAAAGACAAAGACTTTGAAAAATTTTCTTTCAAAATAAAAGAAGGGGAGTAACGTATAATGGCGGTTTTCCACGGTGCGTGATATTGCGGTCGGACGCGGACCAGCCCGCACGGCCGACGATCACAGACAGCCACGCACCGCACACCAAGGCTTTTCCCACGGTCCGTGATATTGTGGACTGGTGGGGACCAGTCCGCACAGCTACGATCACGGACAGCCACGCGCCGCACACAAAGGCTTTTTCCAGTCTACTAACACTAGTTTATAAGGCCGTTGTTACTAACACTATGGGCGTAGCCTGAAATAAATGATATAATAATAATAATAATAACCCCACCGCCGTATTTCTACGCCCCACCGCCTTATCTCTACGCCCCACAGTCGTATCTCTACGCCCCACAGCCGTATCTCTACGTTGACGTCGTGGTGGGGCTTGCGCGCTCCGAACTCTAGGTCTGTGCCGGTAGAGTTTACTTTACCGGAACGGGTCTAGGATGAGGAGCCAGACCAAGAGAGATACAAAAACCCACAGGGCAGCATGTGGCGAGCTGATGGGCAGTAGCGACCCCACAGACCCTATCTCCCGGGAGAAGTCTTGTTCCTCACCTCTGGCTTGCCTTCATTGGCCGGCTGGAGTGAACACTGACGAAGAACAGAGCTCCCATCTCATTCTTGCCTTAATTGGCCGGCTTGAGTGGAGATTCGCAAGAGCAAACGTGCTTGGAGGAAGGAAGTATTCCAGTAAGTGCTCGTAGGGATCTTGACCATCTTCCGGGCTCTGGGATTGTTCTGAAAGCCGTGGAATACCTCTCCACTCCTCAAGCACCTCAGGACATGTTGCCCCCTTGTCGCTACGACACTTTTTGTGCTAGCGACCGATTTCGGGGGCCCATTATTGAGTGTGCAAGTCACCCCCTGCCATTTTATCCGTGTGCATTTAAAACATTGATCAGGCAGGGGCCATAGTCTTTCCATAGTCCTAGATAACCAGTTCACTTTAGCCATCCAAACCCATAACCCAATATCTTTGTTTCCATATCCTGCAATAGTCCTACACCAACCGGGGGTTGTCCTTGGATGCACTTACGTAGTGCGGATAGGGATAATCGTCGGTTGGTGCCTCATTTCATTAAAAATGTCTAACGGGCCTCTGCGAGTTGGCTTCGGCCCCTCGTACGCCTTCCAAAGGTCCGGGACCCCAGGGTCCCGAGAATAGTTAAAAACTAAAAATAAATAATAATAATAATTGTGGATGGACACTGACCAGCCCGTTGCGATTGGATCCATTTTGTCATTCCGAAATGCAAAGTGAAAGAGAAGCTAGCACCACACCTTTGTAGTAACCAATTCACCGCGGATCGGACACACTATAATTGACGTGTCTGTGCTACAACGGCCGATACTCTAGCCATGGTGCATCGGTGCGGGCTGGTCCGCGTCCGCAATATCACGCACTGTGGGAAACCGCCTTAATATATCTTACTTTAACTTGAACTAAAGTTACGTAGTTAATTTATTCATCTGTTTTCTAATGTTTCACAAAGGAGGCTCAAGAAAATATTTTTAGCAAATTTCTAGTGGAATGAAATTAACAATTTTCATTATTAATGTGCATACTTTTATGAAGAAAAATGTGAAATATTTTTAATTTGTCGTTTGACTTGTTATTATTTTTCAATCTTGTCTTTGTTTAGAATAAAAAATAAAACAGTATTTTTTTAATTGATTTTTATATTAAAACAAACACCATTTTTTATTTCAGTAAAACTTTGAAATTAAAATATTTGAAATTAAATTATTATAAGCTGATTCCTGTTTTCTTGTCATAACACAATTTATAGCCATCTCCAAAAAATGACGCATGATCAGCCTATAATGTTCCCCCTGCTGGGACACAGGCCTCCTCTCTTCGAGAGGGAGTAGGCTGTAATCTACCACACGGGTCCAGTGTGGATTGGTAGATGTCACATGTCTTCAAAATTGGTTCTAGGACATGTAAGTTTCCTCACGATGTTTTCCTTCACCGTTTTGAGATTTCGAGGTGATGAATTTATTTACACAAAGTAAAGCACCTGCTTGGGTTTCAACCCACGACCTACGACTCATAACTCAGGGCCAGTCAACAGTTACCATTGGGCGATCTACAAAAAAAACCGGCCAAGTGCGTGTCAGACTACGCATTATGAAGGGTAGTTGAGATAAATGTATTTATCCCAAGAACAAACTTAACATTGTAGTTGAAAAACATGTTCTCCCATACATTCCAAATGCAAATGTAAGTTTTTATGCACAATATTGAGAGATTTACTATGTAATTTTAAGACCATAGACTTCTTATCGGTTTTCCTGTAATTTACGAGTAAAGAGCCATACTCTGTATTTTTTTCAAAATCCAGAGCGGGAGAAGTTATTTGATAATTTCACACCCAAGAAAAAAAAAAAAAAAAGTAGTTTGGAAGATAAGGGGGGAATGGTCAATTTTCATCGAATTTCTTAAGTATCTTAAAAGTGTTTATTTTAAAATTAAAAAAAGTATATTTTTAAGATTCTCGCAACAAATTCTTTCATTTGATATATCACACGACACTTTTAGCAAAACGTTTTTTTTTTTCATTTTTTTTTTGCCCCCCTAAAGTGACCCCTATATTCAAAATCCATTTATTTACGTTACACGTTCGTGTTTGGGTTACAGAAATACATATCGTCGCTTATATTACAACACCGCGAACATGCATTTTTTCCGTTATTCACTTTTGAATGTCATTGGATAGAGAAAAAAATTACGCGTTGATTGCACCAATCGCATTCAAGGTAACTCGCCAATCACAGGCTAGAATTCAAAATTTGTATCACCGCGAATGCCGGTGATTGGCTAGTTTGGCATAAACACCGCGAATGTGCATCAGTCGCCATACATTCTTTGCGGCGGAGGTTTGGGTAAGCGTAATTTTAATGTTTTTATCAGACTTTTCGAATTATTTGGAAGTAAAAGTGCTTTAAGTGATATTAAATATATTGGTTAATAGTAATTGAATATAAAATATATCAATTTTTGTTGTTTTGTATTAGTAAATTATTGTTAAAGTCACACTTTCTCATTCGCGATGTTCTATTGCAACAGGTTCAACTACAGACAAAACATGAGCAGTGCATTCAACGCATCGTCAGATAGTGAGGATGATACAGAAATCGAGGAGCTGTGTAAATTAGCAAATATTAAATACAAGAAACCTAGTAACCATAAACCTACTTTAAGCATGGTTCCTCTGCAAAGCAGTACACAGGCCGAAAACACTACCAGACAACTTTTAACTCAGCAGCCAGAAAATAGCATACAAGTGGTTACGAATGATGATTATAGTGACATTATCAATATGGAAAATATTGAGATGATAGGTGATTTTAGTGTGGTTGAGCCTACAAAGGAAAACGGAATTGTTTCGAACGGGCAGAATAACATCGTTCTTTTAGAAGAGTCAACCCCTAGTACCAGCAAACCAAAACAAACGCCTAAGATAACCATACTACAAGACATCTTATTACCACCTGAAAAAATATTTCACGGCGAACCTCAAAGTCAGAGGAAGAGACAAAATAAAGTTAGTAAAAATTCAAAGAAGTGGCAAAGATAGTTCAATAAGAAGTTGAGAGAAGAAGGAAAGTCATATTTAGGCTACAGGCGTGATAGGAAAGTTGACCAGTACAATCCTAATTTCAAGGTTTTACATGACACTTTCAAACCAGCTAAAGATGTGGGTCCTCGCTGCAAATCCGCTGTTTGCAATAAACTAAGTTCTGTGGATGTCATGATATTGTACTCGGATGGATGTTGCGCTCAAAACAGAAATAGCTACCTCAGCAATGCTTTATTTAGAGTAGCACTAGAACAAAACATAGAGGTCACTTAAAAGTTTTTAGTCAAAGGGCACACTCAAATGGAGTGCGACTCAGTTCATAGTTCCATAGAGTCGAAACTTAAGGGTCAAGAGATTTATCTGCCGAGCCAATATTCTGCGCTGACTAAGGCTGCCAGAGTTCACCCAAAACCTTACAAAGCCATTTCCTTAGACTATGGATTTTTCACAGATTCTTCAAAACCTCAAGATCAAATCTACAAGTCTATAAGGCCTGGCAGAAAAGCTGGAGATCCAACAGTTACTGGACATCAATGTACTTATTTACAAACCCGATGGAACCATTTGGCACAAGTTGAATTTCGATGAAGCCCCAAAGATATTGCCGCAGCGTTCAAAAGTACCCAAAAATACAATCATTAGCTTGCTGAAATTGTATAAAGAGCGTTTACTGATCTCTGAACGAAAGTGGCAGCACCTACAAGAGCTTAAGAGTGTGATACCTAGTGATTGCCATGGTTTTTATGACTCTTTACCTCATTAGTTGCTTTTAAGAATTATATTTTTCAGTTTGGGTAACTACCGACCCTATTTTCTTTTTCTATTTATGATTGTAGTTTTTGCTATTCGTATTATATTGTGTTATGGTTTTTGGAGATATTTTTTGGTTTATAATTTTATGGCATAACTTTGTTACAAAGATTAATGTTCAAAGTAGTATAGTTTAATGAAGACTGATTATTAAGTTCCTATAATGAACACCGCCTATGTGCTAAAAAGTGCCATATTTAAGAAGGCAACAGCACCAAAGTGTAATTTTTACTTAATTCATAAGGATATAATTATTTTGTGCATTTAATTATTTGTAGAATAGCTAATAAATGATCCTTAAGAAACAATCCGATTTCTATTTATTGTTAATTATTAATAATTCAGTTTTTTGTTTCTCTGGTAAAGTTAAGAAAAAGGCATATTCGCGGTGTTGTAATATAAGCGACGATATGTGTACCAAATTTCAACTAAATCGGTCCATTAGATTCGGAGCAAATTGGCTGTGACAGACGGACAGACAGACAGACACATGAGTGATCCTATAAGGGTTCCGTTTTTTCCTTTTGAGGTACAGAACCCTAAAAAACGAAGCACCCACCTAAAATCCTATATGTTCAAAAAAAACAACATTCTTAAAAGTCAACGTAAAAGAAACTGAACACCCAAACACTTTAGAAAAGCAATCGATCGTAAAGCAATTAGTCGAAGCAAATTCTCGCTGTTTAACGAAAAAAAAGCGCTTAATTAATCACGAGAGCTTTACTAAGCAGAAAAGAACTTACAAGAAGTTTTCCCGAAGAAATATTTGAGTTTATACTTAAGGCTCTTGTCCTACTGCAAGCGAGGATGTTTCGGCGAGCGGAAGAATATTTCTCGGAAGGAAATTCACTCTTCTTCTTCATTTCATGTCGATTGAATACCTACTGAAAGTAGTTGTTAAAATTTAAATCAAATACTAGAGTGACCGTGGTGTTTCTTGCCCGTTCTTCTCCATAGGAACCCATTACGTATGGAATAGGCAACTGACTTCATCTTTATGACTGACCGTTACCCTTTGACAATTCAAAAGTGCCTGTAATTGGTTTAATTTAAATAAATGCTTTGAGTTTGAGTTTGGGTCGATCGCATTATTATTTACAACTAGCTGCGCCCCGCGGTTTTACCCGCATAAGTCTCGATCCCGTGGGAAAAAAAAAAGTATCCTATGTTCTTTTCCAGGGCATCATCTATATATGTGCCAAATTTCATCCAAATCCGTTCAGCCGTTTTAGCGTGAAATCGTAACAAACAAACTTACTTTCGCATTTATAATATTAAGGATTGTATTGTCTATTCTTCTTAATATTATAAAGAGGTATTTGTGAGTTTGTACGTAAGGGTTCGTCTTTGGAACTACTGATACGCTTCCGAAAACATTTTCACTATAAATTGGGAAGGTACAGTATTGCCGAGTGTCATAGGATATATTTTATGTTAAAACAAGTAATTTCACGTGAACGAAGTCGCGGGCAGAAATTAGTTAGTTTTTATTTTCAATTACGCCCCACTGACTTGGGCAGCTCTTATAACAATCTACTTTGTACATAATGTTTGATGACAAGTGATTGAAAGCTTGTTTACATAGAAAATTTTAATCCCAGTAGTTTCTTAGCTGTGGCATATTTGCATTGGGCAAAGCTATCAAAACAATAACATCTCACTTGAAGGCGAGAAAACACACATGACCAGATACCCTTCCATTTTGATGCTATTGAGCTTTTGTTACGAAAGCGGTGAACGGTGACGCAAAAACGGGTGTCCAAATACAGAGCATTTTTGACACTTTAATGTCAAATACTAGTGAAAATTACAGATTTTTATGACGGCCGTTACAAAAAGACGGAATGGTTTTTGTAAGAGACCGTAGCTTTACACGCTACAGCAACATTCACTCGCTGCTGTTAGTAACTTTGCCTTCAACTCGCTACTCGCTGTCGATGTGACGCATGCCTTACATTGTCCTCTGCCTGATCGGTCCATGTTTACACTATGCTCAAGAAATAAGATGAGATAAAACCGTATTTATAGCGAAAGAATCGTATTTGCTTTTATCATAAACCGTTTTGTTATTTGTTGTGGTTTGTTGTTTGTGAAAGATATTGTTGACGTTATCGATTATGGACTGTCGCGGTTATGTTAGCATTCATTTTCTTTTCTTTAAACCTTTGTCGGTCTGGGTTACTTTGTGCTTATAGAATAGAATAGACTTTTTCTTTATTGGAGTAACCAAGACTCGACAAGATTGTTAGTAAAACTTACGACTATGTTAGTAAGCACAGACACTAAACAAAAACAAGGAAAACAATACAATAAATAACGGTTGGTCACCGCTGCAACATCCCATGAGAGAGGGCACAACAGTGACCCACGTATTCACAGTCCAGGCGACTCGCAACCATGCTTATTAAGACACTGTTGGAGCTGCCCCACACCCTGCGCACCAAGGAAGCGCACCTTTTACGCATTGTTACGTAAAAGCAATCTACATGCTCATCTACGAACGCATCTGCGACTGCAGATGCAGACTGATATCTTTATCTATTGTTACCTTTTGCTGCGTCATTTTGTGTTATTTTTGAAGTGAAAACTTCTTTAGGCGCGTTGAGCGATTTTTGTTAGGGGGTAAAGTTATGGATTCGCGTAGTGCTGGATATAGAATATAGATGGCGCGAATATCAGTTTTCAGTTTTCACTTCTGTCGGTAGTCCTCATTATTTTTATATTTATTTAACCGACTTTGGTAGATTAGGTAGGTAGAAAGAAAGAAAGAAAATACATTTATTTAGCATAGACAAAAAGGCACACAACACAACACAATTATAACACAAGTGTTAAATTAAATAAAAAAGGAAACAAAAACAAAGTGTAAAATCGCCAAATAGGCCCAGTTCAGCAAAAATGCTAAACAACTAAACTCCATTTGAAATAAGATTAGACATTTAAATAAACCTTTCATACAGTTCATTCAACCGATTTTGACTTCTATTGCGTTGGTGGTATGACAAATGGCAGCTGTAGTAAACAGTTGGTTTTGTAACCACTTTTTTTTTAATACCATCCTCATGTCTACGGCATAGAAGTCAAAATTGGTTGAACGGACTGTAAAAAAGGTTTGTTTAAATGTCTAATCTTATTTCAAATGGAGTATAGCAGGTAGGGAGGGGGTAGTTAATTTTCTAGTTCACTCATTTACAAGGATGTCCGGAAAAACTTTAGCAGAAACAATTTTTCGGTGTTTTTAACATGTTTTATGATGAACTTGTTCTCAACTGTTAATTAAAAAATAAATTAAAAAACATCAAAAGATCCGTCATTTTCCTCAATCTTTAATATTCCCTTTATTGGAGAGAAATGTGATATTGCGATAAACTGTGATAGAATTTGATTTTGAAACTGACAACCTGTCCGTTTGGGTAGCGGTACCCTCTAGTAATTGGGTTGCCAAGTTCAGATTACCGAACCTCCGTGCAAAATACTGATATTCGGTCGCTTTTGGAAAAGGATTGAATGGCCATCATTTACATACGTCACTTGTACCCATTACACTGAAACTCATGTCTGCATAGTATCTGGTACACACGGCTACACATCAAACTATACATTTCCAGTTTATCTCGCATTGTACAGGATTTCTGTACAATGCGAGGTCAACTTATACTAGATATGTATAGCTTGATAGCCGTGTGTACCTATATAACAAACGGTACCATTTTTTACATAAATAAAACGCACTTATTCGGGTCTACGTGATTCGGCACAGTCGGGTGACAAAATCGAATATACAACATGTAAAAAAACCGGCCAAGTGCGTGTCGGACCACGCACAATGAAGGGTTCCGTAGTTGGGATGAATTTATCCCAAAACAAAAACAAACTTAACTTTGTAGTTGAAAAATATGTTCTCCCATACGGAATGTATGGGAAAACATGTTTTTGCAACTGCAAAGTTAAGTTGGTCGATTATTACTCGGTAACCTGTAGAGCCTACTTAGCTGTGATAGTTTTCCTTTTAATTTCGTTATATAAACTACTGCTGTGATTTTTTTCACACACCCCAAAACCAACCATTTAACCGGCAGGGGGGGGACACTTGACTCTAACAAAAATTATCACTTTAAAGCTTAATATTTCGCAAACGAATTCCTGAATCCAAAAATGGTTTTCACAAACTCACAATATTTTTGAAGGACCTTTCTAATGATACCCCTCACGATGGGGTAAAAAAATAAACATCACCACTTTACGTGTATGAGAGGTACCCTAAAAAAAAAATGTTTTTCATAATTTTGTTTTACCACTTTGTCGGCGTAATTAATATGTATATCTATGCCAAATTACAGCTTTCTAGTACTAAGGGTCTCGGAGCTAGACCGCGGACAGACAGACAGACAGACAGACGGACATGACGAAACTATAAGGGTTCCTTGTTTACTACGGAACCCTAAAAAACTCTGTCCGATCCGTGAGGATGTTGTTTGGTATCGTACTGAGAGTCCATTTAAGTGGTAAAATTCAGAAAAAAAAAATCATCGCATTTTTTTTCCAATGGGTAATTTTACCGGGCGATTACATGGGGCGCGGGCGCCCTTCGTTTAGCGGGTTTCTACAAGTCATAACCTATATGTCGGAGACGGGTATGTAACTCGTTATTTTCAGGCATATTTTAACTACTGTGGGCGTAGTGTGGGTAGTGTTGATTAATGCGCAATAGAAAAACAGTTTGCAGTTCAGATCACATTATAATTTACTATCAAATTAATCATCATCATCAGCCTATAAATGTTCCCACTGCTGGGACGAGGGGAGTGGGCCGTAATCCATCACGCGGGCCCAGTTCGGGTTGGTAGATGTCACATGTCTTCGAATTTTCGGTTCTAGGACATGCCAGTTTCCTCACGATGTTTTCCTTCACCGTTTTGAGAGTAGTGGTGATGAAATAATTTACACAAAGTAAAGCGCCTGTCTGGAATCAAATTAATCACACTAGCTAAATTATACACACACTGGGTGCGACGGCGTTTATTAAAATCACCGATTAACACAATGACCCCAAATTACAACTAACACAATAACTGAGCACCACGAATCGAGAACAGTTTCGCGACGTCTTGACTCCAATGCTATCCGAGGCTGAATCCCCTCCTCGCCGTGGCCTTAAAACATCACGACTCTGTAGAAGCGCGCTTTCTGGTGTGGGTCCGTACTAATGACCGGATCCGACATATAAATAGATAAATAAAATCATTTTATTTCAGATAACAAAAAGAAAAAAATACTAATTTTATTTGGATTTGGGGTTTTTATTTTCAATTATCCTAAGATTTTTTATAAATTTTAGGTAATGTGTGGTGCAGTACCTATGTGCCCCTTTCGGATCGGACAGGGTTTTTTTTTACATATTTTATGTAGATAATATTATATATAATGTTCGGAAAATCTGCTCACCTTAGCTCAAAAGGTGCCAAGATGAGTAGATGTCGAACGGAGTTTACCGACCGGGACCAGCCGAACAAAAGGCGAATATTATTTATTTATAGTTAATTAAAACGGTACAACACGAATTACATTAATTAACATAGAAACGATTACAACCTTGACAATAATTTAATTTAAAACTAACATGGAACAGTGGACATACTTTCTCTCACAGAACACCAAACAATTACGCATAATTTTACTCCATTCATCCGCAAACACATCACATTCAGGTTTGGCAGTCAGAAGGGCATTTAGCATGTTTAGGGTACGACAGACTGGGGATTCGGCTCTGGCTACAGTTTTGCATGACAGTTGCGCAAACAGATTATGTCGGCGGCTCTGACGGTGTCCAATGTATTTGTCGGGCACAAATAATCGTCAGAAAAGGCCATGGAGCTCTGGACGGTTGATACGTCCCCGTAAGGTCTTACAGACTACCGTGAGCTGATCAAGACCTCTTCTCACCTCCAACGATTTAAAGCCTAACCGTCCCTAAAAGATAGTTGGTACACATGTACGGAAAGAAATAGTATAACAACCTTTGGAAGAGGCATCTTAGGAATGTTTTCTGAACCTTTTCTAACATCAGTGTTTAGATCGCGGTATAGGGGTGCCAAACACAGGCACTGGACTCGAGTTTGCTTCGAACCAGAGCAGTGTACAACTGCCTAATAACATTTGAATTGCGAAAGTCTCGAGCATTTCTCAAAACAAATCCCAAGCGCTTGAAAGATTCACTCGCAAGGGCAGAAACGTTGTATAGTAATTGCTTCGAATTGTTTTGTTATTCAACAAATATTGCCGAATCGAATGTGCCGACGCCGACCTCTAACGATCAAAAATCTTCCAGAAACCAAAAGTCAATAATAAAAACCTTGCCAGAACAAAAGCCTCCACCAAAATACCCTAAATCTTCCATAAACGATGCACCCTTCACAATATCATTAAATTCTGCTTATCCGAAACACCGCGAACTGGCCTGTGTCAATAGCGTCCAATGACCACCCATTTGTTATACGGAATTCTGTTTTCGATGTTGATAAAAACCCGGGGCTCTGATCGATAAAGATATTGTGACATCGACAGAGGTCACTTTAGGGCTGGCCCAGATGGAAAACAGTTCTTAAAAATTAGGAGTGGTCAATTTGCATTTAAAAAAGTGTTACACAATTTAAAGATATCACCGGCAGCAGTTGAAAATTAATTTTAAAGCACATTAAACCGTTGGCCCCGACTGTCATTTGTAGATCTTTGACAGTCGTTACGAATAGTAAGAAGCCCAAAAGTCTGACAACCAGTCTACCAAGGGGTATCGTGTTACCCAGTAGCTAGATTGTGGAGGTCCATGTAAACTACTGGTATTTAGCTGCATCCGGTTAGACTGGAAGCCGACCCCAACATAGTTAGAAAAAGGTTAGGCAGATGAGTTGCAAATCACACTCTTGAAATATTCAAAGTTATTGTTGACCCTGTCGAAGTCAAAGTTCTTTTAAACTGAAAAGTATCGAGCCAAATTTAATTTTTTTCGAAATACCCTACATTTCGTGCAAGATTTTTCTAACCTTTCGTCAGCCACAAAATATATTCAAAGTACAATGAAGTAAGAAATACATAGTATTTATCATGTATTTTGTTTTCTCTTGCTCTAACTCCTATCGCAGGTATGCTGGAAGAGATTTCTTTAGAAATAAGCATCACTTTTGTACATATTTTTCTGTTCCTTTCTTCCTGTTTATTTATAATTATGTGTATTAAAACGGTTAAATAAATAAATAATAGTAACTTATCGAAAATCAAAACATTTGAATATGGAAATCCTATATCGGCACCCCTAAATACTCACGATATTCCACGGGGACCCCTGCTCCTAATACGCTTCTTCTAGCCCCAAATCTATTGTTCATTTGATCTAGTTTATTAAATAAAGATCCTTTTGGTAACATGTGGTTTGGGAAAAGTAATATAACGCTGTCCACTGTCTGTCCGTCCCGTGTCTAACAGTTTTTGCATTTGTCCAATTTTAACGTTCAGTATTTTTTTGTGGAATTATTTTTCTGTTGTGATTTTTGGTGAACCTAATGTTAGTGACGTGTGGTTTTGAAGCAGCTGTAATAATGAAATAAATGTTTCATATATTGGTGTCTTCATAGTAACAGATTTTATAAATAGAGTGTTCATTAAATTAAACATTTCTAAAACGAAAAGTGTAACAACTTTCCTATTTTATTCAATTTCAGATTTTCATGCCTATAACTGGTGGTGGTGTATTTACTGGTTTATTTATCTCCAAGATAATGCTTACTTTCTCTACAACTAACCTGAATAACCGAATTATTAGAAAACTACATAATATTTGCTCCTACTTACGATGTAGCTGCCATGTATTTGTTCTAACCATATCTGATATTTTTGCCGTATTGTTATTCCGAGCCGAATACGGGATATTTTTGGGTACATCATGTATTGTTTTCTTATAAGCGTATGATGGTATATAAAAAGGATTTTCGTTCCAGAAAACAAATAAGATATTAGTTACTTATTAGAGGCAAGTTATTCGAGTTAATTAGCTGATTAGCCTTGTTATGTCCCTACTTAAGGATAAAACATTAACAATGCCGAATAAGATAAGGAACTTAGCAAGATGTCAAGCAAATAGTATTTACTGACTGATTAATAAAAAACAGCCGATATATTCTGACAAATCTCACTCTCTCAGTGAAAACTTAGGTGAAATGAGCTATCACGATGCTAATTGACACAATTGACAGCTCAATTTAAGCTCATTTCACCAAATTTTCACGGTGGTTTTTTTTTTTTTCATAATAGAATTAGGTGGATATACTCTTTATTTACACTATAAAAATAACAGATATAAATGCTGAAATTTTACATAGGGTGCCATAATGGGCGGTCTTATCACTAAAAGCGATCTTTTACATCCTTTGGATTGATTGAAGGGAGAAGGAGAGACAATACTGCAGGTAGTCAGTGGTGTACCATTTACATATACAATAAATAAATTAAAGCATATACTTATGTTCTTAAATATAATAATAAATATGAAAAAAGAGCAAGGAACTATATGTAATGTTTTTGTGTGAATAAGACCGGCAGGTATCTAACATGAGGTGCAAGTTGTTCCCGTGTCTTTATTTACGTAAGTTCATATCGACGCTTGAAAGGCAACATTGACTAAGCGACATGGGTTCCCATGTCGCTTAGTCAATGTTGCCTTTTAAGCGTCGATATCTATCAAAGTCGCCAAAACGGCAAGAATAAGAAGGCAAAGTTGCCCAACATTTCGAATCGTCAGTGTTTTTGTGTGAATAGACCGGCAGGTATCTAACATAGGCACAAATTGTTCCCATTTCATTATTTACGTGTTTCATAGTTCTATCAAAGTCGCCAAAACGGCAAGAATAAGAAGGCAAAGTTGCCTAACATTTCGAATCGTCAGATAATTTGGGTTTAATTTCTCTGATGCTCAACCAGTTTACTGTTCTTTGTAACAATGTATGTATTTTGTTGTATGACGGACTGTCGACGTCTATCCACCACTGAATGGTTGCACCCTTAACTAAATACATAGTAACAGACTGCAACACTAAATAAATCACTCCATGAAGATGCAATTTTCTCGCCTGGGTCATACAATAAAATTGAAGCAACAAACAAGTTACTTGCATTGTCTAAACACTGCTTAGAACTTTCGACGATGCAATTTAATTGTTGCTTCAATTTATGGCAATTTAATCACATCGTGTAAGTCAGGCTTTATTCACTTGAAGTAAAAAGTATGCTCATTTGTTTTTTTTTTTTTTTTTTTCTCAGGTCCAGTGGCAGCGTCGTTGCTACTTCTGCTCGTCAGCAATACTTTTGCTATGTGGGACGTCATACTTAGGTAAGTAGAAGACTTGACACACACGAAACAAAATAAGTTGCACTACCGTTGCCATCATTCTGCAACGATAAATATTTTTTTTTGAAACTTGCCTTATATTTTTCTGTGAAATAAAATATAAAACTCCAAATCCAAACTCATATTTTTATAACAAAATAAAATAAAGAAGTAGTATGTAATATTTATTTAGGTACTCGGAAAAATGCTACCTACGTGTTTGCGTTATTAAAACGATTTTCATTTATTAATTTTATTAAAATTGTCAGAATGATTTCATCAAAATAAAATAATTTATTAAACTTCGTTTGAAAATTTTCTACATTTTAATTTTATCTCTTTATTTCCAGGAATATCCTGCGATGATGTCTGGCCTCGGACGACTGGGCTGCTCCGATTTATATGTAAATAAGAGGGAATTTTTAAAATAATAAACTGAGTTTTAAGTTAAAATATTATTATAATGTAGGTAACCGTTACACGTATACGGGAATGTCAGCTACACACGCGGTAGTTTATAATTATGATTTTATTACTGAAAAACGTAAAGTAATTAGGGTGTTTTATTAATCTGGGAAACTAGGTAATCGAAACAATTGAACTGAATGATACGTTTTTATTCGTTCAATATTGCAATTATACAGGGTCAAATAAAATGTTCTAGTAAAACTTCACAGACATAACGGGTATAGATATCTAAACATTAAAAAAAAGCAATCACAAATTTCTAAATTTTTTTTTGTTTCATTTTCAGACGTTGATACCCATCACACCTGCGGTGTTTTGCTAGATATTTTAATATGACCTTGTATAAAAGTATGTGGGGTATACTCACTAATACTCTGAGCCTAATCAAATGTCAAGGCTTATCTCTTCGGATTAAGAAATATGTTATATCATCGTCAATATGTCTGAGTTATATAATCCACAACATAGACTGAAGGTTAAATGTGAAGAGGGCTTAACTATCATAAGCCACGCTGTGGCTAAATCTTATTATTGAAGCAAATCCTAGCTGTTAACCGGGCTAATGCTTAATGGGTTTATGCATAATAACATTATAATAATGTTCATGCAATTATCTTTAACCCAATCAGATTATGGATAACGAAACAGTCTATAGATGTAAACTGCTCTATAAAATTTTCTATGAGAATAATAATACCAGCCTATTATTGTTCTACTGGACAATGCCATTGAGCAATGGACTATGCTTGGAGTTTCCCTACATGATATCAGAAATTAAGAGATCCGTAGGAGAACCAAGGTAACCGACATAGCACAAAGAGTTGCCAAATTTAAGTGGCAGTGGGGCAGGGGACATTACTCGCAAAACAGATTGCTGAACAGTTCTGGAGTAGCGACTGCGTACTGAAAGACGTAGAATCAGAAAGCCTCCCCCACAAGGTGGACCGATGACCTTGTGAAGGCCGCAGGAATCCAATAAATACGAGAAGCACAAAACTGGTCGAAGTGGCGATGCTTGGGGGAGGCCTATGTCCAGCAGTGGACTTATTTTGGCTGAAATGATGATGATGATGATTGTCCCACTGCAGGGCAAAAGCCTTTTCTCATACAGAGAAGGCACGAGCATTGATCACCACGCTTGCTCAAGACGAGTTGGCGATTTCAGACTTATGTTAACTATAAGACCAGGTTTCCTCACGATGTTTTCCTTCACCGATGTCAGTAATGTCCAAGATTAACTCTGAAAGTATATAATTGCAAAAGTCACTTTGGTACTGTGGGAATTAGCCTCAGCAATATGACATTTATTTGACAGAAATAACAGTGGTTCTCAGACACTATAAAATTTCAAGCAACTATCTATTATACATTGTAACAGTGAATCAATTTTCACGTCTGCCCCTTAAGACCTTGGCCAAATATTTTTTTGATATTCGGATAGCTCATGACCTAAAGAGGTGCCATAAAGAATATGAAAAAAAAAAGAAAATCCTCGAAATTTCGCGGGTATTCTAGTTTCATTTGAAGATCTCAAAAGCACGTTTTTAGATTCCAATTACAAAGCTGTAAACAATTTTATTTCTCATCGCATACAACGAATGTTACACGTCTAATTTATAGTACTTTTTTATTTTTTTATAAACATGTTTACGTTAATTTCTGTAGCATTTGTGAAAAGCCACGTAATTAAGGAATGTATATAGTTATGTAATATATAAGTGATAATAAATTCATAGATGTCCTTGTAATAAATTGTGTGATCCGTAGAATTTAGTAGATAAAAATATTAGCCAAAATAAATTTAAAGTGTAATTTATCACTTGATGTGGAGAAATCTCCCACTCATATAAGAACGTGAACACACGACGCAACTTTTGCAGACTACCTAAGCCTGCAAAAAGTTGCAAAATTTTAATTTTTGTTTTTATTTTGTACAAAAATATGTGTAGCTAACCTGTTACTCTTCATTGAGCTTAGAAAAAGTTACTGATTCGTTTAATTATTAAATATGAATCGCCAAGGCTAAGATAAAATTGTAATATAAAATAATTGGAATTCTTAAAACTCATACAGCTACTACAGACATCTATTGTAAAAATGTTTTCTAAGAGTATAAGACCTTTTGAGATTCTTTTAAACGTGAGTCCTTAATTTTTAAACAAAGTAAATTTTAAATGTTATTGTTTTGTAAGACACGATTCATTTACATTAGCTTATTTTGTAATCGTTGTAAAGAATTTGTCATAAGGTCTTCGTAGTGATATTTGTGATAGATTAATACCCTTATATTATCTATTAATTAGAAAACCCTGACAGAAACTCGCAAAATCGACATCAAAATTTATGAAAAATGTATAGAAAAAATCAAACAGATCGAATATTGAATTTTACTAAATACTTCTGATAAATAAATAAAAAACTGATGTGTAGAATAACGCAACTAAAATGTTGCTCTTATGATTCTAGTGTATAAGCTCCTTCTTCCAAAAAAAGCTCTCCACACACTCCAATTTTTGATTGAACAAAAACATTTTGCTGTACTTGTGAACATTATTCGTCTTGAAAAGTAAGAAAAACTCATTAATTTGGTTGACATATTTGATACCTCAGACATTACAGTTTCGTCTGTGGGTTAGGTATGTACCTAATTTTCTCATCGAGGTGGTTTCTTGATAAATGAAACTAAATACTTACTCTGCTCCTTGCAACTGGGGCAGTACCTAATTGTTCAGAACAGCAATTTTATTTTTTATTTTATTCTTCTTGAATACGAAACGCAAAAGTGTTCCAAATATACGTCTTAACTCAAAGTTAACGCGAATACAAGTAAGCATTATGTGTTATAATAAATCTTGAAACACGCAAAATATGCCCAAGAGTAACTTGTAAACTTGCCAAGTTTAACATTAGCATAAAAATGCCAAAAAACTTCTGAACGCTGATAAAATCTTTTTTTCGCTTAAAATATCTTGACTGTTACTTTGAAAACTGTAGTGTTTGAGTGGTCTAAGGCCGGCTACACACCTCGCCACAGAAATGTAAGAAAATCCCTTAGAATGACTTGATATGCGGCTTATAATCGTATTATGTGGCGCTAATTAATAAGTTGATGTTTGCGCGATCATTAAATTGAAATTGCGAGATATGGTTGAAAAAGTGATTGATTTAAATAAATTTTCATTAAAAAAAAATTAAATAAAAAAAAGAGGGTGCGTGTTTATGACCACACGGTAGAATGTACGTAATTCAGCGCCGAGTATACGCGATTCAGCGTCACCGACCGACTGGAGCCGAGTATACCCGATGCAGCGTCACCGACCCGAGCGTGACGGTTCAGTTTCGTTCACCGTTCAGAAAGAGTACAAATTGCTTCGACGCACTTTGCGCTCTTTCTTTCAAGTTTTCACTTCATAAGTTATATTTTTTATTGAATCAATCACTTGTTTCACTTATAAACTATCGACTAAAATAGTCCGCGCGCGATTGCTAGTCACCATCAGAGGTATGTTAGTGGTGAGACGGGGGAGATAGACAAAGGCCACTGAGTTAGCTAACTCAGTTTGCCAATTTTGTCAATGGCGCCCTCCCCCGTGTCACCCCTCACATACCTCTGGCGGTGACTACCAGTCGCGCGCGGACTATACCTAAGTACATACATCAAAACATCACCTTAAATATAACTGTATGTATTAAAATGATGTAGACAATATTAAATTCGTGTAAGAAATCTATTGAAAATAAACATTGATAAAATAAAGAATTGTTAGTGAAACGTGTCTCTGAAATATTCGTTTTTATGGAAGTTTTATTTATAAATAGCTATTAGAAATAGTGATTATTTCGTTAATATAAATTTTATACGATGAAGTTTCATGTTCTACCGTTGATTTGCTCAATGATGTTGTCATTTTCATTTAATGAAGTCTGTTAAATAAATTATATAAATAATATAATTTCTTTGTTTTATTGCTCCTTTTTTTTATGCCATGATTTTAACCATCATTGTTATATGGTACAGTCAGGGAAATAAATTGTTAAGCAAATAGACACCCAACATTAAATTGCCCATCTATGGCCATTTTATACAACAGACAAAGAAATACAGTTGTGTTTTTAGTCTATGAACAATAAAGGTTTATTGGCAGCACTGATACGTCAAGTCCGGGCACCTGTCAAAAGTGTCAAAGCGTATATTTTCTTTAGTCGTGACTGAATGATGAACGAATGAATGAAAAGAATGATGAACGTCATCATACATTTTATATTCATTGTCGAAATAGAAGACCTCTTGCCTAACTGGCGCCATCTGATGGCGTGAATTTTCATGAAAATCCACATTTTAAGAGTTGGTGGTCAATTTGCTTAACAATTAATTTCCCTGGCATCACAATATTACATAATATTCACAATATTTTCTATGCAAAGGTTCAATCAACGTTATAGACTGCCAGACTGATGAATATGGTGGTGATTATAATTGGAAATTATAACAAAAACAAGCGAATGTCTGACTAAAATATATCAAAGCAATTATGTGTCATTAAATCCCGACACAAATGTGCTACTCATTAGTTTTATAACAGTCGCTTAAATTAGAACACAGACACGCTATTAGTAACAACTGTGCTAGTAAATGTGATAATTAATTCACCTATACTCCATTTGAAATAAGATAAGACATTTAAACAAACATTTTTTTACAGTCCATTCAACCAATTTTGACTTCTATACCGTAGGCATAAGGACGGCATTGAAAGCAAAAAAGTGGTAACAATACCAACTGTTTACTGCAGCTGACATTTGTCATGTCACCAACGTAATAGAGGTTAAAATCGGTTGAACGGACTGTAAAAAAGGTTTATTTAAATGTCTAATCTTATTTCAAATGGAGTATAGGTAACACAAATATGCATTATAACTGTAATACGGTATTTACTTAGGTAAAAAAAAAGAAATTCTATTAAATCCTTCTTTCAGATAATAAAAAAATATTAGACACGTATTTTTTTGCTATATCATATTAATCAAAAATAACTTAGAAAACACGCATTAAAGTTGGGGAGTGGGGGCTCGCTACGTCACAACGCAGTATTAAATCTAGCAAGGCGTGATGTCATGCCACATTTTAACTCAATGTATTGCCGTAATCTTTTGATTACGTCACAAAAGATAAAAATACGTGTTCTAAATTTTTTTTTTTGATAATCTAGAAGACGGAAAAAAATTTTTTTTTTTGGACACAGGCCTATTTTCCTGGGCTCTTAAATCGAGCCACCGTGCATTTTTATGTTTTTAGGCCTAAAACATCTCAGACCAAATAAAAAACCCAGACAGAACGCAGCGAACAATACAGTGAAGCATGCAAAAACTACACCTCCGCTCTGTGCATACACGGTCACACGCACACATTTACAACCATTTACAATGACACTAAAATCAAACTACACTTGTGGCACAAGAATAAAAAACGACCAGAAGGCAAGCTTCCTAACAGAGTTCAAAATTCTTACCTACTTTCATAGGGCTGTCACTCGGTTATTAAAAATTAAAAAAACCGGGTAAGTGCGAGTCGAGATTCGGCGATGAGCACAGCCGGACGGACGGATGGATGGACGGATGGACAGCTGGACAGACGGACAGACGGACGGACACGTACTGTGACTGAGGTGATCCCGTGAGTTTTCCAATTACGGTACTGAACTGGTAATTATTTTAACAGTATGTTTAAAATTAAGTAATACCTATTTAATTAATCAATAATAATACTGTGAAATAATTATTTATACACACACGCGTACACAGTTGTTCAACTAAGACCCTCCCTTTTTTGAAATCAGGTAATGACATTTCATTACCTTACCCAACTTACGAGTCTGGGGTTCGAACCCAAGCAGGCACCTTACTTTGTGTAAATTATTTCATCACCACTGCTCTCAAAACGGTAAAGGAAAACATCGTGATTAAACCGGCATGTCCTAGAACCAATAATTTGAAAACATGTGACATCCACCAACCCGCACTGGGCCCGCGTGGTGGATTACGGCCCGCTCCCTCTCACAGAAAGAGGAGACCTATTTCCCAGCAGTGGGAACATTATATCTAGGCTGATTAAGCTTATATGCTAATACAACACGATAGTAAAATGTATGTAAATAATTATTTATACTGTGAAATAGTTATACATACATAGATGCATACGTTGCTTGCTTTTTTGAAGTTGGTTACTTATTAAAATACCGTGACTCATGGACAGACGGACATGGCGAAACTATAAAGTTTGCTTTCTTGTTTTACTATTTTACTAACGTAAGTGGTAACTAAAAACCTACTAAAACAAAAATACGAAACGAATAGGAGACGAACAATAACTCGCTAATATAGGCGGCCATCTTTGTTATTTAGGATACTACTTACCTCGTAACTAAATCATTCTGCAATAAGCATTGAAAATCAGTAGGTATTAGAAGATATAGATAATTACCTGACAAAATCCTTTGGATATAAAAAAAGAAACCTCCTTGCTTTTCCTACTATTATTGGTACAAACTGTACAACAATTTGGCATTTTGCTTAAAACTAAATGTCCGCGTCGCTCGTACCGCTGGCACACGGCGCGCGGCGTACCCCTGAACGTTGGCTTCCGAATGAGCCGGCTCAAACCAGTTTGCCTCTAGCGGGCGCCGGTGCACCCCCCGCGCGCCTTGTCTGTGACACTGCACGCACACAAAACTGTGCGTGTAGTAGTGATCTCGCGCAAAGCGTTAGTATGAAGCTTGCAGTCTGTTCCTTTTTTAGTCTTGTGCTTGTGGTCAGTGCACACATGTTTACGAAATCGGCTTCACTTCACTGTCGACGCTCTGTCTTAGTTTTTGGTAATAATAAAATGATGCTAAGTAAAAGAAAAAGTTTTATGCAGTTTTGAAGCTGACATACTGGCCACCATTTCGGTATCAGCATTGTTCCAAATTTGAAATCACGAATTGGATAAAAATCGGAGTTTGGTCGCTCATAGAAGCATCAAGCCTAATTAGATCATCTCTACGTAATTAGTTATTTGTTTTGTTTTTCATAAAAAGAGTATTGAAATAGTTTTTCATTATTTTTTATACATTCTAATATTCAAAATATGGATACTGCACCTGAAGTAGCCGCGCAAGCTGTGGCACTTCTTCAGTATGGGCTAGTCAGCGAACGTAAGTGCTCAACTTAATGTAAGTCAATCTGCCGTTCAAAGAATTTACCATCAAAACCTGTGGTCAAGCGGCTTCGTGCGCTGTCCAGGAGGACCACGAGACCGGTACCTTAATTCCGTAACTTATTTTCGTAAACAATTATGCTTAATTTGTTTCATTTTGACAGTTCAAAATCATTCATTGCGTTATTTACGTTGTTGAGCAGATTTTTTTTTTCCAACTTATGAAGCAATGGATTAGCAATATGTTTCAAATCGAAACAGATTGTATTGTATTATGCAATTAGGGTATGGATCACTACAGTACGACAAGATCGGTTTATCTTTACCTCTGCGTAATCCTCAGCTGACCTCAGAACTGGTTTAAGAACTGCTTCGTGATTTTCATGGACTGACTTAGTACGGGACGAAACTCAACCAGGCACAAAAGCAGACTCCGGGCTCCCGAGAAATTCCTAATGGAAAAACCCAATAATACTTAAAAACACATTCAAGAATAAAGATGAATTTTAAAATTCACAGTTCTTCATTCACGATCCTAATAATTAAATCCCAATATACAGGATGTTTGGCAGAACGTTGAACATACGAAAATGGTGGATAGCTGGAGTCATATGCTACTAACTCAGCCCTAATTTATTTGGCCCTGGCCCCCAGGATATTTAAAAAAAAAAAAAAAAAATTTCTTCTAGTTTCATCGCTTTCTTAACTTTAAAGTGTAATTTTTATCAAAAATGGGTAAAACAGGCAATATATATATATTTTTTAATCTTTAACGTTGGCAGATTCTTATAAAATTATTGCTTTATTCAGATGTTAGCTAGAAAAAAGTTATGATTCCTCAAACTTACAGAAAGATGTAAAAAATACTTAAATCTTAATTTCAACCTGCATTTTAAAAAAATATCCGGGCGGCCAGGGCCAAATAAATTAGGGCTGAGTAAGTTGCAGATGACCCCACCTATCCACCATTTTTGTATGTTCAACGTTCTGCCAAACACTCTGTATAACAATAGCACTTAGTAAAACCATAACCACAGAACACCAATCCAAACGACTCTATAAGTACCTACCAAAACAAAAGAAAATCTACACCCCAGTTAAAAGTAAACACAACCGTTTTCCCAGATAACAGCAAATAAAATCTTACACGAATCTTCTCTAGACGTCCGTTCACAAATATTGCCTAGAGGAATTACAGGCATAACAGCCGGAATTACAGTTATTACAGGTGGAATTATAGTTGTAACACCGTGGATATACCGGTAGATTACACTGTGTTGACAGACGATATGGGGTAAGATTTTCTAGGCTAGTTTTTCGGTTGGATTTATGATTTTGTTTGTGTTTTAGATTCAGGTATCCCAAAAACCTTTCGCTAGTGTTTTTCTGCCAGTTTGTTGGTTGTTCAAATAGGATGTTTAATGTTAGAGTTGGTGTTATTTTGTCCTCTTATTTGTTAACTAATATATGTGCCTATATATTTTGATATAAGTGTGAAAAGAAGGCAAGCGCGTAATGGAACCGTGCATAAAAATATAAAAATACGTGTGGCACTCGAGGACTGCTGCGGTAAAGCTATTGCAGAGCATTTGTAACCTCCATACTTCCTATTTGTCAACGCTGCTACACTTGGGATGATGACGTGATGACATAAAACAAAAATGACGTTCCCATGACAACATCTCGTTGTCATGGGAACCGTCATTACATGGTAGGCGGAGTGGGGGTTGTTAGGTTTTTTTCGTTACGGAATTTCTCGATTCGGTCGCCGCGCTCAAAGCCCGCGATAAAAGCTATGCAATATCTTAAAAAAAACTATTTCTAAGGAACCGTGAATGCAACGACAAATACTCACACGTATCAAACAACGTTTTTCGCGTGAAGCGCGGAATCGAAGTCGCCAAAAAGCCTGATATTAAAATGATTGAACTTTATATATTTGTAAAAAACTAATTAGCTTAGTAAAGTTGTATTGACTATTTCAATTATAATAATGTTGTAAATACATACTTGTAACGATCGTGAAACATAATAATATTTTGATCAATATACAACCTGACACTGACCTGCAAATTGCAACTAGTATTATAATTATCTGTGGGGCACTTTGAAAAACAAAGTAAAAAGCACGTGTGTTAAATAGACTCCATTATAAACCTAAAGCGATAGAAAAAGAAACTTTAGGGCACTTTTTGAGCAAGTAAAAAATAATGAATATAACTATGTTGGGAACAAAAACTGGTACCACTGTGAGTAAGTGTCAGTGAGAGTAATAAATTAGCAGCAAAACGAATGGAGAATGGGGGTCAGTAGATCTTTTTGATTACCTACTCGCCCACAACAAAATTAGCTCCATCGGTAAAAATGGCGCTTGCAAGTGCTGAAATATAAGAAACTCAAAAAAATGTAAATAATCAGGCAACAATCCTACTAAGTATATTTATATGTGAATTTTTGTATGTTTTGATGTTTGTTACTCACTCACACAAAAACGGCAGAACTGATTTCGATAAAAATTTGGCACACAGATATATTAACCTGGCTTAACACATCAATCAATCTGCCTAGCCTTTTCCCAACTATGTTAAGGTCCGCTTCCAGTCTAACCGGATGCAGCTGAATACCAGTATTTTACATAGAACGACTGCTCACCTGACCTGGGTTAACACATAAGATACTTTTTATCCCGGTAGTACGATCAATAACTTCTGAACTCCACGCGGGCGAAGCCGCGGGCAAAAGCTATAATGCTGTCTTTTTTTTTTGCTGTATGGCATCTCATAGCTGGTCTCTGAGACCATGACTATTTAACCGGTCAATCCTGTGGCTGCCTTAAGCTGCTACACTCAAAGCCTAGCCAGCTAGAGCACACATAAAACTAAGCTAAAAAGCTAGGGTAAACGCTCGCTAAGGGCACCCCCTGTGGGCTACGAGCCTCGGCTTAGGGCGTTAACCGGAGGGAGGACATCAAAAGATGAGACGGGCTGGCTCTGGTGCTGGAATAATTGGAAGATTTTATAGATAGTGCAATACACGAAGACGCGCCCCACTCCGTGATTACTGTACTGTAAGCTGAACTTAGTACGGCGCGGAGCGGAGTGGGGCGCGTCTTCGTGGATTGCACTATCTATACCCACTTCATTATCATCTACAAAACGACACAAACAGGAAAATAGGCGCCGCAATAACCCGCAGACCACAGACCTAATCAGTATGGAAAACCAAACCGTAATCAGATTTCGAATATCAGTAGCAGATTCGGCTTCGATAAATGGTCTCGATTTCGGTCTCGTCTTGGAATTCAAACTTTAGTAATTGAATACAGCTAAATGGTGAACCACAATTGATGACTCAAAGGAGATTATTTAGACTTATCTCTGACACTAGAACTATTATTCTAAAATAAGTGAAACAATTTGTTCAAGAATAAAGTAAATTTACCTGATTTCACCATCGCCCTTTTATCATCGGACTACCAGACGGACTGCAGGGTACCATTTGCACTTAGTTGATATCCCGTCCAGTCGTACTCAGCACACCTCCACATTTATTATGCGCACAGCCAAAGTGTGGAACTCTCTGCCAGCGTCTGTGTTCCCTTCCACATATAACACGTCTGTATTCAAAGCAAGAGTGAACAGACATCTTCTGGGAAAGCTTGTTCCACCATAGACCTCATCCATCGCTTTCCATCGGGCGAGATTGAGGTCAATCGTTCAGCAATAAAAAAATAAGTTTTTAGAGGCATGAGGAACAGGGTGTAAAGTTCACTCATCCACCATAGAAAAGGGAGGATCCTCCGACCAGACGGGTGTCGTGTCTGGCGGGCAACTGCCCGACGGTTGATGTCGGATAGACTTATAAATGTCTTTCGCGCGGTAAACTGTAATTGCGAGATGCAGGATTTGTGTGACGTCATGTCTTTTGATGCGTAGTTTGTATGTGGCGGTGTAACCGCTACAAGTTCTTAGCCAAAACTTCGCAGTATAGGACTTTTCCAATGCATGAGTGCATTAATATATAATCTAGGTATTTGTAAGTCATACAAATCTTCATGCTGTGCGGGAAAGACACCCGTGACCAAACATGCGTAAAAAGAAAGCGCCTTACCATCAAATTAAAAAAAAACCGGCCAAGTGCGTGTCGGACCACGCACAAAGAAGGGTTCCGTAGTTCGGATGAATTTATCCCAAGAACAAACTTAACACTGTAGTGGAAAAACATGTTCTCCCATACGGAATATATGGGAGAACATGTTTTTGCAACTGCAAAAGTAAGTTGGTAGATTATTACTCGTTAACTTGTAGAGCCTACTTAGATATGATAGTTTTCCTTTTAATTTCGTTATATGTATTACTGCCGTAATTTTTTTCACATATCCAAAACCAACCATCTGGCAGGAGGGGGACACTAGACTCTAACAAAAATTAGTACTTTAAAGCTTAATATTTCGCAAACGGATCCCTGAATCCAAAAATGGTTGTTACTCACACACAATATTTTTGAACAACCTTTCTAACGACATCCCACACCAAGGGATAGAAAAAAAAACATCACCACTTTACGTGTACCCAAAAAAATAATATTTTTTCATAATTTTGTTTTACCACTTTGTCGGCGTAATTAATACTCAATACTCATACTCAATTCTTTATTGCATTCCATATGTATTACATAGATGGTATAACAAGTAAAAGATCAATATGGACCCTGTCGGGCACAGCAAAAATTAGGAGAGAGGAAGAGGGTTAAGTAGCAATTCAATATTATTATAAATTATTAGATTTGTTTAATTGGGTGTGTAATTATGTATATATTGTATATTATTAGGTTTGTGTATATAGGTATAGTATATTAAGGATTTTAAATATTGCATAAGAATAATATAGGTAATTATTATTTAAATTCTTAGAAGTATTTTCATTAATATTAAATTATGTTATTTTTTATGTATTCATATTTATATTTGATTTCCTATATTCCTTATTATATTATATTTCATAATATTTGGTGTATAAGAGAAAGAATAATTTTAGTTTGCAATCGATTTGTCATCTAAAAACTCCTTTACTGAGTAGTATGACTTGGATTCCAGAAATTGTTTCAATTTATTAATAAATATATTTGTTTTGCTTACTTCTCTAATGTCATTTGGCAATTTATTATACATTTTTATAGACATAACTAAAGGGCTGGTTGAGTGCATTTTGAGACGAGATTGAGGTATGTTTATTTTGTTTTTGTTGTGTCGAAAGGTGTATTTTGTTTGTGTTTCTTCGCAAGTGGTGTAAAAATCTGGATGTTTTCTGACAAATTTACATAATTCTAAGATATATAAACAGGGAAGTGTGAGTATTTTGTGTTTTCGGAAGTATGGTTTGCAGCTATCTGTTTGATATGTATACCCATGCCAAATTACAGCTGTCTAGTACTAAGAGTCTCTGAGCTAAGCCGCGGACAGACAGACGGACATGGCGAAACTATAATGGTACCTTGTTGACTACCGAACCCTAAAAACATATCTTCATTAATATAACAAAAACTTAACTATCTATAGAATAGCAAACTATTGAAACTTTCTAGACAAAATCAACAAACAAATAATAATTAGATACGCTCCACTTGATTGAAACTAAAACATTTGAACAACCATTGGAAATGTATTATCATATTATTTAGTTCACCGTACAAAATATTTGTTTAATATGACGTCATTCTGTTCAAAGGCCAATGGTACATCAACCTTGATATTATGAGGATCTTTTCCTTTCAATGTATCCCTCATTACTTCCTTAGAGTATCGGAAAAGGGGACTCTAGTGGGTCGAATGTGAAAAGAAAATTATTGGCAAGAAAAAATATCTTATATCCATGAAATCATTTTTGTTGTAGGTACCCTAATCAAAAATTCGCATGGTAATTCTATATTTAAATAAGTAAGGTTAGATTTAGGTTAAACTGCACTTGCCGCGGTCATTGCGTGGATGGGTGACCAGACTTTACTAATCGAAACGACTCCGTACTTGGAAGATATCAAGTCTTTATTGATTCCGGATCTATTGTAGCGAGTAAACTGAAGAAAAAGAATGAAAACTGTTTTTATTACCCGACTTCGACCCGTTTTCGTTACCCGTAATGTTTTTCGAGAGTATGTATGTATGTATGTACGTTTGTATGTATGTATGTATGTATGTGTGTCTATTTGTGTGTCTATATGTTTTTCCACTACAATGTAAAGTTTTTTCTTGGGATAAATTCAACCCAACTACGGAACCCTTCATTGTGCGTGGTCCGACATGCATTTGGCCGGTTTTTTACCCGACTACGGCAAAGCCAAAAGGAAGGGTTATGATTTTAGCAGTCTATGTATGTATGTTTGTATGTATGTATGTTTGTTTTTACGTGTGTTCCACCGTAGCGCCTAAACTACTAAACCGATTTTGATGAATGAGGTATCAATAGATTCGTAATAATGGTCCGGGTGACATAGGCTATATAATTTTTCCCTAAATTTAATTTGGTGGACTTTACACGTAAATTTCTAACCACGAAAAAAATTAAAATGGGATGATCATGACATGTTTGGTATCAAAAGAAAGGTCTTGACGAGCACATTACAAATATGTATATAATATTATATTTTCAAAGTAAACAAATATGTTTAAATCGTTAAAAACAAGCAAAAGTGAGACTGCGCTACGTAGTATCGCAAGATGTTACCAACGTGCAGTTAATCAAATCTTAATAAGAAGTACCGATTTGTAATTCCACTCTTATGAAGAAAAAGAAGTACAACGAAATATTTATATTTTGGATTTCTTCGAAGCTCGATATCGATACATGGTGTTGGCGTCGAAATAAATCGCTCTATGGTTTCGTCCAAAGCACTATGCACTGCTATTGGAATTTAAAATAGGTTAATTACTGAACTATTGTATTACTCTACTCTTATTTACGTTCATCAAGTGTAAAAACGGAAAAGTATAAAATAAAAAAATAAAGTTTAAAAAACTGTAACCCGACTACGGGAAAGTAAAAATGATCTAAAAAGTACGAAACAAGCAAATATTTCAGACAGAAATCAAGACATAGGTACAAAAATGGTCAAGGTAAAGCCGTCGTCGCATGCCATTATAATTTTGTAGGTGTTCCTGGCACCAACATGGTACACAGGCATGCGACCACGGCTTTACCTTGACCATTTTTGTACCCATGTCTTGATTTCTGTCTGAAATATTTGCTTGTTTCGTACTTTTTAGATCATTTTTATTTTCCCGTAGTCGGGTTACAGTTTTTTAAACTTTTTTTTTTTTTTGTTTAAGCTGATAATAGGGCGCTTACCTTTTACGCATGTTTGGTCGTGGGTTTCATTCCCGCACAGCATAAAGATTTGTATGACTTACAAATACCTAGATTATATATTAATGCACTTATGCATTGGAAAAGTTCTATACTGCGAAGTTTTGGCTAAGAACTTGTAGCGGTTACACCGCCACATACAAACTACGCATCAAAAGATATGACGTCACATAAATCCTGCATCGCGCAATTATTTTTTACTGCGCGAACGACATATGTATATAAGACGGGCAGTTGCCCGCCACACACGACATCCGTCTGGTCGGAGGATCCTCCCTTTTCTATAGAGGATGATTGAACTCTACACCCTGTTCCTCATACTTCTAAAAGTATTTAGGCAAAGATATAAATAAAACAGGTATGCCTCAGGCAAAGATGAACTCTTTGCCTGAGGCATACCATTTTGCTATAGGTAAACACTAAAGGCGCTTCGTTATCAACTACTATAGCAGAGATTTGGTCTAGGAATCTTATCACTTAGCCATCCCCTGAAATTTGCGTGGTATGTAGGTTTTAAATCGGAAAAGACACCGCACGAAACAATAAGAAAATGCCCATTTATATTTTACTGAAAATCTGCAACGTCGCAATTAGCTGTCAAATATTTCACTGTTTTGATTTATTTGGCAATATTTCTGTATGGAAATAAGAAATATGGCTAACTAGTGAACAAAAATATTGATTATGAAATGCAATAATTATTAATGTCGTACCACCGAATATTTAGTTTTAGATGTAAAAAAATATTTGGAAGCTTTCCAAATGCCTTTTTACACCTAAAACAACAACTTCAAATTCAGTGTTATAATTGCAATTCACTATTAAAATTCTAGTTCACTAGTTAGCCATATTTCTTATTTCCATACAGTAATATTGCCAAATTAATTAAAACAGCGAAATATTTAACAGCTATTTCCGACGTTTCCCACTTTCACTATAAACGCTCTTAACAAATAATTTACCGAAAAACACAAGTAAACTCCACACAACGAAAATACTACACGACAATTTAAATTACGCTAAGGAATCCTTAACAAGAGATTGTAGGGCATGTACACACTTAAAATTAAGAGACCTCGCCCCGTAACCAGAACACACGATTCAACTATCCAGTGTAACCTGAGCTTAATATTAGGTGACAATGTTTGGTGGAAAAGTTCAGCATAGATTGGGTTGTGTGGATGGTAGAATATAATAAATGTAAATTTTAACGTTTGTATGAAGTCATTTTACTTTGTTGCTCGTTAACTTTTGTGACCAAACTAGTGACAAGTTAGGTTTATATTACGGTAACCATAAATTACAGATTTGATCCTGTTATAATTGTAGGGTTAAATATCACAGTCAAGTTCAGTGGCTTTAATCTATGTATTTGTTATCTTTATAATAAATAATAATAAACTTTATTGAAACAAAAAAACTCAAGTTACAGAAACTCTGTGTTCGATAACAATTGCAATTATAATACTGTGTCGCCCACCTCCAAAAAGTCCGAGACAAAATCAAAACTAAAACAAATCAAACATAACGCCTTGTTTCCCCTAAGGATCGGGCAGAGGTGTACCTATAGTAGGTACACCCACATTTCGCCAGTTAAAACAAATCAAATTAAAAATAATATTAAAAATAAACAAAAAAATAAAAAGGATTGTACGGTTTTATGAAACCACGGTAAAATTGAAACTTCTATAGGCGCCGCCATATTGGCCTTGGCTGCTCTGACGAGCGCCTTTCACTTTATCCCTACTCCGCAGCCGACCGTCACGCGACATGCAACACACAGACGAAAAAGTTTGAGACGATGTAATAAAAGTTTCACTTTAAAAATCAGAACTTAAAATTTTAACTGAACATTATTTTACCGTATTTTAACTATATTGGGGTCGGCTTCCAGTCTAGCCGGATGCAGCTTAAACCAGTATTTTACACGGATCAACTGCCTATCTGACCTCCACAACCCAGTGACTGGGTAACACGATACCCCTTGATAAGACTGGTTGTCAGACTTTCGGGCTTCTGACGACCCGTAACGACTGTCAAAGATCTACAAATGACAGCCGGGACCAACGGCTTAACGTGCTTTCCGAGGCAAGGCGGATCGTCTCGACCACCCATCAACGGACCAACCGCGGCAAGTGTAGCTTAATCTGATCGGTCAACTCGTGCGGTTGTTATTAATTAGTTAAAACCCCTTCAATAATGTAGGTATTTTCATATGTAAAAAAAATTACAAAAAAAAAACGACTTTTTTAAAAAAGTTTTTATTTTTCTCTTTTTAGTTGTGATACCTACCCCACACACATTCGAATACCACTTGCTACCAGTGACAGGAACTTATCATAACATCTACATACTAAGTGGGAAAAAATTTATAAAATTTATATGAGACCAATTTGAGAGCAAACAAAAAAAAATTTTCAAAATCGATCCACAAATGACGGAGAAATCGCTGGACATAAATTAAAAAAAAAAACAAACATACGCTACGAACATAAATAACCTCCACCTTTTTGGAAGTCGGTTAAAAACGAGCACCTTGTCCTTAAGCCACTATTCAAACATAGTGTAGTTCAGGAAGCTCACATCACGACTTGTAAACGTGTTTACAGTGCGACGAGTCAAGGCATACCGCGTGCCTCTCCGCTCGATGTTCTTATTGATGTCAGGGCATTAGATGCTTCTTTTATATAGAAAAAATATGTTTATTTGTCACAGAAACACGTGCATACAAAAGCCAAGAGTAGGTAAGCAAAAAACAAAATAGTTAAGCATATCGTAGTACATATGAAAACATGAGTATAAAACAGAAATAGTCGGCAGCTGCACGTCATGACTGTGACAAGAAGGCTTCCACTTAGCATGATGCTGTGCTATGGGGGACCCACAGCAACGCTGATTTTCAATGGTCACCCGAAAAAGATGAACGGTAATCAAGTCAGGTTCAGTAACTTGTAAATAATAAATAGTTAACAAAATAAAATAAACAGTATTTAGAATTATATTAGAAAGAAAGAAAGAAAGAAAAATAGGTTTATTTGTCACAGACACACGTGCATACATAAAAAACAAGAGTAATCAGAGAACAACACAATGTACATAACAAATCACGAGCATAGAACAGAAATTACTTAGGCGGCAGTTGCACGACATGACTGCGACAAAAAGGCTTCCACTCAGCATGATGCAGTGCTATGGGGGACCCACAGCACAGCGCTAATTTTCAGTGGTCACCCAAAAAAAAAAAATTACAACATATTATATCGTACACTACTAGCTTCCATCAGCAGCTTCGCCCGCGTGATACCTTTATAAATTATAGCCTAAATTACTCAGTGATAATATAGCAATCTACTGGTGAAAGAATTTTTAAATAAAACATCTAAATCTACGAGTAAATCTAACTAGCCTGTATTGTCTCACTGAAGGCAAAGGCCGCCCTCTCCCTTTTCCACACAACTCTGTCCATTGCTAGTATCGGCCAGTCCTTTCGGTAGGAGTCAAGCTCGTCCCGCCATCTTCGTCTCGGCCTGCCGTAATGTGTGCATTTAGTGGAACTCAATCAGTGGTTCTTTTAGCCCATTTGTCATCTGAAATGTGGCAGACATGTCCGGCCAAGTTCGATTTAAGCTTAGCTTAAATAAAACATACAAAAAATAAAATCTTTTCCCTTATAATATTATTTGGATGATAAAAATTGAAATCGCTGTGTGTATGACCGTGTTGTTCTTCTCAAATCCGCAACAGATTTTGATGCGGTGTTCACCGTTATTTAGATAATTTATTCAGAAAGGTTTATGTGTGTAATACATTAAACATTTAATTTATAAATAAGAAGGAAATCTCGATGTATTGTCAATTCGTAGAAATCGTCCGAAATTGGGGCAGGTCGCTAGTTCTTCATGACCACTGTCTGCCTCCATATGCAAGAAGGGTGGAATAACCATGAATTTAGACTATTTTCTAAAGACAGCTGCATTTTTCTGACTTCTGGTTTTGTTTTACTCCATTAAAGGTGGAGTGTTGAGTGTCGAAAATGGATAAAGTAAGAAATTAGTATATAAGGGGAACTTTAAAAGTGTTGAGAGGATGAATGAAATGAACAAGGCTGATGTAAAGGGAAAGGCCGGACGCTCTAGGAGGATATATACTGACCGTATTGGTGATGTTCTTCAGAAAGGCCAGGTGCGTAGTACTCGCAACCGGCGTGCGTGTATGACCAGATTTATGAACGTAAACAAGACAAAAGGAGTATGTAAGGATCGTAACAGGTGGCGTTCTGTAGTTTCTGCCTACCCCCATGGGAAGAAGGCGTGAGTTTATGTACGTATGTTTAAACGTGGCGCCAGTGACAGAAAAGTTGAAAGGAAATCGTTTGGCCTGGTATGGGCATGTGATGAGGAGGGAAGAAACGCATGTGACTAAAAAAGTGATGAATAATGTTGATGAATGGTGGAGGAGAGGAAAGCCAATGAAAAGATGGAAGGATTGTGTGAGGAATGATATGAAAGAGAAGGGAGTGAATGATAGCGTGTCGGTTGACAGGGGAGAGTGGAAAAAGAAAACGTTTGCGCCAACCCCACGTAGCAGGAAGATGATGATAGGTAACCTTACTTTAATTCTCATAGTATGCCATAATTTTTTTTACTCTGCTACTGTGAAGTAGTATCGACATACTACTTCACAGTAGCAGAGTAAAAAAAATTAAAATTCAAACACTTCGCCAACTAAACTTGATCAAAATCAGGCTATATATGTATCAGCACCCACACGGTTTGTTTATGCTATATACCTTCTACCCGCGACTTCGTCTGCTTGAAATTTCTTCGGCCCCCGACCCACCGCATCGAATCGCATCCGCAGCCCACGCTATTATTTCGTTTCCGCTAAGCGTTCTTTCTGACTTTTATTTTTATTTTGTTCGTCTCCTATGGGTCATAGCGTGATGTTAAATAGCCTATAGCCTTTCTCAAGAATTGGGCTATCAAATGCAAAAAGAAATTTTCAAAGCCGACTGGTCCTTCCAGAGATTAGAGCATTCAAACAAACAATAAAACTCTTCAGCTTTAATATTAGTCTATATAAGTTAAGGTATAGATTCCGAATCGCAGGCCGATTTCCGGCCACCGTAGGCGCGGGCTTGCGGACGGTGAGCAATGGGTAGCTCGCCGTCCGATAAGGACCAGGCCCGGGTCGACGGCGCGTATTCTACGCGCGCCTCAAAGAGATGTCAGCAGAACTGACGGGGTCTGGGGCCGATGCCCGCCGGGGTTGCGAAGAAAATCGAAAGGGAGATCGTGGCCCCCGGCAATAGGGCAACCGAAGAAACACGGGTGGGTTTTAATCAGTAAGAGTCTGACACGCCCTCCCGCTCCGCCCAGAGCGGGTGAAGTTATTTTGATAATTTCCCACCCAAAAAAAAAGGTATAGATTCCGCGATAACTCAGAAAAATCAACGTCAAACGCACTTACGTTACCGCGCATACAATCCCCGAAAGCACGCAAAAGAAGGATGGAAATATTCGTATATTTTCGTGTATTTTCGTATATTCTTTCATTTGTTACGTGACTAACGCCACTCAAAGGAGCTTATTACGTTTGACAGGATCCGTGTTCGGCCTGCGAGCTCTGTTTATTTACTCGAACTCGCATGAGATTTACACGTTTCATGTAAACGGACCTGGTTTAGTGGACTTAGGAAGGATTCGTTGTATTGGTTTGAGAAGAAATTGGGTATCGACTGTGTGTATGTTCTTGGAGAAAAGGTGAAAGGTGGTGTTTGGTTTTCCTTATATGTCCCTCCAGGGAATGTCAAGGTATATTAAACAGTTATGTATATTTACTATCTTAATAATAATACCAGCCTATTACTGTCCCACTACACGGCGAAGGCCTCTTCTCATGCAGAGAAGGCACGATCATTGATCACCATGCTTGGTCATGACGGGTTGCCGATGACAGAAATTACAGATACATCCCAACTATCTATATCTACATATATTACAAATTACAGATACATCCCAACTATCTATATCTACATATATTACAAATTACAGATACATCCCAACTATCTATATCTAATATTACAAATCACAGATACATCCCAACTATCTATATCTACATATATTACAAATTACAGATACATCCCAACTATCTATATCTACATATATTACAAATTACAGATACATCCCAACTATCTATATCTACATATATTACAAATTACAGATACATCCCAACTATCTATATCTAATATTACAAATCACAGATACATCCCAACTATCTATATCTACATATATTACAAATTACAGATACATCCCAACTATCTATATCTAATATTACAAATTACAGATACATCCCAACTATCTATATCTACATATATTACAAATTACAGATACATCCCAACTATCTATATCTAATATTACAAATTACAGATACATCCCAACTATCTATATCTACATATGTTACAAATTACAGATACATCCCAACTATCTATACCTACATATATTACAAATTACAGATACATCCCAACTATCTATATCTACATATATTACAAATTAAAGTCACTTTTCGTGTTTGTCTGTATGAACGCGTTATTTTTTCTAAGCCACGCTATAAATTTTGATGATGTTTTCATCATCGTTTAGAGAATTTATTCCGAAAGGTTTTTGTGTATGAAATTAAAGTTAACATAAAACTAAGAAATCTCGATGATTTGTCAAGTCGTAAAAACCGAGCGAAGTAGGAGTGTTTGTTTGTTATGCTTTCAAGCTAAAACGGCTGAACGGATCTGGATGAAATTTGGCACATGGGTAGACCATCACCTAGATTAGGACATAGGATACCTAGAGTTATTATAAGTCCAGGGAATCATTGGGAAATAATATTCAACGTTAAAATATGCTATGTTTATATATATTTTATTAAAGTTCCTTCAAAAATGTAATGTTATTTTTTTTTTTTTACAACAATCTGGTTTGTCTAATATTCGTCATATTTAAAAATGATTCTGACTGAAAGCGTGTAAAGACTATTATAACCATAATAGCGCTTATTTCAATTTTAATAAGAACTATTCGCCTTCATGTTAATATAAACTTATAATTATCTCATAGCGCTCTAATTTAGTTCTCTTACTCTTATAATAATTCTGATCAAGACTATATTTTTACGATCTTATTAAGGTCTCTCCCAAGTATGTCACTAAATCTTATACTCTCACTAAATAAATGCTACTAGGTACAGGAGCAGAAATTTTACAATTACACTATTAGTTTTGCTACATGCACTATGTCTTACAACACTCTTATAACCTAATCTTGTAGTGAACTACAAACCATAGTCATAAGATCAAGTGGTATTGGGTATTACAAGACTTATAAGTCTTGTAATACCCAATACTTAATCCTGTATTATAATAAAAGCCTAAGTTATAAGAACAAGTGCTCTTGAGTATATCAAAGCTTGTGGAATGGTATTAAAAGAATGGATGTCTTTACCAGTGCTAGTATAAGAGTTTTATTAATCTTGGCAGTCCTATAATTTTCATTATAGGACTTTTTTGCTAGTTGGGGTGGCCCCTGGCAATACAGGCAACTGAAGGAATACGGGTGGGTTTTAGTCAGTAAGATTCTGACACGCCCAGAGCGGGAGAAGTTATTTGATAATTACATACCCAAAAAAAACGGGCGGCCTTTTCCGGAGATAATGATAGTTCGATAAAATCGTTGTTCTAACAAATTCCAATTCATATTCCTTTAAGCTCCATACAAATCTTCAAAGATACATCCACATTCCATTCAAAACCCCATCGATACTTCACCAACAAAACTAAATAGCGACCCTCCGTAACCATACCAATACGAGCCATATTGATTCCAAAAGTATGAAGTTCACTTTAAACCATTCACATTCAAACTCATTACTGAAACTCTAACATAACTTTAGAAGCATCTCATTTCACTTGAAACTTACCTTGAGAGTGAACTGCTAATCTATGCAAAGAAAATTCTATAGATTTTCAATATCCTGAAAGAACTCTTCGGTTGAACTTTAAGAAGTTATTCAGTAATATCTTGGAGTTATGAACCTGTTTGTTTGTAGGATTTATGCTGTTATTGGTGTTAGGTTATTGTGCGTATTATTGTTTTTGATCTAGGACAAAGGGATCATTACAAAAACAAATGACGAATGCCCTGATTTGTTGCCACTATGTCAGAAAGAATTTGTTTACACCACAGAGTACGGAGACGCCTGGGCGGTCGCTGCTGCGTCTTTCCATTCTATACAAGGCCAGAACGCAGCCATAGGAAACTGCTCATGTATAGATTGGAAATCACTTTTTTACTAAGGTCTTCCAATCTATACAAGAGTAGTACGCAAATATTCGCGTATGCTTCGTAGTGACCAAATTAACTACCTCATTCCATAGTATACAGTACCAGTACGCATACGGACTAATCGAGTTTAGATTGCGAGAAATTGTGAACTAGTAACCAACTTGTTTGCGACGTAATGCACCATGCACTAATATTAAATAGCCTACCTGGCTGCGAGCTACTTGGAAGTAGCACTCGCCGGCCGCTGCCGTGGAACCGCTCGCTTCGCTCGCTCGGCTCGGGCGCGGTTGGTCACAGTTCTAACCTAACCTAACCCATTTCACCCAGTTCACACTTTTGTTCTTTCCTTTTCCTTATAGACTATATCTTTAAAACTCTTATCAGGCGTAAGTGATGTAGTATAGTTTGGAACCAGGACGCGATTGTCCACGATACAAACTATACACCAGCAATACGCAAAATTTGTGTAAACATTGTATACGCGAGCAGTTTCCTATGGCTGCGTTCTGGTGAAATACGCGTCGCTACTAGAGGCAGCATTGCCAACACTTTCTATATAAATCAACCGTGTCACTGTTTACTTGCACTACGACACAAATGAATTAATTTATTTATCAGACAACTAGATCCAATTACAAAACAAAAACATTATATACAATTCTAGATGTTAGTAAACAATTTAACTTACTTGCTATGTTAGTACTTATATTCTACTACTGACAGGGTGGTTTTAATAAGATGCCTCATTATGGGGCTTTCGTCAGGCTCATCAGCAATAGCTTTCAGGAGGCTGTTGCCACTGTCCCGCAACCTTGTGAGAAGAGAAGCATTTTTTTCCGCACTACAGCTGAGAAGCTATCCACTCTGGCTCGCGCAAACATTGCAGAAGCACTGCAATAACGGGGCAGTCGCAACAGCGCCCTAAAAGCGTTGTTGTATTGAATACGCACCGCATTGGCGGCACGTTTGGTACAGCTAATCCATAGAGCGCTCGAGTACAGAGATGTGCAGTATGCTTTAAAAAGTGTGATTTTGACCGCATCTGTACATCGAGCGAACCTACGGGCCAGCATATTCGCCCGCACCGCCAATGCCCTGCGTTCCCGCTCAACATCGGCATCGTCTTTAAGGTCGTCAGAAACGAAATGTCCAAGGTATTTGACCTGGTGTACCAGACGAATCGAGATTTCGTTAATTTTGACAGGTACCCTTTCTGGACACTTCTTGCCAACAGCCTTATAGAAACTGACATATTTGAAGGCGATTCGTGACAGAAGTTGTGCGCTCAACGGACTTTTGACGCCACGAATTTTATTAGCTTTGCCGTCTCTAAACGCTGCCGCCGCGACGATACCGTGCTCTGTGATTTGCACTTCAGTATTTTTCCTAGCTCTTGTCAATTCCTTTGTCACAGCGTGATAAAATATTCATTCTTAACATAAAACTTTTTGACTTTGATTTTTTGACTGCCTCGTTGGTCTAGTGGTCGCTTGCGCTACTGCTGAGCATGAGGTCCTGGGTTCGATTCCCAGATCGGGCAAAGTGTTATTGGGTTTCTCTATCTGAAATTTCTCGGTAGCAGCCCGGAGTCTGGATTTGTGCTCGGTTGATGGCAATAGGCTCGCCCCCTATTACACGGGACTTAAACATAACTGGCGAAATGTGGGTGTACCTGCTATAGGGACACCTCTGTCTGAAACTTTTTTTAAGCTCCGTTGTTTCAGGAAATACACTGCTACATTTATTTATACTTTGTAGAAAAGTAAAATAACGGTGGGTTATTCACAATGTTAATAATATACAGCATGTATCAGAAAAGTGTGGTCATATTTAAGAGTGTAGCCAGACCATAAAGGTCTAATACCTAAAACCAAAACAAACACCTAAAAACACCAACAAAACCAAACCACACACTAAACATCTATTAACTAAATACTTATTTGTTTATGTGCCGTCTTAATTTATCGAAATTTTATTATTATTAGTAACTATTAGTGTTTGGCACGAAATTGTGACAAGTACCTTGACTTTATATTTTTATTTTCATTTTGTTAATGTTACATTTGATTATCTATCTATTTACCTAAATAATTTTTTATGCCTTCTGGCGGGACGTAGTATGGACCGATATTTATTTGTAACATCTGTATAATTTTTTTACCCTATGTTCACAAAATTAATAAATGAATTTGAATTCGAATTTGCCTTTCGGATACATGCTGTATAACTAAGATCAGTCATCAACTGATAAAACGGATTCTGTAACACAGGCAGCCTTAGCCAATTAATGATCGTCACAGAAACAACTACACACTTTTAGTTTATTCAAGAAAATTCGGCCGACAATTCCTAGAATTTCCCAAATACATACATTTGCTTCCCCTAAATAATATCATAATGCTCAAATATAAATAAAACAAACGTAACACTTTTGTCAGGCGTAAAAATCCAGTTTCACACATCCAACAGAATAGGACCTTTAAAAAAGAAACAATTGGCGCTTTCAGAGAAATTGCCTTTTTTCTAAAACTACTTACTAAGAACACAAATGAAATTTTCATGTAGTCTTTGTACTAACTCTACACACCTTGAAACTAATTCTGATTGTAGTTTTGAAGTGAAAACTTATTTAGGCGCGTTGGGCATTTTTGAGATGGGAAAAAACAATTGAACTCGCGACACCGTTACCGACACCTCATTTTTGTAAACGCGATTGTGCTTTTTATTTATATTTAGTTATGGATCAATGTTGAGCAAGTATTTTTACTTTAAAGGTTTTGGAAGTATTTTTTTTTTAGTTTTCAAGTTTTCACTTCTGTCGGCACTCCCGGAATGTCACTGTTTTTTTTTTAAAATTTCATTTTATATATTTAGTGTCCGCTTTGCTCTTAATTTAGATTTGTGTGAATAAGGCGCCTTTTGAGAAGATAATTAGGGCTCATTTTCAATACTTAAATATTGATAGAATCTGTTTTCTTTTTCAATTGAATTCTTTTATTTAAATACGATTTACGAGGTGTGCTTGGCCCAGTCTGGAAAAAAATTATGGTGTTACTAATTTTTTAGGCCAGTGATAGCCTAGTGGTGTGACCGATTGCCAAGTCATAGGTCTCGAGCTCGAACCCAAGGCACGCACCTCTGACTTTTCGGATTCATGTGCGTATTGTATAATTATCACTTGCTTCAAAAACGGTGAAGGAAAACATCGTGAGGAAACCGGCATGCCTGAGAGATATTTCTCAAAGGCATGTGAAAGCAAGTCAGAAGCCCATGGGCTTTAAAACTCTGACACCAGGTTAGTCACTAACCACACAAAAATCTTAGATATGATTTTTTCAGTTAATTTTTTCTTCTCTTGTTTGAGTTCTGTGATGAGGACCTAAATGACCTAAATTGGGCTAAAGGCAAGAGAATCAAATCAGTCCTTCATTTTCACAAAATATTTACCCCTCTATCTTGAAAAATTGTTTCTTCTATACATTTTTTCCTTGTTTACACTTAGCTGTTAATGTGACTTTGTTAATGTTATCCATTTTACTTCAACTCTATAGTTTCCCGAACCCTATAAAAGGTTATTTCGTACCAACTAAGTACAGTTTTGAACTTTCTGGGATGGCTGTCCAGAATTTATCTGTCGTATTTTGGACCGAAAATATCGAGAGGCGCTGAAATAATTGTTGTTCAAATAAATTGTAGGGTTTATGTTTTTCTGGGAAAAATAAAGACAAAAAGTCTTTCGAAATTGGCTAACAAATAAAATGTATTGAGTAAGAAAAAAACACATTTATTTAAAAGAATATTTAAATGCTTTTCGTTCTTGAAAATAGGAGAGGGAGTGTAGAAAAAACGGCATGATTTATCAACACAAATTGTTTCACGCGCCAACAGCGTCGACTGCGTGCCTACGAGAAAATATGTGCAGAATAAACCTCTTAACACCATTTTCTATTTTCTTTGATGGACACAGCTTAAATAAAAGAGTAAGTAATGGCTCCAAACTTCTTTAAAACAATAAGCAAAGTAATCTTAATTTTGTTCAAGTAGGGACCTACCTACCTATCTATCTATTCAACCACCATTTTAAGCATTTTTCGTTTAAATATAAATTAATTAAAAACATAAAGTTCGTTTGGTCTTTTGGTCGCAAGCGAGACTTTGCAAACAAGCATATTGCAAATTAGAGGATTATATCCAAGATAAGAATGCTTGGAAACATGCTGGTCCTAATCCATAGGACAATTTAGAGTCTAGACAAAATCAAACTAAACTAGTTGTTAATTTAATTGTACAATTAATTAATTGTATAACATTGTTTTTTTTTTTCTAGCGGTCGCAAGCGCTACTGCTGAGTATGATGTCCTGGATTCGATTCCCGGGTCGGGCAAAGTGTTATTGGGTTTGTCCATCTGGAATTTCTCAGTAGCAGCCCGGAGTCTGGATTTGTGCCCGGTTGATGGCAATAGGCTCGCCCCCTATTACATGTGACTTAAACATAACTGGCGAAATATGGGTGTACTATAGGTACACCTCTGCTTAACCCTTCGGGGATTATAGGCGTGATGTTATGTATGTTATGTGATTTTATATTCTATGATTACTTGAACTCACACACTGACTTATTAGTATTACTTGTTACAATTTTAGGAATTTGTGTCATTGCTTTATTTTTAATTCTTTTTACCTATTGTGGTATAGTAATCTTATTCCAGGTGCGTCGTCTTCACATACAATTATCTAATTAATTTTTACAAAACATTTTAAAAGAGTAACGGTGGAGTTTCTTGCCCATAAATTCTTCTCTATACGAAAACTGTATTTTGGGAGGGGCGACTAGAAACAATTCAATTTTCTTGTACCTACAGTTTGACAGTCAAAAATAAATTATCTGACTTTGACTTTGTTGAACGTGAGGTCGTGGGTGCGATCGACAGGTAATAAAGAAAGTGTTTTCAAATTAGGTAATTAAGATACGATATATTTATTTGCTCAAACATGTGTGCGTACACATGTTTAAGCAAATAAATATTTATCGGTTTTATTTCTGTATGTGTATACAGAAATAAAAACGTGCATGCAAAGATAACATTAAAAAAGTACAGGTTCAGATATGTTTGCCACATATTATGGCGTGCAAATATTAATAATATGATTGCTAATCGTTTAGGTAATCAAGTCAATATCATTAATGTACCTTGAATTTAGCAAACATTAATAAATTATAATGTCAACAGTAAATAAAAATAATAAAAAATAAAAAAAATCTATGTCAAAATAAATGGTTCTGTCAGAAATTCCATAGTATGCTTTGGCGGTTAGAAATGACTAAATTCTTAGTAGCAGCTCGGAACCTGGATTTGTGTCCAGTTAATAGCAATAGACATACTAGGGACTGGGACAAACGGCAAAACAGGAAAATGCGAGTTTTTTTTTAAATTCATTTATTCAAAATCTGTTTTACAACTATATCCTACTTTTTTGTGTGAAAGTGTTTGGATGTTTATTATTCTATCACGCAAAAACGGCTAAACGGATTTGGACAAAATTTGGCACACAGATAGTTTATAACCTAGATTTACACATAGGATATTTTTTATCCCGGTAGTACGTTTCCGTGGGGTAATATCCGACCTTCACGCGGGCGAAGCTGCGGGCGAAAGCTAGGACATAAATAAAATCGGCCAAACTGCATTTATGTAGCAGTTTGTCGGCAGTGGTTGTCGTTTAACAGCGTTTATTCTGAAAATTGGCAACGTCGCTAATTGCTGTCAAATATTTACCTGTTTTGATAAATTTGGCAATATTACTACTGTATGGAATTAAGAAATGTGGCTAACTAGCGAACTAAAATATTAATAACTAGCAGCGCCCCGCGGTTTCACCCGCATAGGTCACGATCCCGTAGGAAAAAAAAAAAGTATCCTATGTTCTTTTTCAGGGCATCATCTATATATGTGCCATCCAAATCCGTTCAGCCGTTTTAGCGTGAAGGCGTAACAAACAAACTTACTTTCGCATTTATAATATTAAGGATGGTATGAACAAAACAAAACATCGAAACATCGAATATTTGGTTTTAGAAGTAAAAAAGCGGCCAAGTGCGAGTCGTACTCGCCCATGAAGGGTTCCGTAGCAGCAAGTAACATTGAATGAAAGGTAAATTGCGGTTTACGATTTATGACGTATTAAAAAAAAACTACTTGCTAGATCTCGTTCAAACCAAATTTCGGTGGAAGTTTACATGGTAATGTACATCATATATTTTTTTAAGTTTTATTATTCTCTTATTTTAGAAGTTACAGGGGGGGACACACATTTTACCACTTTGGAAGTGTTTCTCGCGCAAACTATTCAGTTTAGAAAAAAATGATATTAGAAACCTCAATATCATTTTTGAAGACCTATCCATAAATACCCCACACGTATGGGATTGATGAAAAAAATTTTTTGAGTTTCACTTCTAAGTATGGGAAACTCCAAAATTATTTGTTTTTTTTTTATTTTTGTGTGAAAATCTTAATGCGGTTCACAGAATACATCTACTTACCAAGTTTTAACAGCATAGCTCTTATAGTTTCGGAAAAAAGTGGCTGTGACATACGGACGGTCAGACAGACAGACAGACATGACGAATCTATAAGGGTTCCGTTTTTTGCCATTTGGCAACGGAACCGTAAAAAGTATTTGGAAACTTTCCAAATGCCTTTTTTACACCAAAAGCGATTACAACATCAAATTCAGTGTTATAATAAATTGCAATTCATTATTAATATTAGTTAGCCACATTTCTTACTTTCATACAGTAATATTGCCAAATTAATCAAAACAGCGAAATATTTGACATCTATTTGCGACGTTGCCAACTTTCAGAATAAACGCTCTTAACAATGGTGTGTCCACTTCTGCATTCTTTTTAGTGATATATACAAGCATGATGTTATTATCAAGACTAATTAAAGATAAAACAATGTGTCGAACAAACAAAGATTCATTCATAGAGCACGTTTGAGAATCTTGCTTTCTTGTTACGGTTATACAGCTGGGTAAAGTTTTTTAATTTAAATTCGTGTTTCCCCAGGACAATGCAATGTTACATTGTTGAACTGTGCAGTTGACGGCCAAGTTTTCGGGACCTTTGTACACTCGTAAACATTGATTCATTGTATGAAAACACAGCTATAAATTCAGGGAAATTATTTGATAAGAAATTTTACTACATACCAACTTAAATTGTCCGTATATTCAAATGATAACGTTCTTTTTTTGACAGTTATATGAAATGGTTATAACACGGCAAATTGGCGTAGGGTGTCAATTTGCTTAAAAAATAATTTTCTGGACTGCATACATCTAACAATAGTTGTATAAAAATTTAGAGTGATACTCATGAACTTGAAAAACTTTGAATAAGGGGAAATAGTAAATATGGAAAAAGAAAAAAAAATTGTTAATTTACATCGGAAGGCACATATTTTAAAAAAATCTTATTATTTCGTCAGTTGGTTTCACAGTAAAATTTTATTATATTCATGTTTATCAATTATTCAATCTACTATCATCTCAATATTATGTTAGACATTACACTTTGTGCCTGCCTCTTTAAATCATTAAAAAGTTAGTGAGATGAAACAGTCTCTGGAAAGACAAAAAAAAGTTTAAATTGATTTAGGCGTTTGAACATTTCGTCCTAATTTGTTTAGGTTGCTATCATTTTATCTTAGCATAAAGTATAAACGTATTTCTTGAAGAATACACAAGACAATATCTTTTATTTTTCTAAAAGAATGCTTATATTCCAATTTATGTTTTTTTTTTTGCGCCTTAAAATGTTAGTGTCATGGAGATAATGTTAAATACTTATTTAAACGAATATTATAAATAAAGAGAAAAGTTTTAATTTTTTGTATGTTTGTTTGTAATGAATAAACCCAAAAACTACTGGACCGATTTTAAAAATTCTTTCACCATTAGAATGCACTATCACTGAGTAACATAGGCTATAATTAAGATATCACGCGGGTGACGCCGCTAGCAGAAGCTAGTAATGAAATTAAAACAGAATGTTTTTCAGGTAGATCTTATAAAAACGGAAGCTGGTAACCCAAAATAAAAAAAGTGTTGCCATAGATTTTTCTAATGAACCTACCGGTTTACCCAACCAAAGTGATTGTATTAAGTCAAAACAAAAGCTGGCCAGTATTAATTCGTACAGCAAACCCCAATGAAACACAAGGTAATTTTATAATTGACCACCGCGTTGATTTTAACGATTTACTCACCGTTTACACTGGTTGGAAATTTTAAAAATAAATATTGGACGTACAAAAACAAACATTGTTCTTGTGCTCTCGTCGAAATAAATTACATAAATTGCATAAAATCGTTTCGTGTGTTTGGCACAAAGTGTATGAATAAATAATCATAAAAATCGATTTTCGATAAAATAACGAATATTTGACGACAGTGAAGTATCGATATTTACTTGTCGATATATTTTCGAACGTGGCAGATTTATGAACTAATTATGTCAGTCTGTAAACTGGATTGCGTGATAAATGGATACATAATGCGATGGGTTTACTAACCAATGAATGTGACTACAAATCGTGATGTCAATGGGCATTCCAATAATGCAGAAACGATTTATGACGAAATCGTGAGTGAATCTTATGTTACATTTTGGGGCATGTTTTAACAAATGAGTTAGGTAATTTTAAATATATAAAACTAGCTGCACCCTATGATTTCACCCGCATAAGTCTCGTAGAAATATCGGGATAAAAAGTATCCTAAGTCCTAACCTAGGTCATGATCTATCCATGTGCCAAATTTCATCCAAATCCGCCTAGCCGTTTTAGCGTGAAAGCGTAACAAACAAACTTGCTTTCGAATTTAAGTTAGGATTAGGATACAATGGTGCCGATTCCCTTGTTCACAAACTCAACTAAATTTAAGTTCAGTGCATCTTTTTCTTTCTATTTCATTTAGAAAAAGACAGAAGACAATTTTTAGTTTAGTCCTGTCAAATTAATTAGCGCCTGTCACTACTCCATACAAGTTTAGACGTGATTAAAAACTTGCCCACTAAAATTACGTCAATTTACGTCAAGAGCTGATTAATTTGACAGGACTAAACTAAAATTTTTCTTCTGTCCTTTTCTTAATGAAATAAAAAGAAAAAGATGCACTGAACTTAAATTTAGTTTAGTTTGTGAACAAGGGAATCGGCACCATTATTTATCAAAACAAGAGGTACTTAGAATAGTAGAGTAATATAATACCTAAGCAACCATTACGTTACGAGATCTTATTGGACTGTCAGGAATGGAAATGCCTAACTACCCAATTTGCGAACTGCTAATCTACACATTCTACTGCTGTGCCAAATTCCAGGCCACATCCGTTCGGTTGTTAAGGTATTATGTGATGTTTCGTTCTAAGCATCCGTATGTGCAAATGAATTCAAGAAAAAACTAGTTACTTATAATTCCCCGGAATCTTATCTACTTAATAAAAAATTAAAATGAACTGAAAGATAACGCACACCCTTAAATTTTGCACAAGAGTTCCTTTTATGACGAAAATTAGTAAAATTGAACAATTTTTGAAAATTAATTCAATTTTCTTTTTAATTTAAATTATTTAGTGATTCCAAGTGCGACTATTATATTGAGTTTGGAGTACTGGATTAGAACTCTGGATTGGGCAGTGAAGATGAGTTTTTCCAACAGGAAATGGTCTATATCAGCCTAGATTCTACATTAGGGCCAGGTTTAAGGCGTTTGCCACTATTACCTACACCAGCAAGATAAACCCCTGCCTACCCCTTCAAGGAATTCTAACGTGCAAAATTTTAAAGATTAAAAAGAAACCTATTCAGTAAATAAACATCTAATCCCTACACAAAACTGTCTCCCAGCCACCTAAACTCGAAAGCCGTACCTTTCAATTAACAAATAAGGCGGGCTATAAGTAATAATTACTTGTAGTCCTATATATCACGATTTATAACGACAGCGGCGTGTAAGTGAAGGAAATACGCGAGTTTAGGCCAAAGTTCTCGGGCCTCCGAGGGCAAAAACTCACGGTAACGACCGCCAACATATCAGGGAACATCACCTATATCACAGAATAGATATTTTACTGGGGTTGGCTCCACACAACGAGTGAAAACGCACGCACACATAGACTCGCTTCACATACAGCCTGTGCAAGCGCAGTGGCGATTGGCATTTGTTTTGATTAATAGGGTATTTGACTACTATTAAAAATATTATTTTTGATATTTATGTCAAAATTCTTAAGGAAATTAATTCTAATTATATACCTATTATACATAATTATACAATATATATAGAACTGATTATAATAGCTACTAAATAGTTGATTTTAATATTGGTTAAGTGGCAAGGTGAAGTGGTCAAATACATTACGATTAGTAGTAGTAAATAGGGTTTCTGACTTTGGTAGTAGTCAAATACCCTATTCCTCAAACAAATGCCAGTCGCGAATTCATTTGCATTCGCAGAACTTACCGTTTTGCGTGACAAGGAGAAAAAAATAACTTCTAAAGGGTCTAACTCCTCCGTATTTCCACTGGTTTTATGGATTTATTTGTTCACAAATCGTTTTTTTTTTTTTGTTAAAACCTGTTAAACACTGAGACGAGAGATTGAGTTTTTCGTCTATGTGTGCGTGCGTCTGCTGTATAGAACTGACCTTCTGCACCCCACTAGTTTGTGCCTCCACTGGCTACACACCGTAAATAACAGTACAAGGAATTCTTTTTTCTTCGCAACAGATAATTTTCACTTTAGGTTACGATGCTTTTTAAGATCTGAAGTCACGGTTTTATGGTGATTTCGTGAAGATTGTAGAGTTTTATTGGAATGTTGAGTTGGTTTTGATAGGTTGGGTTATGAATAGGATAGGTCTTTCAGATAAAGCGTTTTCTGTTGAGATGAATGATGACTATAATACCCCATACCATAATTTTTATGTGAAACTTACTAATAAGGCTTAAATACCATCATCAAATCTTAACTTATTAATATTGTAAAGCGAAAGTGAGTTTGTTTATTTATTACGCTTTCACACTAAAACGACTGAACGGACTTGGATGAAATTTGTTTTTGAGTTTTAAGACGTATGTTGACTTGAAAGAGCATGGCAGTTGAGAGAATGTCAAGCTCACTAAAATGTCTCGCTGATGGTGGCGAGTGTGTTGGATCATTCGGTTCCCTACAAAATGGTTGAGCTGGATGGTGCTGATCCACGCGTCATGTTCGTGAACGGGCGCCGTCAGTTGAGACTGGTCATCTCTTATCTGCCAGGGCTTATTTTTAATTTTATGTTTTTCAATTGTTTTAATTATTTTTTGTACATTGTTCTCACATATAGAAGCAACCAGAATAATGTACCCAGAATTTTGTAATATCTATATTTAAAAGAGTGGCCTTGGAGTTTCTTGCCCGTTCATCTCCATAGAGATCTACGTTTTGGAATGGGTAACTAGCTTCAACTTTCTGACTAACTGACCAATTCTTTGACAGTTCAAAAGTGCCTATAAATGGTTTAATTGAAATAAATGCTTTGAGTTTGAGTTTAAACTATCTGTGTGCCAAATTTCATCCAAATCCGTTCAGCTGTTTTTCCGCCAATCCGGAACATACATCCAGACAAAAATTCAAAAACCTATATTTGCGGCATCAGACTCGCTTCCACGCCTTTTAGCAATTACTTTTTTCAAAAATATGTAACGTACAGTTTTGACTTTGTTACTATTTTATTATTGTATATATAGATTCCCGTTATTCATCATCATCATAATTTCAGCCGAAAGACGTCCACTGCTGGACATAGGCGTCCCCCAAGCACCGCCACTTCGACCGGTTCTGTGCTTCTCGCATCCAGCGGATTCCTGCGGCCTTCGCCAGGTCATCGGTCCACCATGTGGGGGGCCTACCAACGCTACGTCTTCTGGTACGTGGTCGCCACTTTAGAACAATCACAAAATAATTCTGTTCCACATAAAGTATATTTCTGCTACTGAGATATATGCCATATAAATACGAATACCATCCCTAATTCGGCTCCTGTCGTGGCATAGCATTACAGTGTTGCCTAAGGCGGTCTGATTATAACTATTCAACTAATTGGCTAACCTGTGAGGGACGTTAGGAACAATAGTCATTAATTAGTTATGTCTATACATATAATAAAATCGTAGCGAAGTCAAAACTGTACATTGAATATTTTTGAAAAAAAGTAATTGCTACGAGGTCTAGGATCGATTCTAATGCCGAAAATATATTTTGTAGAATTTTTGTCTGTTTGTCTGTTTGTCTGTATGTATGTTCCAGCATGGCGCAAATTCTACCGGACAGATTCTGTTAAAATTTTGCATAGATATTCCCTGTGTGTCTGGTCAAATTATAGGGTATAAATTATCACGCTATTCGCTATGGGGGATGAGCAATATTACATTATGTCGTATTTTTATGTTCTAGCATGACGCAAATTCCACCGGATAGATTCTGTTCAAATTTTGCATAGGTGTTCCCTATAAGTCTGGTCAAACTGTAGGGTATAAACTATCACGCTATTTACTATGGGGGACGAGCAATATTATATTATGTTCGTATTTTTTGGAAAAAAAACGCGCCAAAATTTTAGGATATTGTAGATGGTTATCGATTTAACTTTTAGAATGATTATCATCACGCTATACCTTTATGGAACTGAGCAGTCAATCATGAAATATATAGGAACGGCTATTTAAGATAAAATTCAACGAAGCAATTAACTCATCGGTTGGACGATTGCTTTGCAAACATGGGGTTGTAAGTTCGATTCCCAACTTCGGTTTTTGTTTTCTTTTTTTTCTCATTTTGTTACACGATTTTTTTTTTGTTTTGATTATGTCCCTATAATATATTATAATAAAATCGTAGCGAAGTTAAATTTTTTGAAAGAAAGTTATTGCTACGAGGTCTGGGATCGATTCTTATGCGGAAAATATAGTTTTTAGAATGTTTGTCTGTTCCAATTGTAGGGTATAGACTATCACGCTATTTGCTATGGGGGGATGAGCAATATTACATTATTTTCTTATTTTTCTCTGCAAATTATAAAAGGACGCGCCAAAAGGTTGGGATATTGTAGATAGTCACCGATTTAACTTTTTAAATGATTATAATCAAGCTATACATTTATGGAATCATGACATAATTATATAGGAACGGCTATTTTAGCTAACTTTCAACAAAGCGAATAAGTAAGCGGTTGGACGAATGATTTGAAGTCCTGGTAGTAAGTACGATTACCATCTGTTTTTTTAAAACTATTTTTTTCATTTTGTAGAACGTTTTTTTTTATTAATTCACAAAAAAAAGGAAAACTTCGTAAGCTATGGAAACCTACTACGTCACAAGTACTTTACAGTCACAAAACATTCAAGGTTGTATTCTGATCATTTAAGAGCTAAAGACTGTAGGAATAAAATGATTTTTTACAGATTTTGAGAGCAGATTTGTCCCAGCGATTTTAAAATATGTATGTGTGTGGATCTTCTGGAATCGCTGCCACACTGCTTCCTGGTGACAAAACAGCGAACGCCATGTTTAAGATTCCCATCGATTTAGAGAGCAACGAAACGCCTGTTTGTGGGGTGTCACGCAACAGAACAAGAGATGTGTGCATAGGGATTGCGCTTCATCGTACAGTATGAATACATTATGGCAAATAGAAAAGCAGTGGAAGCTGTAAACAGAACCCTGGAGGACATCCGCAGGAACCAAGATATGATGGGTGGTGTCACAGTTCTGACAAACAAAGTGAATACTTCGTTGAAAAGGTCGAAGGTCGAGAGTTCATAAACTGCGCTTGACCATCATCATATGAGCTCGGTTTGGCGTGAATTCAAATGCTCCAGAATTCTCCGATGTTCTTCTAAAAGTTGGTGAAGGCACTTTACCAGAGACTCTTGGTAGAGTAGATCCCACTTTAGAAGATCTTATTCGTTCTGATATACGAGAACATCAGTCAAATACCGTACCAAGAGAATTCTTGGGTGTGTGTCCGTTTTAACTCCGAAAATGATCAAGCTGCAGCGATCAACCACAGTATTCTCTCACAAATTGAAGGGAGTGAAGTGATATACACCTCCATTAATGCCACATATTACCCCGTAGAATTTCTCAATTCGGAAATGGCAAGTATCTTTTCCGGTTGTATATCTGTGTAACGGAAACCGGCTCAAAGTCATGTCTTTACAGAGAAACGTCATCGAGAAGGAAATTCTAACAGGTTGTGGCGATGGCGAGACAGTGTTTATAGCGCGTATACCACTAATTCCCCACCATTACCAGTTTAAGCGCGTGCAGTTCCCTGTGAGCGTATGCTTTGTGATCAACAAGTCACAGGGGCCGACATCGAAGACTGAAGGCTGCGGGTGTCGACTTCAGGACAAGCTGCTTCTCATACGAACAACTGTTACGTCGCTTGCTCCCGAGTCACCATTCCTGACCGTATATTTAGGCTGCTGAGAATAAAACTACAAATGTAGTATACAGGGAAGTTTTATAAAAATGTGGCTATTATTGTAGTAGTATATTGTGATATTTTACGACTTCCACGCGAACGAAGTCGCGGGCAGAAGCTAGTATTCAATACATTAACAGACTAATGTGGAATGTTATGTGATTGTAATTTAAATTTTCAAATTACATTTCTGGATTTTAGTGACAATTTGTAGTGAGTCAAGTACAGACGCCAGCACATCAAGCTACTACAATCTGTCAAATTTGTTTAATAGATTTTCAACTTTATCGCTGATACATAAGGTTCAAAGTTGATTGGGAAAATTTGATAGTTTCGGGTAGCTTGATGTGCTGGCGTCTGTACATAATTATCTAAAAACTTGTGCTTTAAAATTATTTATTTCAGTATTTTTTTTATAAATGATTTTATATATGTAAGTAGGTTTGTACAAACACTTTTACACGTCAATCATATTTTCTAAACTAGATGAGGTCTACGTTTCCTCTCTGACTACTCTGAGAATGGTCGAAAACTCAGAGGTCACAGTCTCTTTTAAAGTCCAGTAATAATCTTGGTCAGATCTTGTGAAGACCACGTAGATTGGTTCCTGAAATGGTTTAATAAATTAAATTAAAAGATCGGATACCGAACTAATAATTTTTTGTCCTTTCATAGTTATTTTCACTCTGACAGCAACCATTCATTCATTCAGCCGAAAGACGTCCACTGCTGAACATAGGCCTCCAAGCACCGCCACTTCGACCGGTTCTTCAACTCCTGTTCAATAATTTTTTTCTTTACATGTTATGTACACCTATAATTTATGTATACAGTAGCAGTTATATCTTTCCTAAATAATTTTGTAAACCAATGTTGAATGATGGTGTTCTTTAATAAAAAGAAAATAAAAAAAATTGCCTTTTGAGAAATTACCTCTTCAGGCTAACTTCTATTCCACGAACCAAATCGAACACACTCTTAAGATAGACTCAACGCTAACAGTCAACATTTATCTTCCATTCCCAAAATTATTTCTAGAAACCTACACCTACAAGAAGAAAAATAAAAACCTTCAATTCTCGATAGGTTATCGACAAACACTAAAGTAGATAAGTAATGGAATATTATTTTTCCATCTTCGTCGCGATAAAGACGTTTAGCATCGGGGCTGCCATCTCTTGCCGTCAGAATTCAGTATTGAGGCAGTCTCGGTTCCGTTAACGGCTTTGTAATGGTGTTTTTATGATTTTTTCCACCATCAACAGTGCCTAAAGCTCTATTGTTTCACGCAGCGTGATTTATTCCCGTCAGAGATGAATGAGGTGTTTAGAGATGCGCCAAAGTGGATTTAGACGTGTTCTCTGTGAAATGATGGCAGTTTATTACTCGGAATGATACGGGATGCGGCTTGATTTTGTGACTTCTGGGGTTATGTTTATTTGAAAATGTGGTCGTTGTTATTGCGGTGAGCCTCTGTTTGCAGGCCATTTCAATGACTTACAGATACCTGTTTTATCTATACTATATAATATTATAAAGAGGTTAAATTTATTTGTATGTTTGTTTGTTTATAGGTTTGTATGGAGGTAATCTCTAGAACTACTATTCAGATTTGATTTGCATTGGATAGCCCAATTCTTGAGGAAGGTTATAAGCAGTGATCGGAATAGGCTGACTATATTTGCCTAAACTTCGGAGAACAGAGACAGAAAGTGGAGACTTCTTTATGATTATATTTTTTTTCCCGGGATTCGGGAAAAATCTTCAGTAAGTTGAAAATAAGCTTTATTTAAGATGTGTAAAAGCTATTTTTAACGAAACTTGCAATTATCAAATTTTCGGGATTTTCACGTGAAATCCCGAAATAAATAATCTTATTTTAATTTATGTATTCGAATTATATTTACGATCCAACTAACCAAATAATTGAATACATTACTTTTTGCCAATAAGTATATATTTTACTTTTTTATGCAACATGCACAATTCTTTTTAGTCAACAAAAAAATGATATATAAAGCTTATTTTCAATTTACTGAAGATTTTTCCCGAATCCCGGCAAAAAAAAAATAGTCGTAAGGAAGTCTCCACTTTCTGTCTCTGTTCTCCGAAGTTTAGGCAAATATAGTCAGCCTATTCCGATCACTGGTTATAAGCTATGTAATATCACGCTACGACCCTTAGGAGCCGAGCAAAAAGAAAAAAGAACGCTAAGCGTAAACGAATTAATAGCGCGGGTGGGTGATGCGATGCGATGCGGTGGGTCGGGGCCGAAATTTCACGCAGACGAAGTCGCGGGCAGAAGCTAGTAGCTACGTAAGTATGAATATCCTAATCCTAACTAATATTAAACAAATGCGAAAGTGAGTTTGTTTGTTACCCTTTCACGCTAAAACTGAATAGATTTAGATTAAACTTTTCACATAGGTGAACCATGATCTGAAGAAGGACATAAGTATAAAAATTTATTGTTTAACTAGGACTAGATTACATGGCAAGGTAATAAATATTATAAAGCACAAGCATAAAGTTTCATAATCTAGTTAGTGGATACCGTTCTGTAAGATAAGATACCTTTTATATCCCAATATTCCTACGGGATTGAAACTTATGCGAGTGAAACCGCGGGGCGCAGCTAGTATAAGTTAATACATTTGAATGTAACTTGAATGGTGTTCCTTCTCAGAGTTTAGTTGAATAGGAAAAACCGATCTCATTTATTTTTAAACATTATTTTAAAACTAGACGAGGTGATTTTGATAAGTAAAAGTGTTAGTTACGGGTCCGTGCACGAAAAAAAAAAACCTTTTTGTAAATAAAGTTACTTATCTAATTGTGAGAAAGCTTGAAATAATTGAAAGATTAAGTCTGTCTGACTATAACAGTACAGTTTTCGTGATGTTAAACAATTCGTGTCAGTCACAGCAGCAAGTTGAATAAAACAAATTATTTAAAAAAACAAAAAAACCGACTGCAAAAACTCATAACTGAAAAGAGAAAAACAAGCATTATAATCTATAGGATTTTGACAAACAAAAGTTTCACCAAAATTTCAGGTTATTGGTTTGTCCCCCGGCTGCAATACCAAAATCCTATAGATTATAATGCTTGTTTTTCTCTTTTCAGTTATGAGTTTTTGCAGTCGGGTTTTTTGTTTTATTAAAGAATTTGTTTTATTTCAAACTTTTTAGTTTTATTAATATGTCAATATGTATACATATATATATATTTGAAATTGACTCATTACTAACTTTTATTTGATACCAATAATGTTGTTTTTTTTTAAACCTACCCCTCCCTTTTTCTTGTATTTGCAGATGCAATACATAAATGTTATATAGCTTATATTAATTCCACACAAACAAGACACCTCATTATGTTAAAATCCATCAAGCCGTTTAGGCTACAGAGCGTGCCAAAGAAATAGACATACATACATCATACATACATACATACAAACATACATACTCTCGAAAAACATTACCCTCCTTCTGTGGCAGCCGGGTAAAAAAGTGGTTCGACCACATGCAAGTAGACCATAAAATATAATGATGTTGATAATAGTATTTAATTTTCAAAATCATAAATAGTTTCTTGTAACAAAATGATAAAATTTCACAAATACTTAATTTATTTGTAAAATCCCTTGCAGTCACATGCAAAACAAAGAACTCGACTTTTCGAATCACAAATAATTTTGTTTAAATTATTTTTCCCTTTCTCACAACCAATGAACAAAATTAATCAAAATCTGTCGATTTTGTGCACGGCGGCGGCGTCTTAAAACCAATAGCCAGAAATAAGTTTCAAATGCTAATACATGGGAAGAGTGGATCTATCTATACTGTGCAAGAGACTGCAGGCGGTCTCGTAATGGTACTATGATCAGCAAAAGCCCAATATTTAGAAATCCAAAATACGACTAGGAATGGAAACCCAATCTGTCAGACACCACAAAGCTCCATCAAAAGCTAATTGCTAAGCCTGCATTGTTCTTGTATCCACATCTGCGATCATTATCAAATCCAGATTTTCCGATACCTAACGCTTTACTACGTTACTTTTGTTCACATAAACATAAAACTCTTTTATATCAATCGTCGATAAACCGTCACAATTTATAACAATATGATTTTTACTGTCAATTCATTGTGAATACGTAAATATGTTGGCTATAAAGTTTATTGCTTCGCTGCTATCCGTTGTTATTTTATTGTCGTGTTAGTTTCGGTGCTTATAAAATCTATAAAATGTTTTTTTTTTAGGTAGGGCATCTCGTAGTTGACCTCTGAGATCATGACTACTTAACCGGGCTTTCCTGTGGGTGCCTTAAGCACCCACTTAAAACTACACTTAAAACCTCCAGCCAGGGGTTATTCACCTATGCTAATTAAAACTAGGTGAACGCTCGCTAAGGGTACCCCCTGTGGGGTACGAACCTCGGCTTAGGGCGTCAACCGGAGGGAGGACATCAAGGATGGGACGGGCTGGGTCTATAAAAGGGCTGATACTTTTTACTTCTCTTCTTTTTCTTTGCACAGTTTATCCATCGTTTCTTTGGTTTTCCCCTATAGCTATCCACATTCATGCTCAAAAATTTCCTGATGATATTTTCCTCATTCCTCCCCATCAGGTACGCATACCATGACAACCGGACAACCGATTTTCACACAACTAACTTCAAACATACGATTCCGATACTCTTTCAAAAGCCATCAGTTGGGGCTGGTCATCTCATGGCTGCCATGGCTTATTTTAATTTTTGTTTTTGAATTGTTTTTATCTTTTTATTACGGACGCTTTTAACGTCCACGTCTTTCTACATTGTTCTCACATGTATAATTTCAACATGAATGATGTTACCAACATTTAAAAAAAAAAAATTTAAAAGAGTGTCCGTGGAGTTTCTTGCCCGTTTTTCTCCATAGATACCTACGCTTTCGAATGGGCAACTAGCTTCATCTTTCTGACTGACCGACTCCTTGGCACTTCAAAAGTGTCTGTAAAGAAATAAATGCTAGAATTTGAATTTGGAACGTTTATATGTATGCAACCAGTGTTTCTCATTCTACGTGAATAATTGAAGGAATTCTATTTTTGAAAAATACATTTCTTACACCATAAACCATACTTCTACTCTTGTATACACGCACACATTTGCGGTTAACGCAGACAGAGGCTTGTGAAAACTCATCGCGCCATCTGTACACCAACTGGCTTCGGTAAATGTTTGCTTGGCTCGATATTGCACACCACATGACGCTTTTTGCTCTCCGCTCTTGCCACCGACGGCTGTTGAAATCATGTCCTGTTTACAAAGATAACTTTCCTCTCGAATGGCACGGTTACATTAGTCGTTCGACTGTTTTGCGTCCGGAGGGCGAGAAACTAATTTGTGTGCGATGCATAATGTTCTTTGTTTTGGTTGATATTGTTACGTTTTTAACCGACTTCAAAAAGGAGAAGGTTCTCAATTCGACCGTATGTTTTGTTTTTTGTATGTTTGTTACGCGATTACTCCACCAGTTATGATTTGATTTTGATGATTATTGCTATTGCATAGCTTTTATCGCGGGCTTTGAGCGCGGTGACCGAATCAAGAAATTCCGTAACGTAACGAAAATAAAACCTAACACCCTCCACTCCATCCACCATGTAATGGCGGTTTCATGTTGTCATGGGAACGTAATTTTTGTTTTATGTCATCACGTCATCATCCCAAGTGTAGCGTTGACAAATAGGAAGTATGGAGGTTACAAATGCTATGCTATTAGCTTTACCGCGGCAGTCCCCGAGTGCCACAGGTTTTTTTGTTTTTGTTTGGTAGGTCTTCAGAGGTAGTCCCATAAAAATTATATTAACTTTGCTTGGGTAGTTTTTGAGTTAGCTTCACGTATGACTTAGCTTTAATACGTATATTTTTTTCACTTTGTAGTGTTTTTTTTGGAAGTCGATTGATAACTAAACGTTTCTACTTATATGTTTCTCAAAACAGCCTTTACGATTTCCTTCTCTAACATACTGCTCTCATTTGCAATAGAGAGCAGAGATAGCCTAGTGGTGTGACCGTCAGACTGCCAAGTCATAGGTCTCGAGTTCGAACCCAAGGCACGCACCTCTGACTTTTCGGTTCCATGTGCGTATAGTATAATTATCACTTGCTTCAAAAACGGTGAAGTAAAACATCGTGAGGAAACCGGCATGCCTGAGAGATATTTCTTGACGACATGTGAAACCAAGTTAGAGGCCCATGAGCGGCTTTAAAACTCTGACACCAGGTTAGCAACTAACCACACGAAAAGAAGAAGAAGACTTACAATTTTCTCCATGGAATATATTTCTTACGTTAAGAGACGGCACGGCTCCCAACTGCAAATCGAGATGTTCACAAAATTCAATTCCAAGCACGTTGCGCTAGTGTGAGTGCCTGTCGGAGCGATATACACCTACAGTGAGAAATACTAGCACGCACACATTGACAATTATTGCTTGACGCGATAATATTACTAGCTTTCGAAATTTTTTGATAAATTTAGGTGTGTTCCGTAATACAAAAAATTATGAATGAAAACTTAATGTATTTCTATATTTTTTTTTTTTCGATAATTTGTAACTTGATAACATAAACTATGCTTCTGCGGAAACAATATTACAAATATTGTTGTTTAAAATACAGATAAAAACAATATTATGAAAACATGTCATTTACGCTGTAAAAATGTACGATATGCAATTCGCTTACACTTCGTTTAAAGGTAAGTGTTTGGAAATAAAAAGACGTAGGAGCCTAGATAAATACTGTCTCAATCCGAATATCAACATAATATGGTGGAAATATGCTCAAATTGCAAATGATTTATGTTCTACGTTTGTATGGATAATTCATGCATCGCCGCATTCTTAAGATATTTTAATAATTTACTGTAATTCTATTTTATTAAAGTCCCTCGAGAATCATCGCATTTCCGAATACAAACGAATGCTATTTCCATGTCCATCAATTATTAGATTTATCTTGTATAATAATTTGAATTCAGAAGTAACTTACTTTATTATTGTTTTGTTTTCTTTTTCGTGTGAACTATACAGAGCTGTAAAACTATTTTCTTATCTGTCGTGCCTGCATAGCAGCTTTCTTACCATTTTTTGAATAAATTACATTTATTTATAAGAGTATTAACAACTCTATATACTTCCAAGTCGATTGAGAGCGTCTGGTTTGCACTAAGTGCAAAGGGCAGCTGATAGAATTCCGACGACTGACGAAACACGAGGTTTGCCGAGGGACATTAATAACATAATTGTACTGTACGTTATGAACACTTTTTTTTTTGCTGTATTGCATTTCATAGCTGACCTCTGAGGTCATGACTATTTACCCGGCCAATCCTGTGGGTGCCTTAAGCTGCTAAACTCAAAGCCTCCAGCCAGGGGCTATGAATACTTCAGTATCCGCTTCTTTTATAGATCCTACAACAATGCTATTTATTTAGCAATGAAAGACTATGGCGTAAGGATGTATATTTTCGATCATGCACTTAAAATAGTTAGGAATAAAATATAGCCAACGACGCTAAAGTGTATATTTGTCGCTAATGGCATTGCTGTTTGTTTAACCACCAGTTTGGAACAAAGATGATTATTTTTTTCGATCAGTAAACCTCGTTGGCTATATAACCTAATAAAAAGTAAAACCTTGACAGTAATATTAAGAAAAATTTGATTGTACGTCAAAAGTGACAAGCTTTCTGCTGCAAACACGCAAGAAATTGCAATAAAATTGAATTTAAGATTACCAACTCGTATAAGCATTAATACTTTTTAAGGATGGACAGCTACGAATCGGTGCAAGACGCTGAACTCATCCAAGATGTTTGGATAGCCCCCGTATACGAATCTTCTGAATCATTAGATTCTCTAGGGGAATATATTGAACCTGAGCAGGAAGACTCTCCTAAGATGAAATTGTTCAAGGAGGGACTCTATAGTCCTGGCAGTGGAGAATTATGTGCCAAGTATTTAACTACATCTGATAGCTCAGTGTTAAGACATGTTTACTATAATTATCCTTGTATTAAAGACCCTGGCATTGAGAAAGCGCTACTGTTTCCAGGTATGTATTATTAATTCATATTTTATTAAGATTCTATACTCTACTAGCTGACCCTGCAAACGTTGTTTTGCCATATAAATGTTTGGGGTGGACCATCTTTATCACTTACTACCCTACCTACCCTGCCTACCCTGCCTACCCTGCCTACCCTGCCTACCCTGCCTACCCTGCCTACCCTGCCTACCCTGCCTACCCTGCCTACCCTGCCTACCCTGCCTACCCTGCCTACCCTACCTACCCTACCTACCCTGCCTATCCTGCCTACCCTACCTACCCTACCATAATTTATAAAAACATAACTTTTCTTGATATCTTTTTTTTTCCTAAATTAAGATGTAAGCTACGAGTATCCTATCTTTCAAGTTGGATCAAACTGCACACGGTGTGCAAATTTGATTAAAATCGGTTAAGTAGTTTAGGAGTCCATCGCGGACAAACAACGTGACACGTAATTTATATATATTAAGAAGATTTGAAATAAGATTAGACATTTAAACGTATCTTTTTTACAGTCCGTTCAACCGATTTTGACTTCTATTACGTTAGTAGTAATACAAATAGCAGCTGCAGTAAAGAGTTGGTACTGTAACCACTTTTTGCTTTTAATGCCATCCTTGTACGCCTACGGTATAGAAGTCAAAATCGGTTGACCGGACTGTAAAAAGATTTGTTTAAATGTCTAATCTTATTTCAAATGGAGTATAAGTATTTCCGTAAATGTCGTGATAGCCCAGTGGTTAAAGGCCTCGTTTCTCATGGATGAGGTTGTGGGTTCAAATCCGGGCAAGTGCCTATGTGGCTTTTTCAATTCTTTTATACTTTTAAGTATATGTACTAGCTTTTACACGCGGCTACACCCGCGTGGAGGTACTTTTTAACCGACTTCAAAAAAAAGGAGGAAGCTCAATCCGTCGGGATATTTTTTTTTTTTATGTATGTTCCCCGATTACTCAAAGACAGCTGGACCGATTTGAAAAATTCTTTTTTTTTGTTTGAAAGGGTATACTTTCAAGTTAGTCCCATTGTCATTTGGTCACGATCTGATGATGGGATCTTGGAGAAATCGAGGAAACTCTTCAAATATTAAAGGCACATCTATAGCGATTTGGGTATTTTTGATAAGCAGTTGACATAAGGCTATTGTAACTTAGATAAATTACAAAGCAGCCCACTAAAAAGTGAAAAGGTTAGAGGTTTTATAGCATGGGTTTAGATAAAGTATAAATGTAATTGTTTGCTAATTTTTATTTAGGTAAGTACTATTTGTTTCTGGAAGGAATCGGGTTGTATATCACAGATTAATAATAACACGATTTGTAACAAATAAAATAAAATCTTAGTAAATACATACCTTTAAAAATCACAGATTTACAATATTTTGTTCTTACTGGTTCATTAATGTTTTTCATACTAAGTTAAAAATCACGAATTTAGTATGATTTATCTGAATAAATAAAAAACCTGTGAATAAATAGGAAACGAAATGATATTAATTATTCTAACTACTGAAATCACAAAGAAACAACTAAGCTACATACAAACAAACAGCTACTAAACAACTTTACTGGCTGTAAGGAATAAAATCAACTGTCTAACATCTAAGTCCAACGTTACCGGTCCTAGTTACATTTTTACTGAGATATACATTTCTTTCTTGTCCAAACAAATATAAAATACAAGCATCTACACAAATTCTAAGGTGCCAACCCTAGTGGGGCAGAATCCACAAGATTTAAAACTAGTGGAATATGCTCCACCAAGTCGAACCAGTCGGGCAGATTCCACTGCAAAATTTTAGGCATTCCATTTTGCCCCACTAGTAAAAAAGTGGAAGTACTCTTTTTTTGGGTTACAATATCCATATTTTTACAGGTATTTTTAATGGTTACCTTAAATTGATATCAACCACTATTAATACCGGTTACCGAAATAAAAATTACCTTTTGTCAAAGGACGCGCATCGCCTATGTATGTATGTAACCGCTATTAAAACGGTAACCTAAATAAGGGTTACATGTTTCTTCTTCTTGGTAACCCAGATAGCGGTAACCTTAGTCGTAGAAGTAACCTAAATTCTTCGATACCTGTACCGTAATTTATAAAGGTTTTCGTTCCTGTTTCAGAGGAACACGAAGAATACCCTGATGATGGTCAAAAACTATACCTGGATTTGTGTGAGGAAATGAATTTAATTCCGGTGAGGATTTTCTATAAAGGTTTGCTAACAGAAGAAATCGATTTGAGAGTAAGTGTGTTTTTGTTTACGTTTCCATATTTGCAGCAGCAAATTGACTATCAAATTAAATTGTCCGTATATTCAAATTCCAGTTGACAGTTGTATTAAGTGGCTGTAACACGGCTAATTGATGTAGGGTGTCAATTTGCTTGACGATTAATTTTCCTGTACATATCGCTATCAGCAATATAACCATCACTGCACCCTTTCTTAAAACCATTATTATTTCTATGTTTTACCTATCAATTTATAATCGAACCGCTTTTTTCAACATTTTATAAAGCGAAAGCCTCTTCATTACTGTAGGATATCACATCATAATCAGCCTATAATGTCCCCACTGCTGGGACACAGGCCTCTTCTCGGTGAGAGGGAGTGGGCCGTAATTCGCCACGCGGGTCTAGTGCGGGTTGATGTCATATGTCTTCGAATTTTTGTTTCTAGGACATACCCGGTTTCCTCACGATGTTTTCCTTCATCGATTTGAGAGCAGTGGTGATGAAATAATTTGTATACAAAGTAAAGCGCCTGCCAAGTTTCGAACCTACGACCTACAACTCGTAAGTCACGGCCGTTACCACTGGGTCACCACTGGGTCACCACTGTTCGCAGGATGTCACATAAATATAAACCTGGGCACCCGAGCTCTAGTGAAAATAGGGAATGCTCATTTAATAAAATAGGAAAGTACATACTAATTCCATGCTGCCATGATAGTAGGTACTTACTTATTCCATGCTGCCATGATAGTAGGTACTTACTAATTCCATGCTGCCATGATAGTAGGTACTTACTAATTCCATGCTGCCATGATAGTAGGTACTTACTTATTCCATGCTGCCATGTCATTATTCTAAGGTAGCCATCTTGTTCTAAACGTTGGGCGACCGATCTCTGCTCGGGTGAAAATCCGGAGAAAACTAATTTTCCCAGATATGAGACCAAGCTAGATAAATTTTTCGCCCCCGTAAACCGCTATGTAGCAACTTTCATCGAGATCGTTAAAGCCGTTTTCGAGATCGTGATTACAAATAAATATATATATACACATATCCAATATATATATTGACTGCCTCGCTGGTCTAGTGGACGCAAGCGCTACTGCTGAGTATGAGGTTCTGGGTTCGATTCCCGGATCGGGCAAAGTGTTATTGGGTTTTTCTATATGAAATTTCTCAGTAGCAGCTCGGAGTCTGGATTTGTGCCCGGTTGATGGCAATAGGCTCGCCCCCTATTACAATAACTGGCGAAATGTGGGTGTACCTGCTACAGGGACACCTCTGCCCAACCCTTCGGGGAAACAAGGCGTGATGTTATGTTTAATATATATACAAATATTGCTCGTTTAATAAACTCAAACTCAAAGCATTTATTTCAATTAAACCATTTATAGGCACTTTTGAACTGTCAAAGAATCTGTCAGTTAGTCAGAAAGTTGAAGCTAGTTGCCCATTCCAAAACGTAGATCTCTATGGAGAAGAACGGGCAAGAAACTCCAAGGTCACTCTTTTAAATATAGATATTACAAAATTCTGGGTACATTATTCTGGTTGCTTCTATATGTGAGAACAATGTACAAAAAAGAATCAAAGCAATTGAAAATATAAGATTAAAAATAAGCCCTGGCAGATAAGAGATGACCAGTCTCAACTGACGGCGCCCGTTAGTATATAGGGCTATAGTTCTGCTTAACTATTTCCAGTATTACGGTGTGAATCCAGTAAGTATTAGAGCAATGTGTATGGCCTTAGCCCGCAACAGGACCGTGAAACGTCTGGACCTGACCAGCAACTACTTGGACCATCTGGATGCTTGCTACCATCTCGGCCAAATGTTCGGCGACAAAAACGCTTTGAAGGAACTGGTGTTGAGCGGATGCAAGTAAATAGTTGCTACTTCTTTTACATTAATTTTACATACATAGTAGGACTTCCCTATTATGTATGTTAAATTATATTGTTTAAATACATATATAAACAGAATAATGACGTCATACAAAAAAATAGATTCTTCATGCCCAGGGGTATCCGAAAATCCGCGATTCTTGATTGTTTTCGAGCTTTAATTTTATTACATTAAAAAAAATAGTAATCGCTTTAAAAAAAACTATCTTTATTTTTACATAGGGGAGGGTATTTTCGGATACCTCAGGGCTGAGGAATCTATTTTCTTTTTAAGACGTCTCTGTTTATACCACTCTGTATATAGTATAACGGAAAATGCTTCGAATGCTGTTACAAAAACTTCCTTTAAAATAAACAAAATTACTGTATTGATAAATTGATCTTGAAAAGTTTCACAGAATTATGCTTTTGCTAGCGCCCATGATACTCTTTGAATAAAAACAGCAATAGGGTAGTTTCCTAGGTAAAAAAAAAAAATTCTATTTAGTCTGTCTTTCAGATAATAAAAAAATATTAGACACATATTTTTTGCTTTATCATATTAATTAAAAATAAATGAGAAAACACGCATTAAAGTTCGGGAGTGGGGGCTCGCTACGTCACAACGTCGTATAAAATCTAGCAAGGCGTGACGTCATGCCACATTTTAACTCAATGTATCGCCGTAATCTTTTGATTATGTCAAAAAAGAAAAAATATGTGTCCAATATTTTTTTTATTATTTGAAAGACGGACTAAAAAATAAAAATTTGGACACAGGCCTATTCTACCTACTTAGTCTCAATCAATAATAGAATAACGAATTTTTGATTCTCGTAACATCACAGCTTTCAAATAGCATTTAACGTGTATGATTATATGAGCAGAGTATTTTTGAATGTTGATCATGACAACTTTTGACTTTTCAATGTGAGGTACATACAGCTACATATCAAGCTATATATTACCAGTTTAAGCTGATCTCGCATTGTACAGGATTTCGGTACAATGAGAGGTCTGCTTATACTGGAATAAGTAGCTTGATATGTAGCCGTGTGTACCTATGTTTACAGTTAGTTCTAAATCGTAGTTTAATAACTCGTATGAATACGAAAATCTTTCTTAGTCTCCAATAATCCGGGCCTTTGCATAAATGCTGGCATTTTGTCAAAGATTAATTTTTTTTTTTTTCAGTTGTCCTGCATCTATTGCCTAGTTAGACAAGTTTTGATTTGTTGTGGTGTTATTATTTTTTGCAGAATTGGATGTAAATTTATCCGGTTAGCTTTGAATCTCCTTAAAAGTACTACCCTGGATTTGTTAGATTTATCAGAGAACAATATTGGAGACGAAGGCTTCCCGTTCCTCACCGAACAAATTTTGCATGGAGCTGTTATTAGAAAGTAAGTATATTTTACATTTTAAAATATCGTCGCTTTAGGGTGAAAAGCTTGGGAATGCATTTATTTATTAAATTTTTGGAAAAAAAAACTCGAAACGCACTTACCCTTTACACAAAAATAGTTTAGTAACATGTATTACCGCCATCTATGACGAGATTTAAAAACTCGCATTACGAGGTTTTCAATTTACCAACACTTAGAATTTTTTAAATAATATTTATTTTTAGGACTTTCTTGATGATTATTTGCCATACCAAACGCACTTACCCTTTACACAAAAATAGTTTAATAACATGTATTACCGCCATCTATGACGAGTTTTAAAAACTCGCATTACGAGGTTTTCAATTTACCAACACTTAGAATTTTTTAAATATTTATTTTAGGACTTTTTTGATGATTATTTGCCATACACTTCAAGTGTTACTTATTATACACTTCAAGTGTTATTTATTATTATAAGTTACTTACTTTTGCCCGTGGTTACGCCCGCGTGGATGTCGAAAAATATCCCACGGGAACGTACTACCTGGATTTCATACTAGCCGAGGAACATTCATTGATTGGTCATTGATTCCTACTTATATATTATATTATTTATATAATTACTTTGTTACGCGTAATTTTTAATGTGATATCTTTTAAACTATTAATTTAAATGATATGATGTCAAGGCATATTTTAATCTATATTAAATGTCCAATTTAAATAAAATATTTTATTGGATAAGGATTAATATAATACCAGTCAAAATAACTTCAGAAATAACTATGATTTTTTTATGAAATTCTGAAAGATAAAATGGTTACTGTGGATCATCCTGAAAAGATCAGATCAAGAAGACATCATCTCAAGAAATATGAAGAAATATCAAGAAATATGTCATCGCAGACTTTTTTGTTGAACTTTTTAAGATCTCCAATCTTGTAGAACATCAATTTGATGTATCTTTTACAGCTTACGCGGCGCACGCCAGTAAAGCTCCCAGTCGGCATGATTTTTTCAGCCAATTTACATAAAACCTTAATGAATTATACACCAAAACCTTCTGCATAAATTACTTCGTCCATTGGTGAAAACCGTTTGAAAATCCGTTTGGTAGTTTTTGAGTTTATCGCGTTCAGACAGACAGACAGACAAACGCGGCGGGGGACTTTGTTTTATAATATGTAAGGATAGTGAAGGAAAACCTGAGGAAACCGTCATCTAAAACCAAAAATTCGAAGACGTGACATCTACCAACCCGCACTGGGCCTGCGTGGTAGATTTACAGGCCACTCCCTCTCACAGAAAGAAGGCCTGTGTCCCAGCAGTGGGAACATTATAGGCTGATTATGCTTATATTTATAGTTAAGTAAGGCAACTAAATAAAACTAATAAAAAAATATATAGATTTTTATGCTAAAATGTTTCATTGATAAACTTGTAACTGTCACCAGCTAAACATGTTTTTTTTTAAAAAAAGGTCGCAAATAGCATCTTATGCTTTTACGATAATAAAATGAAATATGTATCTTTTGCATCTGAAAATGTTTCCAAATTGCACACTAAAATACTCATATTTGAAGAAGCTATGGTTATAAAATTTTACAGGGCGCAGTTTTATCTTCCTCCTGTTTTCACTGTAAGGCGACGATATGTTATTTGGTACCTTATATTATACCATATGATTCGTCATTATACAAACGGCGCGGTCCGTTTACAAACGCTCACAGTTATGCAATCTATATATATAAAAGCGAAAGGTCACTCACTCACTCATCACGAAATATCGAAAACCACTTGACGTATAAAAATGAAATTTGGTAGGGAGGTAGTTTATAGTTAGTAGACATCCGCTAAGAACGGATTTCAGGAAATTCGACCTTTAAGTGCGTAAAAAGGGGGCATTTTGTTTGTATGAAAAATTAAATTAAGTTAAAAAACTTGAAACTTGTCACGAATACTTATCTATATAAATTATAAAGTTTGCTATTTTTAGTTTTTCTAAACTACTCCCTAAAGAAGAATTAGGGAGTGTCAAAGTTTGTATGGCAGAATTTTAATGAGCGGTACTCAGTATTTATAATTAAAACTGAAAAGAAATGAATTATTATATCAGGGGTTTTTGAAAATGGGGTACATTTTCAAAAACCCCTGATATAATAATTAAAAATTTAAAAAAAAATTACATATATAAAATTCACACATTATATTGATTTTTTTGTGTCTTTTTTTCAAGAGATTTAAGGAAAAGTCCGTATCTTGAATTATTTAGTTTTAAAATATGCTCAAAAAACAAAGAAACCTAACCTAACCTAACAAAAAGTAACGGTTTGCTAGAAAAGCGGTGGCCAAATAGCGGCCGCCACATAACGGCCGCCACACATGTAGCCACCTCATATTAATTATAAGATCTTTATGTACTCATGTTTTACAAAATAAATATTATCTTATCACATTGCGACCGCCACATTACGGCTGCCAAATAGCGGCCGCCACATAACGGCCGCCACATTACGGCCGTCACAACAGCCGCTACATTACGGCCGCCAAATAGTGGCCGCCACATTACGGCCGCCACATTACGTCCGCCACAATGCGACCGCCACATAACGGCCGCTACATTACGGCCGCCAAATAGCGGCAGCCACAACAGCCGCCACATAACGGCCGCCACATTACGGCCATCATTTAGCGGCCGCAACATTACGGCCGTCACAACGGCCGCTACATTACGGCCGCCACAACGGCCGCCACATAACGGCCGCCACATAACGGCCGCTACATTACGGCCGCCAAATAGCGGCCGCCACATAGCGGCCGCAACATTACGGCCGTCACATGACGGCCGCTACATTACGGCCGCCAAATAGCGGCCGCCACATAACGGCCGCCACATTACGGCCGTCACATAAGGGCCGCTACATTACGGCCGCCAAATAGCGGCCGCCATATTACGGCCGCCACATTACGGCCGCCAAATAGCGGCCGCCACATAACGGCCGCCACATAACGGCCGCCACATTACGGCCGCCACATTACGGCCGTCACATAACGGCCGCCAAATAACATGAAAATGATGGGCAGCGTCAACGCTCTCTATTCATAGAGAGCGTTTCCACCGACTCGTCATTCGATGGTAAATTGCGGACACACATATGGCGTTCTCCGCAGTCCTAGGAGGTTTCCTATTTTTGTGTAACGCAGATAGGACTCTAACACTATCACACTAATATTATAAAGGCGAGAGTTTGTGAACAAACTCCGTGCGATTTGGATTAGAACCTTGATTAACCACATAGAATACTTTTATCCCGATATTCCCAAGGGATCGAGACTTCTGCGGGTGAAACCGCGGGGCGCAGCTAGTATTTTATATGTTTTTTGTGACGTTGTTATTCAGATAAGTGACATAATAAGTTTGGTAAACGTGTTTTAGTTAGTACCAAAATATTTTACTAGTATTTTATTAGTACCATGTTCTGGATCTCTAGTCTGAAAATCGCCCCCGCAGAATAAACGCGTAAGTGCTATTGAGGCGGTTTTGATGTTAATCCATATTCGTTGTGTATAGGTCAAAATACATCACCTCAATTTTTTCCAGATTTTTACATCAATTATTTACGAAGTTACATACACACGAAATACCGTAACACAATGTTATAATTCCGACCTTGATGATATAAAAACTTAATATTACATTATCAGAATTTTTTCGACTGCACCAGAATAAACGCATAATAGCCCATTAACGGTATCACTGTACTGCGAAAAACGCAAGTAATATTACATCGCAAAACAAAAAAAAAAAAACAATAGTTGATAAGAAAAAATAACTGAAAGTAACATTAACGTTAAAAAAAAACTAATATGTTTTTTTTATCAATGACTCAAAAACAGTTCCTGTTTAACACTTAACATTAATTAGATTATCTACAAAAAAAATAATCTTTTAAACGATGTAAAAAACAAACGTCTATTCGGTGTAGTCATAAAGTTATGCATCAATTTAGGTTTTTTATTTTTCCTGTAAAATTGACTTTTTACACTTGCGCGTTTATTCTGCGGGGGCAACGATTTGTATTATTATTAAAATGCCCCCAAAAAAAATTGAATATAGGCAGGTTGATGGAAAGTTAATTATTAATGCCTTCATATCTAACTAGCTGCGCCCCGCGTTTTCACCCGCATAAGTCTCGATCCCGTGGGAATATCGGGATAAAAAGTATCCTACGTCCTAACACAGGTCATGATCTACCCATGTGCTAAATTTCATCCAAATCCGTTCAGCTGTTTTAGCGTGAAAGCCTAACAAACAAACAAACTCACTTTCGCATTTATAATATTAGTAAGGATTAGTATAGCTTCTTCTACCACATAATGGTTTCTTATTCAAGCAATACTTAATGAATTTTTTAATCAGAATTCTGTGTACAACGAAAATTAAAGGAACCAAATATATATATATTTTTTTAAACAGATTTTGATTGTTTTAATTTTTGTTGGGTATTAAGTAATACGATGACCCGAAAAATCTAAAATTTTACTTGTTATCCAAACAGAGTAATTTTACAGTAGCATAGTCTTATAGCATAGTCATCCAAACTTTATTTACAACCTTCGAAATAAAGAATCCTATGACCCAACTAACAGTAAGAGATACCTAAACGAATGCCATATTAAAAGGGTCCTGTTGGATTTTTAACCCTCGGCTCAGCGCCGATGATTAAAAATCCAGCATTCATTTCGGCATTCATTTAGGTCTCGCCTAGTATTAGTGAAAATAGACATTAACTTCACACGAAAAGAATTGGGCATAAAAGTCTTCGGTAATTCTGTTTACTTAAACTCATTAATGTAAGGTTTTTGTGAATTTTAGGTTATCCTTGAGGCGCAATAATTTAACAAGTGACAGCTTATCCTTGTTGGCTGAAGTGATTGAGTTCCATGACCACACAACGCATTTGGACCTTTCCTGGAACACATTCTTTAAGACTGCAGGTATTGATTTTCTTAAATTATGGATTTGCATACGTAGATACTACGAAAATGTATTTTTTTCCTTGTACACACGGCTACACATCAAAATATACATTTCCAGTACAGCAGTAACAAATCTAATTCGATAAAAAAAAAGAAAATAGAATAATAGGTATATAATGTCAAATAATGAAAAGATTATGTCAATGAAGTAGGTAAAAAGTTTAAAAAAAAATCATTGTAATTTGGGAGCAGTTAATAGACATTTACATTGTTATGCCGTTAATGGGGTACCAAGGAAGCCACATGTGCAGAAGGAATTATTGCCAAACTTCCTTGTCTTCAACGTAGTATTTAATCTTATAATATGCTTTTTTGATAAGGACACGTTTGATGTGGGTTTTGAACTTTCCATCGCTTAGTTCTGTATCAGACTTTAGCAACTTGTTATAAAAGCGGATACCATTTATAAGAAATGACTTACTAGTTTTAATAAATCTAAATTTGGGTATCACAATTTCATGTTTACTACGTGTATTTATATTATGGAAATCGCTTCTTATTTTGAAAAATCCTAAGTTTGATAGTCAGCACACTCCCTCTCGCAGAGAGTAGGCCTGTGTCCCAGCAGAGGGAACATTATAGGCTCAGTAAGCTAAGTAGCACTCAACTGGTGCTAACGCAATTACGAGGTCGACTATACTTTGTTCGTTTTGGGAGCACTGCATAAGCTGGATAGTTTCAATTTCTCTCACCATCACCATCCCACCCAGTCCCAATTAAATAGGCGTTAGCGCATGTATTTTTCATAGTTTTAAATAACAAAATGGCCATAGTTCGCCGGTTCATATCCGGCTCGAAGGACCACAACAAACATGTATAATAAAATACTTGCTTTTTAGCAGTAAACTGTATTTCCAAAATAGTTAATTTTACACAAGAGCAAAAGTACATGTCACAGAGAAGATTCTTCTAGACTTAAAAAAGAGTGCTAAAAATATTTAAAAATGTTACTAATGTAAATAAAATTATTTATGTTTCGATTATTCTTAAACACAATATCAATCTGCCTAGCCTTTGCCCAACTATATTGGGGTCGGCTTCCAGTCTAACCGGATGCAGCTGAATACCAGTATTTTACATAAAGCGACTGCCTATCTGACCTCCACAACCCAGTAACTGAATAATACGATACCCCTGCGTAAGCCTGGTTGCCAGACTTTCGGGCTTCTGACGACCCGTAACGACTGTCAAAGATTCACGAATGACAGCCGTGACCAACGGCTTAACATGCTTTCCGAGGCACGGAGGAGTCTCGGTATGTTAAGATGGTCACCCACAGACCAACCCCGGCAAGCGTAGCTTAACCGGATGAATCGACCCGTGTGGCTGTTATTACTTAGCCACGAGCTCTTAACTTAAACACTAGTAACTCTTAACTTAAACACTAGTAACTCTTAGCTTAAACACTAGTAACTCTTAACTTAAACACTAGTAACCCTTAACTTAAACACTAGTAACTCTTAACTTAAACACTAGTAACTCTTAACTTAAACACTAGTAACTCTTTGCTTAAACACTAGTAACCCTTAACTTAAACACTAGTAACTCTTAACTTAAACACTAGTAACCCTTAACTTAAACACTAGTAACTCTTAACTTAAACACTAGTAACTCTTAACTTAAACACAAAGGACTATGTTACTTTGAACATTATTCTCTTGTTTTTCATAAGAGGCCTTTATCCTGCAGACAATCACATGCCGAATTTTTATATAAACCTCTCTTTATTTCGTGACGTTTAATGTGATGAAAGTTGGCAATAAAATTGTTGAGGCGGACGTGCACATGGCCGTTTAGAGACGTCTAGGGGCTCAAACTTTCAGCTGGCCATCTCATCCGCGAGGGGATCTCATAAATATTAAACAGAACGCCAGTTCAACACAACACTTTTATTTTCAACATGTATTTGACGCGTATTTCGAGCTCATATCATCTGCATATTCAAGGATGAAAAACTGTGATGTCGATCAAAGCGCTGGTTTTTCGTGCTTTCCCAAATTGGATGTAACGAAATTTGCAGACATAAAGAGTTAAAATATTGCGGCTTTATGCTTTATCAGGTTTTTTGGAAGTTAATGGTTTTTTTACATGTGATAAAGCAGGAACTATGGCGGAAAAATTTAACTTATAAAATTGAACACAATTTTATTGCAAAATTTTCGTAAACGATTATGACAAATTTGTTTCATTTTGACAGTTCAACAACATTCGCTGCGTTATTTACGTTGTTGAGCAGATATTTTCGAACTTATGAAGCAATGGATCAGCAATCTGTTTCAAATCGAAACAAATTGTGATTGATCACAATTAGGGTACTGGTGTTTTCTGTCAACCACGACTGCGGAATAGGGTTACGTCTAAAAGAGTTAAAGTTGTAGTAGAGGGAAGAGGAGAAGAGATCTATCACCATTAATTATTTCTGCTACAAACCGTAGTAACAGTTATCAAATTGCTGTTTTAAATTAGGTATATTATACGATAGTATCTACACTCGGCGCGGCCTTTTCAGCAAATAATTATAATAAATCGTAACGGCCAACGGCCTAATGGGCGAAAGCCTTGACCAACATCTCTCGGGGCTCTCGTTAGGCAGTTGGATCAAGGGCCTGATTCAGAAGGCAGTACTCCTTTATACGGCTCGCATCGTGAGGAGGTTCCTGTCTCTAGAGTCCTTACCGCGCGCCGGTAGCTTGGACCATGCTCCCGACACCACTACACAAATATTTTTTTCTTTATCTTTTTAAAGAAATATTTTAAAATATATTTCATAGATTAGAACTAAAAAAAAAACGAAATAATAATAAAAGTTTATTTGGTTCTGGAGTGGCGACCGCGTACCGGAAGACGTAGCGTTGGAAGGCCTCCCGCAAGATGGACCGATGACCTTGTGAAGGCCGCAGGAATCCGCTGGATACGGGAAGCACAGAATCGGTCGAAGTGACGGTGCTTGGTACATGGGTCTCCCCATGTCCAACAGTGGACATCTTTCGGCTGAAATGATGATGATGATGATTCGGAACAGTTATAGGTTAACACATAGATAAAAGAAACGAAGATAGCTGCAAAAGTAGAATACAAAGCCAATAATATATCTCGTCATCAAACCATTTTCACCTAATGAATAACCTTATTTTTTCCCTCTCAGGACCAACCCAACTGTTTCGTGCACTTCGTCAAAGTAAAGTTCTTGTGGAGCTAAACCTGTCTTATACCAGCCTCTGCGTGGGGATCGAAATTGGGCCCTTATTGCGCATAAAAACCTTGAAGGTGCTGGATGTCAGTCATAATAGGTAATGTAGCTGATGAGAACCTGTTTAAACATCTACAAAGACTTGCTGCACGCTTTGGTGTTAAGGCGCAAGCGCCAGGAAAGCCCGCGAAATTCAAGATTTCTTACGTTTTTTGCAATTTGCTGGTCAGTATCCGGTTTTATGTTGCTCAAAATATGATTCACGGCCATAAAATGTATGTATTTACAGAATTAAAATAATAAAAAATCATCAATACAACTCTCCAAGTTCAAATTACCCTATTGAATGACTATTTCACGAAATCATGACATTTAATGTCAATTCTAACCGAGAGAGTTGAATTGATGATTTTAATGATTTTAATTTTGTGAGTTTCTATACATATTTGTTGTTGTTGCGAATCATATCTTGATCAACATTTAACTGGCAGTAACCTGTAAATTGCAAAAAACGTAATAAAATTTTAATTTCGCGGGCTTCCCAGGCGCTTACTGCCTTAACTGCAAGTGCAGCAAGCAATTGTTAAATAAATAAAATTAGAATCACTGGACACAGGCCCAAATCAAGGAGGAGGTAAGTTCTGAGTTGTGTGTGTGCGGTAGACAAGTGATTCCAAAGATCGTGTGCTGCTTATTGACAATTAAGGTTGGCCTAAAGACCACCATTTATTATATCAGCGTCACAGTATACAGATTGCGACTTTTCTTGCCCGTTTAAAAAGTTAGTCAGCTCTGCAGCACTTGCTCTCTCATTGATCATCAAATTTCAAGCCTGTTTTTAATTCTTCTTTTCATAAACGATGTTTATCTACATAATTGAAAACACCGTTTCTACGTCTCAGTCTCAATTAAAACTGACAGTTTGATAGCTTATTTCCACCATTACATACTTTTCGTTCCTTATCATTGTGACCATGATATAAAGTTACAGAAATTACCACAGAGCGCAGAATTGTCGCAACAACGTCTAAAGACAGCGGTACCTACAAATAAGATTTGTGACACCGAAAGTGCGTTGAGCGTGCAACTTCTGTCACGGATCACCATTCAAAACTGTCAGTTTCTATACCTCATTTGTTTCGTACTACGAGTAAACCCATCTCTATAGCCAGTGTGTTCTGCCCACCATGACGTACGGTGCTGAGACGTGGAAGCTCACGCAAGAAGTTCTGTGTAGAGTAAGAGTTCACAGAGAGCTATGGACAGTTCAATGCTTGGCATAAAACTCCGAATTACAAACGTCGAGATCCGAAGACGTACGAAGGTTTACGATTTCGAAAAACGAATTGCTGAACTCGAATGGAATTGGGCAGGTCACTGGGCAAGGCGCAAGGATGACAGGTGGAGTAAGATAGTGACCGAAGGCGTCCAAGGACTAGAAGACGGAAGTGTCGGTCGTCCGGCGACGAGATGGGTGGACGACATTTGCCATCGCGGGTAGAGCTTGGATGAGGCTGGCACAGGAGCGTCGAGATGGCACATGAAAAGAGAGGCTTATGCCCAGCAGTGGGCGAAGTCGGACTTTGGATGATAATGATAACGAGTAAAACATGACACGCTTGATTCATATGGAAAGTGTCGACAATGCCGCCCCTAGCAGAAGCCGCCGAGACATCCTGCTCTGTAGAAGTAACGAAGACTCGCGAGATCCGTTTCCCTATTAACTGCAAATGAGACACAATTATGTCTATTTCGAGAGAGACAGTTGATTACCTTGGAGGTAAATAAGGACGTTAAAAGAATGACGCGTCAAACGATGCTCGTAAATTATTGTCACTTTGGGTATTCTGACCTTAATTGAAGACGTTTCAGGAATGGTTCGTTTGTGCGAGGTAATAATCAGGATGTCAAACCTCCGGCGCTTTCGTGACTAACAACTTGACTTAAACGTGTCAAATTGTTAATCTATATTATTCTCGTGCTACATTATTACGACCTACTTGTTTGTAACTTGTATTTTAAGTGTCAAATAAATGTTTTTATTTATTTATTAAATTATTGTCATAATCATTTCTTGGCAATTTTCAGGTTTTGATTTTGATTTTATAATTTTTTTTATTTTTGGCAAATTCTGAGAAGATTGCTTTTAATGATTATATCATTTTACTGTATCGAATTCTTGTGTTATATATCATCACAATTTTTATTTTTATTTGCAATCTACAATATTGTAACATCTCTGCTTGTTGGCTATATTTAAGTGTTTATTATTTGAGGGGTTTGGCGCTGATAGCCGAAATACAGGCTTTCGCCTATTTCGGCTATAGATTAAGTAATAAACAATTAAAATTTAAGTACGGCCGTATTAGTGTAGCGAAATATTGACATGACCTCAAAATACTCCAATCACCAACATGGACAATTACTGGTAGTAGATTATTATAAGAAACAGTAGACATTTAAAACATTTTTATTTTCTAATGATTTTGATTTGACTATAAGACGCTAACTAGAAAAATTTCAAGACAAACTCGAACAAAGGTCTCTCTGATCTCAATTTTATTGATTATTATAACTTTTAATGAACTGTTTGATGTACTCAGATATTTTTCTTAGATTAAGTACGCGCGCCGCTAAAATCATAGCCAAAAATCTTATCATAGCGACGAGTCTGCAGATTTTGGACCTCTCCTACAATCCTTTCAGTCCTCCAGATGCATTGCTAATACTCCTTAGTTTGAAAGAACAGAAAATCAAGCTTAAGGAACTGCGTATGGAATCTATTGAGGTCGACAAGGAATTTGCTCAGGTCAGTATGTAACACAAAATTAAAATTACGTGGTGAAATTGCACAGGCGCAGAATAATTAAAAAAAAAAAGAAAGGTGTCGTGGGACACCCGTTCGGATAGAAGTTCCTTTCGCTTTTGTAACAAAATGTAAAAAAAATCGATTTACCTCTCATTCGCCAAATGTGTATAGTATAACGGGCAGGAACTGCGTTCCAAAAAGATTTTCTTAAGTCAGAATTTCAAGGAACTAAATTAAAGGAAGTAAATTTGACTCTGTATGATTTTCTGTCGAGTTGTATAATGGTCTGATAGTTATTCATATATTGACAAGCCACTTCAATAAATTCACTAAACTTAAATAACCGAAATACTGTAATTTTTGAGATCCTAAATGGAAAAAATTATAAATAGAGATACACTCTTCCTCAGCGGTAAAATTAAAAAATTATATGACATGAACATTCCTAAAACAAACAAATGGATTATGGCTATGGCTAGTTGAAAGTCTTAACTGTTATTCCATACAAAATGGCGTTTCAATTTTTTTTTAGTTTTCGGGCAATTTAGATGCAACTCAACGACTAGCAGTAGGTCTATACTGTGGGTCTACCAATGTTAGCGCGTGGAGCAATAAAAGAGTGGACTGTATTTTTAGGCAATGGTTTAATGCCGTCTGATCTTTACAAATTATAAAATGTCCCGGAGAAACAATTAAGGGTTTAAAAATTAGAGAGGAATATCGCCCATCGCGGTGGAGTCCGTGGAGCGTCGAAGCCAGTTTCAGTTGTTTTAGTTTGTAAAAGTTTACTTACATAGTTTTTAAATCATTGTTACTAACACTATATGGATTGTGTGTACTTGTATGTGTAGTCTGAAATAAAGAATATATTATTATTATTATACTAGGCGTGTCGAGCACGTATTCATAAAGCTGCGTCTACGCTAGGCGAACTGAGCATGAGCAGAGCATGAATTCTGGTTTCTGAGAAGCCTCGAAAAGCACGCCTGCCTACGCTAATTGTGCTCCGCAGTGCTCGGCTCTTGCTTAACTCGCCTAGAGATGCAGCTCAAACCTCGAAAGAGGCGTGCTCTTTCGAGGCTCCTTACCTAAGGAAAAGACCACAGATCACAATTTCAGTAAACTACGAACCATGAACATTATTTTTAAAGCATTAATGTTCATATTCGATTGAAACGCTTGCTCACATTCGCTAATACAAATATGAACAGTATCAGCATTGCAGCCGAAAGACGTTCACTGCTGGGCATAGGCCACAAGGCCCAAGCATTGCCACATCGACGGGTTCTATGCTTCTCGCATCCAGCGGCAATATGAACAGTACATGCATAAAATAAGGTTCATATTCGTGTGAAACTCATGTTTGGTTGGCCTAGTCTAGACGCATTTATTTTATTTTTCAGGAACTAAAAGAGATAAGAAATTTAGAATTCAGACAAAATACTGTGATAACCTTTGGTTATGTTCTCGGCAACTATACGGTGCCAACGAAAGACATAAAGGTCATTTACTTGAAGCAACTCGTGAGACTAACAAAGCAGAAGAAGAAGCAGAAGGACGAGGGTTTCGACATCTTGTTAGTTGATTTTCTTTTTTTTTGGTTCCGGACCCAAAGAGCGCAGATGAAACTTGCGGGTCTTGACGAATGCGCGGAGTAAATGTAATGTAAGTTCGAACGCGTTTAAAACACTCTTTTCGCACATATTAATTAGTGCGACTGCGGCGACTGCCTCGTTGGTTTACGTCGCGTGTTCGTGCTGAGGCCTCTTATCATTAACCTACGCCCGTTTATCTGTTTGTACGACACAGACTTGTTGATTTCTAACCGTAATACCCTATCTTGAAATTATCACGGAATGCGTGTGAAGCTACAAGAACTTTAATAGCTTTAGTGGTCCAACTCGACCAGCTTAGCTACTTTTTTATAACTATCTACCTAACATGTGCACATACCGATAATACTGTCGGTTTTGATATGGTGGTTACCATTAACAGCCTGTTATCACAAATTGTTGTATATTTTCGGGACAAATTCAAATGGTAAGGAACCCGCAAGCGTAAGTATGTATCGCACTTAACAAATCTTCTAAACAAGATAATGTTAAACTGCTGTATATACGCATAGGTGGCCCAGTGGAAATGGCCGCGACTTTCGAATTGCAGGTCGTCGGTTCGAACCCAGAAGGGTACCTACTTTGTGTAAATTATTTCTTGACCACTATTCTCAAAACGGTGAAGAAAAACATCGTGAGGAAACCGACATGTCCTAGAACCGAAATTTTGAACATCGTGACATCCACCAACCCGCACTGGGTCCGCGTGGTGGATTATGGCCTACTCCCTCTCACAAAGCCTGTGTCCCAGCAGTGGGAACATTATAGCCTAATTATGCTTCATCATCATCATCATCAGCCTATAAATGTTCCCACTGCTGGGACACAGGCCTCCTCTCTGTGAGAGGGAGCGGGCCATAATCCACCACGCGGGCCCAGTGCGGGTTGGTAGATGTCACATGTCTTCGAATTTTCGGTTCTAGGACATGCCGGTTTCCTCACGATGTTTTCCTTCACCGTTTTGAGAGCAGTGGTGATGAAATAATTTACACAAAGTAAAGCGCCTGTCTGGGTTCGAACCTACGACCTACAACTCGTAAGTCGCGGCCGTTACCACTGGGCCACCACTGCTCTTTTTAATTATGCTTACGCTTATGGAATGCTTTAATCCTTTTAGAGTATACTTCCTTGATCTCAATAAGATTCAAGAAGTACTAGAAATACCTGACTTCATGAGAACTATGAAGCGGGCTGGAGCTCCAGTTGACGATGTGTTTACAGATGGTCTCTCGAAATGCTTCCCTGGACCTAAAACTGACAAAAAGATAAGACCACTCAACCTTAAAAGTGAGTAAAGACGAAATTTTATCGCGTTGTTTTGTTTCTGAAGTAGATAGGTAGGTAAATGTCAGGTAGAGGTGGAACAGTGGAGTCCTGTCCGTAGAACGAATTTAGCAATATAAATTAATCTCTGGCAAAGCAAATCCCGCGTGGGATGCGGGGCGAGATTCGCTCGCGCCGATTGTGTCAACTTACTTGGAGGTGTTCAAACTTACGCGAGTAGTCGCGTGATTTCCTAATCACTAAAATACGACGCACGCTGTTTGCGCATCCCGCGCGGCATTTGCCTCAGTTTGTCCAGAGCTTAACATTCTTTTGCACATCATCATCATTTCAGCCGAAGGACGTCCACTGCTGGACATAGGCCTCCCCCAAGCACCTCCACTTCGACCGATTCTGTGCTTTCCGCATCCAGCGGATTCCTGCGGCCTTCACAAGGTCATCGGTCCATCTTGTGGGAGGCCTTCCAACGCTACGTCTTCCGGTACGTGGTCGCCACTCCAGAACCTTTCGACCCCATCGGCCATCCGTTCTGCGAGCAATGCGCCCTGCCCATTGCCACTTAAGTTTGGCAATTCTTCGGGCTATGTCGGTTACCTTGGTTCTCCTGCGGATCTCTTCATTTCTGATTCGATCACGTAGGGAAACTCCAAGCATAGCCCTCTCCATTGCCCTTTGGGTGACTTTTAGCCTTCTGATAAGGCCCATTGTGAGCGACCACGTTTCAGTACCATAGGTCATCACTGGCAACACGCACTGGTCAAAGGCTTTCGTCTTGAGACACTGTGGTATGTGGGATGAAAAGATATTGCGTAGCCTCCCAAACGCTACCCAGCCGAGTCGGATTCGACGATTGACCTATTCTCCTCTTTTGCATAGTACATATTTAATAGATATGTTTTGTATAGAGATTTATCACGTTTGCGTTCGCACTGTACTTTGTTTGTCTCGCAATTTGTCTATTGCTTGATGTTCAGTGTTTTCCAAGTATGACGGTAAACACGTAAACATCTAACATCGAAACAGAGTGGTTGGTCCACAGCTGACACGATTGTTTATAGTGCTTTGTTAAGGCTAATGTTGCATGTTCTTAATGTTGTTTAAGGAATCCAAAAGGTGTGTACTGTAAAACAGACGAAAGCGTCGAGATACTTTATTACTTCTTACTAGCTGAGCAAATAGGGATGGATAGTGGTATTCCGTTCGAAAGAAAAATTACATCCTTAAAAACAATTCAATATGGAATTAAATTCTGAATAAGCAACTCAATCCTAAATGAAACTGCAGGCACCATGTGTATGCAGGAAACATCCTGGGCGTCGGGAGTCGCTGACTCCCAGACACCGTAAGCGCGGGCTTGCGGACGGTGAGCAATGGATAGCTCACCGTCCAATAAGGACCAGGCCCGGGTCGACGGCGCGTTATGTTCCACGCGAGCCTCAAAGAGATGTCAGCAGAACTGATGGGGTCCGCTAGGGCCGATGCCTGCCGGGGTTGCGGTTTTGTCCGAAAGGGTTACCGTGGCCCCTGGCAACACAGGCAACTAAAGGAACACGGGTGGGTTTTAGTCAGTACAAGTCTAACACGCCCTCCCGCTCCACCCAGAGCGGGAGAAGTTATTTGATAATTTACCACCCAAAAAAATTAAAAGACACCATGTGTATCTCTCTTCTTTAGAAAGTCGCGCATCCAGTACCTAGGTTTCTTCCTAGATTTTTGCCCTTCTACGTACGCAATACTGGCAGCTATATTTTCAATTAACTATTATTAATATCGGTAAACTGTCGAAACGAATCTTACAACATGTTGCTATAGATTCATATAGATACATTTAGTTAAGAAATTGGTTTGTAAAAACATGTGATGAAACATATCAAGTGTTAAGAAACTTCAAACGTGTTTCACGTTCACAAGTTGTTTATTTATTTAGTACGTGAGCAAACGAGCTCTGTTCTGGTGAAAATAGAGAATGCTCATTGATATTACAGGATAATACATACTAATTCCATGCTGCTATGATAGTAGGTACTTACTAATTCCATGCTATCATGATAGTAGGTACTTATTAATTCCATGCTGCCATGTCATTATTCTAAGGTAGCCATCTTGTTCTAAACTTTTGGCGACCGAGCTCTGCTCGGGCGAAAATAGAGAAAACGAATTTTCCCAGATATGAGACTTAGCTAGATCAATTTTTCGCCCCCCGTAAACCCCTATATTGCAACTTTCATCGAAATCGTTCGAGCCGTTTTCAAGAACGTGATTACAAATATATAATCTCGGAAATATGTTACTGAGTTGACTAATCGGGACGCCAGCGCCGCCTAGTGGCGTTCGACAGAGTCTACAGCATAACGCTCGGACCGGCCGAATCGGAGCAGGACACAGTTCATGGATGGCGGTCAAGCAGTGAAGACGTTTAGAAACTGTCGCGCATTCCAAATAGTCATGTCATGTACCTATAGTGTGTGAATTGCTAGTGTGATTAATTTGATAGTAAATTATAATGTGATCTAAACTGCAAACGGTTTTTCTATTGCGCAATAACCAACACTACCCACAGGACGCCCACAGTAGTTAAAATGTGGCTGATAGTATCGAAAGAGACATACCCCCTCTCCGTCATATATATATATGTCACAGCTAAAACCCGAAGTGCGGCTACACCTAGTTTTAGCCGGCTACAACTAGGTGCGGCCGGTAGCAGTTGGTTAAATTTAGTTGTAGCAAATGAAAATGGTTGAAGAGTAGGTTAGGTTAGGTTAGAACTATGACCACATAACACACCGCACGAGCCGAGCGAGCGAAGCGAGCGGTGCCGCAGCAGCGGCCGGCGAGTGCCAGGGTCCATTTAGGCAAGTTTAACTAACTGCTACCGACCGCACCTAGTTTTAGCCGGCTAAATCTAGGTGTAGCCGCACTTCGGGTTTTAGCCGTAACATATACAAATATAGCTCTTTTAATAATATAGGATTTTTGTGTGACAATGTGAACGCGAGTCGATACACTGACAGAAAACAAAGATTTCAACATGTTTTTTTTTAATGTTTCGCCAGTGTAAACGCACAGTAATGGTTGTCAATCAGCCAACCAGCGTTCACACTCATCGCCGTTGTCCGCGATTTACAGATGAGCTGGGTTATTGCATTAATTCTCATAACAGCTCATATGATTACGAAAATCTTTCTTGGTTTCCAATAATCCAATCCTTTGCAATAATTCTAGTATTTAAGGCAATTGCACGTAAAATTTTATCGGAGAGGCAACCGGATGGCGAGTGGTAATCTGGGTCTTGAAATGATGCCGAACCCCCCCGTACCGTTCGAATGGACCCCAAATGGATGGGGGCTAACATTTTTTTAATGTATTAGCATTCAAAATTTAAGCTCTTTTATATGCAAGGAATTTATGTATATCAATGCCCTCTGGTTTTGACAAAATTAACCCTCATTTTCGGTGATAAATCATCGGCAAGGAGTTTCAAAAATTATATACATTATTTCAATTATAAGGATGTTGGGGGGCGGCAACCGGATGGCATTGATACACACAAATTCCTTGCATATAATAGAGCTTAAATTTTGAATGCCATGTCAAAAAAAATGTTAGGCCCCTCATCCCCCATATCTCCGCCCCTGTTTATTTGGGGTCCATTCGAACGGAACGGGGGGGTTCGGTATCACTTCAATACCCAGATTACCACTCGCCATCCGGTTGCCTCTCCGATAAAATATTACGTGACATTGCTTTAACTATGGGTTTTTCGCGAAGATTAAAATTTTTCAATTATCCTGCGACATATTCACGCATGTCTTTTTGAACAGTGCTGGCTGAATACATACGCCGGATCTACCCAGAAAAGGAGCCAACACCGACGCCAGTGGTTACACCACCAGAGCCAGTAAAGAAGAAAGTGAAGAAGGAAGAGAAAGCAAAAGGAAAAAAGTGATGACTTTTGGCCTTAACTTGATAGGGAAGTAAAACTTTAATGTAATTTTTAGCTCTAGCCAGACTGAGGCAAATTTCGCGCTGGACGCGGGACACGACTGCTCGCGCGGATTTCTATAAAGATTAGGAAGTCAGTTGAACATCTCCATATAAAATACAATAGACGTGGATATATTTAGTAACCTGTTCCGCTTAGCTATTTCTAAAAAGCCATAAAAAACCCTGAAAGAAATCGACAAGTGTTTCACCTCTCAACGAGGCATCCTCAGGATGACGATTGACTTGTCGCGAACCCGAACACGGCGTGTTGCCACACCAAGCGCTGAACGCAGAGTGAGCCTTATCGACCGTCAAACTCACTTACATACTGCTCGGTCCACCTCAGCTCAGACCGTTATCAGCGCAGAAATCCATTATAAAATATAATTTGTATTTTATAATGGATTTCTGCAAGGTCATGCCTGAATCGATTATCTATCTCCATATAAGTAATGCTTACCGTGCATCGCGCGCGGGATTCGCTTCAGTTTGTCCAGAGCTTAACATCCTATTGCGCAGTATTAATGTTCATGGTATGTTTATTTATTTTATGCTTTATTACGTAACCATTACGCTTGAAAAGCTAGTAATATTTTAACAATAACCATGAAGAATAATTATATTATGTTAAGACTTTTTTATTGACAATACGATTTTAAGTTTACATTGAAATATTAGCTTTTTTCAGACAGCTAAACTTATAGATGTTTTTCGCAATAACTTTACGTTCTTTAACATTAATTAGTGTTAATTTCTGTGGTAGGTATGCTTGTGGTATTTATTGATTTACGCTTCGTTACTTTACTATTACGCTCGAAAGCTAGTAATATTTATTAATATTGTGAAGAATATTGATTTTATTTTATTTATTTTTTTACTGAGAATATGATTTTATTGTTAAGTTAACATTGAAATATGAGCAATTTTTTTTAAAGCGTCTTTCATTTATTTACTTTTATAGACACAAAAAAATATATATAATGGTTAAGCTAATACAAATTTGAATCATCCTAAGCCATTGGTTCCGAACCTGGGGGTAATTACCCCCGTGGGGGTAAATCAGCTGTTCTGTGCGGGTAACAAAGAACCTACTGTGGAGTCGTACAATAATAACGTAAAAATAGGTAACATTTGACGTCTGTCAGTTTTATCTAGTGAGGTGACCTGCTTAAAAACATCGATTAAATCGAATGAATTGATACGGACTTGAAACATATGTGAATTTTAAAAATCATCAGGCGTGTCCCTGTCTCATTATTATTTTTTCTTTCGTAAATTTAAGGAGCAAAATAAGACAAATACATAATTTAACAAAAAAAATGCGTTTATTCAATTGAACTATCAGAACTGTTATTAGTATTGTCATCTTCATCAATGCTGTCAGCACTCAGTGATATTATTAATTCATTTTCAATAATATTGTCTATTCTCACATCTCGTTCAAATTCTTGTAAAATTATTTTCTTTGTTTTCTCTACGACTTTTTTCCAGTCTTCTATAGTGACTTCTGCACACGCAGTTTGTAGCAGAGTCATCATTTTAGACTGCTAAAATGATGACTCTTGTCAAATGTTACCTATTAAAATAATTCCAGTTTAATAATAATTTGCAGTAATAGACTCACTGCCAAATATCCTGTCCGAATAGGTAACAGAGCTTTAAAAATGCTAATACTCTTTGTCACCACATAAAGATGCGAGAGTGGTTTTTAGGGTTCCGTAGTAAACAAGGAACCCTTATAGTTTCGTCATGTCCGTCTGTCTGTCTGTCTGTCCACGGTCTAGCTCCGAGACCCTTAGTACTAGAAAGCTGTAATTTGGCATAGGTATACATATTAATTACGCCGACAAAGTGGTAAAACAAAATTATGAAAAACATTTTTTTTTTAGGGTACCTCTCATACACTAATAATTGACCAACTTAACTTTGCAGTTGCAAAAACATGTTGTCCCATACATTCCGTATGGGCAGTGGCGTGCGTTTCATAAAGACAGAAAGACACTGCCTACCCTAGTTCTGATAATAGATCTAATATTATTTTATCAATAAACAAAACAAATCATAAATCAGCTCCACCTATCGAGTGCCGGTGGTATCATCGTTCGAATTTCGCATCATCTCGATTCGCGCTGCACTAGCGCCGCCTCGCCTCTGCCACGGTAAAGACACAAACTATTCGTCTCTGAATGTTTTTATGTGTGCTCTCGTGGTAAGTCGTATTTAATGTGTGTGCGTTCCTATAGCTACGTGGACTTTGCTGACACACAATGACAAAAATCACGCACACAACTGCAAGAAAAGCCAGTGTCTGTTTGTAGTTATTCTATACAGCTAAGACGAAAAATTACGACTCGTACCGAACATTACCGAACGAAAGTTTGTTATGCAATGCAATGCAAATATTTTAGGAAATAACATTGTTTCATTGAATTTTATACATTTAGATGACCATAATTTTTTGTCGTATTACTTTTTTTACCCTTTAATGCTCGTTTTACTATAGTCGCCATATTGTTTGACGTGTGTTGTGTTTGTGAATACGCTATCAAGTAATTAGAATTTGATTGTTGTTATTAGTGTAAAATGGATAATATTGTCTGTGAAAGTTGTTCAGATGGTGTGTGTATTGAGAAAATAAAACATGATGCGTTTTCAAAACTATCTTTCGGTGAAAAAAAACAAGTTATCGAGATAGGTCGTGGTACACCGGATTTGCAATTAATACAAATTAAAGGTAAAGTTAATCGTAAATTCAATAAAAAACAATATGATTCATATCATTGGCTGACAGGTTGCATACACAGTAATCGGTTATTTTGTTTCGTTTGTCTACTATTTTCAAATAATAAAACCGTCTGGAACGACACCGGTTACGCTGATATTCATAATTTTCCTACCGCCGCGAGAAAACATGAACAATCTGAAAAACACTTAGAAGCTTCCCTTAAATATCACACCTTTGGAAAAAATCGTATAGAGACGCGTTTAAACTCTCAGATACAAATAGACATTGATAGACATAACGCGAAAGTCGATCGGAACCGAAATATTTTTCAGCGACTAATTGACATTGTTTGCTTTTTAGGGAAACAAGAGCTCGCTTTTCGTGGACATGACGAATCTGCTTCGTCAGTGAATAAGGGCAATTATTTAGAAATGGTCGACTTGCTCGCGAAATACGACGGAGTGTTGGAAAACCATTTACAAAATTGTACTAGCTCATTTACGGGTTTATCAAATCGTATTCAAAATGACCTAATCTCTAGTATAGCGTCTGTAATGATCGAAACAATAAAACAACAAATCGCTTCCACTGATTTTGTAGCTGTGATGGTCGATGAAACACCAGACGTAAGTGGCAAAGAGCAACTAGTACTGGTTTTAAGATATTTTCATAAGTCAGAAGTGTTTGATCGATTTATAAAGTATATTGACGTAAGTTCCGACCGCACCGCGAAAACTTTAAGTGCCATCATACTGCAGATTTTATCAGAATTTAACTGTTTGTCGAAATTAGTAGCTCAGACATATGACGGTGCAGCTGTCCTGTCATCTGAACGGAACGGCGTTCAGTCGCTGGTTCGCCAGCAATGTCCTCTTGCTGAATACGTTTGGTGTTCCGCCCATGTCCTTAATTTGGTACTTTCCAAATCGTGCGAACGTATTCCAGAAACTAAATGTTTTTTCAATCTCATAAAAACATTAGCAAGTTTCTTTAATAATAGTACCAAAAGGCAAAACCACTATAATAAAATAGCTGATATGAAAAAATTGCCTCGCGTTGCTGACACTCGATGGACTTACAATTCGCGTACTGTAAATGTAATTTTCAATTCTTCTTTACATTTAATTGATTTATTTGAGGATATGGTTGAAAACGAAGACTCTTGGGATGGCGAGACATTAAGTCAAGTTTCGAATTTGTTACACAATTTAAAAGACTTTCAATTCCAGTTTTTACTCCATGTGTTTAACGAAATATTCGCAAAAACTGATGTGCTTTAAGAAATTATGCAAAAAAAGACATCAGATGTGACTTATTGCATTAAAAAAATTAAGGAGTTTGAATCGTTTTTAGAATCATTCAGATCTAGGTTTGAATTAATTTTTGAAAGCGTAAAAATAATCACAGGGCCGCCAAAACGAAAACGTAATGTTGTAGACGCAAAAATCAATTTTAAGCGGATTTTTATTGAAATTATAGACAATATATCCAACGAATGTCGCGACCGGTATAAAAATCTGAAAGAATTAAATTTTTTTGGACTACTTGAATGCGAAAATTTCAATAAATATAATGACAATTTTCCGGTTGAACTAGTATCGCAATTCGTAAATGTTTATAAATTATACGACTTTAACATAGACCGCCTTATCAATGAGCTCAAATGTGTTTATAAATCTGCCGAATTCAAAAACCTTAGTATTTACGAAATTATAGAACATTTTTATGAAAATAACATAAATACAGTTTTTCCCGAAGTGCTGCGTTTGGCAAAATTAATTGTTACAGTTCCCGCGAGCAGTGCTTCAACCGAAAGGTCATTCTCGTCGCTAAAACGTATACACACCTACTTAAGAAATACACAAGGCCAGCAACGACTTACAGATCTTTCCATGATTTCAATAGAAAAAAATCTTCTTACGGAAATAAAACGCCTTCCCAACTTTTACGATTCCATATTGCACACATTCTTACAGAAAGATAGGCGTGTAGATTTAATATACAAATAAAACAATCCTATATAGTATACTCACATCCATCACCATCTTTTCACTGCTTTTATTTAAATTTTGCAAATCACACAAACACTACAAAACATCAAACAAACGCGCCGAAAGGCCACTTTGAATATCCGTAAATTGATGTGTCTATAAAATCAGTCAACCTATTGATATTTGAGCTGGAATTTGGCAATTACCTACATCATCAATCGACAAGACGACGCGACGAACCAAAACCAACGTGCAGTATTTTTGGTGAGTAAAATTTTCTGCCTACCCTGTCTTAAAACTGTGTGCACGCCACTGCGTATGGGAGAACATATTTTTTAACTACAAAGTTTGTTTTTGGGCTAAATTCATCCCAACTACGGAACCCTTCATTGTGCGTGGTCCGACACGCACTTGGCCGGTTTTTTCAACATTGGTTACACTGAAAACAAAGGCCAGAAACTGTATCAATGTGGAACATGACTTTAGATGCACTTTAAGCGGAACTAAACCTAACGTAAAAAAACTTGTGAATGTAAAACAATACCAACAATCACACTGACTATTTTTACTTAATTCATTGTTTACATACACAGGTCACTCGGAAAGTTTTGCGACCAACAGTTTTTGTCTATGGGACACTGGCTGGTTTTGATGTCAATTAAAACTATGACTATTTATTACAAAAAAACACAATATTCAAAATTCGAAATTCTCTTCACATTTTTTTACGAGCAAAATCAAAATACTCTGTCTCAATGAAAAAAGGATTTACTAACTACGACAACATTTTCGCGCGATGATTTTGTACGATTTCAAATGTCGACTAAAACCAGAAGAATTGTTTGAAAGACTTCGAATGGTGTTAATAGACAAAAGCCATAAAATAGGTTAAAATTGTAAGACTAATTAATGTGCAATTTGTGATTAGTAAAGATATTTGTACTTGCTTGTATTGTTTGTATTGATAACATTTTAAGGTCGGGGTAAAATCAGTTTTCCTAATAGGTCACAGGGGTAACAATATTGAAAAGGTTAGGAACCACTGTCCTAAGCGAATCCATTTATTTCAAGGGAGGTAATTTAAAAAGATAATATCGCCATACTCCTCGTTTTGGAAGCGAAATTAGCTGTCTTTACTTAGAGGTAGGGTATTCAAAACAATCTGTTGTTACCTTAAGTTTTATCGCTCGTACAGAAATATTTAATTTGTTTCTCTAAAGCTGAAGACCCCCTTGCATAGAAAGCGTGACATTTTACGGCGACGATAAAGTGCCTCTTTCACGACTAAGTTATAGGGCTAGAGAATGTGGAGATTAATCTGATATCTCTTATCCAACTGTTGTGTGAACCTTACATATCGTATGACTACGAATTAAAAATGCTGTGGAAATGCGTTCCTTGTGAAGCACGTGTGGTCTAACTATGAATGATAGGCGAGGAATGATGTGATAAGACAGCGGTGTGATTTAAAAGAAGATGTAGTGACAAAAATTGAAAAGGGTATGCTGTAATGGTTTGGGCATGTTGAGAGGATGAATGAATGAAAGGCGACTAACAAAATGTATTTACAAGGCTGATGTAAAGGAAAAGGTCGGGCGGGGACGCCCTAGGAGGACATATACTGACCTTATTGGTTCTTCAGAAAGGCCAGGTACTCGCAACTGGCGTGCGTGTATGACCAGATGTATGAACATAAACGAGGCAAAAGGAGTATGTAAGGATCGTAGCAGGTGGCGTTCTGTAGTTTCTGCCTACCCCCATGGGAACGTGTGAGTTTATGTATGTACGAATAAAAAGACATTTTCACTAAAATTGTAGCGAGAGGTTTGTTTTGGGACCGATTGGATCGGTCATAGATGACCCTACCACAACGAAACTTTGTATCGCTAAAACTTTGTGTCACTCTGCTTTCTATGCAAAGAATTCTTAAGTATCTAAGCATATTGCAACATAAATTAAAAATTTAAGGCAGGTATTGCTGGTATTGCAGGCTGGAATGCGGAGTCAGACAGGGGGGTTAAGCTCGCCTCTGCTATTTAACCTCTGTATCCAGCTCATCGAGGGACTGAGCGGTACACATGTCGGCTGCGACATAGACGGAACGTGTGTAACAATATAAGCTATGCAGACGATATGGTGCTTCTCAGTCCCTCGATGGGTGGGTTGAAGAAGTTGTTATCGACCTGCGAGGCCTATGTGGAGGAGCATGGCTTAAGAGTGAACTTCTTGTATTTAAAGCACCTAAGCATCAGCCGCGCAGTGTTCCGCCCGTAAGTCTCAAAGGCGCAGTACTGAAAATTGTTGACAGTTTCAGGTACCTTGGCCACATTATCACGAGAGACTTAAGAGATGACGTAGGTATAGAGAGGGAGCGCAGTGCGTTGTCTGTGAGGAGAAATATGCTTGCCCGCAGGTTTCGCTTGTGTACAGACGTCAAAGTAACCCTTTTTAAGGCGTTCTGTCAATCCTTTTACACGAGTGGCCTGTGGGTGTCATACACGCACCGAACCTACAACGTCCTGCGTGTTCAATTTAATAATGCTTTTAGGATGCTGTTGGGGCTGCCATGGCATTGTAGTATTTCAGAAATGTTCACGGAGGCTCGCACTGATGGTTTTCATGCCATCATGCGAAAGCGGCCTCCTTACTACAACGCCTGCATGATAGTGACAACAGCATTCTGAAAATGATTGCTGCCAGACCGGACTGTCCCTTTCAGGGACACTGGGTATAATAAATAATTTGTAAAAAAATAACAATACTAACCTACTTATTTAAGCACAATTGTTACTAACACGAATATACTAACAAAATTATGGACCTTAGTTTGAAATAAAGTTTAATTTTATTTTATTATTTTTTCCCATAAACATATTTTTCCGACCATTAAATACGACCAAAAATGCACCCATAACTAGACAAATCAACAACTCCAAACACAGTTCAAGTAACAAACAACAGTTAATTATTCCGACACGACCTACAACGCACATCCGCGCTTATCAACCGCGTGTCGATAGCGTTTGGAAAACGCTGCCGCGCCACCGCCCTCTGGCGGAAATTAATTGCACATGACATGACGTAACAAGCTGTGGACAGCGCGATGACGTCAGAACTACGCTTTGATATCACGTGACCGCAGCAAAGGTATTCAAATTGCTTTGAGGTAGGTACTTCAATTAGTATCCAATTGATAGCTACTTTGGATAATTAGTTTATTTTGTGAATGAGCTTTGTCGTTGTGATTATCGTGTATGATTTCAGTAGCTGTTTCGTTTTCAATCGAAGACTTGGCGACATTATGTCATGCAGGTTTTTGGATCAATTACTTATCATGCTTTTGGGTAGTAATAAAATAAAGATTTGTATTGCATTAAATTGCATGGATATTGTTGTCTTAAAGGTATTAGTTACATTTATTAATTATTTTTTATGTGCATTTGTTTTCTAGCTTACTAGCTTCGCCCCCCAGTTACATCCGCATAAATCTCGTGAGCGTGAAAGCGCAACAAACTAACAAACTCAATTTCGCATTTATAATATTATAGTTAGGATTTAGTTACCTAATACCGTTGGGCTGATAGTATAATTATAAAAAGCCTGAAAAAATCCCTCATTATACCTAAAAAACGGGATTATCGTTCAACATAGGTGCAGAACAAAACCAACACTTGTCGTACCTAAGTAATAGCAAGAGCAAGTGAAAAGAAAAATACCGCGCACAAGAGGCCGTTAGTTTTAATTTGCGACGTAAGTGCAAGCTGCCTTAAAAGATTAAAGACTATACGCTGTGGCTCTAATTACTTTCTGTACAAGTGGGCTAGGAGATGCTTCGGTACTGGGACGGTTTGAACAATATGTCGTGGTTTGATTGGTCTTTAGCTTGTAGGTAAATGAAATCATCATCGTTGTAACGTCAACAGCGTAGCAGGCACATCGGCGTGCAACCTGTTACCATGGACACATTATATTCATAGAATAAATAAATGAGTGATAACATATTATTATATATGTATATAAGTCGGATCCGGTCATTAGTACGGACACGAAATGAATCGCAAGCGCGCCGCTGGCGACAGGACGTGATCTACCCACACGTAAAGCGTGCGCTTATATAGAGTCGTGATGTTTTAAAGCCACGGCGAGGAGGGATTCATCCTCGGATCGCATCGGAGTTAAGACGTCGCGGAACTGTTCTCGATTCGTAGTGCTCAGTTATTGTATTAGTTGTAATTTGTGATCATTGTGTTAATTTGTGATTTTAATAAACGCCGTCACACCCAGCGTGTGTATAATTTAGCTAGTGTGATTAATTTGATTTATTTATTTGATTTACACGGCTTAAGATACCAATTACATAAATCAAATTATATTTAAGTACAAACATAACACAAACGAATAACAACAATTGCATTGGTTAGCTGTAAGGGTAGATTTATGATGATAAATAAATTAATTAAATACAATTATTATCACAAAAATGTAATGTAAATGTTGATAGTAGATTATAATGTGATCTAAACTGCAAACGGTTTTTCTATTGCGCACTAACCAACACTACCCATACTACACCCACAGTAGTTAAAATATCGCTGATAATAACGAAAGTCACATACCCGTTCTCCGACTAATATTATTGTAAAAAAAAAATTGGTTGTCTGTAAAGTCGGCTTACAGACGATAATTTTACGTGATAACGTCACAAGCCGAACGCTTAGGTCGATCGTGCCTCTCTATCGTTTGTTCCGCGCTCTCGCTTGCACGCTCGGCTCAGGCGGAACGTGACACTTTATCGTGCGAGCAGCTCGCGTTCATCGATTTATAAGACGTTATCACGTCAAAAAACAAAAATTGATAGATGGAAAGTAATTTAAATATTTAAGTAGTAATAAGCTTCCTCTCCCCTACCTATTTAAAATTTTGCTGTGCCCAACAGGGTCCATAATTGTTTCTATTTATTTATTCTTACCACCTGTATGTGTACATTATGGATTCGAAGAAACAAATACAGATAAATTAAAATTGATATGGATTCTGTGTATGATTCTGAAACCCCCTTGCTAAGAAATTTTTCGTCGGTTATTTAAAAAATAATGCTGGTTCATACATTTTGACCGCGTATGTATTGAACTTTTCCATGAAACAGCTATTTTGAAGTGAAAACTTCTTTAGCATCGTTGTGATTTGAAAGTCGATGAAACGAAAAAGTGATAGTAAAAAGAGACAGACACATAAATTCATAAGATTTAACGTGGGAGAAAATGAGATAGGAAGCATTATACAGTGTTTCTTATGTTCGTGGTTCTCTTTGTGCTCTGCTTCGTACCCCTCCACTCGTGTTTACCAAGGCATAGTGGGAGTTTGCTTGGGCCTCAGCGTTGCACGTGTGTTAATACGTTTGTGCGCGTACAATTTTTTTTTTTTTAATTTTTGAAGGTTTCACTTCGACCACGTGTGAATTGCACACATATTTTTTATTTTTATTTTGGCATCGACGGCTTTTAAGAAACACACATTTAACACACACATACATTACATTTCACTTGCATTACATTTAACAGTTTACTAACGCCCACGAGTATCCCATTAGCTGGCGCTATCATGTTATGTGAAAGTCCTCCCACATAGCTGGTGTTTTGGTACATCACTATGTGGTCAAACATATTGTGGCTATAGTTTGACCGAGACCGCCGTTCCGCGCCTTAGGATTACGCGGCGAGGCGAGAGGCAGCGTAGACGAAAGAGCGGCGGGTGGGACGCCGCGCGCCGTGACGTCACACAATAGTAAGTTCACAAATTTCAATAAAAGGTAAAATATGAAAAACGTGAATGCTGTGGTTGTCAAATAATAAAAATCATCAGTCTCCTGCCCTTATCCCAAGTTGTTTGGGGGCAGCGTGTTCTTCCATACTTCTCTATTAGTCGCCGACTCAGTAGTCATCCCCTTTCTATCCATATCATGTTGATTCAATTTATCTTTCGTCAAATAATATGAATGTGTTGTTAATAATTCAAAGGACGCGGACGTTGCGCAAACCAACAAAAAATGGGACGCGATTCGGACCGTGTTGGACCAATCTCAAACTTTTTGAAGTGAAAACGTCTTAAGGCGCGTTGGGCATTTTTGAGATGGGACTAATAGGTAATAGGGTTAATAATAGGTAATACGGGCTGGTATCCGCAACTCCACGTCAAAGCGCGTATTTTGCGTACGGGTGGGAAAATCTGTTATTCGATCCACCCCAGCTCCTCAAAGAAGGCCAGCAACGCCTTGGTGTCACTGACAATCTCACGTAGGGTACCTGGGTTACCGAAGTACTTGGCCCTGTATGTGGCGACCACCGGGCAGTTTAACAGCACATGGGCTGCTGTCTCGTCGTCCTCCATGCAAGCTCTGCACAGCGGACTGTCTGTGACTCCTATGACAAAGAGGTGTTTATTAAATGACCCATGGCCAGTTAGGGCAGCTGTAACTGTGCGCAGCTGCTGTTTTGTTAATCGGAGAACCTGTTTCGTGAGGCGGCCGTCGATTGTAGGGAGAGCCTCCTTAGCCTGCCTGCACTCACCGTGGTCCACCCATATTTTGTGATGTTGTTCCCTGGTTCGTTTCCTTACCAGAGAGCGTAGGTACCCGAAGGGGAGTGGCGTGATGGGTTCAGGCCCCACTGGTGCCATGCTCGACCCCCTTCTGGCAAGTTCGTCGGCTGCGTCATTGCCCCGCGAACCGCTGTGTCCCTTGATCCATTGAATGGTTATATTATTGAGGTCACCCACCTGGTTGAGGCGTTGGTGGCACTCGTATATCAGCCCAGAATCAACAGTGTGACTGTTTAGCGCTTGCAGAACAGCCATACTGTCTGAGAGTATTCTTATCGAGTGGTCCTTAACTTCCCTGGCCATGATGGCTGAAGCGGCAAGAGATATACCCATGCATTCGGCCTGGAACACTGTGTTATGGACACCCAATGGTGTGGCTATGTGTATGTTGAAGTCCTCCGAGAAGATTCCAGCACCTGTGCCACTACCTGTTTTGGATCCGTCGGTGAAGATTCGCAGCTCTGCGGGGCGCGAACCCTCGCATCTGCGGTCCTCGTGGAGTTGGATTCTGTATTTTTTATCGAAGATAAATTGTTTGGGCACCCGGTCATTTACCGCTTTCGTAATAGGGAACTCATTGTTGAGTCCCTCAAGCAGCGCGGTGTGTTGTGTGACTCTCTTACCCCAGAGATCAATTGCATTAAGACGCACCGCCGCCATTGTCGCTTCCTGCTGTATGAACAGGTGGAGTGGGGGCAGTCCCAGCATGGCTTCGATTGCTGCAGTCGGAGTAGTCCTCATGCAGCCCGTGGTTGCCACGCAGGCTAGTCTTTGCATGCGTTGTAGTTTGTTGCAAGCTGTAACCAGCTGAGTGCGGGGCCACCAAACCACGGCCCCGTACGCGATCATAGGGCGGATCACTGCTGTGTACAGCCACAGTATGATTTTGGGGGATAGGCCCCACTTCTTACCTATCATTCTCCTGCACTGCCAGAAGGTAATGCAGGCCCTGTTTAGCTTGTTGTCTACATGACTACTCCAGTTTAACTTACTGTCTAGAATGACCCCGAGGTACTTGACTTCGTTGGCCAACTGAAGTTCAGTATCGAACAGTTTGGGTAGGCGGAAAGGACCTAATGCTCGTTTTTGGGTAAACATGACTAGTTCAGTTTTAGTGGGGTTCACTGACAGTTCAAATTCCCTGCACCAACTTTCTACGATACGTAGTGCTTGCTGAGTGAGGTTACAGATCGTACCCGTCACCTTCCCCGATACAAGGATTGCGAGGTCATCTGCATACCCTATTGTGTAATAGCGGTTGGCATTGAGTTTGGTAATGAGGTCATTAATTACCAGATTCCATAGAAGGGGGGACAGAACCCCTCCCTGGGGGCAGCCTCTGGCTATCATGGCCAACTGCCGCTCACCCTCAAGGCGAACCACCCGTTTGCTTAACATGTTTGTAATCCAGTCCGTAAGTACCTGTTCTACTCCATGCCTGGAGAGGGCGCTTCTGATGCTGGAGAAGTTGGTTTTGTCGAAAGCTCCTTCGATGTCTATAAAAGTACCCAGGCAGGTGCCTTTTTGATGAATCGCATCCTCTATCTGACTGACCACTAGATGGAGAGCAGATTCGGTCGACTTACCTGAGCTGTATGCGTGTTGATTACCATGTAGCGGTATGTTTTTCAGAGCGCCATCCCTCAGCTCTCTATCACATAGCCTTTCCAGAGTTTTTAGGAGAAAGGAGGTCAGGCTGATTGGTCGGTGGGATTTGGCGTTTGTGTAGTCACCCTTACCTGGCTTAGGGATGAATATTACTTTCACTTCCCTCCATCCTTTAGGAACGTATCTAAAGGCCAGGCACGCCCTCATTAAAGGCACCAGTCTTATTGCGACAGAAGCACCCCCCCACTGTAGTAAAGCGGGGAACACTCCATCAGGACCAGCTGCCTTAAAAGGATGGAAGCTCCGGATGGCACATTGGAGTTTCTCCAACGTGATCACCCTGCGTGCGTAACTCCAGTCAGTGTCAGCTGGTGTTTGGGTTTCATCTTGCCAGTCGATTACCTGCGCGAAGACGCAACCAGGGAAGTGAGTTTCAATTAGGATGCGTCTTGTTTCCTCAGGCGACGACGTGAGTGTGTTATCAGGTTTGCGGAGGGTGGCGGGCCCAGGTGTATTCTGTTGCGCCAGTACTTTCCTTACCCTGTTTGCTTGCTGACAAGATTCAATGCTACCACAGAATTTGCGCCATCCCGAGGTGCTCCTGAATCTGATGCATTTTTTGTAGCTAGATTTGGCCGCGTAGTAGTTATCCCAGTCCTCATCCGCACATGTGTTCATGGCTCTATTCAGAGCTGTTCTTACCTTGCTGCGCTTGCGCTCCAGATCAGCGCCCCACCAGGGTTGTTTACCCGGTATGTTGCGCGGCGTGGTCTCTGGGCAGGCGGTTTTGTAGCTGTCTATGATTGATTCTGTAAGATGGCTTACTTGTGCCTCAATCTGTGTCGTGTCCGCATATGTCACCGGATCGCTTAGCATCGCTAGCTTGGAATCAAGGCTGCGTGTGTAGGTGGCACGATCCGTTTTACGCGGATAACGCCGTGGTGGTATCGATGGAACACAGACCTGAATGTCGAAGCGGATCCACCTGTGATCGGAGCAGGAGGCCTCCTTGGAGACCTGCCACCCAGTGGTGATTTCCGCCACGCCCTCTGATGCCAGAGTGAGATCTATGATTGTGCGGCTTCGCCTGGTTACGAATGTTGGTTCGGAGCCAGTGTTTAGTAGGGATAGGTTAGTCGAGAATAAGTAGTCAACCAAAGCCTTACCCCTCTCGTTTTGCGTGTCCATACCCCACAGTTGGTGGTGAGCATTGGCATCGGCCCCGACGACAACCTCAAACCCGCAGCTCTCGCAATGGTTCACGAGGCGGGCGAGTCCGTTAGGAGGCGGCGCCTCCGCTTCGGGCATATAGACCGAGGCGAAAACGATCACCATCTCTGTGGCATCGTCGCGCTGTATAAGCAGCCTAGCTGCAGAGATATCTCTGCAACAGAAGTCAGTTAAGAGCTGTGTTTTAAGGTTACCTGTGACATAGATGCACGATCTGGGATGATCATGATCTGAGGTGACTAGGAGCTTACCGCCAAGATTGGAGAGTCCTTGTATGCGACCCGCCCTAATCCACGGCTCCTGGATTAAGGCAATGGCCGTGTGTTGTACCTCCAGCCACTTGCGAAGCTGAGCCGTCGCGGTCTGACTGTGGTGGAGGTTTGCTTGGAGGACTCTACAGACCGACGAAAGGGACGCCATCACTGGTCGAACCCTCGTCGTCCCCCCCAAGTCTAAGCCCGGCAAACAGGTCGCCCTCGTCGAAACCGTCCTCCCCCGAGCCCGAAGCCGGAGACAGGATCATGTCGTCCAGCTCCCCGCCCGATGAGGGAACGACATCCACGGTGGCGGCGGCAGGGGCGGCTGACTCTGCAGTAGCAGGCTCAGCCGCGGATGCTTCCGGGTTGTGTGAAGGGGGAGTGGACTCCCCTGCTGTTGCTTGCGACAGCTGTTCCAGCGCCTCGCAGACGGTTCCCGTGGCGGGGTCCCATCCCTGTGGAACGTCGGTGAACCTACCGTTCCGACCCTGGAACTTCACGTACACCGCCCCTAATCCAATTGAGAGGCGGCGTCCGGCCTCCATCAGAGTCGGGATTTGGTCCACAGGGACACCGACCACCACGAACCACGCCGCGGCTTGTTTGTCAGCGTGAGATGGGACTAATAGGTACATTGATTTCGCGACACTGTGACATCAACGCTTTGATTACCGCGGTGGATGGAGTAAAAGACATCAACGCGTTGATCACCGCGGTGGCGACTTTTTTTTTCAAGTTATCACTTCTGTCGGCACTGAAAAACTTCTGTTTATTTTAATTTTTGCGTCTAGTAAGTTGCAGAAACTCAAAAATAGTAAATTGTTTGCCTAGGGACAAACAACTTTTGTTTCTTTGAATTTAGAGTGGAGCGAAGTATTCTGGAGTACTTATTTTAGTCCCTGTTTACGAACAATAAACTAGCTCTTTTTGAATAAGGTGATAAAAAAAACTTTCTTTTGCAGTCTATTTTTGTGTACACCATGCTATACGCTTATAAGAGCATTCGTTCTAAAAGTTGGCAACGTCGCAAATAGCTGTCAAATATTTACCTGTTTTGATTAATTTGGCAATATTACTGTATGGAAATATCGCTAACTAATGAACTAGAATATTAATAATGAATTACCATTATAACACTGAATTTGATGTTGGAACCGATCGAGACGTAAAAAAGGCATTTGGTTTTTTTTTAAATAGGTACTTTTTTACATCTAAAACTAAATATTCGGTATTACGATATTAATTATTGCATTTCATAATCAATATTTTATTTCATTAGTTAGCCATATTTCCTATTTCCAAACAGTAATATTGCCAAATTCATCGAAACAGGTAAATATTTGACAGATATTTGCGACGTTGCCAACTTTTTGGATGAACGCTCTTAACAGTCTTAACCCTGTCTCTCCTCAACTGAACCTACGTATACTTACTCCAAGGTAACAGCATGATTATTGCTAGTTGGCTATGCGTCAATGAAGGTAGTTTAACAATCTGTCTCGTCTAGACGGCAGTTGATTGGCTGGCCGCGTGTTGTGGACACAGTTAATTAAGTCCCTGCACTTAATCAACATTATGCCTGCATAGACATTGTACTCTGTGGTCTTGTCTATGCTTACCGCAGAGACAGGGGTGAAGCATTGTGGATATTAGAACTAGTACATAATCTTAACTAAGTACACTACACTGCTATTATATTATACTGGTAAATAATCCTAATCCTTACTATCCCTCAGACAAAATAAAAGCAAGACGTAGCCACTGTGACGTAGCGCTGTCAACAATGACGTGAAGCCGGTTTCGTAAGCATGTGTGCACTTAGTGAGGTGTAGTTTGATTGTAAATGGTTGTAAATATGTGCGTGTGAGCGTGTATGCACAGAGCGGAGGTGTAATTTTGGCATGCTTCACTGTGTTGTTTGCAGCGCTATGTCTTGTTTTTTGGGTTCCGTACCCAAAGGGAAAAACGGGACCCTATTACTAAGACTCCGCTGTCCGTCCGTCTGTCTGTACGTCTGAAATATTGTAAGGGGCTCCCATACAACAAACATGATTTTTTTGCCTTTTTAGGGTTCCGTAGTAAACAAGGAACCCTTATAGTTTCGTCATGTCCGTCTGTCTGTCTGTCTGTCTGTCCGCGGTCTGGCGCCGAAACCCTTAGTACTAGAAAGCTGTAATTTGACATAGGTATACATATTAATTACGTCGACAAAGTGGTAAAACAAAATTATGAAAAACATTTTTTTTTAGGGTACACGTAAAGTGGTGATGTTTTATTTTTTATTTTTTTATCCCATAGTGTGGGGTATCATTAGAAAGGTCTTACAAAAACATTATGAGTTTGTCAAAACCATTTTTGGATTCAGTGATCCGTTTGCAAAATATTAAGCTTTAAAGTGCTAATTTTTGTTAGAGTCCCCCCTCCCTGCCAGCTAAATGGTTGGTTTTGGATGTGTAAAAAAAATCACAGCAGTTGCTTATATAACGAAATTAAAAGAAAAACTATCACAGCTAAGTAGACTTTACTAGTTATCGAGTAATAATTGACCAACTTAACTTTGCAGTTGCAAAAACATGTTTTCCCATACATTCTGTATGGGAGAATATGTTTATCAACTACAAAGTTAAGTTTGTTTTTGGGATAAATTCATCCCAACTACGGAACCCTTCATTGTGCGTGGTCCGACACGCACTTGGCCGGTTTTTTATAGATAATGGTATGGTAACCCTTCATGCACGAGTCCGACTCGCACTTGGTCGGTTTTTTTGTTTGTTCTGGGAACTCATCATCTGCCTAGCCTTTTCCCAACTATGTTGGGGTCGGCTTCCAGTCTAACCGGATGCAGCTGAATACCAGTATTTTACATGGAGCGACTGCCTATCTGACCTCCACAACCTAGTGACTAGGTAACACGATACCCCTTGGTAAGACTGGTTGTCAGTTTTCGGGGTTCTAACTACCCGTAACGACTGGGAACTATTCTAATAAAAATATTATTAAAGCGAAAGTGAGTTTGTTTATTAATAGCGAATATAATATCGAATAGAGATAAGAAAAACAAACGCACATCATTGTTATTATTGAATTGCAAAAAGTAACTACTTCTTGATATTTCGTTGGGTTATCTTGTATATAAAATTCTCGCGTCACAATGTTAGTTACCTTACTCCTCCGAAACGGCTTTATTAATTTTTACCAAATTTTATATGCATATTCAGTAGGTCTGAGAATCGGCTACTATCTATTTTTCATACCCCTAAGTGACAAGGGTTGTCCACCCCAAACAAATAATTAGAAAAACAACATTTGCCGGGGTCAGCTAATAGTAGATATAAAAATTCTTATAAAAATGATAATGAAAAATACAAAGAAAAATACAAAGTTATTCCACTAACATTTCACGTTACTAGTTTTAATGCTTCAACGTCAAGCGAAAACCTACTTCATCGAATCAAAATTATTTTGTTCCTTTCTTATCTAAAAAAAACTGACCAAGTGCGTGTCGGCTTTGTAGTTGAAAAACATGTTCTACCATACGGATTGTATGGGAAAAACATGTTCCACCATATGGAATGTATGGGAAAAATATGTTCTACCATACGGAATGTATGGGAAAAACATGTTCTACCATACGGAATGTATGGGAAAACATGTTTTTGCAACTGCAAATATAAGTTGGTCGATTATTACTCGTTAACTTGTAGAGCCTACTTAGCTGTGTTAATTTTCCTTTTAACTTCGTTATATAACTACTGCTGTGGTTTTTTTCACACATCCAAAACCAACCATTTAGCTGGCAGGGGGGACACTTCACTTTAACAAAAATTTGCACTGAAGCTTAATATTTCGCAAACAGATCCCTGAATCCAAAAATGGTTTGCACACACTCACAATATTTTTAAAGGACCTTTCCAATGATACCCCACACCAAGGGATAGAAAAATAAAACATCACTTTACGTGTAGAGGAGGTACCATAATTTTTTTTTGTTTTTTTTTTGTTTTACCACTTTGTCGGCTTAATTAATACCCACGTCAAATTACAGCTTTCTAGTACTAAGAGTCTCGGAGTTAGACCGCGGACAGACAGACAGACGGACATGACGAAACTATAAGGGTTCCTTGTTTACTACGGAACCCTAAAAATATCCCGCCAACATCAAGATAAACTCGCTATAAGCATTCAAATCGTAAAGGATATTTTAGTGATATAAAGCTATTTCTTTCCCTACATTTAACTAAAAGAGCTGTGAATGGAGCATAAAGTCCCGAGATATTTTCAACAGTAAACTCTGAAACTATAATATTATTTTCATAAAAATATGAGATTCACTTTGATATTTAAATAACTGCCATAGAATTTTAACGAGTTAGTACGACAGTGGCCTTTGGACTTGCTAGTGGTTCTGCTAGGAGTAATTATGCTAGAACTGTTGGAAAGGGGGTAAAAACTGAACATAATCCGCACCACAGTCTGCTTCAATTAACAGCTGGTATCACTTGGTGAAGGCTTCGAAGACAGCGGAAAAATTTTAAATGAATATTTTACATTTTTAGGGTTCCCGGACCAATTTAGTTGAAATTTGGTACACATATGAATTTCTATGACCCAAACACGGACGTGTAACAGAATAAATGATAAATGAATTTTGAATATATGAGTCACTTTTCGGGGGCCAATAGGAAAAAAAAAAATTGTACTGTGTGACATATCAAATGAAAGGGAGGGCCTGTTATGAGGATCTTTTTATAATTTTAAAATAAATATGTTTAAAGATATTTAGATGAAATTTGACCACACTTGCCTTTTCCCTGAAATTACTGAGCCTAAAATTTTGGAAAATAAAATACAGATAATGGTTCCTTACTCATAGATTACAGGAAAACCTATAAGAAGTCTATGGGCTTAAAATAACATGGTAAATCTCTCAATATTGTGCATACAAACTTACATTTGCAGTTGGAATATATCGGAGAATACGTCAACTACAAAGTATAGCAGTGATAGCATAGTGGTGTGACCGTCGGACTTTTAAAGTTACAGGTCTCGAGTTCGAACCCAAGGCACGCACCTCTGACTTTTCATGTGCTTATTATATAATTATCACTTGCTTCAAAAACGGTGAAGGAAAACATCATTAAACAAGTGCGAGTAGAACTCGCATAATGAAGGACTATGCGAGTTCAACTCGCACTTGTTTTCCATAGCGTTTTCTTTTTAGGGTTCCGTACGTCCGAATGAAAAAAACGGGATCCTAGGATCACTCGTGTCTTGACGAGGTCCGCTAGGGCCGATGCTTGCCGGGGTTGCAAAGAAAATCGAAAGGGAGATCTTGGCCCCCGGCAACATGGCAACCGAAGGAACACGGGTGGGTTTTAGTCAGTAAGAGTCTGACACGCCCTCCCGCTCCGCCCAGAGTGGGAGAAGTTATTTGATAATTTCCCACCCAAAAAAATATCAGTCCAAAAAATTAATCAGTCCACAAGGACTGATTACATTGAAATTTGGGACACTTATGAATACCTGTGACCCAAACACGAACGTTCTGAGAAATTTTTTCATCTTACGGTCCGGTACCGGTGCGGCTCCGGTACGGTTCCGGTGCGGATGCTGCATTTTTGATTAAAAAGTCATTCCAATTTATGTTACGTTTACTTCTCGCGTTTGTGCTTATGGCTCTATTATTGCCATGCCTGAATTCCACCTTTTTCATTATAAGTGTAAACTTTCCAATCATTTTCTTTACCGCTCCTTTAAGAGCCGCATACCTATAGCTATTTATTGTACACAGGAAATTAAGCCCTTTGTCGTTCATCCATCTGGCTTTCAAGATTCATTTTTGCTTGCGTGCCTCGGAAACTGCCACTTCTCGGTAACATTGGTTACCTTGCAAATGGAAATAATTGAAATATAGACTCTAATGGAAGCTGAATATGGGCTGTTTTTCTGTGTTTTGTGAGGTGTTGCATATTCTTTTCCCGTTGGTAAAGTCCAGTGCATCGCCATCGAGATACGACCCGCTGTTGTGCACTTACGGTAGATATTATAGGGTTAGTACCTACTCGATATGGTTAGTAGTATTTAATTTTCGTATACCTTGGTAATTTTTTTTTTTAATCATAATTTGTGTTCCAAAATAAAGTTGAGCCGACGTTTGCACGGACGTAATAAAATCGCAGCGGGATATTCAACTCTCAGTGTTAAAGCCGAGCGTTGAGAATTCAACAGAGTGCATCCCAGCGCGTCATAAAAACACACTGTTGGATTTTCAACTCTCCGTTCTAACCAGAGCGTTGAAAATCTAATGTACGAAAAAATCCCGCCGCGATTTTATTACGTCCGTGCAACCGTCACTTACAGTTGCGAAAAGAAAAATATATGTATTTTTATGCGTCATTTGTTTAGGAAATGTTATATTTTGCTATCATAAAACACAAAGAGAAAGAAGAAAAATTAATTATACTAAATTCTTATAAAAACAACACCATTATGAGCCGTTATCCTAATCCTAACTAATATTATAAATACGAAAGTGAGTTTGTTGATTTGTTTGTTTCTTACGCTTTCACGCTAAAACGGCTAAACAGATTTAGATGAAATTTGGCACATGGGTAGACCATAACCTGGATTAGGACATAGGATACTATTTATCTCGATATTCCCATGGGATCGAGACTTGTGCGCGTTAAACCGCGGGCTGCAGCTAGTTTTACTATAAAATCGATAGCAATCGTTATGCATAGGCATAATTTTTTTTTATCAAATTGATCGCTTTTTATCCGACTTTCGGTTTATTTTTTTCAATCTGCCAACCCTAGGACACTCTTGCGCTGCACGAACGCAAGTGACTCGGCTCGTTTTTCAGTCCAGTGCACATTACTGCCCGCGACTGTACTACAAACAACATTAAACTTTTTATCTCTGACTATAGCTGTCTGTTTGACAGTATAAACTCCATCTACAGCCTGCAAGGATTTTTTCATATTTTTATTTGTCTTTCCACTTTGAATTTATGGAGTGGATAGTATTATCATTGAAAACTTACCGCACTTCCTACCCAAAAGCGATCGTCGCGCGAGAACGCAATCAACACCATCGGTTTATATGAATTTTGACGTATAAACTCGACTTGATTCCGGCTAAGCGTATGCTGAGACGCAGGTGACGCAGGTTCACGCAGCACAAGGCAGAGCAGATTTTGTAATGCATGAACGTAGTGACAGCTGCGTACGCTGCAGCGCAGGCACGTGCGACACAGACATGTGTCTGACTTGCTCTGCGTCTCGTTATAGAACCGGCACAGATTTCTGTGACGCGTACAGATCGTCACTTGTTTTTTTACGACTGATTCGTAATTTTGTATCAATGACAGATTGTTTGTACTAGCTAGGACGCGAATGTGTCTGTGTAGCTGCGTCGCAGCATGCGCTCGCGGCCTATGTCTGCCTCGCCTGCCCTACCCTGTAAAATCTGTACTGTGCTATGCTGCGTCACCTGCGTCTCAGCATATGCTTAGCCTAACCGTGCGACTATGTCATATTCATATAGAACAGCGGGACGATCGCTTTCTTGCGCGACGATCGCTTTTGGTTAGGACGCGGCCTGAGGGGCAATCCCAGTATTTTTAGGATTCCGTAGTAAACAAGGAACCCTTATTGTTTCGTCATGTTCGTCTGTATTTCTGTCTGTCTGTCTGTCTGTCCGTGGCTTAGCTCAGAGACGCTTAGCACTAGAAAGCTGTAATTTGGCATGGGTATACATATTAATCACGCCGACAAAGTGGTAAAATTAAATCATGAAAAATATATTTTTTTAAGGTACCTCCCCTACACGTAAAGTGGAAATGTTTTTATTTTCTATGCCTTGGTGTGGGGTATCGTTGGAAAGATCTTTCAAAAACATTATGAGTATGTCAAAACTATTTTTGAATTTAGATATCCGTTTGCGAAATATTAAGCTTTAAAGTGAAAAATTTTGTTAGAGTCAAGTGTCCCCCCCCCCCTGCCAGCTAAATGGTTGGTTTTAGGCATGTGAAAAAATTCACGACGGTAGCTTGTATAACGAATTTAAAAGGAAAACTATCACAGCTGAGTAGACTTTACAAGTTAACGAGTAATAGTCGACCAACTTAGATTTGCGGTTGTAAAAACAGATTCTCCCATATATTCTGTATGATTTTTTTTTTTCAACTACAAAGTTAAGTTTGTTCTTCGGATAAATTCATCCTAACTACGAAACCCTTCATTGTGCGTAGTCCGACACGCACTTGGCCGGTTTTTTAAGAATGCTCGCATATTTCGCATTCTAGTCTCAGTCTCAATCTGTCAAAAATACCTCTAGTTTACTTACATATTTGACAAGTTTTCGACATTGACTGTCGCTGAGATGAAAATACAACCAGATTTTGAATGTTTTTAAATACGGAAATTTGCCTTTAGAAGTCGTGTTGGCCTAGCAGAGATTTATAGACCTGCAAATTCACTTTTTAGGTTTCCGTACCCGAAGGGTGCTAAACGGAACCCTATTACTAAGCCTCTGCTGTCCGTCCGTCCATCTGTCTGTCAGCGGGCTGTATCTCATGAACCGTAAAAGGTAGACAGTTGAATTTTTCACAGATTGTTTATTTCGATTGCCGCTATAACAACAAATATCTAATAAAAATTCAATAAAGTTAATAATTAAAACGCCGAAAAAAGCACGTTTCACGAAGTTTTTGCTCGATCTTAATACGATACGGAATCCATCGTGAGTGAGTCCGACTCACACTTGGCCGGTTTTCAATGCAATATGTATCTTTTATCTACTTTTTAGGAGCTTTTTACTTTTTAGGAGCTCGTGGCTAAGAAATAACAGCCGCACGGTTCGATCCACCAGGTTAAACTACGCTTGCCGGAATTGGTCTGTGGATGGGTGACCATCTTAACATACCAAGACTCCCATATACTGGGATATTACCCAGATACTGGGTTGTGGAGGTCAGGTAGGTAGTCGCTCCATGTAAAATACGGTACTCAGCTGCATCCGGTTAGACTGGAAGCCGACCCCAACATAGTTGGGAAAAAGCTAGGCAGATTAATTTTGTCAGGAAAAATAAACAATATTTTAATTCTAGTTAGTTGATAAAACTAATGCAAAACAAAACTAATCCAATATTCAGCCAAGGTGTAGCTCCACCACCATATTAGTTCCACCCTTCACCGTTCTATTGATACCTCTCGTTAGTCCGTGACTATCTTATATAATATCATTCATAATTCGGGTCGGGATCGAATTTTATGTAATGGTAGAAGCTTGGTGTAAATTCTGAGCGCGGTCGCCGCGTGGCTATTGGAAGCACTCGTGTCACCTCGCACGACGGTGGAGTTGTGTGGATACGACTGGTCATTAATAAGTGATTTTAGGTTTTATTTAGATGGAACTAATGCACATTTTGTAATTTTCCAGTTTTATGTACATTATAGTAATAGTAATTTATTTCCAAAACTTCAGTACACATTACATCAATGAGGTCTCGATCCCTGAACTAGGACATCCTGTATGACAGGGGTCGAGGTTTCTCCAGTTGCGTGAGTATTTTGCTGTTCATGGTTACTATGGTAAAATTCTGGGGTTTGAACTGAGACAAAAACTTGTCAAATATGAAGCGAAATTAGAAATAAATTATACAGGGTGGCAGGGACATCAACGCGAAAACTGTTACCATGGATTCAGTGCATGTTTCTGAAACCCCTGCGTTGAAAATATTCGTCGGTTATTTAAAAAAAATCTGCTGTTCCATACATTTTGACCGCGTAGGTATTGCACTTTTCTATGAAACAGCTGTTTTTTTTAAAATAAACGACGAATAATTTCAACTCAGGAGGTTTCAGAGTCATGTAGTGAGTGATCCATGGTAACAGTTTTCGCGTCGATATCCCTGCCACCCTGTATTAAACGAACTTAGGCTGAGATTAGAATGCGACCGTTCTTAAAAATACGAGAAGTGCCCCTCAGGTAGTAAAATAGCATTGTTTCGGGAGGTTCCTGTTTGTTTCGGGAGGTTTTTGTTCAGGATAAGGCGGGAGGAAACGCCTGGGTATCACCATTATGTGGATCGCCCGGAGGACACGGTGTAGATCTGCCTGGCTTGAGCGGAGCATCGTCGTGTCCTCGTAGAGGCGATCGGCGGTGGAGATCTCTCTCGTCCAGCCCTGATCCAGGCCATGGTATGGAGCGAGAGGGCATGGGAGGCCGTCACTGCCTTCTGCGAAGCAGTAATGCTCGCAAAGGAGGAGGCGGAACGCGTGAAGCAGAGCCAAATTTCGCGCCCTCACTGCCGCAGGAGACGCCATAGACGTCGGAAATCGCAGGCCAATTCCCGGCCACCGTAGGCGCGGGCTTGCGGATGGTGAGCAATGGGTAGCTCGCCGTCCGATAAGGACTAGGCCCGGGTCGATAGCGCGTTGTGTTCCACACACGCCTTATAGAGATGTCAGCACAGTTGAAGGGGTCCGATAGGGCCAATGCCTTGCGGGTTTGTCCGAAAGGGTTACCGTGGCCCTTGGCAACATACAGGCAACTGAAGGAACACGGGTGGGTTTTAGTCAGTCAGAGTCTGACACGCTCTCCCGCTCTGGACGGAGCGAGAAATTATTTGATAATTTTCCAACCAAAAAAAAAAGTAGTAAAATAGCAGTAAAAATTTTGAAACGAGTATTTCAAGAGAAGTAGAAAATTCTAAAATGTTCTGCATGAAGACTACGTTTTTTCTCCAGAAATTCTCGTGGTACTTGACTACAAACTTTATAATTTCATACTGCACCCTAATTGCATAATACACGACCAATCACAATCTGAATCATATTGAAAGAGAATGCTAATTAATCAATTGATTCATAAGTTCAAAAAAATCTGCTCACAATGAATGTTGTTGAACTGTCAAAATGAAATAGATTAGTCTTATTTACGAAAATGCGTTACGGAATTAGATAGTCGATTTGATAGTAAAACTGAAGATACCAAACGTACTGACTTTTGATATAGGGTGGGTTCGTGAAGCTCGGACACAACTGCGTGTATCCCATCCTCGTCGCCACTGTTAAATAAAAAGGCGTGCTCTTGATACGACATTTATTTTTGGAAGGGTATAGACTAACCACGCGTGCCTAGATGAGAACCATAGTGACATAGTGTTCTATGTAACTATAAAGGCGGGTACACACAACAGATTGTTTTAATGATTAGGAAGTCTCGCGACTATTCGCGCCAGTCTGAACATCTCCATACAAGTTAAGGGCTTGCTACACGGCTGCAAACCACGTCCCCGACAAAGGTGACTTTGGTTGGCGACAGGCAGAGCTGTTTGAAATTTGGTCGTAAACCACCATCTACACGGTTGTAAGCCACCAAGGTCACCTCTGTTGGAACGCGGTTGGCGACCGTGTAGACGGCCCTTGATGCGTTCGACTAATACCTAACTACTCATCAAAAAAATGCTATCGTTGAAATTGAAAAACTTCTCTTTAAAAAGCACAGTTGCCCCACATTGGCTTCAAACTTCAAAGCGACCTCAAACTCAAATGTTGAACGTCTTCAAATAAACATGTTTTCGTGTGTGTAGACAGTAAACATTGTTTGACAAACATGTTCCTGGCGCACTTAGTATAATAAAGCAAATATTTTAATGGAAATGTGACTGCACAATTCATGTTTTGTGAGTACTTTCATGTCTGAAGCGTTCTTAGTTTAATGTTTTTTGAAAGAGTGAGTTTGTTACTTTACCTTAAGAATGTTTCTATGAAATTGATATGGCTGCTTTTAACGTTTTATATTAAGTTTTTTGGTGTATAAAAACATTGAAAACAGATCTTCCTTTCTTTTTCGTTTGGTTAGTGACTAACCTGGTGAGTTTTTATGCCGCCCAATGGCCTCTGAATTGGCTTCACATGCCGTCGAGAAATATCTCTCAGGTATGCTGGTTTCCTCACGATGTTTTCCGTCACCGTTTTTAAAGCAAGTGATAATTATACAATACGCACATAAATCCGAAAAGTCAGAGGTGCGTGTCTTAGGTTCGAACTCGAGACCTATGACTTGGCGGTCCGAAGCGACGGTTATACTCACTGCCAAATCCTATGTCCTGATAAAATCGATTTTTCGGTTCCGATTTTCTCACGATGTTTTCCTTCACCGTTTCGAGAGCAGTCCCTACACCGTGTATAATTATATCAGACCTAACTCCAAATCCTATTAACTAATTAAGGTCCAGAACCATATAATTACCGTTCAAGCCGATTTGCCCGCCATTATGGATCCTGTTTACGGCTAAGGGCGTGGAAAATTGACTTACATGCTTGGTTTGCGAGGTATTACTTTAGGCCTCATTAACGCAGACTTAGTTACCTCAGTTATATTATAAGTAATACAGTGTGGTTTCCGGGTAAATTCAGGATTTATGTAGGAAAAAATCTTATTGAACAAAGAGCCTTGGGAGATCATTTTCTCTCCGGAACAACAGCTTGAAAAATTATTACACTATTTCACCATTTGCGGAAACTGCCAAGTCATAGAACCAAAAATTCGAAGATATGTGACTACCAACCAGCACTGGGCCCGCATGGTAGATTACGGCCCACTTCTCACTGAGGAAGCCTATGTCCCAGCAGTGGGAACATTATAGGCTGATTATGCAATGCTATGTAAACATCAACGCCAAAACTGTTAGGTACCATGAATTCAGCACATAATTTTTCGTCGCTTATTCAAAAAATCTGTTGTATCATACACAAGTTTGAAGTGAAAACTTCTTTAGACGCGTTGGGCATTTTTGAGATGGGACTAAACTATTGATTTCGAGATACTGTGACGACGTCAGCTTTTGACCATTAAAAAGACATCAACGCGTTGATTACCGCGGTACCGATTTTTTTTCAAGTTTTCACTTTTGTCGGCACTCCCGGAATGTCGCTGTTTTTTTGTTTTTTAAATAATCGATGGAAAATTTCAACTGTGGTAAGTTTGAATCTTGTACCGAATTCATGGTAACAGCTTGTACGATTTTGTATGTTTTTTTTTTTAGATTTGTTAAATTTTATGGATTAGAAATGCTAATGAAATTCAACAGTGATTCAATCAATCTGCATAGCCTGTTCCCAACGTTCGGGTCGGCTTCCAGTCTAACCGAATGCAGCTGAACACCAATATTTTGCATGGAACGACTGACACGATGCCCCTTGTCAGACTTCTATCTACCCGTAACGACGGTCAAAGATCTATGAATGACAGCCGGGACCAACGGCTTAACGTGCTTTTCGAAGCACGGAGGGGTGTCGATATGTAATCGATGGTCACCCATCCATGAACCGGTCACGGCAAGCGTAGCTTGGCCTTCGGTCGACCCGACCAATGACCAACAGTGATTGACACAGGAAAATGGAAAAGCCATAGTGCAGCACTATGGCTTTTCCATTTTGATGGGCCAATTATATATATAAATTTTGTATGAAATATGAAACGGGGGGTGCAACGCCCGCGCCAGTCGCCATTTGCATTATGTCCCGCGCCTTAAGTTTTGTTTCGTTTCGCTGTCGCAGAAAAACACTGTAATTTTAATAAATTTATGAAAAATAACCTAATACCGTTTGCAAGCACTGCCTGAGACCTAGCAGAGAGAGATGCTTGACTTGGCTTGGTTTATGAAGCAGTATTTTGGTTTGTTTGGCAATAAAAGTTTGTTGCTAAACTCGAGCAGTCAACAGTACCATTTCACTAGGCACCATCAAAGTCCCAAGTCGTATCCACACTAAGTAAACGAAGACGGTACGTATATCCACAGTAACACCTCGGTCTCACCCGCCGCCGGCGACCAGACATTATTTATACGCCGCCGGCGCCCCAACGTGACATATTTTAAAGCGACCGTTTTAATAAGTCGCCTTTAACCTGCCACTTTTGGTTCGTCGTTTTAATAGAAGAGACTATGTGGAAAGGAGCACGCATTTGGATAGAGATGTGGATTAAAATTGGATCACATTGTGACCACTGGAGAGCTGGAGAGAGCAATGGTGTCCTAGTGGTTACGAGTAGGTTCAATCCCAGGCAGGTGCTTTACTTTGTGTAAATTATTTCATCACCATTGCTCTCAAAATGGTGAAGGAAAACATCGTGAGGAAACCGACATGTCCTAGAACCAAAAATTCGAAGATATGTGACATCTACCAACCCGCATTGGGCCCACGTGGTGAATTACGGCCCACTCCCTCTCACAGAGACGAGGCCTGTGTCCCAACAATGGAAACATTTTAGGCTGATTATGATAAACTGGAGATTGTTGCAAGGTGTGGATTTGATGGGGTGGTGGATTCAGATAGTGATTTTGATAATTTTTGTAGACGTTAACATTTATTGTGGTCCAGAATTGGCATAAGTTTGTGCCTCAGTTTATTTCAGTTTTCAGCATTCGTTTTCAGAGCAAAATGATCAACGATCTTTTGAACGGCAATCGAGCAGAGTCAAAGGTCGCTGTAACTTAATAACTTGAGTCGCATATTCTGCCAGTAAGCTATCTCATCGTATTCGGCCGGGTCCTGTAAAGTACGGAGTTTTACAGCCGAGCCACTGTGCCTCGTCTATTTCCTACGAATGTCGCTTCCGAATCGGATCTCCCCACGGTATATTCCGTACAGATAAAATAAATTCAGATTCCAGTTTTATTCTACATCCGTGGCCGGTCCCTGGCCGGCCTATATAACTTGTGAGGATTACCCTCGCCACCTCTTAAAATCTAAAGCTAGTGGCATCTGCAACTAATTGATGTGTTCTGTGGGGAATAAAAACTGCACGATTAGGACCCTGACAAAGGTACCCTTGTTTATCACCCGCACTTCAAAACTTCGTTTATGCTACGAAATTGTTTATACCCAACACGGGGTGTGCAATTTTCGGCCACCCAATAAAATTTACTGAAATGTTGAGAATTTTCATCTTCCGAAACAGGCCGAATCACTTTTGTTTTCAACTTTTCCGGAAGTTCGGTGTTGGAGTTGATAATTTAGGGCGTGGGACTGTTGGTCGCTCGCTAAACCCGTGCACACGCAACGTATATCCGTCCTGATGATTTACAGGGCAATAAAGTTTTTAATTTCAAGTTGAAACATTCCATTATCGCAGTTTCGTTTTTAATAAGTGGAGGTGGACTGGCCAATTTCGCTCTGAAATTGAAAAAGTTAAACGACAACACCTAGTACAATTGGTTTTGGGTCGATTTTCCTGAAACTCATATCGGAGGGGCATGCTGAGTTATCTATCGGTTTATAGAGAACGAGAAACGATTATGGAAATTTAACAAAACTGGGATGAATGTAATAAGTTTAGGGTAGATTTAGTTATTTCGGTAGGTATTGATCCTGTAACTAAAATTGGAACGGTGTGTTTCAAACTTTCAGAACCTTTTGTTAGGGGTTCTGATTATCTATTTAACCCTTTCTTTACATAATATATGAAGGTAGTGTTGGTACGTAATACCAATACCACGGTTGTACCTACAACACTAAAAGTAAAAAGATTTCATGTGACATTTCCTGGTTAAATGAACATATAGATATTTTTTTTGAAAACTACTTAAAACTATGACATTTTCGGAGAACAATAAACTAATTATTATTAATATCTGTTTTTTTTTTTGGTAATTTTCTAAAAATGAAACCTAGCTAGATCAATGTATTGCCCCCGAAATCCCCTACATACTAAATTTCATGAAAATCGTTTTTGCCGTTTCCGAGATTCAGATTATATGTATATCGATACCGGAAATTTCAATTGTCGTAAAGGACATTGTATTCCCTGTCCTTTACGACATTTGAAATTTCCAGTGTCGATATATATACAAGAATTGCTCGTTTAGAAAGGTATTAGATTAAAAATATTTATAAATAAGGTAGAGAAGGTCTTCAACTAAATTCTTCCAATCCATCTACCAATAAACGATAAAAAATAAAAGGAATATGTAATGATCTTAGCAGGTGGCGTTCTGTAGTTTCTACCTACTCCATGGGAAGAAGTTGTGTAGGTTATCACATCATAGCTTTTTCCCAACTATGTTGGGGTCGGTTTCCAGTCTAACCGGTTGCAGCTGAATACCAGTATTTTACACGAAGTGACTACCTATCTGACCTCCACAACCCAGTTACTGGGTAATACGATACCCCTTGGTGAGACTGGTTGTCAGACTTTTAGGTTTCTGACGACCGCGGTACGACTGTCAAAGATCTAAGAATGACAGCTGGGACCAACGGCATGCCGTGCTTTCCGAGGCACGAAAGCGTCTCGGTATGTCAAGATGGTCACCCATCCACAGACCGACCGCGGTAAGTGTAGCTGTTATAACATAGCCATGAATCTATGATTTTGTATACATGGCAATAGATAGTTAACTGATTCAGGCGTGACCTTGCGGAAATCCATTATAAAATGCAATAGACGTGGATATATTTAGTAACCTGTTCCGCTTAGCTATTTCTAAAGAACTTTAAAAACGCTAAAAGAAATCGACACATGTTTCACCTCTCTACGAGGCATCCTCAGGATGACGATTGACTTATCACGAACCCGAACACGGCGTGTTGCTACACCGAGCCCTGAACGCAGAGATTCCGATTCTGATTTTTCTCTGCGTTCAGCGCTCGATTAAGCGAAACAGGTTACTTGTCTATTATATTTTTTTACATGGTAATACAAAATCAGTAAGTACTTCCATGATTACATAAAACAGCTTTATATTAGATCTCATCATCGCGCGTTCGTATTTTCGAAGATAGACGATGATCTGTCGACCCGTGAACTGTTCTTACTTAGCCAAGGGCCCTTCGAAAGAATGATACGGAAGAAGTTATGTAGGTATGTGTATGTAACAAAACTCACCACACTTCCACCCAGGGACCGAAAACCTTTATAAATTACGGAACAGATATCGAAGAATTTTTGTTACTTCTATGACTAAGGTTACCGCCATCTAAGTAACCAAGAAAAAAATAAAGTTTAGTAAAAAACTGTAACCCGACTACGGGAAAATAAAAATGATCTAAAAAGTACGAAACAAGCAAATATTTCAGACAGAAATCAAGACATAGGTACAAAAATGGTCAAGATAAAGCCGTGGTCGCATGCCTGTATACCATGTTGGTGCCAGGAACACCTACAAAATTATAATGGCATGCGACGACGGCTTTACCTTGACCATTTTTGTACCTATGTCTTGATTTCTGTCTGAAATATTTGCTTGTTTCGTACTTTTTAGATCATTTTTATTTTCCCGTAGTCTGGTTACAGTTTTTTACTAAACTTTATTTTTTTATTTTATACTTTTCCGTTTTTACACTTGATAAACGTAAATAAGAGTAATACAATAGTGCAGTAATTAACCTATTTTAAATTCCAATAGCAGTGCATAGTGCTTTGGACGAAACCATAGAGCGATTTATTTAGACGCCAACACCATATATCGATATCGAGCTTCGAAGAAATCCAAAATATAAATATTTCGTTGTACTTGTTTTTCTTCAAAAGAGTGGAATTACAAATCGTTACTATTTATTAAGATTTGATTAACTGCACGTTGGTAACATCTTGCGATACTACGTAGCAAAGTCTCACTTTTGCTTGTTTTTAACGATTTAAACATATTTATTTACTTTGAAAATATAATATTATATACATATTTGTAATGTGCTCGTCAAGACCTTTCTTTTGATACCAAACATGTTATGATCATCCCATTTTAATTTTTTTTCGAGGTTAGAAATTTACGTGTAAAGTCCACCAAATTAAATTTAGGGAAAAATTATATAGCCTATGTCACCCGGACCATTATTACGAATCTATTGATATCTCATTCATCAAAATCGGTTTAGTAGTTTAGGCGCTACGGTGGAACACACGTAAAAACAAACATACATACATACATACAAACATACATACATACAAACATACATACATAGACTGCTAAAATCATAACCCTTCCTTTTGGCTTTGCCGTAGTCGGGTAAAAAAGAAACATGTTACCTCTATTTAGTTTACCGTTTTAATAGCGATTAAGAGGCGATGCGCTTCCTTTGACTAATGCCGACGACACGTGTAAGATAGAGGTAATTTTTATTTCGGTATCCGGTATTAATACTAGTTGTATTCAATTTAAGGTAACTATTAAAAATACCTGTAAAAATAAACGTGTGCGGTCGGGCGAGCGTCGGGAACGAAGTTCTTTCTCAAGTATGATTTAAAATAAAAACAAGCTTTTAGCGATAAGACCGCCCATTGTGTCGCCCAATGTAAAATTTCTAAATTAATTTCTGTAATTTTTATGGTGTACCTACATAATAAAGAATATTCTATTTATCTATTTTTGCAGCCGCCATCTTGGATTTACATTTTAACCTCACTATCGGCTTTAGCTCCCAAGAAAACTATGAAAACGACACCCAAGACGAAAAATTTGAATACTTTCGCAGCCGCCATCTTGGATTTAAATTTTGACTTCACTATCGGCTTAGGCATCCTCGAAAACTAGGAAAACGACACCCATGATGACTAGTTTTTTTTTTCATTGCCGCCACCTTGGATTTTCATTATGACCAAACTCACACTTTCGCTACTCGGGCCGATGTGTACAATTTTATCCCACGACACTGTAATCACTTTACTCTTTTCTTTTATTTTTTCTGCCGGCGTTCTCTCTCTCACTGTCTCTCTCTTTCCTTCTCTTTGAATTAGAAGAAGACAGTCGCAAGTATTAACAATGTTTTACGTGACGATTTCTAAAAGTTTTGAAACCGCGTTAAAGAACTTCGTTTCAATATTAAATGTTGTAACCGAAAAAATACTCGTATTGATCATACCGGTATCGGTCCCTGCTTCCTCCTACCCTTCCTCATAAAGGTAGGCCTCCATACCTCCCATACCTATAGAACAAAAACAAAGTTGTCGAAACCTACATAGTATCAGCTGATGATTTTCCCACGCAAGTTGTAAAACTTAAACGGCGGAAACGCTTTGCTTAATAGACGAGGAGCTGTAAACTTGTTATACCTACAAATCAAATAGATTATTGTTAGTAACTTGTAGAAGATATTTTTAGCTAGCCATGCAACTTGAAATAATCATGTGTGATTTAGGCATTTCCAGTAATCTAACGACGGAAGCGAGCTTTTTCTAAAATTATAAAATACTAGATGCGGCTCGCAGTTTCACCCGCATAAGTCTCGATCCTGTTCAAATATTGGGGTAGAAAGTTTTAATATCCTAACCCAGGTCATGGTCTACCCATGTGCCAAATTTCATCTAAATCCGTTCAGCCGTTTTAGCGTGAAAGTGTAACAAAAGAACAAACTCACTTTTGCATTCATAATGTCAGTTAGGATTGTATATTAATGTATCTTTTTCAGAATTAAGTACTTCAAGTGTAATGGTAACGTTGCATAACCTCGTGGGAGACACTGATTCCAAAATAGAACAGTTTACGATTAATCTCGACAACGAAGTTAAAACATAGGGTTGGGCTGGGAAGGCGTAAAAAGAGCAAGCAGAAGAAGGTATGAACTCTTCTTAAAATAACCAAGCAAAAACAATAGCCTTGCAAATACATCAATAGAGTAACAGTTAATAAAATCATATCAGAAAATGTGTACATTCTCCATATCATAGGGACTGGTCATCTCTTAGCTGCCATGGCTTATTTTAATTTATTTTCAAATTGAATTGTTTTTATCTTTTTTTACGGACGCTTTTAACGTGTTCGTATTTCATGTAATTGCAACATGAATGATATAACCAATATTTTGTAACAATATTTTGATCATAAAATACTGTCCGTGGAGTTTCTTGCCCGTTCTTCTCCATAGGTACCTACTACGCTTTGGAATGGGCAACTAACTTCATCTTTCTGACTGACTGACCCTTTGACAATTCAAAAGTGCCTGTAATTGGTTTATTTGAAATAAATGCTTTGAGTTTGAGTTTATGAAACTACAGAGTACGTATTACAAGGTATTAACTTGAAACGTTAAACTAGTTCAAACAGATTGATTCAGAATATCGTCACATCTCCGGATTACGTTGTATCTAAGTGTGTCACTACTGAACAAACTTGCTAAAACTTACCACTGTAGGAAATGGAAATTCAACTTTACTTGGTGTGAATAAGGTTGAAGATAGACTGTTTGGTCTAAGTGATTATTCGTTAATAATTCTGGAGTGGACCCCTAGGGTTAAGGGTAAGCTGGTTATGTTACCCTGAGGGAATCGGGAGTGACTGATTTCTATCGTAACGGCCCGAATCCTGATAGCTTTTGTTGCCTGCCGGATTATTTTTTTAGGCTGCCCGCTTTTAATCCAATATAGTTCTCGGATACACTTTGAAATTGGAAAATTTCATTCGACTGAGATGGCTCGATACGAAGAATGGTATTATTTTTTTTAAACTTCTCAGGAACCATTGAACTGTCCGTTTTTTTATTCCGTCCGTTTTTCTTGAGAATTTAAGAATCTATATTTTTCAGGCGAGGACTTTTATGTTTTTATTATAGCCGTTTTTCTTACTTTTGGTATCTTCAATTTGCATTCGCATGACTTCATTATTTGTTTCACTTTGAAATATTCATGAGACATTTTTAGTCTAGTTTTTCCATGAACTGTAATTTTAACCTCAAAACAGCTAAGTGATCAAAAATATGCAACCATTGGCTAAATAAATTGATTTATAATTAGAAAGAAAAATAAGTTTAATTGTCACAGACACACGTGCATGAAAAAAGGAAACAATACAATAAAATAAAAGAATAGATTTAAATATAATCACGAGCACAAATAGAAATATGCGGCAGCTGCTGGCACGTCATGACTGTCACAAGAAGGCTTCCACTCAGCATGATGCTGTGCTATGGGGACCCACAGCACAGCCCTGATTTTCAGTGGTCACCCGAAATTAGACTTCTGTCCTTGTTAATTTACTGCATACCTGTTAGGCTACTTTAACCAAATGTAAATAAGGTAGGGTAGTAATGTGGGTAGACTGAGCACTGTGCAGAACTGCGCACTGTAACTACTATGTTCTCTAAAAAAAACCGGCCAAGTGCGTGTCGGACGGATGAATTAATCCCAAAAACAAACTAAACTTTGTAGTTGAAAAATATGTTCTCCCATACGGAATGTATGGGAAAACATGTTTTTGCAACTGCAAAGTTAAGTTGGTCGATTATTACTCGTTAACTTGTAGAGTCTACTTAGCTGTGATAGTTTTCCTTTTAATTTCGTTATATAAACTACTGTTACTACTGAGGGGACACTTGACTCTAACAAAAATTAACACTTTAAAACTTAATATTTCGCAAACGGATCCCTGAATCCAAAAAGAGTCTTCACAAACTCCCAATGTTTTTACCCTAAAAAAAAAATGTTTTTCATAATTTTATTTTACCACTTTGTCGGCGTAATTAAAATATATACCTATGCCAAATTACAGTTTTCTAGTCCTAAGGGTCTCGGAGCTAGACCGCGGACAGACAGACAGACAGACGGACATGACGAAACTATAAGGGTTCCTTGTTTACTACGGAACCCTAAAAACGAAGCTTTTGAGAGTCTTAATAAACCTCGTCATTGACTCTCTTACAAAGATACCCTTTCAAAAATTATTTCACAAAACTGAACCTGTCTAAAATCAGATAAAATTTTCGAACACCGGCGCAAAACTCAATAAATCAACATCGACAAAATCAAATAACATAACAGAGTTATAGTGAAGATAACTGGAAACAAAGACTTGTTGGATTTTGGATGTTAAAGAACATCCACGGTGTCCCGGTAAATCCCTAGGGTCGTCCCTGCAGCAACAAGTTATGGATGATAGACGTTTTTGTTGGCACATCCCTAATTGATTGTTGCTTTCGTACTTTGTGTGTGTGGCATTTTATTTTCGATGTGGTCTTTTGTGGCGTTTGGCAGAATTAATTTGTGGAGCAATTACTGTTCATAAGACTTGTTCTAGAATGTGTTGTAAAGATGATTGGTATTTCTAAACTAATCCGTACTAATACTATAAATTATGTTACCTTTCACGCCTAAACCACTGAACAGATTTCGACAAAATTTGGCAAGGAGATAGATGGTATCCCGGAAAAGGACATAGGCTACTTTTTGTCCCAAAAATAACTCTAAGGGGGGGATATAGGGGATGAAAGTTTGAATGGGAAATCCAGCGTTTCTTAAGTTAGGTTACACGCGTTCCTGAGAAAAAGGGTCTTGACAGACAACGAAGTCATTCTTTCTTTTTAATTTTTATAACACCATTGTAACAGTGTTTTTCTGCAAAAATAAATGATTTGATTTGATTTGATTTTTTAAGGGTTTCAATTTTTCATTTTGAGGTACGGAACCCTAAAACAGATTATCTGCCTGTTACCTTTTCATGCCGTAACGGCTGAACGGATTTAGATGAAAGGGATACGGATAGGCCATGACCTGGGTTAGGACATAGGATACTCTGAATCCCGGTAGCACGTTCCTGTGGGACATTTTCCGACATCCACGCTGGCGAAGCCGCGGGCAAAAGCTAGTATAAATGAAGAGAAAAGATTTGATTTTTTGTATGCTTGTTTGTTAGGCTTTCGCGCTAAAACGGCTAAATGGATTTGGATGAAATTTGGCACATAGTGAGACCATAACCTGGGTTAGAACAAAAGGTACTTTTACCCCGATAATCTTACGGGATCGAGACTTAGGCTACGTTTCCACCAGGGATGTGAGAGGATGCGTAGCGAGGGATGTGTTTGTTGAGAACCAATAGAATCGCTTCATTTACCTAGCCTCGCTCAGCGCAGCTGCGGTGGAAACGGCTTAAGGGGGAAGCGTCAGGGTAGCCCGCGAAATTCAAATTTTCTAGTTAGAAAAGGTGTCAAATGTATTGATTTCATGAAATCATGACATTTGACACCTTTGCTAACTTATGGAGTTGTATTGCTGATTGTAATGATTATAATTGAGTAAAACCAAATTTGTTACGGCCGCGAATCATATTTAGATCAACATACAACATGATACTGACCTGCAAATTGCAAAAAACGTAAGAAAATTTGAATTTCGCGGGCTACTGTGACGCTTTTGCCTTAACGAACACACACAACGCCCGCGCCGCACCACACCATCACCGTCTCCTCGCCCGCGCTTCGCCTCTTGTGTGTCCGCCCCACCCGCGCCCCTACTGCCAAATGCTTGCACTGACTGGACAGGTCCACTCAAATCTGTGTGGTTCTTTCCCCAAAAGACCATTTCAGACACTAATCTACATTGTCCTCATATGGTCTGATCAAGATTATGTCTGGACTTTAAAAGAGACTGCGACCTCTGAATTTGTTTCGGCGTTTCTTCTCAGAGTAGTCAGATAGAAACGCCGAACTCATCCAGCTTATATTTTTTTATTTTATTAATATGACGTGTAATAGTAGTTTATGAAACTATTGCATAATAAGGGGTATTAAAACATGAGTGTTAGTGTTTAAAAACCGAGCCGTAGGCGAGGTTTTTAATGGTATCACACGAATGTTTTAATACCTAGTTATGTGCAGTTTCACACACTACTTTATCTACTCTCAAACATTGGGATTGAAACAAATACTAAATAAAAAATCAAAGTTAACGATCACGAATAAATTAAAAATCCCACGAAATTCAGTAAGTACTACAAAACAAATGAATGTCGCCTGCACCAGCACATCACCGCACATGCGCTACAGCGCGTGCTGCTATCCCCCGCCAAAAGTTGATGGAAACTCTTTGGTGATATTAACTTCTTGGATTAGCGCTGTATCGTAATAGAAAAAAAAATATGTTTATAGTATTATTTTGTTAGAGAAAAAGTGTTATAATATGATTCTATTTTTAAATTGCAGTATTCTGTTTATAAAGTATGTCAATATAAACTCGTTTTGAAGTTCATAATTCGAATATTACGCTATGAGAGTAGATAAAAGTGATTCCGATATCCTATTTACAGAATAAACAATTTCATTTCTTTTCATTTCATTTCCTCGCCATTCGTGTATGTCCCGCGCCTAAGCTCTCCCAAGTCTCAGCAATCTGTTGGAAATATTATAGATGAATTTTAAATAGGACATCGTTTTACCTACGTAGTGAACGTTTCCGAGGCGAGCTTTCGTAACCAACATAAAATCACGCCTGTATTCCCCAAAGGGGTAGGCAGAGGTGTATCTATAGTACACCCACATTTCGTCAGTTATATTTTAGCCCCACGTAATAGAGGGCGAGTCTATCCACAGGGCATCAACCGGGCACAAATCCAGAATCCAAGCTGCTAGTGAGAAATTCACGATTGAAAATCCCAAAAACAATTTGTAACTATGACGTGTAAAAAGCTATTAAAAAAACAGTGGCACTCCGGGAGTGCCGACAGAAGTGAAAACTTGAACAAGATCGCCTTGGTGGAAGAAAAATACTTGTATAGAACATTGGTCCGTAACCTGATCTAAATAAAGAGCAAAATCGCGTTTACAAAAAAAAAAACTTCCAAAACCTTTAAAGTAAAATACATGTACTTACAGAACATTGATCCGTAACGTAATATAAATAAAGAGCACAATCACGTTTACAAAAATGAGGTGTCAGTAACGGTGTCGTAAGTTCAATTGTGTTTTCCCATCTCAAAAATGCCCAACGCGCCTAAAGAAGTTTTCACTTCAAAAACAATTTTCTATAAATACGTTTTATTATTAAACTAGCTTCTGCCCGTGACTTCGTACGCGTGTAATTTTTTGTTCCCCCGCCCCACCCCGTCAAATCGCATTGCCTTTTTTTTTTGGGTGGGAAATTATCAAATAACTTCTCGGAGGGCCTGTTAGACTCTTACTGACTAAAACCCACCCGTGTTCCTTCAGTTGCCATGTTGCCGGGCGGTCACGATTTCCCTATCGGCCCGTATTCGCAGCCCCGGCAGGCATTGGCCCTAGCGGACCCCGTCAATTCTGCTGACATCTCTTTGAGGCGCGCGTGGAACACAACGCACCGTTGACTCGGGCTTGGTCCTTATCGGACGGCGAGCTACCCATTGCTCACCGTCCGCAAGCCCGCGCCTACGGTGGCCGGAAATCTGCCTGTGATTCCCGACGCCCAGGGCGTCTCCTCCTGCGGCGGTTAGGGGCGCAAGGGCGCGAAATTTGCCTCTTCCTCACGCGCTCCGTCTCCTCCTTCGCGAGCATTACTGCTTCGCAGAAGGAGGTGACGGCCTCTCATTTCCTCTCGCTCCAAATCACATTGCCTGCCCGCGCTATTACTTCGTTTTTGCTTTGCCATCTTTCCTAGCATGACATTAAATTCTTCATCTTTTTCATTCCTAGCATGACCTTTCTCAAGAATTGAGCTATCAAATGCAATAAAAAAAAAACAAATCCGATTGGTACCAAAGATTACCGCGTTCAAAAAAACAAAAAACAAAATAATTGAATAACTTAAAAACCCGACTGCAAAAACACATAAATGAAAAGAGAATAAAAACAAGCATTAATTTATAATATTATATAGAATTGAATTTTAGTAGGTATCGCAGGCGGAGGATAAACAAAAGTTACACCATATTAATTCAGGTTATTGGTTTGTTTACTTTTTTATTTTTAGCTTTTTACTTTTAATCTATTGCATAGCTTTTATCGCGGGCTTTGAGCGCGGCGACCGAATCAAGAAATTCCGTAACGAAAATAAAATCTAACACCCCCCACTCCGCCTACAAAAATTACGTTCCCATGACAACATCACGTTGTCATGGGAACGTAATTTTGGTTTTATGTCATCATCTGTAATCACCCCAAGTGTAGCGTTGACAAATAGCAAGTATGTAGGTTACAAATTCTATGCAATAGCTTTACCGCGGCAGTCCCCGAGTGCCACACGTTTTTTTTTTTTTTTCATTTTGAATTACATTTAAATATAAGTATAATTTGTATTTATTTTTTTAATCACCTTTCAAACCCTTAATTTTAATACCCCACTCGATAGGGTTGGGAGAATTTTTGTTTTTGAAAACATGCATTTTAGCGTCAAAAACACGCCATTTTTTTTATATACCTCGAAAGGCGAATCTAACGACATCATTCATCAAAATACTTACGAGGGAACACAGAGACGGACAGATACGTAAATACAGGTTAAAGACATAACCCTCTTTTTGTCTTCGCCGCAGTCGGGTAAAAAACAAACTCTTCAGCTTTATTCATCATCATCAGCCTATAAATGTTCCCACTGCTGGGACACAGGCCTCCTCTCTGTGAGAGGGAGTGGGCCGTAATCTACCACGCAGGCCCAGTGCGGGTTGGTAGATGTCACATGTCTTCGAATTTTCGGTTCTAGGACATGCCGGTTTCCTCACGATGTTTTCCCTCACCGTTTTGAGAGCAGTGGTAATGAAATAATTTACACAAAGTAAAGCGCCTGTCTGGGTTCGAACCTACGACCTACAACTCGTAAGTCACGGCCGTTACCACTGGACCACCACTGCTCTCAGCTTTATTATTTGTATAGAATTAGTACCTACAGATACATTCTCTCGGAACATAAATAAGGTGTATTATAAGCATACTATTCACGGTATAGGTAACGAGTTTATAGCAGTTGCTGTCCCGCCGGTACATCGCTACTTTATGCGCAAGATGCTGCAGATTAGCTCGGCCCCACTAAATTGTGCGATCTAACCAAGTTAGAGTTTCCCCGTATATTCTATTTAAAGCTCCGGCTAAATTAACTAGACGTTTGCGCTGTTTGAGGTATTAGGTTTGTAATTATTTTGTTACTATCACGGTGTGGAGTGTATTTGTTTTTCTTTTATGAATCCAATGCTTCCTGAATATAATCCTGAATTTTAGAGGGACAGGGACAGAACCTTATTTTATTTCAGTAATTATCTAAAACCAGCAGCAACCTGCGGTTTCACCCGCATAAGTTTCGATCCCGTGAGAATATCGAGATAAAAGTATCATCATAGGTGTAATCCAGGTTATAATTTCTTGCCCGTTCTTCTCCATAGGCCACCTGCTACGCTTTGGAATGGGCAACTAGTATAGCTTCATATTTCTGAATGACCGTTTCGTTAACAATTCAAAAGTGCCTGTAAATGGTTTAATTGAAATAAATGCTTTGAGTTTGAGTTTGAAACTATTTGAGTGCCAAATTTCATCTAAATCCGTTTAGTCGTTTTTGCGTGATTGAGTAATAAACATCCATCTCCATCCTCACAAACTTTCGCGTTTATAATATTACTAGCAGCGTCCCGCGGTTTCACTCTCATAAGTCTCGATCTCGTTGGAATATCGGGATAAAAGTATCCTATGTGTTAATCCAAGTTATAAACTATCTGTGTGCCAAATTTAATGCAAATCCGTTTAGTAGTTTTTGCGTGATTGAGTGACAAACATCCAAATACACTTCACATTTATAATATTATTATATATTATGTATATTATAGTTTATATTATATTTTATAATATATCAAATTTTTATTATATTATTATATATACAGCGTGGCGCTTTAATGGTGACATTAATTTAACACACGTATACGGATTAGCGTTTTCTTTTTAAGGAGATATATAGATTAATTTCATTAAATGTTATTATTTAATGATTTATTTTCAATTTTCTAAAATAGCATATTGGTGCAATCACTACTTAACAACTGTAGCGCAGAGGTAATTTACCGTGATCACGGATCATAACATCGCATCAATGAAAATAAAACGAATAACATGCAAAGAGAAGGCGAATTGAAGGAAAGAGAGAGCCCTATGTCGTATGAGCGTTTGAAATTTTTAATTTTTCAATTAACGAATAATTTTTTCTTATTATATTTTTATGATTACTGGCCACTAGCCCTACCCGTGTGTTAAATTAATGTCGCCATTGTAGCGGCACGTTGTATTCGCATTAAGAAGCCAGGATAAACAATTTATATCACAAAAAGCCGTTCAAGTTCAAACCCACATGTTCATACTTCGTTATCACTTGTTCTGCGCAAACGGAGAAGAATAAAAACGAAGACAGCCACACTTCATTACGCGTTCCCACAGTTTGTTAGTTCGGCGCTAAAAGAAAAAATAAAAATGTTTCATTTGCCTGTCTTGCCGGGACCATCGTAAAATCTGAGGGAAAAGAATTATGGCGTTGTTTACCTTTTTTTTGCAAAATTTTCATCACCCAAGTATGGTGCTTAGGTTTTATTAGTGTCCATTAGAATGAGTGCTAATTTTGTGGCGAGGGGTATTTAGATTTGTTTTTGATATTTTTCATACCCGGATCTTTAATGACGTCTTGTTTTTCCCTTACAGCAGTTCCTTAGCAAAGCGGTTCCATCATATTTTATCGGCCATCATAAAAACCAGTATTTTACATTAAGCATTATACAAACAGGCGCGAAGCACAGTGGATCGAAAAATGGCTCTCGAAGACATAGGTAGGAGAATTTTAAAGTGTCAGTTTTTTGCTGGAATTGGCCAAAATTAGGCAAAAAAAAATTTTGGAGCTAATGCTTGCCTATATTTCCGGAACGGAAAAAATAACCAAAATATCCTTGGACACGGTATTCTCTCCGTTCCGGAGACATAAGAAATGAAATGAGATCGTTTATTCTATAAATAGGATATCAGAATCACTTTTACACGTCCTAATAAAAAAATATTAAAGTAAGCTAAATGCGTTCGGCATTTCCTATCTGTCTACTCTGAGAAGAAAGACCGAAACAAACTCAGAGGTCAAAGCGTTAGCTGCATTCTTTTTTTTTTTGCAAAACAAAATAAGTTGCCAATTTACGTACCAGATTGTCTCCTATGATATATTTATGCATGATATTAGCTATTAGAAGCCATTTCAAGCAAAAAACCGACACTTTAAAATTTAAGCTTCTATGTCTTCGAGAGCCTTTTTTCGATTCACAGTGCGACGCGGACACAACAACGCGACGCGATTTTAATAAAATCATTTCAAAGAAAACTTTACGGTAGAACAATTACCGATGTCGCGTAGCGCCAGTCTGCACGAGGCTTTAAGGTGTCAGTAAACGCTTTGTATTTAGACAGTGGTTATTGGGTGACCATTCACCGCTTTCTTAGTACTTAATCCAAAGATTGTTAATTGATTCAGGCGTGACCTTGCGGAAATCCATTATAAAATACAATAGACCTGGATATATTATTTAGTAACCTGTTCCACTTAGCTATTTCTGAAGAGCCATAAAAACCCTGAATAAAATCGACACGTGTTTCACCTCTCAACTAGGCATCCTCAGAATGATGATTGACTTGTCGCGAACCCGAACACGGCGTGTTGCCACACCGAGCACTGAACGCAGATCCTTCTTACTTAGATACTGGCAGTTTTGTACGATAACCAGACAGACGGACGCTGTACTGACATCCTCTTGATAAAAGTTATCCCCTACCCTATTCACACACTGACTTATTAATTGTAACATTTTAGGAAAATCGTCTACTTTTACAATATTTGTAAAAATCAGCACCATGTATCTATCACAAAATTAATTTTTCTGTCGTTGCTTCATTTTTAATTATTTTTACCTATTATGGTATAGTACTTTTATTCTAGGTGCATCGTCTTCACATATAATTATTTAACTAATGCACCTATACAAAATATTGTAAAACATTTTAAAAGAGTAACGGTGGACGTTCTTGCCCATTCTTCTCCATATGAAAAATACATTTTGGAAGGGGCGACTAGAATCAATTCTAATTATTTGTAAATTTTGACGTTCAAAAGTACCTTATAAGGGCCTATTTGAAATAAATTATTTGACTTTGACTTCACGGTAATTTCTAAGACATCCAAGGATTTGGAAAAAAAGGATTTTCTCTTTACTTGGGCAATACGGGAATGTACACGGCGTATCGACGAGCAAACTAAAATGTTGAAATTTTTCGTTGCATATAATTTAAAAAAAGCGGCCAAGTGCGAGTCGTACTCGCCCATGAAGGGTTCCGTAGCAGCAAGTAACACTGAATGAAAGGTTACTTGCGGTTTAAAAAATTGCGGTTTACGATTTATGACGTATTAAAAAAAACTACTTGCTAGATCTCGTTCAAACCAATTTTCGGTGGAAGTTTACATGGTAATGTACATCATATATTTTTTTTAGTTTTATCATTCTCTTATTTTAGAAGTTACAGGGGGGGACACACATTTTACCACTTTGGAAGTGTCTCTCGCTCAAACTATTCAGTTTAGAAAAAAATGATATTAGAAACCTCAATATCATTTTTGAAGACCTATCCATAGATACCCCACACGTATGGGATTGATGAAAATTTTTTTTTTGTGTTTCAGTTCTAAGTATGGGGAACTCCAAAATTATTTGTTTTTTTTTCTATTTTCTTGTAAAAATCTTAATGCGGTTCACAGAATACATCTACTTACCAAGTTTCAACAGCATAGCTCTTATAGTTTCGGAAAAAAGTGGCTGTGACATACGGACGGACAGACAGACAGACAGACAGATAGACAGACAGACAGACAGACATGACGAATTTATAAGGGTTCCGTTTTTTGCCATTTGGCAACGGAACCCTAAAAACCGGTCTAGTGCGAGTCTGACTCGCGCACGAAGGGTTCCATACCATTATCTATAAAAACGGCAAAAAAATCATGCATGTTGTATAGGAGCCCCTTAAATATTTATTTTATTCTGTTTTTTTGTATTTTTTGTTATAGCGGCAACAAAAATCATCATCTGTGAAATTTTCAACTGTCTAACTATCACGGTTCATGAGATACAGCCTGGTGACAGACGGACAGACGGACGGACAGCACAGCCTTAGTAATAGGGTCCCGTTTTACCCTTTGGGTACGGAACCCTAAAAACTGCTGTTCCATACATTTTGATCGTGTAGGTATTGCATTTATGAAGAGAAAACTTTTTTAGGCGCGTTGGGCATTTTTAAGATGGAAAAAAACAATTGAACTCGCGAAACGGGTACCGACACCTCATTTTTGTAAACGCGATTGTGCTCTTTATTTATATAACGTTACGGATCAATGTTCTATGCAAGTATTTTTACTTTAAAGGTTTTGGAAGTATTTCTTTTTTAAACGCGTTTGTACTCTTTATTTAGATAAGGTTACGGACCAATGTTCTATACAAGTATTTTTCTTCCACCAAGGCGATCTTGTTCAAGTTTTCACTTCTGTTAGCACTCCCAGAGTGCCACTGTTTTTGTATGAAACAACGGATTTTTATTAATAAGCGACAAAAAATTTCAACGCTGGTGGATAGTCATATACTGAATTTTTAGTAACAGTTTACACGTCAATGACCCTTTTATACCCTACTATATAGTTAAACTAAACTTACAAAATGAAATTACAGAACAGAAAATAGGTACTGCACTATACTTAGTTCGGTACAGTTCTCCCCAAAATTCGCGAAGTTCCGATGATGTAAATACGAACAGCGCAGCAAATTTCCAACTATAGTCGCTATGTCCGTCCGCTTTATTTATTTCGTTTCGGTGCACATTGCCGGTATTGATTCAGGGATGGTACTGCAAAATGGTCCTGATAAAAAGTGGTTTTAGGTCCTTTTTCGTGTGGTTAGTGACTAACCTGATGTCAAAGTTTCTATGCCACTCATAGGCCTTTGACTTGCCTTCACATACCGTCAAGAAATATCTCTCAGGCATGCCGGTTTCCTCACGATGTTTTCCTTCACCGTTTTTGAAGTAAGTGATACGCACATGAATCAGAGGTGCGTGCCTTGTGTTCGAACTCGAGACCTATGACTTGGTGGTTTGAAGTGACGGTTACACCATTAGGCTATCACTGCTATGTCCTATGTCCTGATAAAATCAAGTTTTTGAAGTGATTCCTATAGATATTTTAACCATGGTTTCTTTAAGTACAAAGAAAGGCTTGCTTTGATTGTGTTGCTCTCCAAGTCTCCTCCATTCAAAGTAAGTCCTTACCTACTGTACCTTCTCTTCGGTTCCCACCTGCAGTCAAAGTATTTCTACTAAACAGGGAATGCATGCCTACTTTCTATCATTTCTGAGCTGTGGCCTTGATGAACTTAATTAATTAATTAATTTAATTAATATCTTTCTTTATTCAAAAAAGTTACAACATTGTTACAAACACTAAATACATTTACAACATACAGAAGAAGTGTCTTAAACATAGGTCCCCTGGTTCCCAAACTAGGTTTATACCTGTGACTTGGGAGTCACTGTTCCTCCATTAAAAAAGTCGTTACGTATGTCGTTGGTTATTAAAAAAGCAAGCAAAAAATAAAACAAAGGCACATTTTCTATAGATAAAGTACAAAAAAAATAACAATCATGAAATGTGCGGGAAGGTGTGTTGAGAGTGTGTGAGTGTTTGATGAGTGAGTGAGTGTGTGAGTTTGTTTGTTGAGTGTGGGGTGTGTGTGTGTGTGTGTTGGGGTGTGTATGTTTGAGGAGTGTCAAACGTATGAAAGGAGATGAGAAGTTTGTGTTGGACTATTGAGTTGAAGAGAATAGAAGGTTTTCTATTTCGTCGTAGTTTTTTTCCATCAACCACGCTTTCACTGAGTTTTTACGTTTGTGTAAATTAAGTTTTAGTAATTTACTGCTTACAACACGGTTACCGACTAAACTGCTGATAGAGTAAGGAACCTATCAGCCGTTTAGAATTTCAGTTACATTTCCTAACTTATGAGGATGCCAAATGCTGATCATGACTCGAATCTCTCAACCTTACTATAGAATCTCTATTACCATCGAGAGAAGGTGCACCTGTGTCTGCGCACACACCTGTGCACTATAATATCTCCATCAGCGTCGATGGCTAGAATCCGCTGAGATTAGACGCCGTGGCCGGAATTCAGTCTGGAGTACAGATGGAGAAAAATTATCATCATCATCATTTTAGCCGAAAGACGTCCACTGCTGGACACAGGCCTCCCACAAGTACCTCCACTTCGGCCGGTTTTGTGCTTCCCGCATTCAGCGGATTCCTGCGGCCTTTCAACACTACGTCTTCCAAAACTTCTTCGAACTTTGCCACTCCAGAACCTTTCGGCCCCATTGGGTATTTGTTCTGCCAGCAATGTGCGCTGCCCACTGCCACTTTAATTTGGTTTGGTTGGTTACCTTGGTTCTCTTACGGATCTCCTGATTTCTAATTCAATCACGTAGGGAAACGTGATTGAATCAGAAATCATGGCCTATTGTGAGCGACCACGTTTCAGTGCCCTAGGTTATCACTGACAACACGCACTGGTCAAAGATTTTCGTCTTTAGACACTGTGGTTTGTGTGCAGAGCGAAATAAGGGTCTCCAAATCACTTTTTAACGTAGGAAAATACGTATGTATATGTGTGTGTGTATATAAATGTGTGCGAGCAGTGGTGGCCCATTGGTAACGGCCCCGACTTCGAATCCAGGCAGGCGCTTTACTTTGTGTATTTAATTTCATCACCACTGCTCTCAAAACGGTGAAGAAAAACATCGTGAGGAAACCGGCATGTCCTAGAACCAAAAAATTCGAAGACATGTGACATCGACCAGCCCTCACTGGGCCCGCTTGGTGGATTACGGCCCACTCCCTCTCACCGAGAGAAGGCATGTGTCCCAGCAGTGGGAACATTAAGCTGATTATGATGATATGTGTGTATTTATCTTCAAACCCACCTGTACTACTAGCAGCCCTAGTCTATATGTTTGTATTCGCAATAAACTTGCCGCTAACCTGTAAACCATTTAGGTAAGTGTTTTATGCAGACCAGTTTCCATTTAGATATTGAAAACTTGTCTGAACCAACGGGTTTAGATCGGTAGATGTAGATTTTAGGCCATAAATTAGCTCATTGATTAGTGAATTTAGGTTGGATATGTATGGTATATGAAAATAATTTGTTTTTAAGGTATCCAACGTAGATTTAGAACAATCTCACTAAATTGGTTTAATCAATTCAAATAAAATCATTTCTTCACTTGAATATGTGTCATATATGAGGTAATACATGTCACTAAAGAGACAATAGAATTTTTGTTGTTATCGACTTCTAATGGGGGTATTACCTACACTATCATATTATGATCATAGATCTATGATCAAAGATATAATAAAGTTGTAAAACAGACATTTATTATGGGTATATCTCCCTTAGAGAGATATTACACTATCATATTATATCATATACCTATCTACGAAGCTCACAAATTACCCATAATGTCTATTTTACAATTTAATTATATCTCTTTGATCATAGATATGATAGTATAATACCCCCACTCTTAGACCCCAATTACACTATCATATATCTATCATAGAAATATGATTTCATATCTGTCAAATTCTATGATCATAGTTAAACGATGCTGTTTTCATTTTTACATATTACAAATTAAGATCCTATAAACGTCATACTTAATCGAGATGGATAACGATTTAGCCGTGTTTGATTTACCATTTTTGTGAGGTTATACGGATATAATCATATTTGTACGGTTGCTCTCAAATACGATCCCTTAACTATGATCAGAGACAATATTAATCATATGTAGTTATTATACCGTCATAGGTTCTTCATATAAAAATAACTCATACATCTCTGATTATATTCTGGCCACGCTAAGTCTGCAATGGAATAAATAAATGGGCAACCCCAAAAAGTTTTATATATCGTTTACTTTTACAGCAGTCAGCTATGTCAGTTTTGGGGTTGTAAATAGATTTAATTATTTTGATATTTTACCTTTTGATTTTTGCATAATAGATTATGTGTAATAAACTATGTCGTACATAATGCTCTACCTCCATACGATGACAAAACTATATCAAACCCACACTGCATCGTGCTAAAGTGAATATTCTTTACCAGGAATAAATCAGAATATAAACAAAATAACCTATCAAAAACTAAAAGACAAAGTGGTGCCAATTCTCTTGTTGACAAACTAAACTAAATTTAAGTTCAATGCATCTTTTTCTTTCTATTTCATTAAGAAAAGGACAGAAGATAAATTTTAGTTTAGTCCTGTCAAATTAATCAGCGCTTGACGTAAATTGACGTAATTTTAGTCGGCAAGTTTTTAATCACTCCTAAACTTGTATGGAGAGTGACAGGCGATGATTAATTTGACAGGACTAAACTAAAATTTATCTTCTGTCCTTTTCTTAATGAAATAGAAAGAAAAAGATGCACTGAACTTAAATTTAGTTTAGTTTGTGAACAAGGGAACCGGCACCATTATCAAATTCTTTATTCGTAGGACAGGATGGTGTTGCCGTCTATAGATTTTCAAATTCCACCGTTTTCTTACTTATGCAGACTTAGCGTGGCCAGACTCTATGATAGTTGTCACGGCCCGGCCCCGCCGGCACACGGCAGAACTTACCATTCCATGCCTGCGTTTAGCTATGCCGCTGCACCCGCCTTTTCACTTCGCGCCGTCAGGGGCGCTAGGAGTCGTTGAACGGACATCAGAATCATATGGCGGACGAAGCTATCGCACAGATTATTCAGACTCAGAACTAGTACCAGAAATTCAGATTACAAAGAAAGAAAGAAAATACATTTATTTAGCACAGACCAAAAAAAGCACACAATATAATTAACAGCAGATAAAAAAATAAAAAAATAAAATGAAAATCAAATAAAAAGTTTAAAGAACGATGTAAAAAATTAGCGGGGGAGTGTGCCTCATGGCTGCGCCAAATAGGCCCAGTTCAGCAAAAATGCCAGACAACTTGTGCCTGACGCTGGTTTTCAACTGGACCTGAAAGTGTGATGTGACGGATGTAAATCAGTTTTATAATGTAACGTGTGTGTGCATACCTAAATAAAATAAATTTGTGTCAGGTAAAAACAATAAAAAAAAATACGAATATGTAGGTAAAAAATAATGTGATTGTGCATAAAATTGCAACACAAAATAAACAAAGACTGACAAATAAATGAGTAAGTGAGACGGACGCATGATAGACCATTGTTAAACAAAAACAAAAAACCTGTTTCACAACACCTGTTTGTACAACAGATTTGTACCAATACCTAAACGTTCATTATTTCAAAGCTGTAACACATAGCGGCAGCAGCCGGAATAATAGTTTATAATATGGCTCTTATAACAACTGAGCGGTTATTTTTTTTTTCTTTAGTGCATCTCATAGCTGACCTCTGAGGTTATGACTATTTAACCGGGCTTTCCTGTGGCTGTCTTAAGCTTATACACTCAAAGCCTTCAGCCAGGGGCATACAAACTAGACTTATATACTAGGCGAGCGCTCGCTAAGAGCACCCCCTGTGGGGTACCAACCTCGGCTTAGGGCATCGTAGGGGGGAGGACATCAAATATGGGACGGGCTGGATCAAAGTTTAGATCATGATTAAATGAGCGGTTAAAACAAAAGAGTTTAGTTTTGTATCTAGTGGCAAGAAATGGCCTACTGTTTATCATTTTGATCAGTCGTTGTGATAGTACATAATAATGTCAGCTGTATTAGAATATCTTGCATCCATTTCTGAATCTTCTTCGTCTCTTAATTAAATGTCATTCACAAAATTATGTACTTAGGTTGTTTAATCAACACAAATTTTTATTTAGTACCAAGTCAAAAGTTGAAAATAAAGTCCATATAACCCAAATTTTCTTTAAGTTGCTACACCTAAAATTCTCCTTTATCGATATTACAAGGTCATCATATCTGAATATAGCAATAATCTTAAGTAAACCCAGTTCTTTCGAAGTCAAAGTTTTCCTTTACCTAACTCCAGCAAATACCGCAGTAATAGCTAATGCGTGACTTTTTAGTTTCAACTTGCTTTAGAAATATTACTGATTGAAATGGGTTCTGGTGGTACGTGGCTTTTGCAGTACTTTTTACTTTAGCGTTTATTTGGGAAAGAGTTATGTTGCGTGGTCAGAATATGAGCCACTGACTTTTAATTTATCGTTATTTAGGAGCATGAGGAACAGGGTGTAAAGTTCACTCATCCACCATAGAAAAGGGAGGATCCTCCGACCAGACGGGTGTTATGTCTGGCGGGCAACTGCCCATCAGTTTGAAGTTGAAATCTTGTATGTATGTCGATCGCTTGCTTGGTAAACTCTAACTGCGCAATGCAGGATTTGTGTGACGTCATGTCTTTTGATGCGTAGTTCGTATGTGGCGGTGTAACCGCTACATCACTCCCCTTCGGAGACCGGAGGTCGATAGTGGGCTGAATCTTGCGATGCTTCACGGTGCCAGCTGTGGTTCCAGTGAGTCGGAACCGGGTGCCACATAGTTCGCGGTAAGTCGGAACTGTCTGTGGTGATGGTGGTGATTGCGGTGATTCCCCAGTGAGTCGGGGTGATTGAGGGTGATTCCCCAGTGAGTCGGGGTGATGAGGCTGATTGCGTTGATTCCCCAGTGAGTCGGGGTGATGAGGCTGAGGGTGATGACCAGGAATGCGCGTTCGCTGCATGCTGGTGGTCAAGATACCCGTTGAAGCCGTGGGTGCTGGCCGGCTGTGTGAGTCGCCTCACGAAAACTTGCGGGTGTGATGATGATGATGACGTCACGCCGAAGTAATTGCTCGAGGGCTGCGCTGACGTTCATACTCGGGGTCACCAATTTAGGGGTATGAGGAACAGGGTGTAAAGTTCACTCATCCACCATAGAAAAGGGAGGATCCTCCGACCAGACGGGTGTTGTGTCTGGCGGGCAACTGCCCATCAGTTTGAAGTTGAAATCTTGTATGTATGTCGATCGCTTGGTAAACTCTAACTGCGCGATGCAGGATTTGTGTGACGTCATGTCTTTTGATGCGTAGTTCGTATGTGGCGGTGTAACCGCTACAGTTCCATTCCCTTGCCGTTATCCAAAATTTGGGGTCAGAACTGTATATCTTCTTCCATTCTTCTAAATTAGTCGCATCATCTTGGTAATCATTAGCCAATAGCACAGATATGAATATACAGATGGAACACTCCGCATTTAAGGTATGAACCTACAAGTAGGTACGCGGCGGGCTCGACTTGTCGAATTCAGTGGGTGTAACGTAGTCAGAAGATATAAGAGTTACGCGATAGAAAGAGAGGCAGCTTCTAGGTGAACATAACTGTCGGTAATTAGTGCTGTGCTTTTTAAAATTAATGTTTAGTACTCATTGGATACATGAAGTGGGCTGCTTTTGTAAGACAACTAAAATGTCACGGTGTATAACTATTAAATTATTGGCTAATTACAAACCAGCCATCAGTGAAGGCAACACGTGTATGGTGCGGAGCATGCTCCCACACGCTCCTTATTGTGCGAGTAAATCCCACAATAAGGAGCGGGTTGGATTTACTCTCACATGCTTCACTCATGGTAGCAAGACAAACAGCTACAGTTGGTAGGAGTCCGACATTGTTAACCCTTCATTCTCCCAAGATAGAGTATTTCCATGAAGGATTTCCCCACCAGACAAAAGGTAACATAATGCCTGTCCAAAAGTATGCGATAAAAATGTAAACAAATGTTGAAAAATGTAGAAACACCACTCACAAATTGAGCACATTTATTTAATTATTTGAATACTTAAACCCGAAATTCTTATTTTAAATCACGTTAACGACTCTTTTTCATTTGACATTTGAGGTTAATTACAGCTTAAAAGTGTTAATATAACAATACCTAATGGTTGGAAAAGTGGTGAGATATGAAATTGAAACTCTGTAAATACAGGTTTAATTTGTTAAAAAAGTGGTGGCAGTCCGGGAGTGCCGACAGAAGTGAAAACTTGAACAAGATCGCCTTGGTGGAAGAAAAATACTTGTATAGAACATTGTTCCGTAACCTTATCTAAATAAAGATCACAGTCGCGTTTACAAAAAATAATACTTCCAAAACCTTTAAAGTAAAAATACTTGCATAGAACATTGATCCGTAATTTAATATAAATAAAGAGTGTAATCGCATTTACAAAACCTTTAAAGTAAAAATACTTGCATAGAACATTGATCCGTAACGTAACATAAATAAAGAGCACAATCGCGTTTACAAAAAAATTAAGTGTCGTCATGGTGTCGCGAAATCAATGGATTAGTCCCATCTCAAAAATACCCAATGCGCCTACAGAAGTTTTCACTTCAAAAATTTGCTTAGTGAGAGATTGTTTAAGTTTAATCGGAACAGGATCTGTTTACACTTTCATCAGAAACTTTTTGAACAGTAGGTATAAATTCTTCAACTAAACAAATAAAAGTACTCTCATCCAAAAACTTCCCACGTAAATCACAAAGTACATCAGATGTAGGTCAACAAGCACCCGCATCAGTGGATTCAGTTCTCGACCAACGAATTCAATTTCCTAGTGTGTGGCTAAATTATATAATACGCAGCCAGTTTCCCCTCGGCGGACAAATCTGCGGGCATCAGGGCCATCATCACGCAATTGTTACAACCTTCGTCCATAGTTCAATACTAAGCGGTAGGGACTGGGTTGCTAGATTTAGTGGTGCTTCCCTAATTTTGAGGAAATCGATGTTGTCAGTTTTTTTTTTGCAATGAAAAATACTCTACTTATATATTTTACAATACTGATGCAGCTGCTGTAATATAGCTTCCAAATGATCATCGCGTTGGGCCAAAAATGCTGAAGCCGTCCTCTTGAAGAAGACCCTAAACGACATTTTTAAACTGATTAGCTATAGAGCTAGCAAGTGATTAGGATAATGTTACGATAATAAACTTACGATAAAAAAATAAGGATTCAAAATCATATTCTAATATGCTGATCCTACTGTCAACGTGACGTAACGTGTCGTGTGACGAATTTTTAGGCGCTGCGCAAACATAGACACTTTTGTTACCGACACGACACATCATCACAGGAAATCGTAGTTGCTGTTTCCTATAGCGGCAATCAGACACAGTCGCAGTTGCTTGACCAACACGGGAACGTGAAATCGCAACTCGTCCGTTTGCACAGCTTCGTACAATTGTTTGGAAATTTGTTAATGCTGCTTCTGTTTTCAACTGACAACTTTTAGTTTCAAGTTACCTACACCGAATACTTTTTGATTGGCAATCCGTATGTGTCAAGTGGAACTATGGCAGCAACTGCACGCAAATAGTGTCCATGTCTGCGCAGGGAGTGTTTGATATCATATTGATTATATGAAAATAAAATATTCACTGCTATCTTGTACCCAACACAAGACACAAAAGTGTCTACGTTTGCGCAGATCTTAAAATGTCCCCAAAACTTTACTGCCGATCTAGCTGACTCATACTGAATTTTAACACTATTTTTCTGCTTAGAATTCATTAGTTATAACTAGCTTCATAAAGCATCATGCACAAATGAATAAATAAGTAATTTTGAAGTAATTCATGAACTCCAACAAACATCATCATCTGCCTAGCCTTTTCAACTATGTTGGGGTCGGCTTACACTCTGACAGGATAGCAGCTGAATACCAGTATGGAGCGACTACCTATCTGACCTCCACAACCTAGTTACTGGGTAATACGATACCCCTTGGTAAGACTGGTTGTCAGACTTTCGGGCTTCGGACGAACCGTAATGACTGTCAAAGATCCACGAATTACAGCCAGGACCAACGGCTTAACGTGCTTTCCGAATCACGGAGGGGTCTCGGTACGTAAAGATGGTCACACATCCACGGTCCAACAGCGGAAAGCGTAGTCCAATAAACAAAGACTTAATCTAGACACGCGGCAGCGTGTCGAGCCAAGTACTAGGCAAGACACGGCTGCAGTGTGTTATATTACACGAACCATTTGGAGCCACTTTTGACCCCTTAATAACTCAAAATCTATGTAACATAGACTCATGAAATTTGGTTTATTTATAAAAACCCCTTAGATTAACTAGAACTCCAAATTTCATAAATAAAACTCAAACGGTTATTGAGATATTAACGTATAAAAATCGGCATTTTTATCAACGACCCTGTCACTAGACATCAAAAACATTTAACCCATTTCCGGGTGACCTAGAAAGTTGAAAAGAGATTTCCCGAAAGCAGGCCCATGGTATGATACTGTGTCAAAGCTTATTTATCAAAAATTATGTCGTATTTTTTTCAAGTCGTTTTATCAAAATTTATTTCTTCTAGCATTAGAGAACCTAATAAATATTTATTTTGTTGATACTTAATAAAGAACTACATCCGCCATTCAATCCTAACCTGAATGTTGCCAGATGACAGACTATTCCAATAAAATAATTTGTAATCGATTGAAAATATCGATACTAACCCACATGGAGTAGGTGGAGTATCCACTACACGAGTATGTTTTAAATGCTATTTATTATACTCAAATACTGTAAAACTATGATTTTACAATAAATAAAATATTATATGGTCTGAATATACTCAACAACTTAAAAGCGTTTCGAGGCAGTAATGTTATTTTATAAACTACCAGTGATCAGAGTAAGTAGATTGATTTGAGGTCAATGAACTGGCACGTATATTAGTATGGATACGCCTCCGGGATTCCGGGATTTTGAAATTATTAAGATTTTTTAAGGAATTTCAAATGTTGTAATGTGTAGAATAAAGAATACATCAATATGAATAAGAAATGTTCAACCCTTTTGCTGTCTGTTTAATAGTATATAGGTGATCGGACTCCAAGAAAAGGATAGATATACTATAAAACAATATAATATATTTTAAATATTTATCTATCGCATTCTATAAATTTCCAATGTAGTAGTTTAAAAATTCTTACTTTAACAATATTTGATTCAATCCCGTAAGTACCAAAATGAAATCCCGGAAAAAAGGCTTATCCATGTTATGATTTCTATGACTATTCATGATGCGAGTACGTAAACTCAATCGACCTACTCCGATCACTGATAATCACCCAATCGATTTCGTCAATCGATTACCAAAATAATTAAACCTGGTAACACTGACACCATGCATAATGTCAAACTGTCAAAAAAAATCTGTCAGATCAATGGCATTGTTGGCTGTTTGTTTTACGTTGATTTGAATTTATTTTTCCGTATTTACTTTATACTTATATTACGTTACGATTTAATGCTGTCAATTTAAATTGAAGCCAGAGGAACTATTGCTTATCTTTCCATGGCCCTGGGTAAGTTTATTATGTTCTCTAAATATTTATAAACACCGTCGTATTGTATAACCTCATTGATTTTAGCAGCCTATTAGTAGAAGGCCTATGTTCAGTCAGGGGTACGTCGCGCGTCGTCAGCTGTAAATGTCTATAGTATGATGTAATTATATAGCATAAGTAAATACACTGAATTTTTTTACCTTTTTCAGGTATGACGATGACATGTGTTATTGCAAGACTTGACATTATTGATTATATTATCTATAACTCTATCCCAAGTATTACTTGCTCAGCAAAATCTAAGCATATTATGTTATGTATGTGGCATGTCAACTGCAAGTCACAGAAGTCATCAGGTTAGTGTTTTTAAAATGGCAGAATTACTATGAGTGATATAATTATTATACAAAAGTAAATAAACAACAATAAGAGTATTTTCTTACTTTCTAGGTTAGGTACACATTTGGATAAAGTTTGTCATGCTTACTGAGAGAGGCTGCTACCAGAGATGTTTATAGGCAAGCAAGTAAAGATAAAAACAGAGCCACCCTAGAGTGTAAAAGATTTACCCATAATAGATCAAAACAATAATCTGGTTAGGGCCAGAATCAAATCGTGACATGTGAGCAGCAGGACTTAGTGTACATAATTATTGATAAGTGAGCAAAATACGACAAATTGTTTAAGAAATCATCATTGCTTATTACTGTTTTGTGGGAAAGCGTACATCTACCATCTACCGTACCTACGCTGCTTTTTTATGAGAATGAAGCTGAAGCCGTTTTAAATTCTATGAGAAATAAAATGTTTTTAGTATTTAGGTATTGTTGTGTTATTTGTTAAAGTAAACCTTCCTATAGAAGCACTGAAAATGCTGCTGCCAATGAGATTATTCATCTTTAATTAACAGAGTTGGCTAAAATAATGTTTATGCCATTAAATCTTTCATATTTAGCGCGCAAGATTATTAATTTACCTTTATAAAATTCAAGTCTGTAAATGCGATAATCGCCATTTTGATGACAGTCGAGGTCGAGGCTAAAAAACATAAAAATTGGGGATTGCGAACATCCAAACTCCACCATAAGGACAGCGACTATTACAACATTTAATTATTTGACGAATTCATCCATTTTTCAAGTTAAATAAGTAAAGTAAAGTAAGTAAGTAGTAATGAAGTTTTTGATATCAAAAGTCGAAGATTCGCGCCAATCGTGCGTGTTTACATTTTAACTTTTCACAATTAACACACATACACATATCTGATACGACTTTAAATGTGACAAATGTGATTAAAAATATTATAAGTATCTAGAAAATGCCCAAATCTTTACTTATTATACGAACACATGTTCAATAATACGTAATATTCATTACTACTACTCAATTTGTGTAAAAAATTGTCGATCATTGTTTTTTTTTTATTGTAATGATGTGCGAAAACGATTATGCCAAACGTTTTTTTTTTTTCAATTTTGATTGTCTCGATTAATTTATAATTATGTCAAATGTCTGAAATCTATACTTGGAAATTAAAATAAAATTGTTTTAAGCATTAAATACAATAAACATTGTTTAAAATAATTATTTATACTTTTCTAGTGTTTAATCGTTTTTAGGACATTCAATATAAAACGAGTCAACACATAGAACGAGGATAGATACTTACCTCATTTATTGAATTTCGCGCCGAATTGTTTCTATTTATTTGAATTTAAATTCGGAACGTTGTTCAAAATTATTCTTAATTTATTGGACAATTATTTACTGTGGATTTTATTTTTGATACTTTCTGATATAGAATGCCTAGTATACATTTTTTAGGTAGGCTTAAGAAAATTTTGTTTGTGAATGATGTTAAATTAATTATATAAATTAGGTAGATATTCCGCAAACACTTTTAAATGACGTCTATATTTTTAAATTGAAACTTTTATTACATCGTCTCAAACTTTTTCGTCTGTGTGTTGCATGTCGCGTGTCGGTCGGCCGCGGAGTAGGGATAAAGTGAAAGGCGATCGTCAGAGCAGCCAAGGCCAATATGGCGGCGCCTATAGTTCGCAGCAGCTGACCGTGTAAAGTTTCACTTTTACCGTGGTTTCATAAAACCAACAATCATTTTTTTTTAGTTGTATGAGTTTGATAGTATTTGTTTTTAATAGGATAATCTTACTCGAGTAATAGAAATTGTTTATTTTTGAGGTAGTTTCAAAACGAAATTTTAAAAAAACATCCCAAGTGTATGTCGGACTACGCACAGTGAAGGGTTCCGTAATTGGGATGAATATTTACGCATAAACATTGCATAGTATCAATTTTATCGACTGCAAAAATAAGTTTGTATTTCTCGAAAAAACTATAACAAACAAAGTTAATTCTGCGGTTGTAACCGAAAATAAACTGTATCTCAAAAATTATTGACTTCAAAAGCAAAGTCACTTAGAAACATCTTAACATTTTAATTATGAGATCCAACAATATACGCTTTATATGCATAGATTTTTTTCATCTCTCGGTTATATGTAAGTATGGAGAATGCCACCCCCACTATTATGTTTATCGTAATTTCACTACACCATTGTTTAACGGTGCAAAAAATACACCTTTTTCAAAATTTTCATCGATAGAGTGTAAATAGTCTCCATGTTAAATGACTGTATGATATCCGGACGCACGGACAGACGAACTTGACGAAATTAAGAGGTCCGTTTTTTTACGGATTTTGATTATCAAGTTTACAATTGGCATGAAGTTGATGTCTATGACAATTGATCTACAATATTATTATTATTTGGAATAGCCGCCATCTTAAAATCCAGAATGTCCATCTAATTCGATATCAGCACTATCTCCCGAAAACTATGAAAATGACAGTCATGACGACAAATTTTCAAATGGGGTTAAAAACTGCCACTTGCTCACTTCAGATGGCGCTGATCTCCAGCGTCTTATAATTTGACAGCTAACTATACATTTTTGATTCGAATGCCAAAAGTTGATGTAAATTCCTGAATTTCATGACTGAATTCAAAACACCCCGTCGAGTCAACTGATGTGTCACGTGTCAAAATCTTGGTCCCTAATGTTAGGCGGCAGTGAATTCATTTCATTCATTCTCTGATCTCGAAAAACGTTGTTACAAACCTCAGGTCGGTATGTTCAAGGTAGTTGGTAGGTTGGTACTATGCTTGAGACGTTTTTGAATTGATAGATCGTATGACTATTGTTTTAGGGACTATTGTCGTTTAATTTTTAATATAAACTTACGAATAGTTAAGTCCATAGTGAGGTCAAAATGTAAATCCAAGGGGCGGCTGCAACGGCGGCGGTGATCTCTCGCGTCCGGCCCTGGTTCAGGCCATGGTACGGAGCGAGAGGAAATGGCAGGCCGTCACCTCCTTCTGCGAAGCGGTAATGCTCGCGAAGGAGGAGGCGGAACGCGTGAGGTAGAGGCAAAGTTCGCGCCCTCACGCCCCTAACCACTGCAGGAGGAGACGCCCGGGGCGGGAATCGCGAGCCGATTTCCGGCCACCGTAGGCGCGGGCTTGCGAACGGTGAGCAATGGGTAGCTCGCCGATAGGGTAATCGTGGCCCCCGGCAACAGGGCAACCGAAGGAACACGGGTGGGTTTTAGTCAGTAAGAGTCTGATACGCCCTCCCGCTCCGCCCAGAGCGGGAGAAGATACTTAAAAAAAAAGGGGCGGCTGCAAAAATTAAATAATTAAATCATACGTGAGAAGGAACTTTGTTCCTGACGGGGTCAAAGTCAAAGTCAAATCATTAATTTCAAATAGGCCCATGTATGGCACTTTTGAACGTCAAAAATTACAAAATAATAAAATTGATTCTATTCGCCCCTTCCAAAAGGTAGTTTTCGTATGGAGAAGAATGGGCAAGAAACTCCACCGTTACTCTTTTAAAATGTTTTACAATTGTTTGTATATGTACGTACATTTGTTAAATAATAATTATATGTGAAGACGGTGCACCTAGAATAAAATTACTATACCACAATAGGTAAAAAGAATTAAAAATGAAACAACGACAGATAATTTAATATGTGATAGATACATGGTGCTCACATATTTACAAACATTGTAAAAGTAGACGATTTTCCTAAAATTTTACAATTAATAAGTCAGTGTGTGAGGAAGTAATCACAGAATGTAAAATCAATGTCATAAAACACAAAGTAATAAATTTTACAATTAAATTAGCAAACAGTTTGATTTTGTCTTGATTCTAAATTGTCCTATGGAGCAGGACCAGCATGTTTCCAAGCACTCTTATCTTGGATATAATCCTCTAATTTGTAATATGCTTGTTTACAAAGTGTATTTTTAATATGAGTTTTAAATTTTCTTTCATTTAATTGCAAAATGTCACAAGGTATTTTGTTGTAACATTTAACACAGTACCCCATAAAAGATGTATGTACTTAAGATAATCTAAAAAATGGTTGATCTAGTTTATCTTTATTTCTAGTATTAAAATTATGTCTATCACTTATTTTATTAAAGAGATGTGGATTTTCCTTACATACATAATATTTTCATAAATGAATTGGCAAGGTACCGTCATAATATTAATCCTTTTAAAAAGTTTCGTGAGAGATTCGCGGCGACGTAGATTATAAATGGCTCTGATAGCTCTCTTTTGCAAAATAAAGATGGATTCAATGTCAGCAGCCCGACCCCACAGTAAAATGCCATACGACATGAGGCTCCCCGACTGCATACGTTTTTTTTAATAATAATACTTGCCGCGCCGGCTCAGCGATCTGACATCATTGCGGAAAATTGTAACAATTGTTACGAAAGAAATACCTACATTCTTACACAATATTGCTACGCATATTTACAAAAAGAATTTAATAGATCACGTTTGATTGACGAATAATAATAATTTCTTTACAAAAAGTAATGATATCCCATCAAAAACATAAATGTGAAAATGGGAGCCAAATTCCATAAATATGGTTGTCGACTTCGCCGACAAAAGAATTGAAATCTAAATGGGTGCCAAGTTCTGTAGATAATCCTGAAATTTATTTATAAGAACATGCAACTTTCTAAAATAAAATTAAAACACAAATTCTTGTTTTTTCTGCTATAACAATGTTTGCTATTTAAAAATATAACTTCTTAAATTTGAACAGTCGAATTATTTACACAAAGCACTTAGGATAAATTGAAGCTCAAGATTTGACTTGGCTAGTTTTTACCAGCAAGCTGAAATTTTAGAGAAAGAAGATATTTTGACCTTACAGTTACAATAAGAAACAGTAACTTGCGCATAACATAAAGAACAAAGATATGAATATTTTACTTTATTTATTTGGCTCACCAACAATTAAGTACACCGATACAAAGATATGAGATACATGCAATAAACTTATAGACTAGTGTACAAATTTCTTACAGGTAAGCACATCATGAATTACTTATTTGATGTTGAGTGCCTACTTAAAATTAAATAATAATAATTAAATATGCCTAGGTAGACAGTCAAAGCTGTAAACTCGATAAAAAATAGCGTCCAACTGTTAGCCGCTTAATGCACGCACACTAAAAAAGTAAAATTACAGCACAATGACGTGGCGCGAGTGTAAGACGTAGCTGTAATGCACACCAGCATAAAAAAGTGACCCTGTTTGTTTTAGTTCTTTTGCACCGCGACACTGTAGACAAATATAAAGATGATAAATTGATTAGCCAAATATAAGATAACTTGTATGTAAAAACTAGCCAAGTCAAATCTTGAGCTTCAATTTATCCTAAGTGCTTTGTGTAAATAATTCGACTGTTCAAATTTAAGAAGTTATATTTTTAAATAGCAAACATTGTTATAGCAGAAAAAACAAGAATTTGTGTTTTAATTTTATTTTAGAAAGTTGCATGTTCTTATAAATAAATTTCAGGATTATCTACAGAACTTGGCACCCATTTAGATTTCAATTCTTTTGTCGGCGAAGTCGACAACCATATTTATGGAATTTGGCTCCCATTTTCACATTTATGTTTTTGATGGGATATAATATTAACTCCTTCCACTGGCAACTCCAGCTAGGGTCACTATGAAGGAACGAGGAAGCCCCTTCAATTTGCGCGTCTATAAACATGCTTTACGAGTTGACCGTGATGGACATAAGAGCATTATTCGTGCGAACGGGCCGGTTACGGCTCCGTATAATATATCGTCTCCATGTCGCTAATTGTTTCCGGTTTATGTCCGCGTAGTTTGTACGATTAATTTTGATTATTTTTGGGCTGTTATGTTTTATTGATGTTTTATTTTATTGTAAGGTTTATTAGGGTTCTACCCTATCTATGATAGTGAGGGTTTGAATTGTTCTGTTATAGATTTTTATTGTAAGAGTAACAGTCCGAATCCTAACTAATATTATAAATGCGAAAGTGAGTTTGTTTGTTTGTGATGCTTTGAAAACGGCTGAAAGGATTTGGATGAAATTTGTCACAATGGACTACCCATATGACAAATAGTCCTACGTGACCTAGGTTAGGGCATAGGATACTTTCTATCCCGAGATTCCCTTGGTATCGAGACACATGCGGGTGAAACCGCGTGGTGCAGCCAATTTATTATAAAGCCTGATATACACGGTGCCATTTCATTACGTGTGGTATGCCACACGCAATGAAATGCCGTGACGTGTACGCACGAGTAAAATTCAAACGATAACGTATTCAAAGTGCGCGCGGCCTTAGAGCCCACTGCTGGACAAAAGCCTCTGTAAATAGAAATTGACTTTAAGGGCGTTTTTAGTATCATTCGGATTTGCTCAAAGCACATAACAGTAAAAAGTATATTTTATTTTGAAGTAGGTAACTAGATGCAAGCGGCGTGCTTATATGACCAGATGTATGAACGTAAACGAAGTAAAAGGACTATGTAAGGATCGTAGCAGATGGCGTTATGTAGTTTCTGCCTACCCCCATGAAAAAAGGCGTGAGTTTACAAATAGCTAGATGCAAAAAAATCTTACAAAGTTATGTAGTATCTCTATCAAGTATGTAAATAACTAGATGCAAAAATATCCTTACAAGATTATGTAGTAAATCAAGTATGTATATAAATAACTAGATGCAAAAAATCTGATAAAATTTAAGCAATCACGTGTGATTTGCTGGCATCTACACAGGAATCTCCCTTCGAAATTATTTTTCAGATCATGAATACTAATAAAAGTTAATCGTCTAAATCTGATGAAAATAAACCGCGGACCTCTTAATTCTGTTAAAAATCCCAATACCCATATTTCGTGAAACAAGTAGGCAAGGTTCGAAGGCTACGTCGATAATCATATCGTCCCTTCGGCCCAACTCCCTTGATTGGGTGCTTAAGTCCTCGATATAGCGATTAAGTGTAGATCCCTATGGTATTATTATGGCGTGTATGTTTTGATATACGTTTTAGGGGTACGCAGCTTCTGAACTGCAGAATGACCGGGTGTAAACTGTAACGTTCTTCCTATCCTAATAACTATAATAGTTAAATTCCTTTCTTAGTGACCTTCATGTCATTCATCATCATATTCATGCCGTTATACCGATTTATTTGGGATTTTTGAAGTGAGTGATTTTTGGTAGGAGGTAAACTTAGAATCTGTGCACACGATGCACCGCAAAGAAATCACCACATTAGCAGTCACAGGAGCGCTGCGGCGCCGTAAAGTTGTTACCTTTGCCGCGCCGCAAAGCGCGTAAATTGTCATGGGCTCTAAGAGCCCGTGCACACGATGCGTTGCGGCGCAGCGCCGGCGGTGGTGCGGCGCCGCAGCCGGAGTTGTGTCATACGTACACCGGACTTGCAGCCCGCGAGACGAGGTGGGGAGGGGTGTACGCGCTGCGACACCGGAGCGGCACCGCTCAGTTATTTGTGCGTTGTCAAAAACACAAATGTTTGACAGATGACAATTTACGTGATATTCGGCGCGACGCCGCTGCGATGTAACAACGTAATGGCGCCGTAGCGCCCGTGTGACCACCAATGCGGCGAAATCTTACTCTGTGTCAATGCGCGCCGTAGTGCTGTAACATAAAATATAGATGGCGTTAATAGCAGTTTTAATTTTTCACTTGTCTTCTGTCGGCAGTCCACATGTTTGGTTTTTTTCTCAATTACCTATTTTCCAATTATTGAATTCAGTCACGTTTGTGAGGTTAGAAATTACTTTGGCTGTTAAGGATAGCATATTACATGTCTAGTGACAAATGGAAATCCAGCTTCTATATGAAATGTGTTGATTATAACAACTTTCTTTTCAAAATACGAAGGCGGTATGTAAAAATAAATGGCTTCTTCCATTTTCTTAGAATATTGAATCGTGCAAAGCAAGTAAGTCTGTAAGTACCTACCTAAATCAATGATTCATAGAAGCAAAATAGTATTGAAAATTTCCAGGACCATTTATTTTAATCCGTAAAGTAGTTCGATGAATACGAAATCTGCTTTCAAACTATATTGGATATTAATATCACCTTCCCACATGATTGACATAAATAACACTATTCAACAACAGTTCTCCCACCTAAGCGATTTATATTGTTTTTGTTGAGTATTCTTCACCTTACTACAAAAATAATAATACTTACGTTTGTTTAGCTCCCGTTATCAAGATAAATGACTAGCGTGAATTCTCCATATTTACACTTTTGTTTTTTACGATACTTTACAGAATAAGCAAACTATTGAAACAAGTTCAGTCGTGTTCGAAACGCAAGACATTAAGCTATAAAAATGCTACTCAGTTACATAAATTCCCCCGATCAGTTTTGTTATGTGTGTGGAAAGTTCACAACAGATGGCCAAAAAAAGTCTATCACTCCGTATATCGAAGAGTGTTATTTAAACTATTTTAAAATTAGAGTTGCCAATCTAGATAAATCGTGGTTGCCACATTTCTGCTGTATAACTTGCTACAAAAACCTAACCGATTGGTCTCATAAAAAAATTGAGATGCTGCCCTTTACGAAACCGGTCATTTGGCGTGAACCAAAAAATCATATTACTGATTGCTATTTTTGTCTCACTGATCTCAAAGGGCAAAACAGGAAAAAGAAACATACTCTGAAGTATTCCGACGTGAGTTCGGTTGACAAAGCTGTTTTCCGTTATGAAGATTTGCCAATGCATTCATCACTAGACAATGAGACATCATCAGACAGCCCGGAAGATTAGTCCTCTGATCCAGAGTTTCATGACCCTTCTACTAGCAATGCTCCAGTCCTAGTGAGCCAAGAACGACTCGATGATCTATCCAGGGATCTGAATCTATCGAAAGAAAAGGCCGAACTTTTAGGATCACGACTTAAGGGGAATTTGCTCGAACCCGGAATATCGCAAACTTCACAGTTTTATTCTTGTTTTTTTTTTTTTCAAAAGAGGAAAGCCTAGTGTTTTGTAATGATGTTATAAGCATGTTTCTTCCAAATGGTGGCTTTTCATCGACTCCTCTAAGACTACTTTAAAAGCCGTGCTTCTAAATAATGGTAACAAACTTCCGTGCGTTCCTGTAGCGTACAGTGCTAATTTAAAAGAAACGTATGAAGTGATGAGACCTTGTATTAGACAAAATAAACTACAAAGACTTCCAGTGGACCATCTGTGCCGGTCGTCCTACACTAGAAAAGCCAAAACATTTTTTTAAGCGATCGGGATCTTTTAAACCATTGTAAATATTATAATTCATTGTTTTCATTAAAAATAATGAATATAATGATTAAAAAACAACAAGCGCTAACTTCGACTTTTTATTTATCGTGCATTTATACGTTGGCTACGAAGATTAAAAATATATATATTTTCCTTAGGTGGGAGAACAAAACTATTAATTTGTCGATTAGTGTAATTAATCCCATAATCCCATATAAAACTGCACCCTTATTTCGTATCACTCTCACAATCACAATCCCTTTCATTACAACTGACAATTAAGGCTGATTTATACTGAGCGATTGGTAATTGGGCGCATTTCTTTGAGAAGAGGTATGCTAGAGCTAATTCACAACTATTTTGAGCCGATCACTCGGGGTCCAAATTAAGTTCTTAAGTTTGAGTTTTTTTAGGAAATTTTCCACGTCTCGACCAAAAACTACCAATTGTGAGAAATCTGCACCGCTTCGTATGTTATAAAAATTGATACTTTTCGGATAGCAAATGAACGAGTGAATCTTGTGAAAACCAAATTTATTAAAACGTACACAAACTTTTCAAAATTAAGCTTGGTCGTAAAGTTCATGTTGTATGAATATTTCTTAAGATTTTTCTTGTTTATCGAGGCACTTCACTCAAAATAAATATGGATGGATGGCACTTTTTTTTTTGAGGTGGGAAATTATCAAATAACGCCTCCCGCTCTGGGAGGGCGTGTCAGACTCTTACTGACTAAAACCCATCCGTGTTCCTTCAGTTGCCTGTATGTTGCCAGGAGCCACGGTAACTCTTCCGGACAAACTCGCAATCCCGGCAGGCATAGGCCCTAGCGGACCCCTCCAGTTGTGCTGACATCTCTTTGAGGTGCGCGTGGAACACAACGCACCGTCGACCCGGGACTGGTCCTTATCGGACGGCGAGCTGCCCATTACTCACCGTCCGCAAGCCCGCGCCTACGGTGGCCGGGAATCGGCCTGCGACTCCCGACGCCCAGGGCGTCGGGAGTCGGTTAGGGACGTGAAGGCACGAAATTTGGATGGCACTTGACGTACAAATCACAGGAAAACTTTTTGTTATATTTGCTTTATAAAAAGTTATGTTAGTGCCAACTTATAGCACGTGTTTGAAAACACTCAGTTGTTCCAGACAAGGTACTTAGTATTTTAATAAAACTTGGTAGAACACATTTTTCGATGCATGGAAATACATTACGATAATCACGTTGTCTAGCAGACAAATTGAAGCAATGGATTTGGTTGTATTGTCAAAATCACAGTGCCCTCAAATTTTGATAGTGAGTTAAGCAATAGGGATCTTCCCATCTTCCAAGTTCCAAATACCTTGGAGCATCCATCGAGGATTACCGTGCGTACAGAGGTCGGTCTGAACAAGTAAACGATTAATTTGAAAGGAAATCCTTTGTAATCCTGAAATGTTTTCACTGTGCAGTACGGTTGGTTGTATGGTTTGTTCGTGTGAAGTTTAGAAAATGTATGGAGTATATTGGTGTTGAAAGAATTTTGTCATTTTATGTTATAAAGATTGAGATTAGGCTTAATTTCCATGTGAACTTTAAGAACAATTCGATTGGGTTCTGCATGGGTGTTCCATTTGATTATGTTAATACAAATTTCTTGAAAATCAGGTCCTGTTTCAGTTTTCGTATAGGGTATATCTATCCACCACATAAATCAAGAAATGTTTAGAGGTATGAGGAACAGGGTGTAAATCGTGGCCCCCGGCAACAGGACAACCGAAGGAACACGGGTGGATTTTAGTCAGTAAGAGTCTGACACACCCTCCCGCTCCGCCCAGAGCGGGAGAAGTTATTTGATGATTTCCCACCAAAAAAAAAAGGCATGCACCTCTGACTTTTCGGTTTCATGTGCGTATTGTATAGTTATCACTTGCTTCAAAAACGGTGACGGAAAACATCGTGAGGAAACCGGCATGACTTTGTTTTGGTGTGAAATTATCAAATAATTTCTCCCGCTCTGGCCGGAGTGGGAGGGCGTGTCTGACTCTTTCTGACTAAAACCCACTCGTGTTCCTTCAGTTACCATTTTGCCAGGGGCCACGGCATCCCTTTCGGACTTTCCCGGGACCCCGGCGGGAAACCGGCAAGCCTGGGAGATATTTCTCAGCGGCATAATAAACCAAATCCTGCACAGAAAAGGGAGGATCCTCCGATCAGACGGGTGTCGTGTCTGATGGGCAACTGTCCGACGATAGATATCGGGGCATTGTATATAGATACAATGTTGCACATCAGCATGTGCCCGTCCGAATTTTTCTGAATATTCATGAAAAATGATCGAAAAATAACTTTAAAAGGGTCTATCTTTAATATTTTTCATGTTATTCAATGTTTTATGTTTTGATTAGCGTTTGCCATATCTCCGATGTTATTGGCTCGATTTGGATTCTGTTTATTATTTCTAAAAGCGCAAAAAAAACAGAAGTGAAATTTTTTTTTTTCTAAAAAAATCGTATTTAAAAAAAAAACAAGTGTAAGTACATGTCGGATCCGGTCATTAGTACGGACACGAAACGGATCGCAAGCGCGCCACTAGCGACATCAAGAGAGATCTATCGACACCAAAAAAGGCGCGCTTCCACAGAGTCCTGATGTTTTAAGGCCAAGGCGAGGAGGACATTCAGCCTTTGGTCGCATTGGAGTCAAGACGTCGCGGAACTGTTCTCGATTCATGTGTGTGTGTGTATAATTTAGATAGTGTGATTCATTTGATAGTAAATTATAATGTAATCTGAACTGCAAACTGTTTTTCTATTGCGCATTTACCAACACTGCCCACACTACACCCACAGTAGTTAAAATATCGCTGATAATAACGAGAGTCACATACCCGTCTCCGAAATATATAAAATCACAGGGAGGGATGAAAAAAAAACACAATATCAACATTCTGAAACTTGCTGTCGGGCACTTGCCAATGGGTGACATTGTATATTCGTCGCACGGAAAACCTGCTTGCGCGATGCAAGATTTTGCATGACGTCAGTGTGATCGGTAATATGTGGCTTTAAGCAAAATCCTGCATCGCGCAAGCAGTGTGGTGCATGTGGCATTGCAGATATGTAACAAAATTAGTATAAAACTATCAGTATGTCAAAATAGGTTTATTCGGTGTTCGGTAGTTCGCGCGCTACAGTTTTCTCGCACCGGCGATATTAGCATATTGTACTTTCGCACTTTCGTAATGCACTCGTTAACAGACACCATTTTATTTTACTTTTATGTCTGTCTTGCAGACTGCGTCAGCAATTTTTGGGAATAATTCCCAATCGGTGTCATGGGACCTTTTTTCCGGAACGCAAAAAGGCAACCTCGTGTCATCACATCAATACAACAGTCCCAGAAATAGCCCGAAATACCGATTCTGCTGACTAATAGCCGATACATCCAATATATGTGCTAGGTTAATAAGTCAGTGAGCTCACGTCGAGGCAATTTGCGGAGGTACGGAGTCTCACAAAAGTTGCTCAGTAACGAACCCGTCCCAATAAAATAGCTCGCGTTTAAACGTTTCTACGTGTTTCTTGTCTACGGCCTGTGAACGCCCAAATAGTTTTTGCTAAACATTAATTTAATGAAATAGGTGTCTGGAGATGTTCTGTCTGGTGGTAAGAGAGGAGATTAAACAAAAAAGCCGTAAAAGTTTTAAATTGTCGACGGTAAGAATACACTACGAAAGTACCAAAATTTGTGAAGAAAATTAAATTAAATACAAAAAATCTTGACCTGACTTTACAGTAGCATGGGTTAGAGTCGCTTAGTTTCTGACAACTTGTGGAAAATAAACAATATAATTTGATTTGATTTTTTTTATTTTTTTATTTTGAGTCTGAAATCGCCGATCAGTCGTGAGCAAGTGTGCTGATCATCAATGCTTACATCTACGCTACAGGGGGTCAGTACCAGGCTGGTATTATTGTTATTTATAAACTTATAACTTACTGTGCTTCTTTCCATCCTCCGTCGAGCCTTTAGTTGCTATTACTTTTTTTTAAATATTAGTTAAAAAAATTATTTTGTTTTTATTTTTTTTTACTCACACCCCGCGGTTTCGCCCACATAAGTTTCAAGTCGGTGGGAATATCGGGATAAATCCTAGCCCTAGTCATGACCAGGGCTAGGATATAGGGCAGGACAAAGTTGCAACGGATGGTCTACCCATGTGCAAATCCGTTGCAACTTTGTTTAAATAATATTATTAATATTTTTAATATTTATTTTTAGCTGTGCCCCGCGGTTTAGCCCACATAAGTCTCGATCCCATGAGAATATCGGGATAAATAGTATCCTATGCCCTAACCCAGGTCATGGTCTACATAATTATGTGCAAATCCGTTCAGCAGTTTTAGCGTAAAAGCGTAACAAACAAACTCACTCAACTCACTTTTGCATTTACAATATATGTTAGGATTCTTCTTCATTAAAAATAGATTCAAATTTCTATTCAATCCCAATAACATGTTAATGAAATGTTTCTTTATTTACAACTGTTATCAAATCCCGGTCCACGTCGACACGTGTACAAATCCGTAGAATGTTATCACTCCCGTATAATTACCCGCCGGGGTGTTGTAGGGTTAAATTTTTACGAGCCACTGTGGATTACTTTCGGTTCACGTTTGTACACCGTTATATACATTACGGTTAGAGGAAATTACGCTTTTAGGGAATCCTTATGAAATTAGAAATAAACTAGTTTCCAATCTTCTTAGATTCTAGCAATGATAATAAAAAAGTATACTAGCCTTTGCCCGCGGTTTCGTCCATGTAATGACACGGAAAAATTACCCACTAAAAAAAAAATTGCAGTTTTTTTTTTTTTCTTTTTTCCTGAAAATTTCCACATAGGTAAATAGATTCTCAGTAAAAACCTGTCCGATCCGTGAGGGTGTTGTTAAGTATCTACTTAACAACACCCTCACGGATCGGACAGGTTTTTTTTTACATGTTGTTTAATTTTAAATATATAAATTATTGTCATATATTAATAATTACTAATATAAATATTAAAATTAGTATTATAATTATATGTTCTAGTTAGGATTACTACTTAAACGAGTCGTGTAAAATTTACACATGGCATTTTCATGACTTGCTGAGTTTGATTTTTACGAAACCAATGACACAAAGCTCACTTTCTGTGGTAAGTAGAAAAGTTTACGTAAGCTTTTATAAAAAAGCGGCCAAGTGCGAGTCGTACTCGCCCATGAAGGGTTCCGTAGCAGCAAGTAACGATAAGTTTACGATTTATGACGTATTAAAAAAAAACTACTTGCTAGATCTCGTTCAAACCAATTTTCGGTGGAAGTTTACATAGTAACGTACATCATATATTTTTTTTTAGTTTTATCATTCTCTTATTTTAGAAGTTACAGGGGGGGGGGGGACACACATTTTTCCACTTTGGAAGTGTCTCTCGCACAAACTATTCTGTTTAGAAAAAAATGATATTAGAAACCTCAATATCATTTTTGAAGACCTATCCATAGATACCCCACACGTATGGGATTGATGAAAAAAAAAATTTTGAGTTTCAGTTCTAAGTATGGGGAACTCCAAAATCATTTGTTTTTTTTTCTATTTTTGTGTGAAAATCTTAATGCGGTTCACAGAATACATCTACTTACCAAGTTTCAACAGCATAGCTCTTATAGTTTCGGAAAAAAGTGGCTGTGACATACGGACGGACAGACAGACAGACAGACGGACAGACAGACAGACATGACGAATCTATAAGGGTTCCGTTTTTTAACGGAACCCTAAAAACGTTCATTGGGTCATTACACCATGCTTATTTCTGCCGACAAGCAGCATTGCTATGTCCCTGTTCAAGGTGTTTTGTTGGTGTGTTTGCTGGCAATCATACTACAAGATCAGCGGGTCTAAAACGGCCACAGTAAGCAATTCCTCTAAAAGCAATTTATTTTCTGAATTCCCAGCAATTTCTCTACGGTGACACATATTTTAGCTGAAACATATTCAATTCAATTCATATCAGAATCATATTTAGCGTAAATATTACCGTACGAAAAAATAAAAACCGTAATTTTACCGGATAATTTTTCTATACAGTTTTTATGAATCAAAAGAAATTTATATTTTTTATTTCTGCAGTTTAAATGTTATTTCATTATCATACAAAGCTGTCAAATAGATGATCTGAATTGAACACAGATAATATTATGAATTGTCAGTTTGTGACAGTTTGTGTGATTCATAATATTATCATATTATAATTCTGCCAAAGCGGCCGTTTTAGGCCCCCTGTAAGTACTTACAACTTTGTCTCTAAAGTCGATAATCTATTAAGCTAGCGACTGACATTTCAACATAACGCTGCTAATGCTATTAAGTTGTAAACTATAGATTTTGCAGCTGACGGAAAGCTGTACAGCATAATCAGCTGAGTATGACGTCCCGACTGGGTGGGTCACTGGCCTTCTCTCTGTGAGAGGGAGTGGGCCAGAATCCACCACTAGGACCTGAGGCTGTAGGTATCTAGAACAAAATATATACATATATCGGCGTCAACCTCCACCTTTTTTTCATCGGTTAAAGAGCATGACACAGAAATCATATTATTTTCAGCAACAGTATGGTACATTTCCACGTTCGCAAAGGAAACGAACACTTTAAATTAAATTACCTAAGTTGTTTTCTTCAAGGAGTCGTAAATGCTAACTGGGGATACTTACTCATTATGGTGTTGGCTGGCTGCGACCAAGGGACCAGCCATTATGTCATTGAGGTCACTTTAATACTTAGTTCCAGACTTAACTCAGCATTTCCTTTTTGCTGAAAGGATTCTTGGAATTAGTTAAAGTTGCAGTGTAACTATGAAATACTCAGACATTTAACATATCTACAAAAAAGACAGCGATTCTGATTATCGAACATGGGTTACATCAGAACGTAGGCAATTTCGCATATAATTCATACATTTTATATGCAAAATTGCCTATATTATGAAATGACTGGAATACCTGTAGCATCCACATGCATGGACGTGTGCAGGTATATTATTTTCACAAGAGAAAACCCATCGCATTGAGAACCTCATTTTTTTTATTCAGATAAAAATTTTCAGGTTTGTCATTATGGGAGATACACCCACGTAATCTGCCAAAAAATTCAACTAAATTCAAAACAAAAGGGAATAGGAATTTCATCACACATAAAACCAATGAAAACAAAATAATACATTTCAACACCCTCCATAATAAAATAAAAAAACTTGAATTATTTACCATAAACGGTTTCAAATGTCCGCGTGACGTTTAGACAATGAAACAAAACGATTTAATTTTAATAAAAACAAAAGGTAACCGCCTATGATTTAAACACGAGTTTAATGGCGTTATAAATCAGTTTTGATAAAGGATTTTTATCTGATGTTTGTGATGTATGGGGCTTTGATTGGTGCCCTTCTTTTTATGAGGCGATGTGTTGCTCATGTGTTTAATTTTGAAGTATTGAAAAGTACAAAACAGGTTTTGTTTTGTTGTTATGATAAGAAAGTTCACAAAAACCAGCTTAGTAATAATCTAGTTAAGATCAATCAATTCATTATGACACAGTTCAATTTAATTGCTTGTGGTATAATGTAGTTGGAGCAACAATAAAAGTTCCTCCGTCTAAACAGTGTTTAGGCGATGCTAGTAATAGTAGAGGATCAGACCTAAGAACGACCTTCATCCATTCGTTTAATGGATGAAAAGTATTTTAAATCAAATTTAGTACATACATACATACATAAACTCACGCCTTCTTCCCATGGGGGTAAGCAGAAACTACAGAACGCCACCTGCTACGATCCTTACATAGTCCTTTTGCCTCGTTTACGTTCATACATCTGGTCATACACGCACGCCGGTTGCGAGTACTACGCACCTGGCCTTTCTGAAGAACATCACCAATAAGGTCAGTATATGTCCTCCTAGGGCATCCCCGCCCGGCCTTTCCCTTTACATCAGCCTTGTAAATACATTTTGTTAGTCGCCTTTCATTCATTCTCTCAACATGCCCAAACCATCTCAGTATACCCTTTTCAATTTTTGTAATTTTTCAAAGTATGTTAGAAAATATATCGCGAGTGAGTTGGCTAAAAAATTCTTGCCAGGCTATGATAAATATGTTTTTTTTAAATTACTTTTTTCTTAATCAGTGCAAGACATACACCAATTCAAAAAGCTTTTCAAGAAGAACTTTTGCTACTAACTCGACTTTTGCCAATTATTGGTAAATTCGGAGTTTATGATCTAAATAGGTGACTACTTGGCTACCTAAGTTTATATCAATGGATAGTGCTCTTTAAGAGAAACATTTGACACTAAAACTAATTAATCGTTAAACGAATGAGTGCCATTTAAAAAAAAAGTAATTTTTGTATTTTTAATTAGTCATTGTCTGGCCAGGATTTGTTTGAAGGCCAGTGAAGGCCGCAGGAATCCGCTGGATGCGGAGAGCACAGAATCGGTCGAAGTGGCGGTGCTTAGAGGCTATGTCCAGCAGTGGACGTCTTTCGGCTGAAATGATGATAATGGCCAGGATTTGTTTAGCCAACCCGCATCGCGATATATTTTATAACATACTAAATTTGATATAATAGTAGATTGTTATACGAGGGGCTAAAATAACCCATTGTAACGAGGGAGTAAATAGAAACCGAGTTATAATGGGTTTTAGCGCCGTATGTTACACTCTACTTTTCACTACGATTGCGAGAAAATAAAATAATCCAATACATAGTTAATTTTATTTAAATGTACAATTTGTTCAATTCTGGATATTTAACGAGATGTTTTTTTCCGGCAATTTAATTTCAGTCCTCTGTGAAGATGTTCTCACTAGATGTTGACATTTTCACTGCTGTAAATTATATTTATTTATTTAAGGATTACCAACGAGTTACATTACAAATTATCTTTTTACAATAGTAAAACATAGTTTTATTACATTATCCTGTAACGCACACTCAATTACAGGTAACCACAGCTTACACATTATCGAGTACTTAGTGCTCTGAATACATAATTTAAATTAAATTAAGAATAAAAAAAAGAAACAATATACATGCCATTCTAAAAGTTTAAACTTACACGAATACAATACAGTAAAACCAAGCATTAACTTGATTATCAATATTATGTCATAATGAATTAAAATTAAAAAAATATATAATATTATTTTAAAAATTATAAATAAAAAGTAAAAAGTGGAATTATAAATTAAATTAAATTTGATATAAATTAAATTAAATTAAAAGTATACATTATTTAATTATTGGAATGATAAGTAAAATGTCCTCTAACCGAAAGTGCTTATATAATTTGTTTTTAAAAGTGTTGAGACTGTCATGATTGATATCGATTTCAGCTTTGCGGCATAAAGCATTATACAATTTGGTAGCTCTCGTAAGGGGAGAGTTGTCACCTAAATTAGTTTTGTGAAAAGATTGTCTGAAAAGATTGTAGGTATGTGACCGTGGTAACCTGCTAGGAACATTAATACATATTTTAGATAGTAGGTCAGTATTTAGTTTAGATGTCAGTAATTTGTGTAGGAAACAAAGATCAAGTACTTTTCTACGATTGGTGAGGCTTTGAAATTTAAAGTGATGAACACGGTCTTTATAAGATTTCAATTGTTTCGCGGTTTCATTTTGTAAGGATAGATGATACAAGAACCTCCTCTGGACTCGCTCAATACGTTGCTTATGAACGTTATAACGGGGTGACCAAACCTGTGAACAGTATTCCAGATTACTGCGAACCAACGTCTCATATAGGATAATTTTGGTCTTAGAGTTCTTAAAGGGCTTTGAGGTCCTTAATACAAAACCTAGCATTTTGTTTGCGTTTGATATTATCTTATCCATATGGTCATTGTAGGTCAATTTACTATCCATCAAAATTCCCAGATCCCTGACAGTATCAACTTCATTGAGTGTATTGCCCAAAAGAGAGTATTGTGTATTAAAAACATTTTTTTTGCGACAAAATTGTATATGTAAACATTTTTGTAAATTTAAGCTCATCCTATTTTCTTTGCACCACTCAACTAATCTATCCAAGTCAGCTTGTAGCAAATGAGGATCCTCAATAGATTTAATAGGCAAGGTTAACTTGAGATCGTCTGCGAATAAATAAGATACTGCGTGATGGAAGCAATGAATAAAGGTATTAATAAAAATATTGAAAAGCAAAGGTCCTAAGTGAGAGCCCTGTGGTACTCCAGACGTCACATGAAAATCCTCAGATCGGACCCCATTCAAAACAACGAACGAGAAACGATCACTAAGGTATGATTGAAACCATTGCAATAGTGCACCGTGTATTTCGGTCACCAATTCAATTCGTAATCAGAGAAAAATTCTAAAGATTTCGCGCCAATGCCTTTTTTACTTCTTCTGTAGCCGCAATGCAATGCACGCATTCTACCGAAGAGATAACCGCATTTAGTTCCACTTTCAAAAATAAAATGTTCTTTTTTTTGTGAACCAGTAATAAGTCGAGTCCATAATCATGATTATTCTACATAAGAATAAAGACTTTTTCGTTTTTCAAGGCTCGTTGGAACAGACAAAAATTAAAAAGAAATTACTTTTTCCCCTAGAGCAAGAAATGCTATTTTTCCCCACTCTGGTACTCTACAATGACGGCCTTTTGAGCAAGAGGAGTGAAAAATACTTTTCATCCATAAAACAGATGGGTGAAGGTCGTCTCTAGGTCGAATCTTAGACCGTAATTTGTTGCTTTAATTTCAGTGTATGCCACTGGCAAGAAACTTGCATCGTGTAGATGGGGCTTCATGCCTCTCGCAGTACATTGCCAGATATATCCCTATCTTAAGTTGCAATGAAACCCCTCGTTCTTCGTCTTCTGCATCCCGTCTCGATATCTGCCGCCTTTTATGGTCATCTATGATTCATCTAGCTGAGGATTACACTAAGGAAAATAAGAACAAAATAATAGTTATTTGTGCCACTGTTGTATAAAAAGGGGTATTAAAACACGAATGTGGGTTTATCACACGAGGCGAAGCCAAGTGTGATAATAGTATCACATGAGTGTTTTAATACCTAATTATAACAGTTGCATACAATAATTTATATGCACCCATGATATGAATCCTCTATAAAAGTTTCTGAAACCATTGGGTGTGTAATTCAAGATCAAGAATAAAGAAATTCCCACGAAATTCAGTACAACTGCACGTATGTACGTCGCCTGCAGCAGCACATCACACACACATGCGTGCAGTGGGTGCTGCTGTCCCCCGTTTGAACATCGAAACGAGTTGCATAATGAAATTTAGAACAACTATAACACTCGTTTGGATGATGTAATGGTTACTATGACACTGGCTGTTATAATGTTGCCAATAAGTTGTTTCAGAAACTTTTATAGAGGTTTTATAGTGTGGGTGTAGATAAAGATTTTTTACTTGTGTTCCATCGTCGATACATGTTCTGTTTATCTATGAATATTCTTCATAAAATTTGATTCAAGGTTCACTAATAATTCGTGCTTTATTTGCGTCTTAATTCCACGCATGCAAAACTACAGTTTTGTGGTCAGACTAGCTATTTAAACTATTAACCACTTGCAAGTGTTTGTCTCCTCCTCCATATTGTAAGGTATAAAGTAAATTGGTGGTGGGCGAAGCTAGTAACCAGTCTTTATTTGTACACTTGTGGGCTAAACTGCACGTGACTGACAAGGCTGAAAAACACGAGTTATGCAAGGTTTTAAGAAGATGATAGAAGGTAGACTCGACCAGAGCCACTTAATTGCATAGAAAAATCATAATAGGCCTGTCTAAAACATAATGTATGACAAAACACATGTATATTTTTATAGGTCCATAATTCAGTGACCTACTCGTGTATGACTATGCCACTTTTAATTTGTACCTACACCATTATCTATGGCGGAAAATATAGGACATTATTGACACCTTAACACTTTACCTTACAAACTCCAATTTGTACCTAATACCAGAAATCCTCACCGACAAATCCCTACCAGTGAGGATTGTTATTTTTTTCCAGAAATCCCCACTAGTTAAAAGGTTAGGTTAGAACTGTGATCCCCTATGAACGAACCGAGCGAGCGAAGCGAGCGGTGCCACGGCAGCGGCCGGCAAGTGGCAAAAACGACTAGAATATTAGAAAAAAAGGCTGAGTTTATTTAACTAGCGATTTCTGGAAAAAAATAACAATTCTCAAACTCAAACTCAAACTCAAAACATTTATTTCAATTAAACCATTTACAGGCACTTTTGAATTGTCAAGGAATCGGTCAGTCAGAAATAGGTATGAAGCTAGTTGCCCATTCCAAAGCGTAGTAGGTACCTATGGAGAAGAACGGGCAAGAAACTCCACGGACACTCTTTTAAATAAAAAATTGTTACAAAATATTGGTTACATTATTCATGTTGAAATTATACATGTGAGAACAATGTAGAAAGACGTGCACATGAGAAGCGTCCGTAGTAAAAAGATAAAAAAGAACAATTCAAAAAAATTAAAAATAAGCCCTGGCAGCTAAGAGATGACCAGTCCCAACTGACGGCGCCCGTTCACGAACATGACGCATGGATTAGCACCATTCAGCTCAACCATTTTGAAGGGAGCTAAATGATCCAACACACGCGCCACCATCAGCGAAACATTTGAGTGAGCATGACATACTCACAGCCGCCAGGGTACATTCAAGTCAATGCAAGACATATTACCCGGTAAATGGTAACTCTTTAGTACATAGTGCTCACATAGTGTGCTATGCAATTATATAATACAAAAGAGATTGAGTTTATACAATGCAAAGATGGTCTTACAATCTTCAGCAGCTCCAACAGTATTTGCAAATGTTAATCAATTAGTTGTGGTTGTGGAGCAGGACCAGCATTGAGCCAAGCATTTTTATCAGTGATGTAATCCCCCAACGTATAATATGCCTGCCTGCATAGTGTGCGTTTTATACAAGATTTGAATTTCGTCTCATTCAGTTGAAGTATGTGGGGAGGAATTTTATTGTAACATTTTAAACAGTATCCCATGAAAGATGAATCTACTTTAGCCAGTCTGAAACCTGGTTGAACTAATAGGTCCCTATTTCTAGTACTATAATTATGTCTATCACCTCTTTTGCTAAAAAGATGTAAATTCTTTCTTACGTACATGATGTTTTCATAGATATATTGACAAGGTACCGTCATGATGTTAATATCCTTAAACAGTTTCCTTAGAGAATCGCGCCTGCGGAGACAATATATGGCTCTGATCGCTCTTTTCTGGAGAATAAAAATAGACTCGATGTCTGCAGCCCGTCCCCACAGTAAAATACCGTAGGACATGATACTATGAAAGTAGCTGAAATATACTAGCCTCGCGGTATCTACATCAGTAAACTGACGGATTTTTCTGACAGCATATGCTGCTGAACTTAGCCGTCCTGCAAGAGATGTTAAATGAGGACCCCATTGCAGCCTTGAGTCGAGCGTGATCCCTAGGAAAATAGTTTTATCAACGAATTCTAGTTTCTCTTGATTCAATACTATCTCACAATCACTACTTTTGACATTTGGTAAAGAAAATTTTATGCACTTCGTTTTTTTTCCATTTAATACTAAATTATTAGCAGTGAACCAATTTTGGACCTGCAGTAGGGCGTTATTTACGTCGTTAAAATTTGTAGCACGTCTATCTACCTTAAAAATTAAAGAAGTATCGTCAGCAAATAACACCATTTGTGGTCGATTTTTTAATAAATGGAGTAGATCATTAATGTATACTAAGAAGAGGAATGGACCCAATATCGAGCCTTGTGGCACACCTAATTTTACTTTTAAACCTAGTGAATTGATACCGTTTATTTGAACTTGCTGTTGTCTATCATTTAAATAAGATTTTACTAAATTGAGTGCAAGTTTTCCAAGTCCGTAATGCTCTAGTTTCAAGAGTAAGGTTTCGTGATCGACGCAATCAAATGCTTTGGAGAGGTCACAAAAGATCCCTATGGCATCTTGGGCCTCTTCCCACGCGTTAAAAATGTGTCTTAATAGGGTTACACCAGCGTCGGTTGTACAACGTCCTTTGGTGAAACCATACTGTTGATCGTGAAGGATTTTATTTGTGTTAAAATGATTGAGCATTTGATTAAGCATTACTTTTTCAAACACCTTGCTGAATACCGGCAACACGGATACGGGTCTATAATTATTGGTGTCTTTACTGTCCCCGGATTTGAAAAGTGGTATTAATCAATCTCAACTAGTGGGGAGTTGTTGGTGGAGATTTCTGGAATAAACCGTTTTTATAAACAAATTATCGTTTATCAGCAGTCTTTCTTAAACAAAATAATGCACCATAAAGTTTTCAGCTTTAACACGAAATGTTTTATTTACATCCCTCATCTAAATCTACATCGAATCTATGTCAACATTCGGATCCACGTTCATAATAAGCACACTTCCATTTCCACTGAACCCGAAATTAATTTTTAGGGTTCCGTACCCGAAGGGTGCCAAACGGAACCCTATTACTAAACCTCCGCTATACGTCCGTCCGTCCATCTGTCTGTCTGTCTATCAACGGACTGTATCTCATGAACCGAAATAGGTAGATAGTTGAAATTTCACAGATTGTGTATATCTATTGCCGCTATAACAACAAATAATGAAAATAGGTAATATAAATGGGGTCTCCATACAAGAAACGTATATTTTTCGGCCTCTTTTGCTCGATCTTTAAACGTTTTTTTTTGTTTGGAAATTATCAAATAACTTCTCCCGCTCTGGGTGGAGCGGGAGGGCGTGTCAGATTCTTACTGACCAAAACCCACCCGTGTTCCTTCAGTTGCTAAGTTGCCGGGGGCCACGATTTCCCTTTCGGGATACGGAATCCGAATTTGACTCGCACTCGGCCGGTTTTTAAAACCTCAAATAAACAGAACACTTAAATTCGACCTACTAGCATATTCCTTTTTAATTTGAGCTCACTAGCCGACGAAGCAAAAGTAGTTAGCCAATAGTTTTGGCAAGGGCCGAGAGGGGAAACCATTCATATTGACTAATGTTTCCTCACTGCCCCTTTATTACGCACTGCCATCCTACTGGAAGATATTTGTAACTAAAGTAGCTTCGGTTCGACGCCCGACAATAAGAATTATCTTTGAGCGCTATTTTTTGCGAGAAACACACTTTTGTGTTGGTAAATAAAGTGTGGTGAGGGGATGAGGGTTTATTTTAAGAGTATCTTCAAAAAAGGAACGCTTAAAACGTGACTGAATCGCGTGTAAACGAAATGTTTTCATGAATTTATTTGATCAGTGTCTGAGTATTCTTAAATTGGTAATCAAAAGACGATTCTACAACACGTTTTCAATGAAATTCTCCTTATGTGATTCGGCAGGTCGAATATTGCACCAAGAGACACAAAAACAGCCTAATGAAAACGAAATTAAATCGTCGCCCTCGCATAGAGCGTACCTTGACCGTGCACTAATAGGGCCGCGCGCGTACCCACTGTTTCAAATAATGACAGACATCGCTCCAATGAGATAAACGCCTACTTATTGCAAGGTTGTGACGACGATCCAGGCAGTCCTGCGGGCTACGGGCCACTCTGCCGCCGTGAGCCGACACTACGCCCGGCCAATTGCCTCTAATGACACCACTCGAACGCGTATCCGTCCAATCAACTCTTAAGACAAGAGGATCCTTCAGTCTGCTCGGCGGCCCGACACTATCGCACCGTTAGTGGATTGCTCTGGACCAGAACCAGTGAATACCGAGTGATTGTTATAGTGATGTGTAATATGTGAACAATGAACGCAGTGCTATACGTATGTTCCGATAACATACATGCCTCGTGGGAACCTCGATATCCCAGTCATAGCATAGCAGTAACGATGATTGATTGAACTATAAAGTGAAGTCACAAATTGGACATCATGAATGGGATAAGCGCGGCGGCTGAGAAGCCGGCGACCGGAGTTGAGGCACCGGTGAAGGATGAACCCAAACCCAAGAGAACAGGGGTTAGGGAGAAGCTCATGCAGATCCGGTCGAACATAACCGTGGAACCCATCATAGCCTGTTATATAATGTCCAATGTATTCTCAGGACTTGCAGTACAAAATCTGAATTTGGAAAAAGCGTGTAGAGTTAATTTAGGGTACGATGATGAAGTGTGTTCCGCTTTAAATAGGCGGCAAACAGAGAACTATACTTTACAGGAATCCGAAGTACAGAAGTTGACCGCGTCAGTACAGGCGTGGAAAAATATGGCCCAAACTGCGTTTCCGTGTATTTTAGTTTTGTTTGTTGGTTCGTGGAGTGATAAAACGGGGAAGAGGAAGGCATGCATACTTTTGCCTATAGTAGGGGAAGTGTTGTGCTGCACGAGTTTCATGCTAAACACATATTTCTTCTACGAGTTACCTTTGGAAATAACGGCCCTGTCTGATCTATTCCCGTCACTAACCGGAGGATGGATAACAGTGTGTGTCGGTGTATTCAGTTACATTGGTGATGTAACGACAAAAGAAATGAGAACATTTAGAGTAGGAGTGGCCAATTTGTGTATGTCCCTCGGAATACCAATAGGCATGTCCCTCAGTGGTATTCTACTGCAACAGATCGGTTACTACGGCATATTTTTAATATCGAACTGTCTGTATCTGACGAGTTTGATATATGGATACATACGACTGAAGGATCCGATCATATCTTCGGATAGACAACGAGTGAGTATTCCATGATCTGAATTTCCTGTGCATCTTTCTTAGTCCATTTAGACGGGAATATTTATGGTGGTTCTGCCTTCATATTTTAAAAAAATTGACCAAATTCTAGGGCTAATGTAGTATCAGTATGTATCCCGATAAGGCGAGTTGAGGCCATACATCATTTGCAGAGTACCTCGACAGCCCGGTTAGTCCTATGTCTAAGTGATAAATTGCTGCGCGCTCACTACGCAAATTCGAACCAAAGGGGACATCGTAACGCAATCAGCGATTTTACGCGAGGCTCGCTGAGGTGTCGACTTGGATTTATATCCCTCCGATCCTTTGACATTGTCACTAACTATAGAATCAACCACGTGATACATTGTTACACTTTCCAACACATTTTTAATAGTTTTTTCCACATTGATTGATGATAGCATCTCCGTCGGGTCGAACTTTATGAAAAACATAATCTTTCTTTTTTACAATTTTTGTTGTGTATGAAAAATTTGACAGACTTTGCCTTTATATTTTTGTTCTTTTGTTCGGTAAAGTTTTGATTGTATCTTTTTGTGTTGGAAATTATTTCGGAAATCTCTCCCTTGGCAGTTGCTCGTGAAAAGCGTTGTAAACACAATATGTATGCATTCCGTATGCTAAAGGGAACACGAAAATAAAGTGGGGATTATTGCGGGATTTTGTTTGAAACCTGAAATTGCACTTATTCGCTCGTTCGTCCCAGCCGGGGGTAAATTAAATTCACTTCGCTTTACAATGAATTTATGTAAAATTAAATTTTATCTTTGTAATAAGGACGTCCAGGGCTGACTGCGCCGTGAAATCTCTTTGTTTAGTAGAGCTTAACTAAAACCAATTAAATGTTCATGTTTTTGTTTAAAACGACTTATTAAATAAGTTATTTGATCTTGGTGGAATGAGAAGCCTTTCTCTCTTGTTGCACGTCTAAATTTGTCTCAGCTTATATTTAATACCTGGGCGACCGAGCTCTGCTCTGGTGAAAATAGAAAATGCTCATTTAATAGTATAGGATAGTTCATACTAATTCCACTATTAGTATAGGAAAGTTCTTACTAATTCCATGCTGCCATGTCATTATTCTAAGGTGGCCATCTTGTTCTAATCTTTGGGCGACCGAGCTCTGCTCGGGTGAAAACAGAGAAAACGAATTTTCCCAGATATGAGACCTAGCTAGATCGATTTTACGCCCCTGTAAAGTCCTTTATCGAAATCGTTAGAGCCTTTTTCGAGAACGTGATTACATATATACAGGGTTATTGGTCGGAAATCCGCTAAGGGGATGTAGGAGAGGCCATTTTCAACCAAATTACCCCTGATGACCCCTATGCCAATGTCAACCATTTTCGAGTAATTTGACTTTTTTTTTAATCTATGAAGTACAAATGTAAAATTTACCCAATAACCCTGATATATTGGTTATACGCCGGCAATCCGTTAAAGGGATGTAAAAGAGGTCATTTACAACCAAATGACGCCTTTTGACTCCTATGCAAATGTCAACAATTTTCGAGTCATTTGATCATTTATATTTTTATTTCATACATTAAAGTTAGAAGCCCAAAAAGTCTGACAACCAGTCTTACCAATGGGTATCGTGTAACCTAGGAACTAGGTTGTGGAAGTCAGATAGGCAGTTGCTCCATGTAAAATACTGGTATTCAGCTGCATCCGGTTAGACTGAAAGCCGACCCCAACATAGTTGAGAAAAGGCTAGGCAGATGATGATATTTCATACATTTAAAAAAAAGTTAAAAAAGATGGTTGACATTGGCATAGGGGTCATCAGGGGTAATTAGGTTGCAAAAGACCTTTTCTACATCCCCTTAACGGATTGCCGACGTATAACCAATAACCATGAATATACACATATAGGTATATAAATATTGCTCACTTAATAGTGTAGAATAGGATTTAACCCTAATTTCTTTTCAAGGAAGAAATAAACTTGTCTCCCACTTATTATCTTCCTACACACAATTTGAGCATTGTTAGCTGCTGTTGCTACTGGCTGCAGTTACTTTGTGATATTCATAGCCGTTATGACTATGCGAAGGGAGCTCGTGGCTAAATAGTAACAGCCGCACGGGTCGATCAGGTTAAGCTACGCTTGCTGGGGTTGGGGTTGTATCTTTAAATACCGAGACTCCTCCGTGCCGCGGAAAGCACGTTAAGCCGTTGATCCGGCTGTCATTCGTGGATCTTTGACAGTCGTCAGAAGCTCGAAAGTCTGACAACCAGTCTTACCAAGGGGTATCGTATTACCCAGTTACTGGGTTGTAGAGGTCAGATAGGCAGTCGCTCCATGTAAAATACTGGTATTCAGCTGCATCCGGTTAGTCTGGAAGTCGACCCCATCATAGTTGGGAAAAGGCTAGGTAGATTGATTATGACTATGCGTAGGAGTTGGCACACTCTTATTCTGTTATTTATCTCTGTTAAGTTGGTATTGTATCCGCTGTTTTTGTGAATATAATGGATTTTAATAAAAAAATAGGGAGGCACATGTACCTGCTGATCACAATGACAATCTGAATGACTTAATCTAAACACCCTATCTTATTTTGTGTTGTTTTAATTGGAATAACAAAAATTTACGTATATTTTACTAAATCTGGACTTTCCGATAAAACTTTCATGTTTCACATTCCCAAAAGTCAAAAACTAAAACGATGTTAAATTAATCGATTGGTAAACTCAAAACCTCCTGCTTAAAATCAGAGCAAGTTACAGGAAATTGAAATGTTAATTTGACTAGAAAAACTCGCACTTAAACATAAATTAAATTGACCTGAGGGCCTAAAACGGCCGCTTTGGCAGAATCATAATATGATAATATTATGAATCACACAAACTGTCACAAACTAACAACTCATAATATTATCTGCGTTCAATCCATATTACGTATTCATCTGTTTGACAGTTTTGTATTATAATGAAATAACATTTAAACTGTAGAAATAAAAATAAAATTCTCATTTGATTAATAAAAACTGAAAAGAAAAAACCGGCCAGGTGCGTGTCGGAACACGCACAATGAAGGGTTCCGTAGTTGGGATGAATTTATCCTAAAAACAAACTAAACTTTGTAGTTGAAAAATATGTTCTCCCATACGGAATGTATCGGAAAACATGTTTTTGCAACTGCAAAGTTAAGTTGGTCGATTATTACTCGTTAACTTGTAGAGCCTACTTAGCTGTGATAGTTTTCGTTTTAATTTCGTTATATAAACTACTGTTGTGATTTTTTTCACGCACCCAAAACTAACCATTTAGCCGGCAGGGGGGGGGGACACTTGACTCTAACAAAAATTTGCATTTTAAAGCTTAATATTTCGCAAACGGATTCCTGAATCCAAAAATGATTTTCACAAACTTACAATGTTTTTAAAGGACCTTTCTAATGATACCCCTCACCATGGGTTAAAAAAGAAAAAAAAAACATCACCACTTTACGTGTATGAGAGGTACCCTAAAAAAAAATTTTTTTCATAATTTTGTTTTACCACTTTGTCGGCGTAATTAATATGTATACCTATGCCAAATTACAAGTACAACTTTCTAGTACTAAGGGTCTCGGAGCTAGACCGCGGACAGACAGACAGACAGATGGACATGACGAAACTATAAGGGTTCCTTGTTTACTACAGAACCCTAAAAATGATCCGTTAAAATTACGGTCTTCATTTTTTTCATGCGGCAATGTTTACACCAAATATATATTATGATTCTGATATGAACTGAATTGAATATGATTCAGCTAAAACATGTGTTACTAGTAGTACTAGTTATAGAGGAATTGCTGGGAATTCAGAAAATGAATTGCTTTTAGGGGAATTGCTAATGTGGCCGTTTTGGACTCCCTGAAGACCAATTCTCGTAGGTATTTAAAAAACGTTCAAATTCAAGTCACAATCTCATCTTGGCGAGATTTAACGGCAGAAACTTGTCAAATATGAAGGGAAATTAGAGGTTTTTTGGCAGACTGAGTCTGAGATTAGAATGAGAACGTTCTTTAAAATACGGGAATTGCCGCCACATTACAGTCAAAATCAGACTCAAACTCAAAGCATTTATTTCAATTAAACCATTTACAGTCACTTTTGAATTATCACAGAATTGGTCAGTTAGTCAGAAAGTTGAAGCTAGTTGCCCATTCCAAAACGTAGATCTCTATAGAGAAGAACGGGCAAGAAACTCCAAGAACACTCTTTTAAATATAGATATTACAAAATCCGGTGTACAGGAATTATTCTTGTTGCTTCTATATGTGAGAACAATATACAAAAAATAATCAAAGCAATTGAAAATGTAAGATTAAAAATATCGATTTAGGGTCATTTGCCAAGACATGTATCGGCTGAACTAATGATCCTTTTAGAAAAAGTGTTTAACAAGAAAATAGTTACATGCGCATTTTGCTACGTTTGCATGTTTGTGTCGATATTAAGTGGGCTATTAGGGTGACCAGATTTGATTTCCGGTTTTACGGGACAACTGCATTGAAAACACGGGATTCGAGGTTAAATACGGGACAGGCCGTTTTTTTATTAATTATCAGCATTCATTTTTTTATTACTAAAATTTGGCATAATTAATTAAATAACCTATACAATACCTAAATTTCTTAATGAATGATTAAAAAAAACAATATTAAATATTTAAAAACACAACAATTTTTATATTATCTGGAAAGGAATATATGAAATAATAAACTTTCATTCATAAATAATAATTCACCCTTAAAACAATCATAAATCAACAATTTCGATAAGAAAATGTGGATTAATCAATTAAATAACATATACAAACGTCTTCTGACTTTCCCAATGAAATACCCTTAAAACAGTAATAAATATTAATAAACACAAAAATAAAAATTGTTCAAATAGGTATTTTAGTCATTAAATGCCAATGAATCATAAAATTACGGGACAATGTACTGTCCCGTATTGGATTCACCAAATTACGAGACAGTGAAAAATTCGTGCCTGAAATACGGGACAACCCGTAAAATACGGGACATCTGGTTACCATAGCTATAGGGTAATTTAACTAGTATGATTTTCGCTACCCTATAGACGCTGTCCATTGGCCCTATTGGTATCTGTTTAACCTGTCTGTAGGTGTCAATCAGGAGAGTTGTTTCTTTGTTTCCTGGGTTTTATGGCAGTACCATTCATATTTTTAGACCAGTTTATTTATTTGGGTGTGTCTAACAAAAAGTTGCATTTATCATACTACTATAGTTTAAAGCGTTTGACATAATTTAAAATTACTTTGGGCGAAAGCTGTTGCGGCAATAGCTCGGTTTCCAGAACCCTTGGCAAGGCTCTTGAATTGCAAAATGTATCCAAAATACTCTCAAATATTGTTACATTATGTGAACACGTATCTAACTGACTGCAAGAACCTTTAAAACGATGTCCAAAATTTTTGCTTTCGGAACTTAAATAGTTATTATTGAATATTTGATAGCGATCTTCTTTGTTTTCAACTATTTGGCATCATTCTCTCTTGAATCATTCTCCCTTTCATCTTACGAAGTATGTGTGACGACTCTGGAGGAGGCTTATGTCCAGCAGTGGAAATCGTTCGGATTTCGATGTCAATATCTTTCATTCGGGTCTTTCGAGGGCCAATGACTATCTAAACCTCTCATCATGCCTTCCTTAAATGAATGCTGTGAACTTTTTGTACGATTGGCCCCTGATAAATTAATATTAATTGTTAGTACAACAAAATGTTGCTCTTTTACTGATAATCACTTGTTCGAGTTTAGTACTCAGTCTATACAGGATGGCAGGGACATCGACGCTAAAACTGTTACCATGGATTCAGTACATGATCATGAAAATTGCGTAGAAATTTTTAACAGCTGATTTTTTTTTTGGGGGGTTTAGAATCATATACTAAATCCATAGTAACAGTTTTCGCGTCGATATCCCTGCCACTCTAATATTAAGCTAATATTATGCTTCTAATTAACCTTGTTCTAAGCAGTTCATACCCCAAAATATTTATTTTTGCATAGTTTTGTGACTTACATAGGTCTCTGCAAGAATTATGTATGTATTAAATCTGAGTTATCCTCGCTATAGATACATGACACAACCATCCACATCATTCTATTGTATACAAACAAAATTAAGCGTGGGCCACAACTGCATACTATAAACGACTTCTATTTACAGGAACAGCCCGTGGGTTGCCGCGGGTGGGTGTGTTCGTTCTTCGACGCGCGTCATGTCCGCGAGACGTTGACGGTCGCCTTTAGATCTGGTCCGAGGCGGCGGAGACTCAGGGTCTCATTGCTGATTGTCGTTGTCTGCGTTATTTTTGGACCTTTACATGGTAAGTCTTCTTCCTAACATATGAATTGCATTTTTAAATATTTGAGTATAAAAACATATAAAAAATTGTAGCCCATCGGTATTAGAGACAGGATCAAGGTGCCGGTGGCAAGTGCTCTACAGAGAGAAACCTCCTCACTATGCGTGCCGTGTCCAGGAGTACTGCTTTTTGAATCAAGTCCTTGATCCGACTGCATAACGAGAGCCTCTTCAGGTGTTGGTCGAGGCTTTTGACTATAATGCTATTGGCCATCACGACTATAGGGACAACGATTGCTGTATCCACATCCCATATGTCGACCATCTCGCGAGCCTTATTATTATTAGCACTTAGTGAGCCACTATAGGGCTCCCTTCCCTCCTTCCACTTATTCCTATTTACAAAAAACAAAATTTCTACTCATATGATTTAGAATTAATGTTCTAAATATGAACGTAGATAGAATCTAAACGGTTCAATTACTTATTTGTATGGCAATCTGCTTTGCGTCTATGCTACTAGGCTCAGTGGCCAATTGCCATGCAGGGATAGTGAATGGACTACTTTAGAAATTACTTATTCTACAAAGGGACAAATAATCATGAAAAAATATCGACATAAAATATTTGCTTTGAAGGAAAAACTATGTAAGGAAATACTGGTTGAAATTATGTTTGAGAGTGATATAATTACTCAAGATCTATTGTGACTAAGTATATAAAATATCCGACTAAAAATATTACAAATAAGTTTGGAATTCAAATTCTGATTTCAAAAGACAGCTACTGAGATCATAGCATATTTTCAAACGTGATTAAAATTAAAATACTAACCTATAGTACAGTATCTTTTTAATACTGGGGCTACATTTGTCGCGTTATCGCGAACTGTACTTCCCACGCTCTCTGTTGCTCAGCGAGACGTCGAGCGGTGTGCGAGAACTCTCGTTCGCGATAACACGACAATGTAGCCCTAGCAATAATAACAAACCTTATCATTTCAAACATGCTTTGAATAACGAAGAAAACTTTATTCTTTTGTAAAAATGAATCTAATCAGTCTTGACCTTTCATAAAACCCGGCTATTAGCCTACTATTAACAACTTTTGAGCACTTTCCTAGAAAAAGACCCTAAGATAATATGTTTCTTTTCGTATCAAGGATTTAAAATTCAGAGGGTAGTCGCTCGTGTAATTATTTCCAAGAACTTAGGCATCAAAGGAAATAAGAAAAAAATCGTTTGAACATGTACCTTATGTTGTGGATTCCATTTAATATAATAACTTACTATATTATATTTTTCTATGTTCCTCGCTTCTTGCGTTGTTTCTTGATTCACATAGTGCCAGCCGTGGTTCCAGTGAGTCGGAACCAGGTGCCACATAGTTCGCGGTGAGTCGGAACTGTCTGTTGTGATTCCCCAGTGAGTCGGGGTGGGTGAGGTGATTCCCCAGTGAGTCGGGGTGATGAGGCTGAGGGTGATGACCAGGAATGCGCGTTCGCTGCATGCTGGTGGTCAGGATACCCGTTGAAGCCGTGGGTGCTGGCTGTGTGACTCGCCTCACGAAAGCTTGCGGGAGTGTGATGATGACGTTCATACTCGGGGTCACCAATTAGGGGGTATGAGAAACAGGGTGTAAAGTTCACTCATCCACCATAGAAAAGGGAGGATCCTCCGACCAGACGGGTGCTGTGTCTGGCGGGCAACTGCCCATCGGTTTGAAGTTGAAATCTTGTATGTATGTCGATCGCTCGGTAAATTCTAACTGCGCGATGCAAGATTCGTGTGACGTTATGTCTTTTATGCGCAGTTCGTATGTGGCGGTGTAACCGCTACAACATCATACTTCCAAATGTTTTTGTTAAAAATAAAATATATTTTAGTAAGAAAATAACTCAAATTCAAAGCATTTATTTCAAATAATTACAAGGCACTTTTGAATTGTCAAGGGGTCGGTCAGTCAGAAAGATGAAGCAATATAGATCCCATTTCAAAGCGTAGTACCTACTGAAACCGGTCTCCCCTACCTATTTAAATTCAAAAGTCATTTATTCAAACTAGGCTGAGAATCAGCACTTTTCGAACGTCAAAATTACATAAGACAGTCCCCCAAAAACGCCCACCTATCACCACTTCCTAGTGCCTTTAGCTGGGAAGAAGTGGCGCAACAAACTCCCCAGCAGCACAGCTGTCTGTTTAAGTTAGAAAAAAAAATGATTCTATACAAAAGTATGCAAAATAACTTACATTATGCAACACAAAACATAATTCCCAACCTTAGACCTCTTTAAGTACTGGGATATACGCACTGTTAGGCAAACCTTCATATTGCGTACTGTGCTTAAAGAACACTCCATGTTGCAATATGATCCGAATCTGTATAGAAATAAGCTCGAAAAAGGCAGTGTATGCCAGACACATCCTTCCAGTTCTGCGCACTCGCGTAATTTCTTCTTCTTTCTTGGGCCATATCTGTACAATAAGCTAAATAATATCCTCAATACATATCCTCAAACTAAACACTATTAAGTTTGTTCTTAGGATAAATAAATTCATCTCAACTACGGTACCCTTCATTGTGCGTAATCTGACACGCACTTGGCTGGTTTTTTTTCTTACAGTACTCAACATAATTACTTGACAGTTTATTTATGACAAAACCTGTGTGTTCCTTACAGGTGAAATGAACGTTCTGTACCTGTTCATGAGGTACAGATTCAACTGGGACGAGGTGCAGTTCAGTATGTTCTGTACTTACAGTATCATCACTAACTTAGTGGGTGAGTACACTTCATACATCTTCTTCATCTTATCTCATATAAATAAAAATAAAATCGTCGCTCGGCATCCAATACCAAAATACAGGTCCAGGCCTAGTTTGGGGCCCTGGCAACATGGCAACTGAAGGAACACGGGTGGGTTTTAGGTAGTAAGAGTCTGACACGCCCTCCCGCTCCGCCCAGAGCGGGAGAAGTAATTTGATAATTTCCCACCCAAAAAAAAAAAGGCCTAGTTTGGGAGTTAGGATCAGATTCTTGGCTATACATTTGTGTGCTATTTTATTACGACCTACTTGTTTGTAACTTGTATTAAAAAAAAAAAAAAAAATGTTTTTTTTTTTAATTAATACCGCGAATGTGACATTTTTGACGAAAATCAGATTTTTGTTTTATTTCATTTTACACGTTCAAATACTTGATCCTGCATTTCAAAATGATTTTCGTCAAAAATGTCACATTCGCGGTATTGAATGCCGAGAGACGAAATGCTATTCGTTGGTAAGCGCATCATTTGAGAACGGCTGGACTGATTTGGCTATTTATTATTTTAAAATGTTCGCAATTACACGCATTAAGTATTTACGGAAAAAAATAATTGAAAAGTCTCCGGAAAATTATCATAATCGGAAAACTGAACATCCTTTTTTTATGGGATTTTTGTATGAATGATTGAAATAACATAATTGTTTACACTTTTTCCGACACCAACCTTTGATTACCCCGTCAGAAAGTTTGACACATGAGTAAATTCCTTATTTTATATACATATTGGATAAATTATAAAATACTAACGCAAATGAACCGTAGTTAGGTCAAGTCGTTTAACTACAACGAGATTTCCAATCCACAATAAGCAATTCAGCATATTATTTTCTTCGAAAATAATTTTCTTTTAGCAGACAAAGCAAACTGTCATGTGGTGCGTATGACACGAGACATTGAACTAGACTTGTACAGTATTTATATTTCCTTAATGTTCCTCGGGAATCATCGCATTTCCGAATACAAACGAATGCTAATTTCCATGTCCATCAATTATTAGATTTATCATGTATAATAATTTTAATTCAGAACTAAGTACTTTATTGTTGTTTTAATTTGATTTTCGTGTGAACTATATAGAGCTCTAAAACTATTTTTCTAACTGTCGTGCCTCCGACTTTAGCAGCTTTCCTAACATTTTAAAAATAAATTACATTAAGTTAAAAGAGTATTAACAACTCTATATACTTCCAAGTCGATTGAAAGCGTCCGGTCTGCACCAAATGCAAAGGGCAACTGATAGAAATCTGACGACTGACAAAACACTAGGTCTGCTGAGGGACATTAAGAACATAGTTGTATAGTATACATATATAGGGTTTTATCTATGAACTAGACTGAGTGGTATTTGACTAGCTAGTTAAATAAAGCAAGTAGATTACGATTTTGTTTGCTTTCGTCTATCTACCATAAGCATATTTAAATGTCTTTCATAGCCCTACAAGAAAAATTCTCTGGGAAGTATACATTAATTTAATTTGATATGAGATGATGAATAATGATGTTTGGCTGCATTCGGTTATACTGGAAGCCTTAAATGGAAAAGATCATCTGATCTTTTCCCTTTAAGGCTGAGGTCAGCAAAAAATAATAGCTGATTCGAAATTTCCACTATCTCACCATCTGATGAGATAATGGAAATTTCGAATTAGCTATTATTTTTTTACTCTACCAAAAAGAATTGACTTGATTTGAATGATATTCAGAAAGTAATAATACTCTCCCTTTTACTATCGGACTACCATGATACCATCGTACTGCAGGGTAACATCCGCACTTGGTTAATATCCCGACCAGTCGTACTCAACTCTTCTCGTCCACATTTATTCCCTAATTTACCAAAATTAAACCTAATTATGGGCATGGCCAATGTGTGGAACTCTCTGCCAGCGTATGTATTCCCTTCCACATACAGGCTGCAGGGACATCGACGCGAAAACTGTTACCATAGATTCAGTACATGATTCTGAACCCCTGCGTTGAAATAATTCGTTGGTTATTTTAAAAAATCTAATAACCGACGAAAACTTTCAACTGGGGGTTTCAGAATCATGTACCATGTGCCATGGTATCAGTTTTCGCGTCGATGTCCGCCAGCCTTTAAAACAAGAGTGAACGCATCTTCTGGGCACGCTCATTCTGTCATAGACCTCATCCATCACTTTGCATCAGGCGAGATCGAGGTCAAGAGCAGGAATATTCCGCAATAAAAACCCGAGGCGTAAAACGATTTTTTAAAATCATTCTGAAAAGAAACTGTTTTACCTATCTAAGTATCAATCAATCTGCCTAGCTTTTTCTCAACTATTTTGGAGTCGACTTCCAGTTTAACTATATTCCGTTTGAAATAAGATTAGACATTTAAACAAACCTTTTTTACAGTCCGTTCAACCGATTTTAACTTCTATACCGTAGGCATAAGGATGGCATTAAAAGCAAAAAAAGTGGTTACAATACCAATGTTTACTGCAGCTGCCATTTGTCATGCTACCAACGCAATAGAAGTCAAAATCGGTTGAACGGACTGTAAAAAACGTTTAGTTAAATGTCTAATCTTATTTCAAATGGAGTATAGATGCTGTTAAATATCCGTATTTTCGTGGAGCGACTGCCTATCTGACCTCCACCCAGTTACTGGGAAACACGATACCCCTTGGTAAGACTGTTTGTCAGACTTTTTGGAACGTGCCTTCCGAGGCACGGAGGAGTCTCGATAATATATACCTAATGGATGGTGGATCCACGAATCGACCGCGGCAAGCGTGGCTTAACCTTCGATTATCCCGTGCAGTTGTTATTATTTAGCCACAAGACCCTCAGTATCTAAGTATATTCTTACTCGTTGGTTTCAAAGAAAACTAAATATCGGTTTCGATATATTCAATTTGATTTCTTTATTTTCCCATAACCTATTTATCGGGAATATTATCTACTATTTATTAATTTCTTGGAAATCTTCAATACCCAACCGTTTGGAGCCTTTTTGATGAAATCAATGATCTATTGATAGATTGTTCAATTCAGTAGAATATTATCTATATCGTTTCAATATTCTAATAATCTCTACGACTTTGAATTGAATTTTCTTGTGAAATTGATTCAATGACGCTAGCAACCCTTTCTATTTAATTTCACATTTATATTCTAATAACTGTGATAATTATTATTTCGTTGAAATTTCGTTGAATGGGATATTATTGTGTGACAATTGTATAAATAAATAAATAATAATAAATGGGGCAGAAAATCGTAAATCGTTGATCTTTGACAGTGGTTACGGGTATTCAAAAACTTAAAGGACAACCAGTCTTACCAAGAGGTATCGTGTTACCCATGAACTGGATTGTGGAGGTCGAATGCGAAATAATCATTTTACTGAGCATAATAAGGAATCAATTTTTCACTTTAATAATGACATTGGTCGATATCAAAATAATGTCAGATCGTATCCTTACCTATTTGCGATCATCGCGTCATTTTTCAGTGAAATCGAACTCTTTGACGCGCCGACAGAGGACGCCTTCCAGTTCTCCGAACAATAGAGAAATAATCGCGACGATTGCGTTTCGATCGCTTTTTAACCGACTTCAAAAAAGGAGGAGGTTCTCAATTCGACTGTATTTTTTTTTTGTTTGTTACCTCAGAACTTTCGACTGGGTGAACCGATTTCGATGATTCTTTTTTTTTGAAAGCTGGTGCTTTCCGTGTGACCCCATATAAATTTTATTAACTATGCTTGGATGGTTTTTGAGTGGGGTAGGTACCACAACTAAAAACTGAAAAACATAAACTTTTTACAAAAAAAAATCACTTTGTGGTGTTTTTTTTGGAAGTCGGTATTTTTTTTTTGTAATAAGTTTTTAATTTGTGCTTTTGTATAACGTGACGGCATTATCGTGGACGTCCACGTCAATAAAATGTATGAAAATATGTGCACGTTATAACGTTATCATGAACAGGAATTTCAAAGTGTCTTCATTTACATACATTTATTTCCTTGTGTGATCGTCATGCTGTGACGTGGGCGTCCGTCTCTGTATATTTGTGTGCTTGAAGTATTAAATAAATAAATAATATTGTCACGATAGAAATTATAAAAGCGTACATTAGGACAAGGCCTCAAGACAATACAAGAAAATACTATGTGTGGGGTTTTCCAATTTTTCTTCTTTCTTTATTTTCTTTATGTCTGTTTGAAACGTTAACTGACAAGCAGCTCGATAAACTAAAGAACAAATGCCTCCCTTCTCAAATAAAACCAGAACATTTTGACACAGTTATTATATGAAAAAGAACTGTGTGGTATTCTTTAAACTTCACTTCGAAAATTTTGTCTCGTTGTGAATCCGCGATGATTAAAGAAAATAGCACACATATCAACTCGAAAAGAGATCGTCACCGTATCAACTCGAGCCATTCAGTATTCTGTGTATGAAACTATACTGCAACGCACACTAATCGAAATCGTAACGTAATCGCCTCGCCTCGGGACAAGCTCACGAACCGCCGATCCCGAAGACGATCCGAAGACAACCGAAGACGATCCCTTTCCGAGTTGATATGTGTATTATGATCTTTATTTTTAAAACAAATAAGTTCGCTTTCTAATTTTGTGCGATCAATTGAGTGAGGTTCGAAGTGAATTTTACAGAGCACTAGTACAAATTTTCTTATTTCTAAAGCCACTTTTTCTAATTTTTGCCGTTCACTCGGAGTGAAACGTCTGAACATAAAATGAATCAAAAGTGAAAAATTAATTTATTAGTGAACCGATCCAACGACGTTGGATTTTGGCATTCGGCATCTTTCACTCGCTTACCAAATTATCGAAACATTTTAAGAAACGATCAAATGTAGTTTAATTCTAACATAACTTTGTCGCTGTCGTGTGAACGTGGAATCAAACGAAAATGAAGGATTCACTCGAGTGAAGCGTCTGATATCGGCTTAAAATTTTCCCCTCAGGAACGCTGTTCTCCATCAGCATATTCAGCGACTTCATGAAGCTGGACGACACCGTGGTGGGCATCATCTCCTGCACCAGCAAGATCCTCGCTTCCTTCATCTTTGCTTTCGCTTCTACCACCACTGAGATTTATATTGGTAAGAAGTTATATTTTAACTTACCTAACCTTCTCCTGAAACTTAAAAGGAAAAAGTTTGACAAACAACATTGTGTGTAACACGAGTCCGTATTAAACTTCATGCTCTAAAGACTTCTGAAAGGATATTGCTAGATTTACAGTCATCAGATTTATCCTTAGGAAAATACATTCAACAGATTTAGAAACATGAAAGAATATTTAATTATTCCTAAAGTCCGTCCTTGTTAACAGTTATGTTAACTAACGAAGGGCATTGTTGTTAACCCGCAATAGTACAGCATTCCTACATGCACAAAACAAAATTTTAATAAAAAAGTTTTTTTTTTAAATAACTGCTTGGTAAAATTTTCTCATATTTTTTAAATTGAAACGCAAAAGAAACACTCTGTTCATGTGCATTTTTCTTTTAGTGTGGAAAGACAAGTGCGCATGTACAGAGTGTTTCTTTTAGGTTTCTTTTTTTGTGAATATTAAAAAAAGAGAAACTTTTTTTTTGCATATGGACGCTATACCGGATTAAAGGGAATGCCCTTCGTTAGTTACATACTGTATACGTCCTCATTCCCTTAATTAAAAAAAAATATTTAGGCTAAAACCTTCTTGGTCCATTTCCTAAATGTGTAAATACCTCCGATAATCTTCGATCAGAATACTCGATATTGATGTGATTTAGACAAAGTTTTTCATAAAACAAATTTATTTGTTACAGCGCCTTTAGTAGAGATCTTCAACGGAACATCATTCATCGCGATGCGTTCCATTGCCTCGAAACTAGTGAACAGTGAAGAATTGGGTAAGTTTCACTTGTCCAAACTAATAAATAATTCTTTATTTTCTTTTATATTTTTCACATCTATATCTACAAATAAATTAAATTGAAGTGTCTGTTTGTAATGTCAAAATAACAGCTTTTTACTAAATGCATATGAAGGTACTTATAACAAAAAAACGTTAAAATATTTTTTGTCTGTTTGTTTATTCCGGTTAATCTACTAAATGGCTGGCGAATAACTGATGTTTTAAGGAGTAACTTATGCTACTTTTGTTTTATAAAAATAATAAGGGTCCACGCGGGTGAAGCCGTGGGTAAACTCAAAGCATTTATTTCAATTAAACCATTTACAGGCACTTTTGAATTGTCAAAGAGTCGGTCAGTTAGTCAGAAAATTGAAGCTAGTTGCCCAGACCATGACCTGTCTCAACTGACGGCGCCCGTTCACGAACATGACGCGTGGATCAGCACCATCCAGCCCAACCATTTTGTAGGCAGAAGCTTGTACTAAGTACATACAACGTGCCGCTACAATGGCGACATTAATTTAACACACGGGTAGGGCTAGTGGCCAGTAATCATAAAAATATAATAAGAAAAAATTATTCGTTAATTAAAAAAATAAAAATTTCAAACGCTCATACGACATAGGGCTCTCTCTTTCCTTCAATTCGCCTTCTCTTTGCACGTTATTCGTTTTATTTTCATTGATGCGATATTATAATCCGTGATCCCGGTAAATGACCTCTGCGCTATAGTTTTTAAGTAGTGATTGCATCAAGATGCTATTTTAGAAAATTGAAAATCAATAAATAATAACATTAAATTAAATTAAAATATCTCCATAAAAAGAAAACGCTAATCCGTATACGTGTGTTAAATTAATGTCACCATTAAAGCGCCATGCTGTATACCTATCGACTTCATTATTGCTCAGGAAACCTCTAAAGTTGAATATCAATTGCGATTCATAAAAAAGACACTGTCTATTTTTGCTTCCAATACTAATTTGACAGAAAGTTCAAGTTAAAGTTTCAATTTCCCGGGAGTTTCTGACATAAGTGATTTAGGAATTACGAGGTCGACTATCCATCAGCTCTCGTTTTTTTTATACTACATTTGAAATAAGATTAGACATTTAAACAAACCTTTTTTACAGTCCGTTCAACCGATTTTGACTTCTATACCATAGGCATAAGGATGGCATTAAAAACGAAAAAGTGGTTACAATACCAACTGTTTACTGCAGCTTCCATTTGTCATGCCACCAACGCAATAGAAGTCAAAATCGGTGAAACGGACTGTAAAAAAGGTTTAGTTAAATGTCTAATCTTATTTCAAATGGAGTATATAGTCAACGAAAGTTCTACCTGCAGAAACTGACTAAAACTGGTATGTGGTAGCCGGCTTAAGGTCATAGCACACATATCAACTCGGAAAGGAATCGTCATCCACCGTATCACCTTTCGCCTCGCCGTCAACCTAACGTAAGCACGTAACTAAAGCGGATCAGCAGCTCTGATACATTGACTCGGCTACGGCTAGGCGACGCCGCGTTTACGGCTCGCCGTAAGCGCGCGCGGCAGATAGTGTGCTGCAAGCAGGCCGCGGGAGGGGTAGACTGCAGCTGCCATTTGTTAAGCTACCAACGCAATAGAAGTCACAATCGATTGAACGAACAGTAAAAAAGGTTTGTTCAAATGTCTAATCTTATTTCAAATGGAGTTTAGCTTTCAACGATTTTCTCGTTTAGATTGTAGATCCCGTGTAGGTAAAAGAGATATATAAAATATATATATTTCAGACACAAATCTACATGGTCTTCAGATGATCTGAGCAAAATTATTTCTGGACCTTGAAAGAGACTGTGACCTCTGAATTAGTTTCGGCCTTTCTTCTCAGAGTAATCAGATACGAAACGTGGACCTCATGTTGTTTTAAAATTAGCTTGACGTGCACGGTGGAGCGGTGCTCTCACCTCTCACCTCCGCGGCGGTGCTCGGTGCCGTGTATTAATTACCTTAGGCCGCGTCTTATTTAAAAGCGATGGTCACACGCATATACGATCGGTCGCGTGCTTATGTCACTTTTTGTTCGAAAAACTGGAAAGCGCCCTCTATCGACGCGACCACGCGTTCAGGTTCACCGAAAAAGTTTTAACAATCGTCTATTCGCGCGACGATCGCTCTTACGCGTGGTAACACCCAATTTCATTTTGGTAATTCCTATGATTCAGAAGTAAATTCCTTCTTGATTTAGTGACACTGTTTACGATTTACGTAATAAGTGACACAAAACAATAAAATTAAAGGAAATCTTTTGACGCTAGCGTTACCATTGTGGTTGCGAAATCCTGAAGCTGAATCATGAAAATAATGTAAAATGATAATAAAATATGCTGTGTTAGACATTTTTAACCACAATTGACTCATATGCAAATTATTTGCTAACAAGAGATAATTGGGAAAACCGAAGCGTTAAAATCTGAAGGCCAATAAAATTCTTGTACATAAAAAATCTAAATTCAAGTTGTAATCTCATCACAGCAATAATCAATGCCAAAAATTCCTCAAAAATTTTGGTAACTTGTTTTTTTTTTTTGTCAGATGGAGATAAGAATGCGAACGTTCGACGCGTTCTTAAAAATACAGGAATTGCTCCTCAGAACTATTTTCTGTTAGTGAATGAACAAATGAATTTAAGATTTTTATTAAGTAGAATATGGTTAGGTACCTGAAACTAGGTTTCAGCGGTATACAACGTGTAACGTTAAATGTGCAAAACCTCAGACACCCCAACTGATTTTTAATTCATTTGACCTATTTCAGGGAGAAAAAAAAGGTTTTATGTGCTGTTTTAGTTCGTAAGATTCGTTTTTGCATTGAAATAAAAGCTATTATTATCCCGCGTATGAGAAAATTGAAATTGGTCGACAAAAATTTGTGTTTTTTTACCTATTTTGGTGGGTTTGCGCATGTGATGGCTTGACCTATTAATAAATAGACACGGCAACGTTTTAAATGAAGATTTTTTGAAAAATGTGACTCATATTAAAAAGTGGTTCAATTGATTCTGCTCGTTACTCTAATCAAACTAAATTCAGGTTTTGCGCATTTAACGTTACACGTTGTATGGGAGATTGTCTTTTCATAAAACGTATGAATAATAACTAACTACCTTTCAGCAACTATTGATTTTCAAACAAAATATAATCTAATAAGAGTGTTTGATAATCGGTCATTCACCATCATTTCAGGGTTGAAGTTATTGGGTAGAACCATAGCTCTGTTTTTACTATTTATTTAGGATCATAGAATTAATAACCAGTAGTTATTCGAGCAAGACAATAATTTAATGGTTTTAGAACATTTCACTTCGTACTTAGGTAAATAGGAAATTTATTCATTTACATTGGTACATATCTCGTGTTTTTTTTTAATTACATTAATATGTTCGCCTGCCTCGTTGGGCCAGTGGTAGCAAGCGCTACTGCTGAGCATGAGGTCCTAGGTTCGATTCCCGGGTCGGGCAAAGTGTTATTGGTTTTTTCTATCAGAAATTTCTCAGTAGCAGCTCGGAGTCTGGATTTGTGCCCGGTTGATGTCAATAGGCTCGCCCCCTATTACATGGGACTTAAACATAACTGGCGAAATGTGAGTGTACCTATTACAGGGACACCTCTGCCCAACCCTTCGGGGAAACAAGGCGTGATGTTATGTTTATGTTTTAATATGTTTACTGTGTGTTTTATATAATTACTCATTTTGCTCGCAACCGGCATGCGTGTATGACCAGATTAATGAACGAAAATGAAGCAAAAGGAGTATGTAAGGATTGTAGCAGGTGGCGTTGTGTAGTTTCTGCCTACCTCCATGGGAAGAAGGTGTGAGTTTATGTATGTTTTCATTTGATGCATTAATGGATTTTTGGCCAAAACAACACGGAGATGTTTTTATTGAATTCTTATTAGCTGACCCGACAGACGTTGCCCTGTCTTAACTATGTTTGCAGCGCGCATTCTGTCAATCGCGCCAACTGTCAAACGACTGACAGTTATGTCAAAAGCGCTAAGGTTACATTAGAAAAGTTAATATGGTCGTTAAATTTTCATTAATTTTCTAATTTTCCGCACAAATTTCTAATTTTTTTTCTTTCATTAGAACCTTCTCCTGAAAATACCAAACGTAAAAAAAAAAAAACAATTATCGAAATCAGTTCAGCCGTTCACGCGTTTTTCAAGGGAAATAAAAGGGAATTCATCTTTATATGTTACGTTTTGTAACTGCCTCGGGTAGGCTATTCGTTAATTAGAAAGAGATAGTTATTCCAATAATATTAGAAAACATGTGGCAATTCTCCTACTCATAGTTTTCCTTGTCATTGTAATTCGTAACCAATACCTACATCGATAATATTTTTAAGATTCCGTACGTCCGAATGAAAAAACGGAACCCTTATAGGATCACTGGAGTGTTTGTCTGTCTGGCTGTCTGTCCGTCAGTCACCGAATTTAAAAAAAAAAATTGCAAACCATACCGTGTGACATATTAAATGGAAGGACTTATTGTGAGGACCTCAATTTTTTTAAATTTTATTTTATAATAAATTCTTTTAAATATATTTAAGAAAATTGATGAAAATTGACCATTCATATCAGTCATTTCGGAGTTAAGGGGATATATCTTCGAAATTACTGAGCCAAAAATTTTGAAATAAATAAAGAGAATGGTTCCTTCCTCATAAATTACAGGAAAACCTATAAAAAGTCTATGGTCTTAAAATAACATGGTAAATCTCTCAATATTGTGCGTACAAACTTAACATTGTGCGTGTTCCGACACGCACTTAGCCGGTTTTTTTACTACGTGCAAATTGACATGAACGAACGTGCTAAATTAGGAAACAATTAACAAAAGGTTAAGGAAAAGTCCATAAATACTGGGATTAAAGCGGTTATTTTAATCATTTTATTGAGTAACAGGAGATCCCGTCTATAATAGGTCAGCAAAACCACAAAACTTTTTAATAAAACCTACATATATAAAACGTCATTGATTTGATGAGTGTGTAACCTACTTATGTTCCAATACGTTTGCCAATTGTTTTGATTGAGTTATATATTTTATTGCCGACCTGTTACAACAAGTATTTAATTTTGTAGGTATTAAATACCATTGGGAACTAGAGCATGTAAGTTTTCTTAATTAAGGTGATCCGCAAAGGTAACCGGCGAAAACCAAATTTTCTTACGTCTTTTGCAATTTGCAGGTCAGTGTCAGGTTGTATCTTGATCAAATTATGGCCGCATTCCGAGTTACGTCAAAAGTGATTATATCGCGAATCCGACCAATGTCCAAAGTCACAATTATTACTCAATAACCCTTATATTTTGTGACTATTAAATTTAGTTGGTTTCGCGATATTATCACTTTTAACGTAAGTCGGAATGCGCCCTATGATTCACGACCGTAACAAAGAACAAATCTAACTTAGAGAGATGTATTAATGATTCCAGTGATTATAATTTTGTAGTCGCGAATCATATTTTGATCAAAATACAACCTGACACTGACCTGCAAATTGCAAAAAACGTAAGAAAATTTGAATTTCGTGGGCTACCACTGCGGATCCTCCATAAGTATGATTATGGAGGATCCGCAGTGGTAGCCCACGTAAACGTCATTAAGGGTGAACAATCTGAACGCGATCAGCAAAAGTAAACCGCGTTTAAGAGCTGTCAGTGTCAGTACTCCACAACATTGATGACACTCACAGCTCTTGAACGTGGTTTAGAAGTGCTGATCTCTTTCAGTTTCATCAGTGGAATTCGCCTTAAGTAATATTATCAAGTTGTTTACGATATTACGTGCTGCACTTTTTTAAACACTAGTTTTGTGTACCGTAGGTAATTACATGTGCCTTGATCACACGTACCGAGTAGATAGGCGAGACACTGCTCTCGGCCGAATGCTCGGTACGTGTAAACACATCATCAAGTGCTCGGCCGAGCTAAAAGGCGAGATAGTCACTCGGACTCTATCCTATTCACTAGGCCGAGTGGCCAACCCTGCGCTTCCCCGCACTGACTCGCTTGCCCACTCGGCAGGTATAAACATGCACTCGGTGCGTACTCGCCACTTGGCACACTCACGTCACTTGCAGCGCGCTACCGTTTCCCGCAATTTTTGCGAACTGACTGACTGACTCTGTGCCAAGTTAAAAAACACCTACTCATCCACCCAACTCTCTCGGCTTAGTATCATTTTGCTGTCTCGCCCATCTCCGTACGTGTGATCAACGCATTGTCTTACTCGGTCCAGTTGTACAAAGTCATCTAGGCACTAGCCATCTCTGACTACATCATTTAGTTTTGCGCACACCAAAAAACACCAAAAATAAAAGCAAACTTTACCCAATTAAACTTAACGCGATGGAACTTAAACATTGGATATAGGAGCCTTGGGAGAAGCCCAGAGCGCGTCATTAAACACAGTCCCTCTTGACCTTAACTTAACCTCAACTTAAAACGGAATCATTTCACGACAGATTTGGGAAAAGATGTACGGAACTTAAAAATTCACGTAATTAAGAAGTTAGGGCGGTAACCATTATAACATGACTTGGTATCCGAAACTAAACTTGCACATGCATAAGTCACAGAAGTTTTTGAGTTTGAGCCGTGGATTACTGCTCTTTTCCGTAAAAATCTGACCGTGAAATCTTAGGTGAAGTGAACTTGAAATACATAGGGTGGAATCACAGCTCACTTCACCTTAGTTTTTACGGTGGAATTTTTACAGAATAGGGATGATGCCTAAATAAAAAAAAGAAATTATATTTAGTCCGTCTTTTAGATAATAAAAAAATATTAGACACGTACTTTTTGCTTTATCATATTAATCAAAAATAACTTAGAAAACCCGCATTCAAGTTGGGGAGTGGGGGTCGTTACGTCATAATTCAGTTAAAATCTAGCAAGGCGTGACGTCATGCTACATTTTAACTCAATGTATCGCCGTAATCTTTTGACAACGTCAAAAAATGAAAAATACGTGTTCAAGATTTTTTTATAATATACAAGACAGACAAAAAAAAAATTTTGGACTTTGAATTCTCAGTAGCTGCCCAGTCTTTGTTTGTGCCCAGTTAATAGCAATATGCTCGCCTTTATGGGACTTAATACTGGCGAAATATAGTACTTCACACCTACCTGCCTCTCCGCATACAGTCCTAGATACGTAATGTAACAGAATCTATAGAGAATCCTCTGACCAGACGGGTGTTGTGTCCGCTGGGCTACTGCCCGACCATTGTTGTTTGGTTTCTGTGAATATACTAATCTCGCGGATAACTTTACTTGCGCGATTCAGGATTTTCGTGACGTGAGGTGTGTAGATGTCACCACAAATCTACTAACACGGTGTTTTCTTTCTAGGTAAAGTGAATTCTCTCTTCGGTCTGGCAGAGGCGATGATGCCCCTGGTCTACGGCCCGCTATACTCCAGAGTGTACATGGCAACACTGACTGTACTGCCTGGCGCTGTGTTCTTGCTTGGTGCAGCTATGACTGTTCCTGCTGTGGCTATATTTGGGTAACTTTGACTTTTTATATTCCACTTTTATTATTTTAGCATTTGCTACAAATGAAATCGATTTCAAAAGGTATCGAGAGACCTAAATCCAGCAGTGAAGGTTAAACTAGGCAAAACATTTATTTTAATTCTAATCTAAATGTGTTCTTATGATCTTTTTTGGTAAAGAGATTTATGGGAGAGTACAACTGCACAATGGCTGTAGCATTATGATGAGATAGGAGCCTTTTTGGCCTCGCACAGGTCTTTTTTACCGACTTCAAAAAGGAAGGTTTATTTTTGTTTTAATTATTTTGCTAGTTTTAAATGTTCAATTTTTTATTACTGTTTATGTTTTCTGTGCGTGTCCCAAACAAAATATTTTTTTATTTCTAAACGGAGCATGAAACGAGTGGTACCTTAAACTCGTTTGTGATTTTACAATAGTTATGCGTTTTAAAATGTACGTATAATTAAAGCGCAGGCCACACCGCCAGCTAACAAGCGAGCGAGCGAGCCGGGCGAGCCATCATTTCACCTCTTTTCATATTTCGGTTCACACCACGAACTTCAGGGTTATATAAGCTATACCCCGTTTGAAATAAGATTAGACATTTAACTAAACCTTTTTTACAGTTCGTTCAACCGATTTTGACTTCTATTTCGTTGGTGGCATGACAAATGGCAGCTGCAGTAAACAGTTGGTTTGTAACCACTTTTTTTGCTTTTAATGCCATCCTTATACCTACGGTATAGAAGTCAAAATCGATTGAACGGACTGTAAAAAAGGTTTGTTTAAATGTCTAATCTTATTTCAAACGGAGTATAGGTAGAGGTGAAACGATGCTCGCCCGGTTCCTTTAGAGTCTATAATACCTCAGCTCAAATTCACTCCTTATCTCTCTCGCACTGTTCACGGACTGAGTGAGAGCGAGACTGATCGGCGGGGAGATGGCTCCAAGGCGCCAATAGTTTAAGTAATTTATTTTTACAGCGAATATAGGTAATGGTGGTAAATAAAAACATTTTTATTTTATTTATCGCTAGTTCAGTTATTATGCAAAGTTTTATGATCTAACTTGAAGTATATTTTGAATACCAGCGGTTTATTGTTTGGTTTGGAAGCATTTTTGGGAAAAAAATCGATCGAGAAAATTTCATGAAATCGTGTTTATTTTTAGATTAGTCAATAGGCAAAATCAATGTTTGGTCATCTTTGTGTATTAGGAAAAACTCTAAAAAGTGCCGAGTCACTGATTACCAATAACACTACTGTTCGCAAACATTATACCATGTACAGACGCCAGCACATCAAGCTACCCGAAACTGTCAAATTTTCTCAACCAACTTTGAACCTTACACGTCAGCGATAAAGTTGAAAATCTATTAAATAAATTTGACAGATTGTAGTAGCTTGATGTGCTGGCGTCTGTACATTCAACAAAAAAGATTAGCTACCAGCCGAAAAAAATGCACTACTACGTAGGGCTTAGTTACTATTCCGTGCAAATTATCATTTTAACGATAGACACGAGTTGACACGATACTTTGACTACTCAGCACACGCACCAAGTGGTTTTACAAAAAGTGTTGAAACATCGTCAATATAAATAGGTGTAAATGAAATATGTACCTATTATTGCAGCTAGTTTCATAACGAAAAAAATTAAAGTAACATGTACTTGGAACTCTTCGAACGCATTACCTCCATCTTTAACTATTGGCAGTAAATAGCTGCCTGTTTACTTTCATCTTTTGTTGACTGTAATACTTTTAGGAAAAAAAAACAGTGATGTTTAGCTATGTGCGCAGGAGTTCGAAAAAACCATTCAAGACCGGTTTTCCTCGCATTGTTGCTAGATAAAAAAATAATCTTCAACACTTCCTCGTAATTTAAGTATGTTGTTAGTTTTGCGCATAAAAACCATGTGATTCCCCGGCACGATGTCTGTCGTAGACGCAAATGACACTTCTGCGTGTAATCGCAGCGACAAAACGCAGATGCTAACGGCAACTCTGCGTCCCGTTGCAGCGACTAGACGCAGCTAAAAGACGCAGAGTTTGCGGTAGCACTAAATGATGAGCCATTGAACCGTCTATGATGATTGTTTGATTTTTAAAGGTCTTTTTTTCTTATTAACAGAAATAAATTAATAGTTTAAAAAACACTAGAAAAACACGCTTGAAACCTGATCGTGTTCAAAGTCCATTACGTGGCCTTTCTCACAAGTGCAAACACGACTATGATACGATATTCCATCATGGAATGCCAGTTCCTATCTTCCAGCTTCATCATCAGACCTTGAAACCTAATCGTGGTCAAAGTTCATTGCAAGACTTTTCTAAGAAATCCAAAACAGCTATGATACGATTTTCCATCATGAAGTTCCAGTTCATATCTTCCGGCTCCATCATCAGATCAGTTCGACAGTACCATATTATTGTATTGTCATCAGAACTACATACAGCTGCCAATTTTCATTACGCCACGACTCTTGGAAGATGGTTAAATTATTTACCTTAGATTCCATTACACATTACATACAGGTCGACCTAATAAAAGCGTGTTAAAAAGGTTAATACAAGTTAATAAAAAAATCTTATTCTAAATGTAAACTAACATAATCCGAACAATGTCAAAAATGATATTCCACCACGCGGGCCCAGTGCGGGTTGATAGATGTCACATGTCTTAATGAATTTTTGGTTCTAGGACATGCCGGTTTCCTCACGATGTTTTCCTTCACCGTTTTGAGAGCAGTTGTGATGCAATAATTTACACAAACTCAAAGTCAAATAATTTATTTAAAATAGTAGCAATAGTAAATAATAGCACTTTTGAACGTCAAAAATTACAAAATTGATTCTAGTCGCCCCTTCCAAAAGGTAGTTTTCGTATGGAGAAGAATGGGCAAGAAACTCCACCATTACTCTTTTAAAATGTTTTACAATTGTTTGTATATGTTCGCACATTAGTTAAATAATTATTATATGTGAGGACAATGCACCTAGAATAAAATTACTATACCATAATAGGTAAAAAGAATTAAAAATTAAGCAACGACAGATAATTTAATATGTGATAGATACATGGTGCTCACACAAAGTAAAACGCCTGTCAGGGTTCGAACTCACGACCTACATACAACTCGTTAGTCGCGGCCGTTACCACTGGGCCACCACTACTCTTCAATCATAATAAATTCTATATATCAAGGTCATAACACTCTTCATATATTAATATTTTCGATTTACATCGTCAGTGGTTCCGGGTTCAAATAGCGGCTTAAATTTTTTATTCCATCTACTTAATTTGTTTCGATGATAGATTAGGTAGATTGTGACGAGTGACTAGTTGACTTAGTTTATACATTTATTTCATTTTTGGAAGAAGTCGTCCATAAATTCAATAATAAACATAATAGCTACTGAAATTAAATAGGTAATAAACATTTCTATACAATGTCGTCCATCGGCATGTGACCGCCCGCATTTTTCTGAATGTGCATGAAAGATTATTGAAAAATAACTTTCTATCTATATCTTTCTGTCTATCTTATTTTTTTTTTTTTGTTTTCTTTTTTTTTTTTCAATTTTTTTTTTCAAAATCCCTCCCTATTATTTTATGAACTTCTTAAACTTGTGTAATTTTTTTTAAATACGTTTTTTTTAGAATAAAAATGTTATCACCTCCATTATTTTTGCATGGTTGACAAATTTTAATAAAAATGTTAGTTAATCCGATAAAATAACTCATAAGCTTTTAGAAATAATAAACAGAATCCAAATCGAGCCAATAACATCGGAGATATGGCAAACGCTATTCAAAACATAAAAAATGGTATAACATGAAAAATATTAAAGATAGACCCCCCTTTGAAAGTTATTTTTCGATCATTTTTCATGAATATTCAGAAAAATTCGGGCGGTCACATGCCGATGGGCGATATTGTATACCGAACTAATTTATGTGGCACTGAAAAAATACTTTTTATTTTAATGTAATGGCGACCCGCCCCTGCTTTGCGCGGGTGCAACAATGTACTGATGTAGCGACATGTCAAAACAATTTCTGTGTTATTTCTAAGTTAGAGCCTGTGCACACAACGTTTTTTAAACGCGCCGTCGACGCGCGTTTAGGAAACGCGCGTCGAGGGCGCGCTTTTATCCTACAGAGCAGTGTGCAAAGGTCTACAGGCTGCGTCTGACGCGCGTGCGTATCGCGTCTGTATCGCTACAAACGTGCGTTGACGGCGCGTTTAAAAAACGTGGTTAAAAAACACTGAAAAAGCGCGGCAAATTTAAATGACATTACTGGAATAACCTAATTTGATACTTTAGAATTATTTGTTTAATACATTGACTATCCCGTCTATTTTGGGTATTTTCATTAGTACGTCCAATGGGTGTTTTTAGAAACAGCTTTATTTTATGTTCCAAAGAAGGGGCTGATATGTCGATGACTGCATAATTATACAGGAGGCCTGAATTTCAGCATGCATTACATGTAATGCATGGACGTCTCAACTAGATTTTTGTAGATGACATAAACCAACATTACAACCAATGATGCAAGAAAAAGGCTACACAAGTCATAACTGAGTCAATCTGCCTAGCCTTTTCCCAACTATATTGGGGTCGGCTTCCAGTCTAACCGGATGCAGCTGAATACCAGTATTTTACATGGAGCGACTGCCTATCTGATCTCCACGACCCAGTAACTGGGTAATACGATACCCTTGGTAAGACTGGTTGTCAGACTTTCGAGCTTCTGACGACCCGTAACGACTGCCAAAGATCCACGAATGACAGCCGGGACCAAAGGCTTAACGTGCTTTCCGAGGCACGGAGGAGTCTCGGTATGTAGAAATGGTCACCCATCCACGGACCAACCCCGGCAAGCGTAGCTTAACCTGACAGATCGACCCGAACGGCTGTTAGTATTTAGCCACGAGCTCAAGCACGAGCGAAGTCATAACTGAGTAAATAGTTTATTTTATTTAAATGTACAATTTGTACAATTCTGGATATTTAACGAGATGTTTTTTTCCAGCAACTTAATTTCAGTCCTCTGTGAAGATGTTCTTACTAGATGATGACATTTTCACTGTTGTAAATTATATTACGGTCGCAAATTCAATTCGTAATTAGAGAAGAACTCTAAAGATTTCGCGCCAATGCCTTTTTTATTTCTTCTGTAGCCGCAACGCAATGCACGCATTCTACCGAAGAGATTTTAGTTCCATTTTCAAAACTAAAATGTTCTTCTTTGTTTTGTGAACCAGTAATAAGTCGAGTCCATAATCATGATTATTCTACATAAGAATAAAGACTTTTTGGTTTTTCAAGGCTCGTTGGAACAGACAAAAATTAAAAATAAATTACTTTTTCCCCTAGAGCAAGAAATGCTATTTTTTCTCTGCTCTGGTACTCTACAATGACGGCCTTTTTGAGCAAGAGAAGTGAAAAACCCATTAGCAACTCGGTTTCAATTTACTCCCTCGATAAAGCTCGGGAGTAAAACTACCTCGTTACAATGGGTTATTTTAGCCCCTCGTATAACAATCTACTATTTGCCTAACATGTTTCAATGAAGCTCAGTAAAGTTTTGTTCTTCAGATTAAGACGTCCATAAAAATAAACATGAAAAAATCGATGGGACATTTGAGTTTTATTTTCTCCAATTTATTGTTCATACGTCCCTGGAAAATCAAAGTTCTAGTTCATTTGTCCGGCCCAGGAAACGCGGTTCAGTTGCCTTTGGCTAATGCATTACATGTAATGCACGAACGACACAGCCAGACCTTAAATGCATTACATGTAATGCACGGACAGTCAACGTTTCGGTAATAATATTACAGTTAACCACAGATTTTCGGAAGTTTTTTTTTTTGGCAACTTTATTATTTCCCTTTTAATTTTGACCACCTTTATTTGTAAACTACCTATAGCAACAATACACAATAACTATCATATTCTATGCTAAGAAAGAAAAACCTTAATAACATTATCCTAACTAATACTATAAATGCGAAAGTGAGTTTGTTTGTTTATGTTTTTGTTAACGGATTTGGATGGGATTTGGCACATGGGCAGACAGTGACCTGGAGATGGACATAGGCTAACTTTTATCCTAGATTGTAGAAGAAGTAGCGGGCAACAGCTAGTAATCCATATTTATACAATAATTAGTGACCCGACCCTGCTTAGCACGGTTATTACGACTTGACTAAACGTCGAGATAATTTTATAACAATTTTGTAAGTTAGGTACACGTAAACCTTCCGGAAGAAATTCTCAAAATGATAGTGAAACCGCATTAAAATCCGTCGCGCAGTTAAGAAGAACAACATAATCACACAGACAGACACGAAAAGCGAATTAGTTTAATATTATTTACTAGCTTTACCCGGCCCGGCTTCGCAACAACTACGGTGCACTTACCTACCCTACCTAGCTACCCTACCTACCTGCATACCTACCTACCTACCTACATAGACTAAATACCTACCTACCTACCCACCTACAAACCTTGTCCTGAGAATAACGAATGCAACAAAAAAATAATTATCCAATTTGGTGCAGTCGTTCGGAACTAATATGCTTACATACATTTCGGCGATTAGTTTTTAGGGTTCCGTAGTCAACAAGGAACTGCGGGGCTTGTGGCTAAGTAATAACAGCTGCACGGGTCGATCGATCAGGTTAAGCTACGCTTGCCGCGGTTGGTCCGTGGATGGGTGACCATCTTTACATACCAAGTCCCCTCCGTGCCTCGGAAAGCACGTTAAGCCGTTGGTCCCGGCTGTCATTTGTAGATCTTTGACAGTCGTTACGGGTAGTTAGAAGCCCAAAAAGTCTGACAACCAGTCTTACCAAGGGGTATCGTGTTACCTAGTCACTAGGTTGTGGACGTCAGATAGGCAGTCGCTCCATGTAAAATACTGGTATTCAGCTGCATCCGGTTAGACTGGAAGCCGACCCCAAACATAGTTGGGAAAAGGCTAGGCAGATGATGAGTCAACAAGGAACCTTTATAGTTTCGCCATGTCCGTCTGTCTGTCCGCAGCTTAGCTCAGAGACTCTTATTACTAGAAAGCTGTAATTTGGCATAGGTATTCATAAATCACGCCGACAAAGTGGTAAAATAAAACAATTTTACTAACAAAAAAAATGTTGGCTAGCTCCCCTATACGTAAAGTGGGGATTTGAGGATGTTTTATTTTTTTCTCGTCTATCCCATGGTGTGGGGTGTCATTTAAATTCATTCAGGATTCAGGGAAACGTTTGCGAAATATTAAGCTTTAAAGTGCTAATTTTTTTTAGAGTCAAGTGTCCCCCCCACCTGCCAGCTAAATGGGATGCAAATGCAATAAATATGTTCTCCATTCATTCCTTATGGGACCAGCCCGTCTCATCTTTTGATGTCCTCCCTCCGGATAACGCCCTAAGCCGAGGCTCGTACCCTACAGGGGGTGCCCTTAGCGAGCGTTCATCCTAAGCTTTTTAGCATAGTTTATGTGTGCCCTGGTTGGAGGCTTTGAGTGTAGTAGCTAAAGGCAACCACAGGATTGACCGGTTAAACAGCCACGGTTTCAGGAACCAGCTGTGAGATGCGATAATAAAAAAACCGTATGGGAGAACATGTTTTTCAACCACAATGATAAGTTTGTTCTTGGGATAAATTCATCCCAACTATGACACCCTTCATTGTGCGTGGCCGACACGAACTTGGCCAGTTTTTTTTAATATTTATAGATAAATTATAGACATAATCGTCGGTATTTCGGCAAATAACCTTGCCCTGACGTGATCACAATGATATAAACATGGAATGACGACACGGCAAAATACTTAGTTTTGAATGTAGGCAAACTATACGATACAATGGCATTTTTAATTCTTTTGTGAACGTTATAATAACCATTTTCGAGGTGTGTGACTAAATATGAAGCTTGTGCTTGTTACGGAAAAAATGGCGTAGATATTTGTGCTACCATCTGACAGTTTTTTGCAATTTGAAAGAGCCCCTATTATTTAATTAATGCTCTTATGCTTACTTCTTTTTGCATTTTGTGTTTCACGAAAAAAAAAATCACGACGGTCGCGTATTCGCGAGACGATCGCTTATTAGGACAGTGCCTTATCGCTTAGTTTTTTATTTAATCCGATCCAGCCTGTCCCTTGCTGTCCTCCCCCAGCGACGCCGTAAGCTGAGGTCCATGCCCCACAGGAGGTGCCCTCAGCGTGTATTCGCTTAGTTTCGAAGTTTTATGCCCTCGCTGGAGGCCTTAATTTATTAAGGCAGCCACAGGAAAGCACGGTTAAGCAGCCGACAACCTCCTTGGTCTTGGTTGACCTACAAAATGGAAAGCAAAAAAGAAACATGTTTGCAATTCACACGTGATAGAAGTGAAACCTTCAAAAATAAAAATTGTGCGTGCACAAACACGTATTAACACACGTACAACGCTGAGGCCCAAGAAAACTCCCACTATGCCTTGGTAAACACGAGTGGAGGGGATACGAAGCAGAGCACAAAGAGAACCACGAACTTAGGAAACACTGTATAATGCTTCCTATCTAATTTTCTTCCACGTTAAATCTTATGAATTTATGTGTCTGTCTCTTTTTACTGTCGCTTTTTCGTTTCATCGACTTTCAAATTACAACGATGCTAAAGAAGTTTTCACTTCACAAAAACTCTTAGTTTTTTCTACAAAAATTATTTGCAAAAAGTCTTGGTATACCGTATCTACCTAACATTCATTTGTACCCTACCAAAGGAGTAACAAATTACTATAAAAAAAATCCTTAATACATAACATATTCGTCGTTAATAATGCAATTAACAAATACTAATAAATGTAACAGTACGATAATCGCTGTGTTGACTTCGTAAAGTTTTGTTTAACTTATGATACGAAAGGAATAACGTAACAAATATTAGTAAAGATAACAAGTAGTGGGTAAACATAGCCTCGATCCAATTTGTAATTACACCTTAGGATTTACTGTTGCATGGATTAAATCAAGTTATTAGTATCAAGAATTAGTAAAAACAGGGAGCTTGTGGCTAAGTAATAACAGCTGCACGGGTCGATCGATCAGGTTAAGCTACGCTTGCCGCGGTTGGTCCGTGGATGGGTGACCATCTTTACATACCAAATCCCCTCCGTGCCTCGGAAAGCACGTTAAGCCGTTGGTCCCGGCTGTCATTTGTAGATCTTTGACAGTCGTTACGGGTAGTTAGAAGCCTAAAAAGTCTGACAACTAGTCTTACCAAGGGGTATCGTGTTACCTAGTCACTAGGTTGTGGAGGTCAGATAGGCAGTCGCTCCATGTAAAATACTGGTATTCAGCTGCATCCGGTTAGACTGGAAGCCGACCCCAACATAGTTGGGAAAAGGCTAGGCAGATGATGATGAGTATCAAAGAACCACTGATTGGGTCTCATTAAGGGATCTAGTGGAGCAGTGGTGGCCCAGTGGTTCGAACCCAAACAGGCGCTTTACTTTGTGTAAATTATTTCATCACCACTGCTCTCAAAACTGTGAAGGAAAACATCGTGAGGAAACCGGTATGTCCTAGATCCAAAAATTCGAAGACATGTGACATCCACCAACCCGCACTGGGCCCGCGTGCTGGATTACCGCCCACTCCCTCTCACAGAGAGGAGGCCTGTGTCCCAGCCTCGGGAACATTTATAGGCTGATGATGATGAAGGAATCTCGCGCAATAGACGGCCACGACCACGACTTTTGGTCGCAGCTACCAAGTAACCCATAAAAAACCGATACGAATAGCGCACTTTATTGCAACGGCCAATAATAGGTTTCTACAATGTTTAAAAAAACCCTGTCTGATCCAAAAGAAGCACATAGGTACTGCAATAACATTACGAAAAAGTTTTATTTTTTACTAGCTGTGACCCGCGGTTTCACCAGCAGAAGTCTCGATTCCGTGGAAATATCGAGATAAACTATCTGTGTACCAAATTTCATCCAAATCCGTTCAGCCGTTTGAGCGTGAAGAAGAGACAAAACATACACACACACACACATTCACAAACTTTCGCCTTTATAATATTAGTGTGATTTTATTTTATTATTGTTGAAAATAAAAGGTTATTGCTATTTAAAATTCACATTTTTGGTACCAAAATCACCCCTAAACCATTATTTTTTTAACAGGGGTTTTATGTTATAACTTGTAGATACCAGCTGAACGATGGCCGCCCGCGCCCCATATGATAAACCGGTAAAATTTAAGTTTTTAGTGTCTAATTGATATAAATGATTTGACTTTGACTTTAGCGTTACACAGTGACAAATCTTAAATCATTTTATATAAATATATATAAAATATATTATTATTTATATATATATTTTTATATCATTTTAAAATTCGTCTGCAAGAAAACTGGACCATGCAATGATTAATTTATTAAAACTAATTATTACGACTAATTGTTTGTAAACAATAAGACTGAAGGTTGCGTGTAAATACTTCAGAACATCAACAATACACTTTATTTCGCAATTCTATTAATTAATTTAATTATAAACGTGCTCATGATCAGTTCTCGTTACCTCTCAAGATATCGATATCAGTAACGAGAACGAGTAGCAGCAAGCCTTGTACAGTTGTGCTCACTCAAGTATGAGGTACAGTCAACGACACGTGGGTTCGAACCCAAACGCTTTACTTTGTGTAAATATTTCATCACCACCTCTCAAAACGGTAAAGGCAAAACATCGTGAGGTAACCGGCATGTGCTCGAACCAAAAATTCGAAAACATGTGACATCTACCAACCCATACTGAGCCCACGTGGTGGAGTACAGCGCGCTCACTCTCGAAGAGAGGCCTGTGTCCCAGCAGTGGTAACATTATAGGCTGATAATGCTTTGCTTATTCAAAGAAAAAATCAAATAAAAAAAAAATAGGTAGAAATATCCATATTGTGTTAGTATAAGAACTTACAAAAATATGTTAGTAGAACTAAAATCGAAAACAATATTACAATAAAACCAAAAAATAAAATTAAAATCAAAATTACTATCAAACTTATAATTAAAATCAAAATTAAATTACAGTCAAAACAAAATTAAAACAACATCAAATTCAAATTAAATCAAAATCAAATTAAATTAAAATCAAATTAAAAATATCTCAAAATTATGTCAAAATTAAATTAAACTAAAACATGAACATAACTTTTCTTCTACATCAAAATCAATTCAAATATCTTTCCTCAGCACCGGGTCCGCAGCTATGTCTACGGGACCAGTGCATCAGAAAAGGGTAATCTGGCAGGTTGCTATTGGCGCTTCCACGTATCCTACGCATTAGGGATGCCGTTCTTTTGCGCATGATAGCCTCAAAACTATCTATGCCAGCCTCGGCAAACATGCCCAACGCACTACAGCACACTTATGCAACGACAAAAGTCGATAAAGCTATGGTTTTCTAACAACATCGGTGGCCGCCACACAGTGTCCGTGAATGACGTCACTGGTTTGTTATTTATGATAGTAAGGTATTCAAGCGGAGAACTGGTGGACATCGACACCGGGCTGCAGGCAGTCCAGGGAAGCTATGCCATTCCTTGGATAGCAAGTTAACCAGGCGTTTATTACGCCTGAGCAGGAATGGCCTGTGCCTGATTACGGGGGCCATCACGAGACACTGCTCGCTAAACACTTCCACATAATAGGCATAACGGATAGTCCTCTATGTAGGGCGTGCATGGAGGCAGAGGAAACCGTTGCGCACGTGCTTTTTGAGTGCATCACCCAGATTAGAACAGAAACCCTCGGGTCACCCAGATCTTTCACAGATGTTCTGAACAGACTAGGAGATTTAATCAACTTCTGAGGTAGGCTGGTTGGAATAACCACCAACGGCCGCCATGGCTCACGCACAATGGTCCACCTGAAGGACTAAGTGCGGAAACCAAACCCCATAACATAGAAAATTGAAGTAAGGTGTTGTGTTTTCCTAGAGAGCGTTTTATAACACCGTGAAGTCAAACTTCGCTGTCATTATTTTCATGACAATACGGCCATTTTGTGCCGGCCACCACTCTTTTTTTTTTAGGAAACCATTGCTTAAGCACTGCTACTTTTACACATCATCTAAATTGACACACAACTAACTGCCTCGTTGGTCTAGTGGTCTGCTGAGCGTGAGGTCCTGGGTTGGATTCCCGGGTCGAGCAAAGTGTTACTGGGTTTTTCTATCTAGAATTTCTCAGCAGCAGCCCGGAATCTGGATTTGTGCCCGGTTGATGGCAATAGGCTCGCCCTCTATTACATGGTACTCAAACATAACTGGCGAAATGTTCCCTATAAGTACACCTCTGCCCAACCCTTCAGGGAATGCGTGATAGTTTGTTAAGTGTTGTCAAAATGACACAACATTATTCGATATTATTTCAGCATACCATTTATGAGCTAAGAGTAAAATACAATAGACGTGGATATATTGCGTGCGAACCCGAACACGGCATTCGCGACAAGTCAATCGTCATCCTGCGGATGCCTCGTTGAGAGGTTAAACACGTGTCGATTTCTTTCAGGGTTTTTATGGCTCTTTATTTATATTGTATTTTACAATGGATTTCCGCAAGGTCACGCTTGAATCAATTAACTTAGTCAAAGTCAAATCATTTATTTCAAATAGACCCATGTATGGCACTTTTGAACGTCAAAAATTACAAAATAATAAAATTGATTCTAGTCGCCCCTTTCAAAAGGTAGTTTTCGTATGGAGAAGAATGGGCAAGAAACTCCACCGTTACTCTTTTAAAATGTTTTACAATATTGTTTGTATATGTACGTACATTTGTTAAATAAGTATTATATGTGAAGACGATGCACCTAGAATAAAATTCATCATCATCATTTCAGCCGAAAGACGTCCACTGCTGGACATAGGCCTCCCCCAAGCACCGCCACTTCGACCGATTCTGTGCTTTCCGCATCCAGCGGATTAAAAAAATAAATAAAAAAAAAATATAAAAAAAAAGAATGAAAAAAAAATGAATGAGAATAAAATTACTATACCACAATAGGTAAAAAAATTAAAAATGAAGCAACGATAGATAATTTAATTTGTGATAGATACATGGTTCTCACATATTTACAAACATTGTAAAAGTAGACGATTTTCCTAAAATGTTACAATTAATAAGTCAGTGTGTAAGGAAGTAATCACAGAATGTAAAATCAATGTCATACTTAAAACACAAAGTAATAAATTTTACAATTAAATTAGCAACCAGTTTGATTTTATCTTGATTCTAAATTGTGATTTTATCTTGATTCTCTTAGCTAAGAGTAACCTAATATTATTTTAATTTATGTCCCGATTTTAATTAAATATTTAGCAGAATGATTTTGATATTTAAAAAAAATTAGGTGTTAATCGACTTTTGTCGCCGACTGTTCCTACTTTGATAATCAATGAGTTATTAGAAAATAATGACTAAGAATTGTCTATGATTCTTGTGAGACATGAATAGACAATTGTCTACTGTTTCGTCATTTCCCTTATTTTTCAAAGTGTTGAATGAGAAGCACGTGTTTGTTGATGGAATGTACAGTCGTGAAGAAAGTTGTGTGAAAATGTTTTTTTGTTTTTTTTTTAGAGATGAATGTAAAAGGTAATATTACTACCTTTTTTACTGTTTCTGAGTGCAGGATAGTCATTGGTTTTAGAAATTAGTCTTTGACTTGGCTACTGTCCAGAGTGCGCCAGACGTGTCAGATGTTCGACATGTCACATATAGATGCTGTTTACTTGCACCTCATACAAAAGAACCATTACACAACCATTTTTTTTTTTAAAATAATATTTTGCAAATAACATTTTAAAAAATCCAATCTAAAACTATAACCTCAATTCCGTTCTCAATACTATCTTTCATTTAACTTGATGCTTGGATTGCCTTTCACCAAATTTTAATTAACGAGGACTTGTTATTATACAGGTTGTTTGGCAGAACGTTGAACATACGAAAATGGTGGATAGGTGGGGTCATCTGCTACTTACTCAGCCCTAATTTATTTGGACCTGGCGCCCTGGATATTATATAAAAAATATCCAGGGGGCCAAGGCCAATTAAATTAGGGCTGAGTAAGTAGCAGATGACTCCACCTATCCACCATTTTCGTATGTTCAACGTTCTGCCAAACAGCCTGTATACTCTTTCATAAGCATACTTTAAGTTAACACCCTCAGTGTTAACTTAAAGTATGCTTATGCTGCCCAGGAAAGTATGGAGTCTTTTCTTTCTCCTTTTTTACCCGACTGCGGCGAAGCCAAAAAAGGAGGGTTGTGTTTTATTCTATCATACTATATGATAGAATAAAACATAGAAACCTGCCTGATCCGAAAGAAGCACATAGGTACTTGAATAACATTACCAAAAAGTTTTATATTTTACTAGCTGCGCCCTGCGGTTTTACCCGCATAAGTCTCGATCCCGTAGGAATATCGAGATAAAAAGTGTCCTTTGTTCTAACCTATACTCCATTTGAAATAAGACTAGACATTTAAACAAACTTTTTTTACAGTCCGTTCAACTGATTTTGACTTCTATACCGTAAGCATAAGGATGGCATTAAAAGCAAAAAATTGGTTACAATACCAAGTGTTTACTGCAGCTGCCATTTGTCATACCAATAACGCAATAGAAGTCAAAATCGGTTGAACGGACTGTAAAAAAGATTTGTTTAAATATCTAATCTTTTTTCATATCCCAAATTTTTCCAAATCCATTTAGCCGTTTTAGCGTAAAAGCGTAACAAACAAACAAACTTACTTTCGCATTTATAATATTAGTTAATAATTTTTTTTAGGTCAATGCGATCGTTTTGTGGACCGTTCGTAGACAGACATATTTTGTTAGATCAACAATCCCTTGTGAGATGTTAAGGAATATGTTATTATTTCCTAGTACTAACTGCAATATCGATCAGTAACCAGCAAAAATGCCAGCAATTGCGGTAATTCAGTAGGAACGGGTCGGGTCGGGTCGGATCGGGTCGGGTCGGTTCGGTTGCTTTCCAGTAATTGCGTCACTTATTTTCGTAAACAACTATTTGTTTAATTTTGACAGTTCAACAACATTCATAGCGTTATTTACGTTGTTGAGCAGATTTTTTTCCAACTTATGAAGCAATGGATTAGCAATCAATCTGCCTAGCCTTTTCCCAACTATATTGGGGTCGGCTTCCAGTCTAACCGGATGCAGCTGAATACCAGTATTTTACATGGAGCGACTGCCTATCTGACCTCCACAACCCAGTAACTGTGTAATACGATACCCCTTGGTAAGACTGGTTGTCAGACTTTCGGGCTTCTGACGACCCGTAACGACTGTCAAAGATCCACGAATGACAGCCGGGACCAACAGCTTAACGTGCTTTCCGAGGCACGGAGGAGTCTCGGTATGTAGAAATGGTCACCCATCCACGGACCAACCCCGGCAAGCGTAGCTTAACCTGACAGATCGACCCGAGCGGCTGTTAGTACTTAGTCACGAGCTCCTCAAGCAATGGATTAGCAATCTATTTCAAATCGAAACAGATTGTGTTGTATTACTCAATTAGGGAACTGACCAGCACGGATCACTGATGTGTTCAGTAACTGGCACACTTTTTATTCCAATAGTTAATAGGAAATAGAGACTAATCGGAGGCTGGTACAGTCAGCCAAGCAGAACCAAGTTGGTTCAATAATCACAGCTTAAAATTAAAGTACTTACTTAATAATGACGTACCCGTAATAGCTAATGTTAATGAGTTGTAAACTAAACACTAATGAAGAAAATGTTAATGAGATTGCTATTATTAAATTAGCGTTTTGTTCAAGGTTGTTGTTGTTTTTTAGGGTTCCGTACCCGAAAAGTGCCAAACGGAACCCTATTCTAAGCTGTCCTTCCGTCCGTTTGTGTGTCAGCGGTCTGTTACGCTTGCCATGAATCGTATTAGGTAGACAGTTGAAGTTTTCACAGATTGTATATTGCTGCTATACTAACAAAAAATATTAAAAATTTAATAAAGTTAATAACGGGGATGATGACAATTTTTTTTTTATTTCCTTCAGGTTGATTTTTTTTTTTTTTTTACGTAATAAATAGATTACGGCCATACATTGAGTTAAAATGTGCCATGACGTCACGAGTATGTAGATTTATGACGTTAGGACCCCCAGTCTCCAACTTTAATGCGTTTTATCAAAGTATTTTTTTATTAATATGATAAAGCAAAAAATACGTGTCTAATGTTTTTTATTATCTGACTGACGGACTAAATAGAATTTCTTCTTTTTTACCCAGGCATCTTCCCTATTAAAGGGGCATGCAAGAAACGTGTTTTTTCGGCGTTTTTTGCTCGATCTTAATACGGTACGAAACCCTTCGTCCGACTCGCACTTGGCCGGTTTTGTTATCTTTTTAAATTAATATTATTTATTATCTAGCACATAGTTGTCATCTTGTATATAGGTACAAAGTGCTATTCTTTGTGGTCTTGAGTCAATATCCTAAAACCATTTATGTTTATCTCCGTTAAAAAATAGCATTGTTCAATCAATGTAACCTTCCTTGACACTATTTGGTAGGGACAATGGGTACAGCGTAATTTTATCAATATATGTGCATATTATTATGGTTTGTTATAAAAGTATCAGATAAAAATGTAAACAAATGTATGAGAAAAGGTACCTGTGAATGCAAATTTATAGTGTCATTTACAAATTGAGTGCTTTAATATGATAATTAGAATACTTAAACCCGAAATTCTAATTTTAAATCACCATAATCATTTTCAACTTTTTTTATTGTATGTAAGACCTTACTTTTAACTAAAATTGACAATTCTAGGTCAACCGGAAGTACCCTATAGGTTTTTGGTCGAAAACCTATATGATAGTTCCAGCACAAATAAAGGAAAAATTCCGAAAAAGTTAAAAATTAAGGTAAATTTTGGTACTTGCAAGTTTTCGCGAAAATCTTGCCCATATCTTTTTACCTATAAAATGATACCAATTTTATTATGGCGGTATAATGAGTAGGTACGGAACCCTCGGTGTACGAGTCCGACTCGCTCTTGACCGGTTTTAAAAAAAATTACAATTAGATAATGTCATTCATACAATATTTATTGGAAAAATTGATGAGATAAAAAATTGAAACATTGTACATACTGTGCTACTGATTACTTTTAGTCAGTGAACCTGAATAGGGTTTACAATGTTTACACTTCCATGAAATACTTTTTGAACGGACTTTAGGTAGGTACCTGTTTTATGAGAAAATCCATTCAAGATACCAATACCGCTATAAAGTCTGGGCTATAAGAGGGAGTATCGGCATAAACTATACCCTTAAACTATTAGTAGGCATCTACGGCTAAAGCAGAACTAATAATGCCAAAGTTAGTGCCAAAGTTTTACGAAATTACTATCTGAATAGTAAGAGCCTAACCTTGTACTTGTCAATATTGATTTAAGTTATAAAACTAGAACTTAAAGGTCCCGTAGACTGCAGATTCTGATAGAATAATTTCCATGAAGTTTACATAGAAATCGTACTACTAAGGTCGCGTCGCACCTGTCTGCGGTAGTATTTTAAGGGCACGTCTGGACGCTAAACTTGTTTCAAAATGTTCAGACTTTATTCTTTACTTAAATTTAATGTGAACGACGATAACATGGTGCCACTGTGATATTAATGCTTCATTGTACAATTTTAATTACGGCTCGATCAAAAAGAAAGCTATAATTGAACGCATGATAATAACAGTCATTAAAGATTAAAAGGCAAAACTAAATAACAACCATAATATTGGTTCAGTGACCTTCGCTTGATCTACTCTGTTTTTTATATAGACAAGTTGAAATTTAAACTCAAGCATTTAAACATGATTCGATTCATAAACTAGCGATTTAATCAATGCAGCAAAAAGTTTAATTAATGTTTTGAATCAGTCAAAAATTTTGCATCTCAATAAATTCGCAGTACCAAAAAAAAAACACTCATCTTTTTATAATCACCTAATAGTCATTTTCGTCGCTCCGCTGAGGATACAAGGAAATAAAAACACCAAGCAGATGTGAACTGGTCTCAGTACAAAACCTTCTGCCCGCAACTGTACACGTTAATATCACAACTATATTACGCGTTTGAAAACTGTCCATTACATCATTTTACAATCGATCTTTACACTCGACACAAGTGTTATTCACATTTTCCTCTCCAAACGATAATAGTCCATTCGTTCGTTTCAGATGGATGTATTTCGAACAAAGAGAGGACACCAAGCAAGTCGAGGAGATGGAGAACGTAAATAAAGACGTATAGCACCTCAGTGACTATTGAACTCAAAGCATTTATTATAAGTGAAAGTGTTATTGGACATTATAAAGTGTGAATGTTTAATAAAATCCTGTCGAGTTTCCACATTCTTTTTATTCAATTTTAACGCGAAAACAATCGGATGTTTATAATAATAGTGTGACACTGCGCAACGGATCGCCGACTTGTTTAAGTTTAATGACGTGTTAGTGTATTTTCGATTTCGCCGAGTGTGTTTGTGGACGCATTAAAGATTGATATGGCAACATAAGAGTGTTTGCTTACATACAACCGTACAATAGGACGCTAGCGACGTCCCACCGACGCCGGCTTACCAGTAATTCAATATTATACCGTATTTATCTTGGTGCTGTGAGGTTGTGCTATCCAATATAACAACAATGTGACCCAACTTTGAAGATTTACTCGGATCTCAGGCGAGGTACATGTTCCTTGTTCCATATTTCAATCTCCAGTGAGTATTGATTTTATATTTGAAATTTTATAGAATACTTCGAGAAAGAATTTCTAAAATGGATAAAACAGATAAATCCGATGGGAAAACGTCTCGTGACGAGACGACAGAGGAACTGCCACTAAAAACGGAAGCAAAAAATGACTTAAAGAACTTGACCTTTATAGAGAAAATAAAATTGCTCAAATCAAATATAACGGTGGAACCGGTTTTGTTTCTATTTGTGATGCCGAGCATGCTTGCGATGTTAGCGACACAGAACTTGAATTTAGAGAAAGCATGCAGGGTCAACTTGGGGTTCGGCGATGAGGCGTGTACTGCTCTGAGACTCAGAAAACGTGCTAACTATACATTTGAAGAAAATGAAGTACAGAAATTGATAGCGTCAGTGCAAGCATGGAAAAGTGTCGTCCACACAGCCGTGCCAACGTTGCTGATGCTCTTCATCGGCGCGTGGAGCGACAAAACGGGGAAGCGCAAGATATGCATGCTGATGCCAATCTTCGGGGAAATCATGACGTGTCTATTAAATATGATAAACACGTACTTTTTCTATGAAGTCCCGGTTGAATGGACGGTGTTCATGGAGGTCATTTTCCCGTCTCTGACTGGAGGCTGGTACACGATGTTCCTCGGCACTTTTAGTTATTTAGGAGACATCACTTCTAAGGACACAAGGACATTTCGAATAGGGATATTAAACTTGTGCATGACAGTAGGATTCCCGATAGGAATGGGCTTGAGCGGGATCCTGCTGCGGGTCATCGGATATTACGGAGTGTTTTCGATATCTGCTGCATTGCAGTTTATCAATTTCTGTTATGTATTGTTCCGTATTGATGACCACACTTGGCTCGAGAACAAAGACAAGGTTTGTGTTAGAAGTCCATTTACTTACTCTATCTAGTATCTCATGTTTATCAACCCGATTGGATTTTATTTATAGATCACTTGATTCTCTTGAGCCTTTCAATTCCACGCTAATTTATTCTTGTCATTATTGCCATTTTTATTTTTATCTCCAATCATATAACGATATGTAATTTGTACATAAACATAATGTTTTTAGGTCGAAAGAACCGGTTGCACGGGTTTCTTCTTAGAGTTCTTCGACTTCCAGAGTCTCAAACACACTGTTGGAATAGCTTTCAAGAAAGGACCGAATTACAGACGACTGCGAATATGTCTGATATTGACCGTGGTCTGTTTGACGTTCGGACCGATGTGGGGTATGTATACAATGCTTTATTTAAAGATACAATAGTAAATATAAACAAAAGTAGGTACAGTCAGCATAAAAAAGATGTGCACATTGACAAGCATTAATTTCATCTAGATATTAAATTGTAGCTTATCATTATCTTCATATTCATCTTATGTCCCTATATAAATATACACATGTATACTTTTTGAGGCTGACTGTACCTACATATGTATATGACAATGCTATTTACTTAAGTTATATAGCAAGATCACTCAAAAATGTGGGCAAATTCCACTGAGATTATCTACTACATGAAAAATCTAGATTACAAACTATAAATTTTACAGACAGTAAAAAAAGATTATTATAATTTGATTGCTAGATAATGGGCTGCCTGCATCACAACGTGTCTAGATTAATACAATCAAAACACTGATATATTTTTCAATCATTTTTGCAAACTGGTATTTTGGCACAATAATTAATATTTATGGTTTCTCTACGTATAAAGTTAATGGTGATTGTAGGCTATAATCGGTTGGGTTAGGTCTTTATGGTAGCAAATAGCATCAATAAAACTTCCAGCCTTAACCGACGGTGTACCAAGTAACACAAAAAAAAAAACTTTCTGTCGTTCTAACACACGTAAAATAGCAATCAATTGCAATGCCTTTCATTTTGATCATCCATTGCTTCATAGGTTTAAAAAATTCGTCTATTCAACAACGTAAATATGGCAATGACGTGGTTGAACTGTCAAAATGAAAGGTATTCCAATCAATTGCCATTTTATGTGTTATTCAAATTGTCTGGGTAAAAAAAATGAAATTCCATTTAGTCCGTCAGTTAGATAGGTAATAAAAAAATATTAGACACGTATTTTTTGCTTAATCATATTCATAAAAATAACTTAAATAAAACGCATTAAAGTTGGGGAGTGAGGGTTGCTACGTCACAAGTAAGTATAAAATCTACAAACTCGTGACGTCATGGCATATTTTAACTCAATGTATCGCCGTTATCTTTTGATTAAATAAAAAAAGAAAAAATACGTGTCCAATATTTTTTTTAAATCTAACTGACGGACAAAAAATATTTTTAGTTGTGATCCCTATTACCCCGCAAGCTTACAATATGCATATACTTTTTTCTAAAGCTGATTACAAAAACAAAGACAAAGACATTTATTTATTCGTCGGATATGGTAAGTACAGAGTTTGTTAGTAGGTACCTATAGGTTCATGGACATATCCGCCGCTAAAAGCGTCATACGAATATTTACATTTCATTAATGGACATAAAACTAGTGATGCAACGAATACGAATACGAATATTCGTATTCGCCGAATAGTAGACATTTCCCGAATATTCGTATTCGGCGAATACTAATACGAATACTAATACGAATATTTAAAAATTAATATGTTTGTACGCAAATCTAATTACTGGCAGACTTGGAAAACGCGCGTCGTCGGCACGTATAAATACGACGTGTGCAAGGGCCTTAACCGCAACGACGACGTGACGGGGGACTCCCCGGCCATAGTTTATACAGTGCCGCGGCCCGGGAGTTTTCCTATCATTACGAACCATGGACTGATTGATTCATTCATTCCTTTCGTTTCATTTGTCAGTCGAAAGCACAAGTCAAGCAAGAGAGTATTGTTTTATTTATTTTTTGAGGTTGCTGCGAACGGAAAGGAGTTGAAGTTGAATAGAAAATGTTTTCTCGTAAACGAGATCAAAGTGACATATGGAAACACTTCGATAAATTACCAAATAAGTAGTTATATGGTCTGTATTTCTTTTGTATGAACAAAAGGTAGGATAGTAAGTCCTAAGTAACTTAGACGAACGTTAGTAATAGCTGCGTTTATGTAGTACTAGTCTTTTATTACCATGGCGAGATATTCGTATTCGTATTCGTATTCGCCGAATAGTAGGTTTGATATTCGTATTCGTATTCGTATTCGTAAAAGTAGTATTCGTTGCATCACTACATAAAACCTAACATAAATATTACTTTTTTTTTTTTGTATTTTATATCACAGTCATTCCAAAACTCCACTTTTACCGATAACATTTTTTTATATTAAATTTTTACAATAACTCAGAACAAAATAAAAATATTTTACATCAGGAACATGTTTTAACAACAATTACGTTACAAAACATTGTGTCAAAATCTAAAAACTTACTTATTTACAAAAAAAAAACTTTGTTTTTCTTCTATTAAATCGTTTCGTACACCGTTCAATTCAGAGGTTTCCAATGCATCTGAACATTTTCTTGATCACGATTTATATTAGTTTGTTTATTATAATTCAGGACGTTTATGGCGGCGGTATGGTATTTCCCGCGGCTATATTTGTCAACTTGAGTCAAACGTTTATTGATTTTAATACAAATATTCTCGTGTTTCCATAACATACTAATGAGTTCTAAACCTTTATTTAAACCTCAAGTGAAAATAAAAAAATAAAATTAACACTTTGTCACATGGGCTTCCCCCGTAGAATAAATGGTGCTAATTGTGATCCTAGCGCAACATCTTCAGTAGTAAACATGTATACTCCATTTGAAATAAGATTAGACATTTAACTAAACCTTTTTTACAGTTCGTTCAACCGATTTTGACTTCTATTGCGTTGGTAGCATGACAAATGGCAGCTGCAGTAAACATTGGTATTGTAACCACTTTTTTTGCTTTTAATGCCATCCTTATGCCTACGGTATAGAAGTCAAAATCGGTTGAACGGACTGTAAAAAAGGTTTGTTTAAATGTCTAATCTTATTTCAAACGGAGTATAGGTGTTGTGAACATAACAGAACAAGTTCTGTATTTATCGAAGACTCAGACGTATGTACACCCATATTTTGTCTGTTTTTTTTAAGTAGGCGGCAAGCCTGTGGCCACCAACTAGGCCCAAATCTAGACTGCGGACTGCTACAAAGAAATTCCCCATGAAAAATCCATTATCACTTTGCCCGACCTGTGAGATCGAACCCATGACTCCATGCTCAGCATTTGAGGGTCTTGAGGTGTCCATATACTTGTCTGTGTACTCAGAATAAACAAAAACATTTTCTCGACATACCATTGATAGATTCTGATGTTTGACATCATGGAATAATATTTACTGCGCTCGTGTTTCCCGAGCAAATATAGTCTGTCAATAGCATATTGATAATAATTTTAACTTTATTATGATAATTATTATGAATGACATTTTGTTTTTATTGGTAGGTGAATCTATTTTCCTCTCTGACTTAAAATTTATTTTACATACTTATTTTCCAACTTGTCGATTATTAGGTACAGGGTAACCCATTGCGATAGTTTACCAATCTAAACTCTTATCCTAACTTATTATTAATTTATTGGTCACCAAGTATATTCTATAGTTGTCCAGATAAACCATTTCGCAGCGCGTCTGCTAAGCTTGCGAACCTGTGTTCGATTCCCAAATCGAGAAGTGCAGGTACGTGTGTAGTGTATGTGTGTCGTGTATCGGGGTGTGTGTGTGTATGAGGAGTGTGTGTGTGTCTAGTGTGGGCTCTTACCTATTAGAAATTTCGCTGTAACGTCAAGAAGTCTACCTCGTTGGTCCAGTTCTCGCAAGGGCTACTGCTGAGCATGAAGTTCAGGGTTCGATTCCCAGGTCGCACAAAGTGTTATTTAGTTTTTCCATCAGGAATCTCTCAGTAGCACCCCGGAGGATTTGTGTCCGGTTGATGGTAATAGACTCGCCCTCTACTACATGGGAATTAAAAATAACTGGCAAAATGTGGGTGTACTATGAAGTTGACCGAACCCTACGGTGAAAATAAACGTAATGTTATGTTATTTCTGAGTCTGAATTTGAGGAAAAGTCTCTCTTTCTTTTATATAGAACATAAACAATACTAGCAGTGTTGGTGTACTATACAACTCTGCTTACCCTTTCCAGGAAGATAGACGTGTGGCGTGATGTTATTTTGTGTATTTCTTTATTACACAAAAAACTTACCTACACAGCTGAAATAATACTGTCATTACACATAGAGAGGCACATTTAGGTGGTACATCTTAATTTGCGTAAAAAACCTTCCTCATACATTATGGAGTTTACCTATGTACAGACAAACTGTGTTCTTAATGTCTCTCGGCAAACCTCGTGTTTCGTCAGTCGTCGGATTTCTATCAGTTGCCCTTTGCACTTGGTGCAGACCGGCCAGTCTCAATCGACTTGAAAGTATATAGAGTTGTTAATACTCTTTTAACTTAATGTAATTTATTTTAAAAATGTTAGGAAAGCTGCTAAAGTCACAGGCACGACAGATAGGAAAATAGTTTTTCAGCTCTATATAGTTCACACGGAAATCAAAAACATAACAACAATAAAGTACTTAGTTCTGAATTCAAATTTTTATACACGATAAATCTAATAATTGATGGACATGGAAATTAGCATTCGTTTGTACTCGGAAATCCGATGATACCCGAGGAACATTAAGAAAATAGAAATACTGTACCTACGCACCTACTTACAATGGGGAATTCAAAACCGCCAATATAATAGATAAGTAGGTATATTTTAATTATATATAGACTGTTATATTGGTCAAATTGATATTTTCCTGTTTATATTATTTTGCTGTCATTTTTTGAAAGGCGAAGCATGTAAATCATCTAAATACGTAGGTACAGTCGTCAGGTATAGTCGTCCTCGAAATAGCTTTATGCGAATTTTCGTAACTAAATGTTACAAAGCGTAATGAACTGTATGTTAATGTTGTAACGTACAAATTAGATACGGGCGGCTTGCTTCGGGAATTCAGTTTTTTGGCTCTTATCTAGTTTGTACTTTACACAATTGACATAAAGTTCATTATGCTTTACATAAATTCGTTACAAAAATCCTTCCATTTCGTTCCGCGGCAATGTTGAGCCTAAATGTCACTTGAACGTCATAATAAGAGTAGTCCATTTATCTATGTGACAGTTATCATTTCAACCTTCGTAAAAGTTTCATTTTACCGTAAATTGCTGTCAAAAGTAGTAAAATAATTACGATATCGACTATTCCTACTATATTAAGGTATTATAAAGTGAAACTTTTATTACATCGTCTCAAACTTTTTTGTCTGTGTGTTGAATGTCACGTGACGGTCGGCCGCGGAGTAGGGATAAAGTGAAAGGTGCTCGTCAGAGCAGTCAAGGCCAATATGGCGGCGCCTATAGAAGTTTCACTTTTACCGTAGTTTCATAAAACCACACAATCCTTTTTTTTTAATTCTCTTTGTTTGAAAGATAGAAAAATAATAATAATAATTTTATTTAGGAACATAAAGGTTTTGTAGTACATGAGGGACTTATAAAGTATACATTATTAATTACATGGTGTAAGTACAATTAATTGTTGGGTGAATCGCTGCTCTCCTAGCTAGATCACTGAGTAATCTGTATTTAGGAGAGACAGTTTCGACTCCCAAATTGAGTATCACAAAAAATATGTAATGTTTTTATGCTTTTTGGAGATTACAGTACCAAAACACAAAAGATAAAATCTTATAATTAAAAATTAAATAAAACAAAGTAGAATGAGGAGTGTAGATGTGCTGAGTCGAGTGATTGCGTGTATGTGTGTGTGTATGAGTGTGTGAGGGTGAGTGTGTGTGTGTGCATTTGAATAATAGGAAATGAGGTTACCTTTAAGGAAGTGACAGTAAATACTGTTCAGTCTCGTCGTAGGTTTTATTATTTAGAAAAAGTTGAAGTAATCTGCGGTTTTACATGAGGAATCATTTCATTCTGTTGTGTTGACATTATGTACATAAGTAGTGGGTATTGTGATTGCGTCATTCATTTATATTTAAAGTATTAATAACACTTTAAAAATAAATTCATCTAAAGTTTAATTTATGCTGACGAAATGTTTTTTAAGACTTACTTGACTTACCTGCGTAAAATAATTCTATTCTTTCAAAAGCAACCTTCAAAAAGACATTGCTTTTGCATTTCTTTAATAATTAAAAACATTTAAGCAATTTCGTACAATCACTAACACTTCCTTCATCTTAGATAGACAGCATATCTTACTTTCGGTGACGGAAAACGTAAGGACATGGAAACGCACCCTAAAGCTACGGTTTCTTACAAGAGCTGTGGCCTCCACATGGCCACCGTCATCCATGGTCATAGTTTGACTTTACCGTGTTAATAACGCTCTCTGGAAACCACACCAAAAATTGCGGACGCTATGTGGTGGCCACCACAGTCTTAAGAAACCCTAGCTTTAAGGAAACGAAGACACTGTGGTTAGAAATCGTAATTGAACAATTGAATGGATAAATGTAATTTTATTTCCTCTATATATCAGATAGTCACCTAATATTTGTTCTAGTACGGACAACAGGAATTATCCTGTTGTTATTAAAATCACCAGCAACATTCACCTGTTTCTACTGGCAAGCAGCTTAAGAGCGTTTATTCTGAAAGTGGGCAACGTCGCAAATAGCTGTCAAATATTTACCTGTTTTGATTAATTTGGCAATATTACTGAATGGAAATAAGAAATGTAGCTAACTACACTCCGTTTGAAATAAGATTAGACATTTAAACAAACCTTTTTTACAGTCCGTTCAACCGATTTTGACTTCTATACCGTAGGCATAAGGATGGCATTAAAAGCAAAAAAAGTGGTTACAAACCAACTGTTTACTGCAGCTGTCATTTGTCATGCCGCCATCGCAATAGAAGTCAAAATCGGATGAACGGACTGTAAAAAAGGTTTAGTTAAATGTCTAATCTTATTTCAAACGGAGTATAGTTTCCTAGAATATTAGTAATGAATTGCAATTTATTATTTACCCTATTTTAGGTGTAAAAAACCGGCCAAGTGTATGTCGGACCACGCACAATGAAGGGTTCCGTAGTTGGGATGAATTTATCCCAAAAACAAACTTAACTTTGTAGTTGATAAACATGTTCTCCGATACGGAATGTATGGGACAACATGTTTTTGCAACTGCAAAATTAAGTTGGTTGATTATTACTCGATAACTAGTAAAGCCTACTTAGTTGTGATAGTTTTTCTTTTAATTTCGTTATATAAACTACTGTTGTGATTTTTTTAACACATCCAAAACCAACCATTTAGCTGGCAGGAGGGGGGACACTTGACTCTAACAAAAATTAGCACTTTAAAGCTTAATATTTTGAAAACGGATCCCTGAATCCAAAAATGGTTTTCACAAACTCATAATTTTTTTATAAGACCTTTCCAATGATACCCCATACTATGGGATAAAAAAATAAAAAATAAAACATCACCACTTTACGTGTATGGGATACCTCCCATACACGTAAAGTGGTGATGTTTTATTTTCCCTAAAAAAAAATGTTTTTCATAATTTTGTTTTGCCACTTTGTCGGCGTAATTAATATGTATTCCTATGTCAAATTACAGCTTTCTAGTACTAAGGGTCTCGGAGCTAGACCGCGGACAGACAGACAGACGGACATGACGAAACTATAAGGGTTCCTTGTTTACTACGGAACCCTAAAAAGGCATTTGGAAAGTTTCCAAATACCTTTTCTTTACATCTAAAACTAAATATTCGGTATTACGATATTAATTTTTGCATTTCATAATCAATATTTTAGTTCCCTAGTTAGCCACATTTCTTAATTCCATACAGTAATATTGCTAAATTAATCAAAACATATAAATATTTGACAGCTATTTACGACGTTGCCAACTTTTAGGATAAACACTCTTAATTTAAACGACCTTGTGCTTTGACTCAAAGAAGAAATAAAACTACACAGACTGGCTTATTTTTCGTCAAAAAAGGCCAAGGATTTTATTCCAACAAACTATAGAAAAGAAACAAAAACACGTAATAATAATATCTCTATATACATATATATAAAATTCTCCTGTCACAATGTTAGTTACCTTACTCCTCCGAAACGGCTTTACTGATTTTTACCAAATTTTATATGCATATTCAGTAGGTCTGAGAATCGGCTACTATCTATTTTTCATACCCCTAAGTGATAAGGGTTGTCCACCCCAAACAAATAATTGGCAAAACAACGTTTGCCGGGGTCAGCTAGTATACATATAAAATTCTCGTGTCACAGTGTTAGTTGCCATTCTCCTCCGAAACGGCTTGATCGATTTTTATGAAATTTTATACGTATATTCGGTAGGTCTGAGAATCGGTTGTTATTTATTTTTCACACCCCTAAGTGATAAGGGTGGTCCACCCCAAACATTTATATGGCAAAACAACGTTTGCCGGATCAGTTAGTAATATTTAATGTAAGCTTTTATTGAGACAGGTATAAAAAGTACATTAGTTGGTTATATAAAGCCTTTTGGCCTCGTACAGGACCTTCTGCTTTTATTTTAATTTTACTTTGTTTTTTTTTATTGTTTTTTTATTTATTTTTATTAATGTTCTTATTGAAGGTGTTTAGTTTAATTTGTGATTTCCTGTGCGAGTTTCAATAAATACTTTTTCTTTCTTTCTTTCTTTATATCTTTGCTTAGTTGAATACGATATTAGAGTTTTGACAAATATCACTTAGAATTAATTAACTGCCCCGACATCCCCGTCTGTATGTCCCCCGTTGACAAAGGCCTCCTCCAAATGCCTCCACTTCTCGCTGTCCCTGGCGACTTTTGTCCATGCAACGTTTGCTACAGCCCTGTCTATCTTCTGAATAGCCTGCCCCGTTTCCTCTTCTTGCCTAGTCGACAGGACATACAATGAGAGGAAAAGAAAAATGGTCAAAAACAGTAATGTACTGGTTTACAATATAAACAGTAGCTCTACAAAAAAAAACAACCGACCTCCAAAAAAAAAACTCTACAAAGTGAAAAATAACTTTAATTTCGGAAGTCGGTGTCTTGGGTTTTGTATTTTCGTTTTTTGCCACCGACTTCAGAAATTAAAGTTATTTTTCACTTTGTGTTGTTTTTTATTTTTTTGGAGGTCGGTTGTTTTTTTTTTGTAAATTTTTTTATTTTTCACTTTTTAGTTGTGGTACCTACCCCACACACATTCGAATACCACTACCTGCTACCAGTGACAGAAACTTATCATATCATCTACATACTAAGTGGGAAAAAATACGTATTTTGTAGCTAACTCAAAAACTATCCAAGCAAAGTTAATAAAATTTATATGGGACCAATTCGAGAGTACACCCTTTTAAACAAAAAAAGAATTTTCAAAATCGGTCCACAATTGACGGAGAAATCGGTGGACATACATCGACGAACATATAACCTCCTCCTTTTTGGAAGTCGGTTAAAAATGATCGTTGTTCAGAAACGCAGTGATGCATGCACTGTTAACACACGAGTGAACGAATAAATCACAGACACACAGATTGTTCTATGTACAGATTTACAAATGTCCGCCATTCATACATTTGAATTAAATAATTGGCTAACAGCCATTTGAATTTTGTTGAATGAATACTGACACTTGATGTTACAATTGAATGTCTAGCCTGTTATGAACTAGGACGGGTGAATATTTTTAATATACATATTTTATTAGTTTTTTTTAACAGAACATTCCTTACTCAGTCGGATGGGTTTATAAATGAAGACTTATCAAAGGTTTTTTGATCTTTTTACATATTTAAAGCCTGTTTTATTAACCGACTTCAAAAAAAGGAGGTTCTCAGTTCATCTGTTTTTTTTTTAATGTATGTTCCCCGATTACTCGAAGACGGTTGGACCGATTTGAAAAAATATTTTTTGTTTGAAAGGGTATGCTTTCAAATTGGTTCCATTGTCATTTGGTCACGATCTGATGATGGGCTCTTGGAGAAATCGAGGCAACTCTTCAAATATTATAGGTACATCTATAGCAATTTGGGTATTTTTGATGAGCAGTTGACATTAGGCTATTGTAACTTAGATAAATTATATATAAACCAACCCACAAAAAAGTGAAAAAATAAACGTTTTACAAAAAATACAACCGACTTCCAAACTACAAACTTTAATTTCGAAGTCGGTGTCAAAAAACTAAAATACTGATCCAAAGACACCGACTTCCGAAATTAAAGTTATTTTTCACTTTGTAGTTTGAAAGTCGGTTGTATTTTTTGTAAAAAAAATTTTTTGAATGAAATGCTCGTATATTAGACATTTATTTTCGACTTCTTTTCTGACCAATTGAGGTCATCAATCAAATCATCTACTGAGCATATAAATAGTGCCACAAATTATCTTTCGATGGTTTATTGTAACGTTTATTGAGAATATTCCATCATTGTAACTTTCTAATGAACACATTGGACTCAAAATTGCATTTAGCGATATAATTATTATATTTCTAACTTCTTCATTCGACACACAATTTTTCCAAGTATGTTTCAAAGATCTCAAGCACTTTCAAGCACTTTGTAAAATCATAATTATTATGATGATAAATTCTCTATGACATCACTTCGTTGATAATGACTGATTGCCTGTAATAAAGACGATATTTCCTGTTCAATCCTTAAGTTTTCAAAGAACTATTCAAGTAATAGGTGACGATATATGATATATCTTAATATACATATATAAATTACGTGTCACGTTGTTTGTCCGCGATGGACTCATAAACTACTTAACCGATTTTAATCAAATTTGCACACCGTGTGCAGTTTGATCCAACTTGAAAGATAGGATAGCTTACATCTTATTTTAGAAAAAAAAAAGATAAGAAGAAAAATTATGTTTTTATAAATTATGGTAGGGTAGGTAGTGTAGGTAGGGCAGGTAGGGCAGGTAGGGCAGGTAGGGCAGGTAGGGCAGGTAGGGCAGGTAGGGCAGGTAGGGCAGGTAGGGCAGGTAGGGCAGGTAGGGCAGGTAGGGCAGGTAGGTAGGTTAGTAAGTGATAAAGATGGTCCACCCCAAACATTTATATGGCAAAACAACGTTTGCAGGGTCAGCTAGTATATATTTATATAGTAAACAATCCTGACTAATATTATAAATGCGAAAGTGAGTTTGCTTGTTTGTTTGTTACGCTTTCACGCTAAAACGGCTGAACTGATATAGATGAAATTTGGCACATGGGTAGACCATGACCTGGATTAGGACATAGGATATTTTTTATCCCGATATTTTTACGGAATCGAGAATTATGCAGGTGAAACCGCGGGGCAAACAATAAAAATGAACAAACAGTATAATAATGGTATTTGTACTGGTTAGATCATGCACAGTAATAAAGATTATAATTACTTAGTGCTTATTATCACAGTTCCATTGTTTGTACCTTGAAGTAAATAAATAATAATAGATTTATTATATTATTCAAAGGGATAAGAAGTTCTTACTCGGTGTCTCGCAAACAATGTGAGAATGGCACGAGGAAAATATCAAATACACCATTTCTAATTGGTATAGCATACAGTCTAGAACATTTGTTCCGAACCTGGGGGTAATAACCCCCGCGGGGGTAAATCAGCTATTCTATGGGGGTAACAAAGAACCTAATAATTAAGACCTAATCTAATAAAATACCTAGCTAAAAATAAAAAATGATAGATCGCCGCGCAGTCAATTAGGAATTTCTTAGACCACGCGAGAATACTACTTGCAGAGTAGAATTTCAAAATTATGATCTCAACACATTTTGGCGAAAAGCTGGTGCCGAACATCCTGTTATAGCTAAAAGAGCTTTAAAAATGCTTATATCCCGCTCTGCCACCACATATACACGTGAGAGTGGTTTTTCAACTTTGGTTACACTGAAAACAAATGCCAGAAACCATCACAATGTGGAACATGACTTAAGATGCGCTTTAAGCGAAACTAAACCTAACACAAAAAAACTTGTGAATGCAAAACAATACCAACAATCACACTAACTATTTTTACATAATTCATTGTTTATATATATAATTATATGTCGGAGACGGGTATGTGCCTTTCGTTATTATCAGCGATATTTTAACTACTGTAGACGTAGTGTTGGTTAATGCGCAATAGAAAAACAGTTTGCAGTTCAGATCACATTATAATTTACTATCAAATGAATCACACTAGCTAAATTATACACACACTGGGTGCGACGGTGTTTATTAAAATCACCAATTAACAAAATGATCACAAATTACAACTAACACAATAACTGAGCACCACGAATCGAGAACAGTTCCGCGACGTCTTGACTCCAATGCGACCAGAGGCTGAATGCCCTCCTCGCAATGGCCTTAAAACATCACGACTCTGTAGAAGCGCGCCTTTTTTGGTGTAGACAGATCACTCTTGATGTCGCCAGTGGCGCGCTTGCGATTCGTTTCGTGTCCGTACTAATGACCGGATCCGACATATATATAAAATACGTTAAAATTGTAAAGACTAATGTGCAATTAATATAATTACAATAATATAATTTAATCATTATATTATTTGCTAGTATTGTTCGTTTTGATAACATTCTAAGGTCGGGGTAAAATCAGTTTTCCTAATAGGTTACAGGGGTAACAATATTGAAAAGGTTTGGAACCACTGGTCTAGAGTCAGCTTAGGAGTGGCCTATGTCCAGCAATGGACTGCTATAGGCTAAGTTTATTGATCAATTGTTTGATACAGCCTAAAGTATTCCCACTGCTAGGACAAAGGCATCCTCTCTGTGTATTTCTAATATTTTGGAAGTGAAAATTTCTGTAGGCGCGTTGGGCATTTTTGAGATGGGAAAAACAATTGAACTCGCGACACTGTTACCGACACCAGCTTTTGACCATTAAAAAACATCAACGCGCGATACATTTTCTTTGGGATTTATGACATTCCAAACATTGAGACATGACAACGACATGATTGACATTTCCCTTTTTTTACTGACTTCAAAAAAGAAAAGTTTTTCCTGCACAATAAAATTGTTCAAGTTTTCACTTCTGTCGGCACTCACGGAGTGCCACTGTTTTTTTTTTTAATTAACCATAAAAGGCGGTACCTACGTTTGCATATAGAGTCACACAAAATACAATTACATAAGCAAGTACATACCTACATACAAAATGTAAATATATCGCAGTCCCAGCTCAAGATCGCTTATCATCACATAGGTGTGTTTTTGCAGTTGTTTTTGTATGTATTTAAAAGGTATATCGAATCGCAAGTAGAGTACTTATTGAGGTAATATGTTGTTATTCTGGTCAACAAGTCAAGAACAGCTCAATCAATCTGCCTAGCCTTTTCCCAACTATATTGGGGTCGGCTTCCAGTCTAACCGGATGCAGCTGAATACCAGTATTTTACATGGAGCGACTGCCTATCTGACCTCCACAACCCAGTAACTGGGTAATACGATACCCCTTGGTAAGACTGAACAGTATATTCTGTAAAAATCTCACCGTGAACGCTTAGGTGAAGTGAGCTTGTGATGCCTGGGATTGACAACATTGACAGCTCACTTCAAGCTCACTTCACGTAACATCACTTTGAGATTTTTATAGTTGAAGTGAGCTTGTAGTGAGCTGTCATTCCACTTGATGCTTGGAATTGACACTATTGACAGCTCACTTCACCTAAGTTTTCACTTTGAGATTTTTACAGTTGAAGTGAGCTGTCATTCCACCTGATGCTAGGGATTAACACTATTGAAAAATCAAATCAAAAGTCATTTATTCAAACTAGGCTGAAAATCAGCACTTTTCGAACGTCAAAATTACATAAGACAGTCCCCCAAAACGCCCACCCTTCACCACTTCCTAGTGCGTTTAGCTGGGAAGAAGAAGTGGCGCAACAAACTCCCCAGCAGTACAGCTGTCAGTTAGAAGTGAATCAATCAGGAAATCAAGTGCTAACCAGATGCTAGGGAGTTAATCCCTAGCATGACGTGGAATGACAGAGGACTTGTTTTTTTTTTAAGAACGTTTGCATACTAATCTGTCTTATCATCTGCCTAGCCTTTTTCCCAACTATGTTGGGGTCGGCTTCCAGTCTAACCGGATGCAGCTGAATACCAGTATTTTACATGGAGCGACTGCCTATCTGACCTCCACAACCTAGTTACTAGGTAACACGATACCCTTGGTAAGACTGGTTGTCAGACTTTTGGGCTTCTAACTACCCTTAACGACTGTCAAAGATCTACAAATGACAGCCGGGACCAACGGTTTAACGTGCTTTCCGAGGCACGGAGGGGTCTTGGTATGTAAAGATGGTCACCCATCCACAGACCAACCGCAGCAAGCGTAGCTTAACCTAATCGATCGACCCGTGCAGCTGTTATTACTGAGCCACAAGCCCTCCATACTAATCTCTGTCTCAAACTGCCAAAAATATGACTATATTACTTACATTTTAGGGTTTCATACCCGACGGGTGCCAAAGGGCCTATGCCTTCACTGTCTGTCCTTCCGTCTGTCTATCAGCGGGCTGTATCTCATGAACCGTAATAGGTAGACAGTTAACATTTTCACAGATTGTGTACTTCTATTGCCGCTATAACAACAATTAATAAAAATAAAATAAAGTTAAAAATTAAAGGGGGTCGATACAGGAAACGTGTTTTTTTCGGCGGTTTTTGCTAAATATTATATGGTGGTACAGAACTCCTCGTGTGTCCGACTCGAAAATTTTTAGACCGGCAAGTCTCTTCAAGCTCACTTCACTTAAGTTATCACTATTCGATTATTACAGAATATACCGGCAAGTAACATGAATTTTGACCGCAGAACAAAAACAACAAAGTTTTGATCAGCTTTTCAAAAACCGCGGAAAAACTCAAATAAAAGTGAGGAAAAAATTTCAAATCTTAGAAGATCTAAGTCGTCATTCAAACAGGAGGTAGTTCCTAGTCCTCGTGGGAAATTACCAGCTAGCCGACCTAGGCAGTGATTGCTTTACTAAAGTTCAGATCCACATCATACGCTGCCCGCTGCTACAAGTTATTATTTACATTTCATAACTTGTTGTTCTTCGTGGACGTGGAGTGAAAGATTGCTCTTGTAGCTCTAAATTACTTTCACATGGTAGGTCGCGTCCTTTTTAGAAGGAGGCTCCCTAATTTGTATCTTAATTTGCATTAATATTCTGAAAAAGTCACACATACAATCAAAATGGAACTTTAGTATATGATTTATTGGATCTTTTTCTTTCCAAATATAAGACAGTTACGTAATTGGAACATTTTTGCTCGATCCATGTTTATTCGAAAATCATGTCTTTTTTAAAGATTATTTGAAACAAAAACAAAATGACTCGGCTTTTATGTCTAAAACTAGCTTCTGCCCGCGACTTCGTTCGCATGGAAATCGTAAGACATCACAATATACTACAGTAACAGCCACATTTTTATAAAACTTCCCTTTATACTACGTTTGTAGTTTTATTCTCAGCAGCCAAAATATACAGAGAGTCAGGAATGGTGACTCGGGAGCAAGCGACGTAACAGTTGTCCGTGTGAGAAGCAGCTTATCCTGAGGTCGACACCCGCAGCCTTCAGCCTTTAGTGTCGGCCCCTGTGACTTGTTGATCGCAAAGCATACACTCCCAGAGAACTGCACGCGCTTTAACTGGTAATGGTGGGGAATTTGTACTTTATACGCGCTATAAACACTGTATCACCATCGCCACAACCTGTTAGAATTTCCACCTCGATGACGTTTCTCTGCAAAGACATGACTTTGAGCTGGTTTCCATTACTATTGTTTTAAAAACACTATTTTTTATTTCCACTGTAATTTGTGTTTTGTGTTTCGCGAACTGTGTCCAAATAAATGTTTTTTCTATCTTTCTTTCTTTTCTTTCTATTTGTAAATTGAGAAATTCTACGGGGTGATATTTGGCATCATCTTCCTCCACATCACTATTAATGGAGGTGTATATCACTTCACTCCCTTCAATTTGTGAGAGAATACTGTGGTTGATCGCTGTAGCTTGATCATCTTCGGAGTTAAAACGGAAACACACCTAAGAATTCTCTTGGTACGGTATTTGACTGATATCCCCGTATATCAGACAAATAAGATCTTCTAAAGTGGGATCTATTCTACCAAGAGTCTCTGGTAGAGTGCTTTCACCAACTTTTAGAAGAACATCGGAGAATTCTTGAGCATTTGAATTACCGCCAAGCCGAGCTCGTATGATGATGGTCAAGCGCAGTTTATGAACTCTCGACCATAGAGTCGACCTTTTCAACGAAGTTTTCACTTTTTTTGTCAAAACTGTGACACCACCCATCATATCTTGGTTTCTGCGGATGTCCTGCAGGGTTCTGTTTACAGTTTCCACTGCTTTCCTTTTTGCCATAACGCATTCATCCCATACGACGAAGCGCAATCCCCGAAGCACACATCCCTTGTTACTGTTGCGTGACACCCCACAAACAGGTGTTTCGTTGCTCTCTAAATCGATGGGAATCTTAAACATGACGTGCGCTGTTTTGCCACCAGGAAGCAGTGTGGCAGCGATTCCAGAAGATCCACATACATATTATAAAATCGCTAGGACAAATCTGCTGTCAAAATCTGTAAAAAAACATTTTATTCCTACAGTCTTTTGCTCTAAAATGATCAGAATACAACCTTGAATGTTTTGTGACTGTAAAGTACTTGTAACTTAGTAGTTTCCCATAGCTTACGAAGTTTTCCATTTTTTGTGAATTAATACATTCTATGAACTATTTATTACATACACAATCCAAAAAAAAATCGTTTTACAAAAAGAGTTTAAAAAAACAGATGTAAATCGAACTTACTACCCCGGGCGGCCTACCACCAGCTCATAAAGCAGTATTTTTTTAATGTTACTTCAGTGGGAGAAAGAGATGGAGCTATACATCCTGTAGAGCTTCATCTCTTTCCCACACTGAAGTAAACTAAAGTAATATTAAAATAATACTGCTTTTAAGCTGGTGGTAGGCCCTCAGGACTTCAAATCATTCGTCCAATCGCTTACTTATTCGCTTTGTTGAAAGTTAGCTAAAATAGCCGTTCCTATATAAAAGGTAGCGTGATGATAATCATTTAAAAAGTTAAATCGGTAACTACCTATCTACAATATCCCAACCTTTTGGCGCGTCCTTTTACAATTTGCAGAGAAAAATACGAACATGATGTAATATTGCTCATCCCCCATAGCAAATAGCGTGATAGTTTATGCCCGACGGTTGGTACAGACAAACATTCTAAAAACTTTATTTTCCGCATAAGAATCGATCCCAGACCTCTTAGCAATAACTTTCTTTAAAAAAATTAACTTCGTTACGATTTTATTATATCTATAGATTATAGGTAGATTATCAAAAAAAATAATAATCGTATAACAAAATGTGAAAAAAAAGAAAAAAAAAACCGTAGGTGGGAATCGAACTTACAACCCCACGTTTACAAAGCAACCGCCCAACCGCTGAGCTAATTGCTTTGTTGAAACTTGTCTAAAATAGCCGTTCCTATATATTTTTTGATTGACTGCTTAGTTCCATAAAGGTATAGCGTGATGATAATCATTTAAAAAGTTAAATCGATAACCATCTACAATATCCTAAAATTTTGGCGCGTTTTTTCCCAAAAATACGAACATAATATAATATTGCTCGTCCCCCATAGTAAATAGCGTGATAGTTTATACCCTATAGTTTGACCAGACTTATAGGGAACACCTATGCAAAATTTTAACAAAATCTATCCGGTAGAATTTGCGTCATGCTAGAACATAAAAATACAACATAATGTAATATTGCTCGTCCCCCATAGTAAATAGCGTGATAGTTTATACCCTATAGTTTGACCAGACACACAGGGAATATCTATGCAAAATTTTAACAGAATCTGTCCGGTAGAATTTGCGTGATGCTGGAACATACATACAGACAAACAGACAAACAGACAAAAATTCTAAAAAAAATATTTTCGGCATTAGAATCGATCCTAGACCTCGTAGCAATTACTTTTTTTCAAAAATATTCAATGTACAGTTTTGACTTCGCTACGATTTTATTATATGTATAGATGTATAGATATTTATATGACCGGTGTCTGCCTCATTGGTGTAGTGGTCTCAAGCGCTATTGCTGAGCATGAGGTCCTGGGTTCGATTGCCGGGTCGGGCAAAATGTTATTGGATTTTTCCATCTGGAATTTCTCAGCAGCAGCCCGGAGTCTGGGTTTGTGGCCGGTTTATGGTAATAGGCTCGCCCCCTATTACATGGGACTTAAACATAACTGGTGAAATGTGGGTGTATTATATGTACAGCTCTGCCTAACCCTTCAGGGAATAGAAGCGTGATGTTATGTTCTTCTTCTTATCCTGTGGTTAGTGACTAAGCTGGTGTCAGAGTTTTAAAGCCGCCCATTGGCCTCTGACTTGGCTTCACATGCCATCGAGAAATATCTCTCCGGCATGCCGGTTTCCTCACGATGTTTTCCTTCACCGGTTTGGAAGCAAATGATAATTATACAATACGCACATGAATCCGAAAAGACAGAGGTGCGTGCCTTTTTTTTTTGGTGGGAAATTATCAAATAACTTCTCCCGCTCTGGGCGGAGCGCGAGGGCGTGTCAGACTCTTACTGACTAAAACCCACCCGTGTTCTTTCAGTTGCCCTGTTGCCGGGGGCCACGATGTCCCTATCGGTTTTCTTCGAACCCCCGGCAGGCATTGGCCCTAGCGGACCCCGTCAATTCTGCTGACATCTCTTTGAGGCGCGCGTGGAACACAACACGCCGTCGACCCGGGCTTGGTCCTTATCAGACGGCGAGCTACCCATTGCTCACCGTCCGCAAGCCCGCGCCTACGGTGGCCGGAAATTGGCTCGTGATTCCCGCCCCGGGCGTCTCCTCCTGCGGCGGTTAGGAGCGTGAGAGCGCGAAGTTTGCCTCTCCCTCACGCGTTCCGCCTCCTCCTTCGCGAGCATTACCGCTTCGCAGAAGGAGGTGACGGCCTGCTGTTTGAACTCGAGGCCTTATGACTTGGCAATCCGACGGTCACACCACTAGGCTAACACTGGTTTTTGAGAGATGTTATGTATTTATAGAAGCGTTCTGGGGTCATCAATATAAAATTTAGCAAATTTTGATAACCGCTGGACGCTCTTGATCAACATAGAACATTTTTGAATGCACCACATGTTAACATGCAAAACGAAAGTGGTTTAAAATCGTAATTCTGTAGTTTTAATTGATTTCTAGTTTTTATAACATGATTTATTTATTTTAACTAATTTGTTTGCAGGCGAGCTGAGTGTGATGTACATATTTACTCGGTACCAGTTCAACTGGGATGAAGTAAAGTACAGCATCTACTCAACGTACAGTTTGGTTACACACTCCATCGGTAAGTACCAATTATAAAGTGATAGAAATACTGGCCAGTCAGCAAGGGGGTATAGCGAGGATTACCAAGGCTGTACTGTAAAAAAGAAACAGTGGCACTCCGGGAGTACCGACAGAAGTGAAAACTTGAAAAAAAATCGGCACCGCGGTAATCAACGCGTTGATATCTTTTACTCCACCATTTCGGTAAAATGCGTTACGATGTCGCAAAATCAATGGTTTAGTCCCATCTCAAAAATCCACAACGCGCCTAAAGAAGTTTTAAATTCATTTAAAAAAAAAAAAGTTAAGTGGTCAACGACCGCTGTTGGTGTTGTTTCTTGAAGCATGAGTTGAGAAAAACTGCGTTAAAAGACATCAACACGTTGATTACCGCGGTGCCGATTTTTTTCAAGTTTTCACTTCTGTCTACACTCCCGGAGTGCCACTGTTTTTTTACTAGCTTCCGTCTGCAACTTCGCCCGCGTGATATATTTATAAATTATATCCTATGTTACTCAGTGATAATATAGCATTCTACAGGTGAAAGAATTTTTTAAATCGGTTCAGTAATTTTTAAGCTTATTCATTACAAACACACAAAAAATCTAATCTTTTCTCTATATAATATTATTTTCGATTTTGTCGTGTATCCAAAACCTCTGCGGAGTTTTTCTAGCTTATTTCCTTTGACCCTATATATTCAACTATCAGCTTACTATTATATATATTATGTACAAGTATGTAAAGGAAAAAAATAAATAAAGAGAAGAGCTCATTGGGCGTCAAAAAATACGTCCGCATCGCAGTCAGCGGGAAAAATACCCAAAAGGCTGGCAGTGTTGCCACGTTGGATGGCAATGCAACGTGATCAATGCTGATTCTTTGGCCTAAGAATTGGCCAGCCCTCTGGTCACGTAAAGAGTCGACCAACTGCTTGGCGATGTCCCGGAATACTCGGTGAGCACTCGGACCCCCCACGGCCCTAGTGTTTCAACCTCAAGGCTCAAAAATATGGATACCAATAATGTTGCGCCGTTCGAGGTTTTCTGCACCTGCAGCACACTCCCCGGCACAGCCCGCAGTGCTAGCAAGATGAACTTATCAACTTTGAATGCATTTGTGATTTTATAGTTTGTAGTACCTGTTAACTCTCGTATACTATTCTCATTTATTCTACCAGTAAATACCTATTACTTGTCATAGTACGTATTTAATTCTGATTTACGTACCTACAACTTGACCCCCAGAGGTCGAGTTTCAACAAATAAATGACTCTCTTGGCGTTAATATCTGCTTCGTTGATACCTATTGGAGGTGTTCACAAGGTCGACTTTCGATTTTCTTTCTCCTGGGTTCGAACCCCAGGTCGGTTAAAGTATTATTGGCTTTTTAATTTGGTGATTCTCAGTAGCAGTCTTTAATCTGAATTTATGCAGTAGGATCGCCCCTATTCTATACCATGGACTTAGCTAACAAAATTAAAAGAACGGAAAAAAAGAAAAATTGTCTAAGCTGCACAAATAAGACAAAATAGACATAAAATACATACACCAATACAAAGTAGCCAAAAGCCTCGTATTTAACAGAAAAAACGTGTCAGGTCAGGGGACCCCCGGAAACCAAGTTCCTTCTCACGTATGATTTAAAACAAAAAGAAGTTCGTTCCAAAAACAAAAACTTTTGACACTTGAAACTTGAGGGCATAACGCTTTTTCGTTAAGATGCTGATAATCTTGAGCATTCACTTGTAACAGAACATCGATCATTCGACGTTTTTCAATTTGTCAAACTGAACAACGAACAGAGCTAAGCGGAACATCGCCAAACATCGCTACGAACATGTTCACGATCATTCTAGCGAATGCTCGTCAAAAAAATATTCTTCACGAAAATGTCAGACTTGACGGTCGCGTGTGCTGCATTTGTACTAAAGGGTTTTATAAAAATAAATAAAAAGAAAAACAACGACAGAATGGCTCGGCTCGGCAAAAAAGCTTGAAGCAAATTTACTGTTCTTTCACTAGAATGCTCGCTATAACGCTCGCTAGAATGCTCGCTTAAACGCTCCCGTTTATTTTTCTGCAATGTAACATTTACTAGAATGCTCATTACCAATGAATGCTCAAGTTTATCGGCACCTTAACATGACGATTTGTACCAGTAAACTCCTACCGCAAGCTGTGATAAAGACTCAATTTTATTGGTCGAAAGGGCTCGTATGCTGGGTTCTGGAAATTTCTGTAAAGCATGCCTTTTTTTTTTTTTGGGTGGGAAATTATCAAATAACTTCTCCCGCTCTGGGTGGAGCGGGAGGGCGTGTCAGACTCTTACTGACTAAAACCCACCCGTGTTCCTTCGGTTGCCCTGTTGCCGGGGGCCACGATTCGGAGAACTGTTTTCATTAGTCAATTTCGGTATACGGAGAACCTGCATCGCACATTTGGCAGTTGCTTTGAAGGCTCATTTTTATTGGAGTATTTCATTGGATATGGATTTCCGCACGCTTTTTACCGACCGATGACTTTCATCAGTCGTCACCCCGGCTCTGGGGAGTCCCCGAATGCTGTTTATCGACCGAGTTATCGACTAATGAAAATGAACTATAAAGAATTTCGTTCCAGTAAAACAAACAAAAAGAAAAAGAGAAATTAATAAAACCGGCCAAGTGCGTGTCGGACCACGCACAATGAAGGGTTCCGTAGTTAGGATGAATTTATCCCAAAAACAAACTTAATTTTGTAGTTGAAACATGTTCTCCCTACGGAATGTATGGAAAAACGTGTTTTTGCAACTGCAAAGTTAAGTTGGTCGATTATTACTCGTTAACTTGTAGAGCCTACTTAGCTGTGATAGTTTTTCACACATCCAAAACCAATCATTCAGCTGGCAGGGCCACTTGACTGTGACAAAAATTAGCACTTTAAAGCTTAATATTTCGCAAACGGATCCCTAAGTCCAAAAATGGTAATTACGTACTCATAATGTTTTTGAAGGACCTTTCCAATGATACCCCACACCATGGGATAGAAAAAAAAAACATCACCACTTCACGAGTAAGGGAATTTTTTTTTTTTCATAATTTTATTTTACCACTTTGTTGGCGTAATTAATATGTACACCCAGGCCAAATAACAGCTTTCTAGTACTAAGAGTCTTGGAGCTAGACCGCGGACGGACAGACAAACAGACAGATGGACACTGTAAAGGTTCCTTGTTTACTACGGAATCCTAAAAAAAGAAAGAGAAATTTAAAAATTTTAGAATGATATACAGGGTGTTTGGCAGAACGTTGAACATACGAAAATGGTGGATAGTTGGGGTCATCTAGTACTTACTCAGCCCTAATTTATTTGGCCCTAGCCCCCAGGACGTATTAAAAAAATTTTTTTTTGCTTTCTTCTAGTTTCACCACTTTCTTAACTTTTAAGTGTATTTTTTTATTAAAAATTGCTAAAACAGGCAATATTTTTAAAAAGAAAAAAAGTTATGAGTCCTCAAACTTACAGAAAGATGAAAAAAATACTTAAATCTTAATTTCAACTTGCATTAAAAAAAAAATGTCCAGGGGGCCAGGACCAAATAAATTAGGGCTGAGTAAGTAGCAGATGACTCCACCTATCCACCATTTTCGTATGTTCAACGTTCTGCCAAACATCCTGTATATTGATGTAAGTGCTATGCCTACTCCTTGATAGTACACAAGCTTGATATTATGTTTATTTATTTTCAGGTACTTTATTCTCCATCAGTGTGTTCAGTAGAAAGCTGAAAGCGGATGATGCCGTTCTCGGCATGATATCGACCAGCAGTAAGATCTGTGGGGCTTTAGTCTTGGCGTTCGCTAGGAATGAATACGAAGTGTACTTAGGTGAGTTTACTAGTAACTTTTTATCATTAATTGAGCTTCATGCTTACAAAACCTTATCAGAAGGCTAAAAGTCACCCAAAGGGCAATGGAGAGGGCTATGCTTGGAGTTTCCCTACGTGATCGAATCAGAAATGAAGAGATCCGCAGGAGAACCAAGGTAACCGACATAGCCCGAAGAATTGCCAAACTTAAGACGCAGTTATATGACAGTGGCCTTGAATGGTTAGCTTGCGTGTTCTGTACTGAGCTCACGCAACGCGTCATGCGACCAGCCAGTAATAGGACTCGCCCATTAAGGAGCGCTGTCCCAAATTAGACGCATTATTAATTTATTACACGTTAAACAAAAAGTATTTTAATAAAACACGTATACTAAAAGATCAGTAATTGAATTATCTTTAAAATGGTGAAGTTTTCAGAAAAATACGCTTGATGGATTTTGCGTCATTCTCAGTTTTTTATCCGCGTTAGACATAACTTTACAAATTAATTTCACTATGTAATATAAACATAATCAAAAATATGCCTATATTAAAATATTAAAAAATTGCTTCAATTTAACATATATTTTTTCCAAATCACTAACACTGCTCGTTTAGACGTCATCTTCTGTACGAAATCGTTAAAAATCAGCTATCGTCCCCTTAAGTGGCAATGGGCAGGGCACATTGCTCGCAGAACGGATGGCCGATGGGGTCAAAAGGTTCTGGAGTGGCGACCGCGTACCGGAAGACATAGCGTTGGAAGGCCTCCCACAAGATGGACCGATGACCTTGTGAAGGCCGCAGGACTCCGCTGGATACGGAAAGCACAGAATCGGTCGAAGTGGCGGTGCTTGGGGGAGGCCTATGTCCAGCAGTGGATGTCTTTCGGCTGAAATGATGATGATGATGCTTACAAAAAACTGAAAGGATTTCTAGAGAATTTTGGGTGTGAAATAAAAACATTTCTGGCTGTCATTAATTAAAATGGGCGATTTGCCCAGATTCGGGCGAGTTAATAGGCATGATACCTGAGTTAAAAATAATAACACATAATAACAAAATATTAGACAAGTATTTTTTGGTTTTATCGTGTTAATAAAAAAACATTTAAGTAGATAAAACGCATTAAAGTTGGGGAAAGGGGGTCGCTACGTCACAAGTAAGTTTAAAATCTACATACTCGTGACGTCATGGTACATTTAACTCAATGTATCGCGGTAATCTTTTGTTTACGTGTAAAAAGTTAAAATACGTGTCCAATATTTTTAATTTAATAATAGACGAACAAAAAAAAACTGTGGCACTCCGGGAGTGCCGACAGAAGTGAAAACTTGAACAAGATCGCCTTGGTGGAAGAAAAATACTTGTATAGAACATTGGTCCGTAACCTTTTCCAAATAAAGAGCACAATTGCGTTTACAAAAAAAACTCTCAAAACCTCTAAAGTAAAAATACTTGCATAGAACATTGATCCGTAACATAATATAAATAAAGAGCATAATCGCGTTTACTAAAGTGAGTTTTCGGTAACGGTGTCGCGAGTTCAGATTTTTCCATCAAAAAAATGCCCAACGTGCCTAAAGAAGTATTCAATTTCAAAAACATTTTTTAGTCATCATCCCTATTCGTGCGAATCACCAATAAGCCTTCAATACTCAACTTTGTTACGTCATAATCTTGAATAATATTGTTTTTAATTACATGATTTTTCTCTTTTCAGCACCCCTATTGGAAATCTTAAACGGAACCTCAACAATCGCTCTACGATCGATTGCATCAAAACTAGTCTCGTATCAAGAATTAGGTAAGATTTTAAATATGTTCTGGTATATTCCAAATATTGTAGACTTAAGAGCGTTTATCCGAAAAGTTGGCAACGTTGCAAATACTGCCCTGCTAAGCCCAAAGGCGGTATCTCAACCGGAGTAAGTTTTGGGAAAATTGACTTTTTGTAAATTGTAATGTATGGAAAAATGGAGATATAAAAAACTTCTTAGTGGTTTTTTTAAATGTTTTAAGTTAGATAGCGCTATTTCGCTTATACCATTAGATGGGAAATTGTTAAAGCTATTGAATGGTACAAAAAAAACGAAAAGGGCGCGTATCTCAGAGATACCGCCTTTGGGCTTAGCAGGGCAGAATAGCTGTCAAATATTTACCTGTTTTGATTAATTTGGCAATATTACTGTATGGAAATATAAAATACTAGCTTCTGCCCGCGACTTCGTCCGCGTGGAATAGTTACTTTGGGCTAACGCTAACTTTAACCCGCGACTTCGTTTACGTAGAAGGCGAAATATAAAAAAAAAACATACAGACACCAGCACTTCAAGCTACTACAATCTGTCAAATTTATTTAATAGATTTTCAACTTTATCTCTTAAGTATAAGGTTCAAAGTTAATTGGGAAAATTTGACAGTTTCGGGTAGCTTGATTTGCTGGCGTCTGTACGTTAAGGAGCTATTTTAGGTACCTACATCTTGCTTTTATCAGTAAGAGTTGAACTTTAAAACGTTAGGTAAAAGTACTGGGTCTTATAATCTTATATCACGATTCACGCCCTTCCCCACATGACTGCCTTGCACATCATAAATGCGCGCGCAGTACTTGGATCATTATTTTGCTGCGATGTTATTTTAAAACTGCGATATCTCCTAAGATATTCATTGAAATCGAATGATGTAAAGGGCAATTTTGTTTTAAATTAAATACTTGTGATGAATAACGTATTTATTTGGATAAGGATTAATATCATGTTTATAAAAACACCTTCGCAAATAATGCATTATTTTAGAACAAATTTGGTTAGCATAAAAAAGGTTATAGAGAGCCAACCTTAAAAGATAGACATATGCTGTCGCAGACTTTTTTTTAGAACTTTTAAAGGGGAACAATTCTGTCATACATGATTTTTGCGAAACTTTAACCGTTTACGCAGCGCACGCAGAGGAAGCTCTCAAAAGGAAAAAAAAAACCCCGATTTTGATACATTCTTCATTGGTGCTCCGCTCCTTTTGGTTTTAGCGTGATAATATATAGCCTATAAGCCTTCCTCGATAAATGGGCCATCTAACCGTGAAAGAATTTTTCAAATCGGATCAGTAGTTCCTGAGATTAGCGCGTTCAAGCAAACAAACAAACAAACTCTTCAGCTTTATATATTAATATATAGAATAGAAGTATAGATATAGATTAGTATAGATATAGATGGCTAACTAGCGAAATTGATTATGAAACGCAATAATTAATATCGTAACACCTAATATTTAGTTTTAGATGTAAAAAAGTATTTGGAAACTTTCCAAATGCCTTTTTACACCTAAAACGTTTACAACATCAAATTCAGTGTTATAATTGCAATTCAATATTAATATTCTAGTTCGCTAGTTAGCCACATTTCATATTTCCATACAGAAATATTGCCAAATTAATTGAAATAGCAAAATATTTGACATCTATTTGTGAAATGAAATGAAATGAAATTGTTCATTCTGTAAATAGGATATCAGAATCACTTTTACACGTCATATAAATATTAAAAATAAGCTAGATGAGTTCGGCGTTTCCTATCTGACTACTCTGAGAAGAAAGGCCGAAACAAACTCAGAGGTCGCAGTCTCTTTTAAAGTCCAGACATAATCTTGGTCAGGCTATATGAGGACCATGTAGATTAGTGTCTGAAAAGGTCTTTTGAGGAAAGAACCACATAGATTTGAGTGGACCTGTCCAGTCAGTGCAAGCATTTGTCAGTAATCGTGGAGCTCAACTTAGAACTTAAGGAGCTCAACTCGACGAGCAATACCAAAGAAAGGTCATTTGGGTAGGCCGTGACGTTGCCAAATTTCAGAATAAACGCTCTTAACACTGTTATGTTTTTAAAATCAGTACTGTTATCGATTACCCGATTATCCACACAATATCCCTCGAAATACCAATGGCCGTTGAAGCAGACGAGTGTTTTAGTCAAGACCGCGTATTGCAAAATGGACCTGTGACCTTAAAAGGGAGACAGATTGGCTACAAAACGTGGAACACTTACATTCAACAGCTGTCTATTAATGTATTGTCACTCAAAAACATCTTTAAGTTTTCCTTGAAACGTAAACGGCCTATACAAAGTGAAATTTAATTCATGGGCATCCTCTTATGGGGTCATTGTACTCATCATTATGAAGAACTTTCAGTATCGGAAAAATCTGAAATCGCGAAAAAAAATCAGCTGCTCCCTACATTTTGACGAGCTATGCGAACATAAATGTAGGGAACAACTGATTTTTTTTTGGCGATTTCTGGTTTCGCCCCATAATGAAAGTTTATTATAATGATGAGTACAATGACCCCTTTTTTTTTTGGGTGGGAAATTATTAAATAACTTCTCCCGCTCTGGGTGGAGCGGGAGAGTGTGTCAGACTCTTACTGACTAAAACCCACCCGTGTTCCTTCGGTTGCCCTGTTGCCGGGGGCCACGATTTCCCTATCGGTTTTCTTCGAACCCCCGGCAGGCACTGGCCCTAGCGGACCCCGTCAATTCTGCTGACATCTCTTTGAGGCGCGCGTGGAACACAACGCGCCGTCGACCCGGGCTTGGTCCTTATCGGACGGCGAGCTATACTATGACCCCTTAAGGGGATACCCATGATTTTTTCACTTTGTTTAAAATACCAAATCCTATCTTTCAGGTAAAGTGTACTCTCTGTTCGGCATAGCAGAGACTATGATGCCGATAATCTTCGCGCCTCTGTACTCCAGGGTGTACATCGCCACGCTCACTGCGCTGCCGGGAGCTGTGTTCCTCATGAGTGTCGCTGCTACTATACCTGCTCTTGGCATATTTAGGTAAGACTTTATTGATCAATTACTTATTTATTTGGCACATCCTCGGGACTGCCTCATTGGTCGCAAGCGCAACGACTGACCATGAGAGCAAAGTCAAAGTCAAATAATTTATTTCAATTAGACATTTCACTTTTGAACGTCAAAATTTACAAAAAATAAAATTGATTCTAGTCGCCCCTTCCAAAAGGTAGTTTTCGTATGGAGAAGAATGGGCAAGAAACTCCACCGTTACTCTTTTAAAATGTATTGTAAACATTAATTATGTAATTATATGTGAAGACGATGCACCTGGAATAAGATTGCTATAACAAAATAGGTAAAATAATTAAAAATGAAGCAATGACAGATAAATTAATTATGTGATGGATATATGGTGCTCACATATTTACCAACGTTGTAAAAGTATACGACATTCCCAATTTTTTTAGAAGTAAGTAATAATAAAAAGTCACTGTGTGAATTCAAGTAATCACAGAAGGTTAAATCAATCCAATCTGCCTAGCCTTTTCCCAACTATTTTGGGGTCGGCTTCCAGTCTAACCGGATGCAACTGAATACCAGTGTTTTACATGGTGCGACTGCCTATCTGACCTCCACAACCCAATAACTGGGTAATACGATACCCCTTGGCAAGAATGATAAATCAATGCTATAAAAATAATAAATTAAATATAATAAATACTTTTAATAAATACATTTAATACATTTAATAAATACATTTAATACATTTAATAAATACATTTAATACATTTAATAAATACATTTAATACATTTAATAAATACATTTAATACATTTAATAAATACATTTAATACATTTAATAAATACATTTAATACATTTAATAAATACATTTAATTTAAATTAGCAACCAGTTTGATTTTATCTATGCAGGACAGGACAAGGAATTTGTTAGTCAGGTCCTGGGTTCGATTCCCGGGCGCGAGCAGTGTTATTAGGTTCTAGCATCTAGAATTTCTTAGTAGTAACCCGGAGTCTGGATTTGTGCCCGGTCGATGGCAATAGGCTCGCCCCCTATTACATGAGATTTAAACATAACTGGCGAAATGTGGGTGTACTATAGGTACACCTCTGCCTAACCCTTTGGGGATTATAGGTGTGATGTTATGTTATGTTAGCGCACTAGAGTTATGTTGCACGTGGCGTAGGTACTATAATTTCTGCACACAAAGGTACAAAGGTGTAAGTTTAAGAATTAGGCTGTGTTTCCACCAGAGATGTGCGAGGTAGCTGAGCGGTGCGAGGATGCGCAACGAAGCTGTGAAACGATGCGCAAATGAACCTTTTAAGTTCTGAGTTGAGCTATACGATTACTGACAAATGCGCGCACTGACTGGACAGGTCCACTCAAATCTGTGTGGTTCTTTCCTCGAAAGACCATTTCAGACACAAATCTACATGGTCCTCAAATGAAATGCTCTGACCAAGATTATTTCCGGGTTTTTTTTTATATACACATTGACATTAATGAATTTTATATATACAATGACATGAATATTTGCTTTTAAAGGATTACATTATTTTAATTATTGTGAATGTGAAGATTATATGGGTCATTCCTTTTTCTTTTGTTTTTAATTTTTTCTCAGTTAGGCCCTCTCAATCTGTGTATTGCTTTCCTCAAAATACCACTTCAGACACCAATCCACATGGCCTTCACATGATCTGACCAAGATTATGTCTGGACTTTAAAAGAGACTGTGACCTCTGACTTTGTTTCGGCCTTTCTTCTCAGAGTAGTCAGATAGAAAACGCCGACCTCATCTAGTTTTTAAAATATGATTGACGTGTAAAAGTGTTTGTACAAACCTACTTATAGAAATAAAATCATTTATCATTTATCATTAACGCTGCGAGGATGTGTAGCGGGTTCTTTTCAGATACGATTTCTCACTTGCGTCCATCCCTAATTTACATCCCTCGCACACATCTCTCGCACCCATCCCTCGCTAGTTTTGTACGTATAAAAACCTCGTACCGCTAAGCCGTTTCCACCGGAGCTGCGCTGAGCGAGGCTAGGTAAATGAAGCGATTCTATTGGTTCTTAACAAACACATCCCTCACTACGCATCCTCGCACATCTCTAGTGGAAACGCAGGCTTACTGTAGATTATATTTTATAGATAAATAAGTGACTTTACCGCTGAGTTAAAACATACCAAACTAATAATAAACTGACATTTATCACAATACACTATTTTATTTCATTTATCTCCCATTGTTTTGTGTTGTTTCTATCAACAAGATGGGAAATAGTCAAGTCATTAGTCAGAAGTAAGTTAGGAGGGGCTTGTGGCTAAGTAATAACAGCTGCACGGGTCGATCGATCAGGTTAAGCTACGCTTGCCGCGGTTGGTCCGTGGATGGGTGACCATCTTTACATACCAAGTCCCCTCCGTGCCTCGGAAAGCACGTTAAGCCGTTGGTCCCGGCTGTCATTTGCAGATCTTTGACAGTCGTTACGGGTAGTTAGAAGCCCAAAAAGTCTGACAACCAGTCTCACCAAGGGGTATCGTGTTACCTAGTCACTAGGTTGTGGAGGTCAGATAGGCAGTCGCTCCATGTAAAATACTGGTATTCAGCTGCATCCGGTTAGACTGGAAGCCGACCCCAACATAGTTGAGAAAAGGCTAGGCAGATGATGATTAGTCAGAAGTAAGTTTAGTAGTACACACGACTACACATCAAGCTATAATTTACCAGTTTATGCTGATCTTGCATTGTATAGGATTTTCGTACAATGAGAAGACAGCTTATACTAGAAATGTATAGCTTGATGTGTAGCCGTGTGTACCTAGTTGTCATTTTCATATCACTATAGTCAGTGGACCTACTATGATATATTCGACCACCAAATTACTTTATCACTTTTGACTACACTTCCCAGTAAATTGACACTTCAATAAGGTTATCTAACTGGGAGAGATACTTCAATGAAACACTTCTTTGGAATTAAATAATTATACTTATTTATGGCACTGTTTCACGTTTTTACATTTTTATATCTTCACATACGCTTTTCTCAACTGACACCTAATTATTTTTTCTGCCTTCTGCTTTCTAAATTCGTAATCAAAATCAAAAAATCAAAATTTAGAGAATAGCATTTATCTCATAATTTTATTCAACAACAACTACAATACAACAACAACAACACAACACATAACAACAAGCAAAACAGCAGTTGTTTACAATTACTATAAAAGGTTGTATAATAAAACTATTCAACTCATAATTTCTACAGTACCTACTAATCAGACGACGATAAGAATTATAAGGTTCATTTAAACCTGTTTTATTTTAAATAAACGTTCTATTTACTGATTAAATATCAATTTATTCAAGAAAATAAAAATTCATAAAGATTTCCGATTTTATGATTATTTTGATTATGATGTTAACACTGTTTTAAATGCAGTCCCCTATGATGTATAAGACTTCAGTACCTGGGCGACCGAGTTCTGCTCTGGTGAAAATAGAGAATGCTCATTTAATAGTATGGGAAAGTTCATACTAATTCCATGATAGTAGGTACTTACTAATTCCATGCTGCCTTATCATTATTCTAAAGTAGCCTACTTGTTCTAAACGTTGTGCGACCGAGCTCTGTTCGGGTGACATTACTGAGAAAACAAATTTTCCCAAATATGAGACCTAGCTAGATCGATATTTTTGCCCCCGTAAACCCCTATATTGCAACTTACATCGAAATCGTTAGAACCGATTTCAAGAACGTAAGTCCTACAAATATATTAACAAAAAAATATATATACGAACATTGCTCGTTTAATAGGATCAGAGTGCCAAGATCGACACACAACCTGATACCATAGATTCAGTACATGATTCTAGATTGAAATTCCCCCTGCGTTGAAATATTTCGTCGGTTATTAAAAAATTATCTGCCGTTTCCTACAAAAATGCAATGAATACCTACGCGGTCAAAATATATGGAACAGTAACCGACAAACATTTCCAATGCAAGGGTTTCCAGAATCATGTACTGAATCCATGGACAAGTTGCGCATCGATGGCCCTTTTTTTTTGGGTGGGAAATTATCAAATAACTTCTCCCACCCTGGGTGGAGCGGGAAGGCGTGTCAGACTCTTACTGACTAAAACCCACCCGTGTTCCTTCGGTTGCCCTGTTGCCGAGGGCCACGATTTCCCTTTCGGCCCATATTCGCAGCCCCGGCAGGCATTGGCCCTAGCGGACCCCGTCAATTCTGCTGACATCTTTTTGAGGCGCGCGTGGAACACAACGCGCCGTCAACCCGGGTTTGGTTCTTATCGGACAGCGAGCTACCCATTGCTCACCGTCCGCAAGCCCCCGCCTACGGTGGCCGAATCGATGGCCCTGCCACCCTGTGAATCCCAGAATACACTATCTAAACCAACATATAAGTAGCCTCAGGATGACCCCTGACAGGATGACTTGATTGATCGATTGGCAGCTTTCATGCCTGAATTTAATTACTTCTCGTTGCGTCGGTAGCCCGTAGTTACTACTTGGTAATTGATTGACAGAATCAATACCAAAACCGCAGTAAACCTTTGTTCTGTTCTAAGCCAAATAATCTGATTTGTAGGAAGTAATCTCCGGTTTCTATATTAATAACGTGGCATTTCTAGGGCCTAGCTTAAACTCGAATAGCAAATTATGTGTTAACTTTTATGGGTGACTAGCAGTGCCCCGCGGTTTCACCCGCATACGTCTCGATCTCATAGAAATGTCGGGGTAAAAAGTATTTTATGTATTAATCGGGGTTATAAACTATCTGTGTGCCAAATTTCATCCAAATACGTTCAGTGGTTTTCACAAACTTTCGCGTTTATAATATCTTATATATAAACTTCTCGTGTCACAATGTTAGTTACCTTACTCCTCCGAAACGGCTTTACTGATTTTTACCAAATTTTATATGCATATTCAGTAGGTCTGAGAATCGGCTACTATCTATTTTTCATACACCTAAGTGAAAAGGGTTATCCACCCCAAACAAATAATTGGCAAAACAACGTTTGCTGGGTCAGCTTGTTTATATATAATAATACACATATAAATATATAATATAATACTAAAAGTGAAAAGGTCTTGAGGCCTTTCTTGAGAAGGTTTTTGACAAATAGTTTGCAGAGTGATATTTTCTACCAACCATCAGTTACTTCGACTTTTCCCAACTATGTTGAGGTCGGTTTCTAGTCCAGCCGGATGCAACTGAATACAAATATTTTCTACCAATAACGAAATAACACAACATATAACATCATCATCTGCCTAGCCTTTTCCCAACTATGTTGGGGTCGGCTTCCAGTCTAACCGGATGCAGCTGAATACCAATATTTTACATGGAGCGACTGCCTATCTGACCTCCACAACCTAGTTACTAGGTAACACGATACCCCTTGGTAAGACTGGTTGTCAGACTTTTTGGGCTTCTAACTTCCCGTAACGACTGTCAAAGATCTACAAATGACAGCCGGGACCAACGGCTTAACGTGCTTTCTGAGGCACGGAGGGGTCTTGGTATGTAAAGATGGTCACCCATCTACAGACCAACCGCGGCAAGCGTAGCTTAACCTGATCGATCGACCCGTGCAGCTGTTGTTACTTAACCACAAGCCCCAACATAACATAACGCCATAATTCTCCTAAGGGTTATGCAGAGGTGTACCCATAGTAGATACATCCACATTTTGAAACGAAATAAAGGAAATAGAAATCAGGCATAACCCTACAAAATGGTATATAACAAAATGGCAGACAGAATGTTCTAGAATTATTATCCATGTATGTATTCGGCGACAACTCATAATGTGTTTTTCGCAGCCAGATGTCGAAGGGACCTATTTTCTCAGAGCTAAGGTATTGAGCCAACATCTGTGGAATATTTTAACATTTATTTATCATACAAAAATTATATTAAAATCTCTTCATCATCTTCAAGGTCGACTTTACTTAAGTAAGTACTTAAGTAAAGCTGGTTTTTACCTTAGTCAGGGGTTAAGCTTTGCCATACAAGGTGTCTAGTAACTAGTAGTAACAGTAACTGGGTTGTTGCCATGTAAAATACTAGCATTCAGCTGCACTCGGTTAGACTGAAAGCTGACCCCAACATAGTTGGGAAAAAGTTACGCAGATTGTTTTTTTTTTTGTAGTAAAATAGCCGTGAATACGCCAATAACGCTTGAAAACTATTCATGTTTGCGATCTATTTTTGAGGAGAGGCTGTCAAGCGATGGACTACTTACTAAAAGCAGTCTCCCCGTAAGCGCTCGAATGTTTTTAACCGACTTCCAAAAAGGAAGAGCTTATATGATCGTAGCTTATGTTATTTTTTTTATGTATGTCCGCCGATTTCTCCGGCATTTGTGGACCGATTTTATTTTATTTTTTTGTTTGAAAGAGTATGCTTCAAATTGGTCCCATATAAATTTTATTAACTTTGCTTGGGTAGTTTTTAAGTTAGCTTCAAAATACGTATTTTTTTCCCACTTATTATGTAGATGATATGATAAGTTCCTGTCACTGGTAGCAAGTTCGAATGTGTGTGGGGTAGGTACCACAACTAAAAAGTGAAAAATAAAATTTTTCTTATGGGACAATCATGCATCCATAGGACGTTTGTCGGGTTAATGAGCTGATAAATTATTTTCTTCCTGTACCAGCACGAATCCACCAACATACATAAACTCACGCCTTCTTCACTTGAGTAAGTGACAGCTCGACCCGAGTCATCTCAACCCGAGTCATCTCAACCCGAATAATAATACCAGATACTACGTCGTCAAAACGCCTAAAAAAGTGATGTGTACTGTCGGCATGAAAAGTACCGACCTCTTATAATATTGAACATGTCTTTTATTTATAAATAGAGTTTTTGTATAAGTAAATATTATTATTTTAAATTAAATTGAATGCTATGAACTTGTTCTGCAATAAAGACTGTTTTTATTTATTTAAATATTTATACTTAGTCATATAAATGTTCTAGAATCTAGACTATTGTAAAGATGTAAAAGAGTGAGAAAGAAAACTTTTCTATTGTCATCAGATCCGATGTGTGTCATTTTCTTAGCAAAGGAACGCTTGTCTATTTTAATCCAGACTTGGCATATGAATTTGACGTAATCAATTAAATAACCTTCACGATTGCTAAATTTCTTAATGAAAGACTATAAAAACAATACACAACAATTATTATATTATCTGGAAAAGAAAATGTGAAATAATCAATTAAATAACCTATACAATGTACCTATAGGTTATTCAATTCCCCTTAAAACACAACAAAAACACAACAATCTGTACCTAAATTATTTTAAAAAAATGTGGAAAAATCAACTAAATAACCTATACTTAACAAACTCGGCCGTTTTTAGGGTTCCGTAGTAATGTCTGTCTGTCTGTCCGCGATCTAGCTCCGAAACCCTTAGTACTAGAAAGTTGTAATTTGGCATAGATATACATATTAATTACGCCGACAAAGTGGTAAAACAAAATTATGAAAAACATTTTTTTTTTAGGGTACTTCTCATACACGTAAAGTGGTAATGTTTATTTTTTTATTTTTTTACCCCATGGTGAGGGGTATCATTGGAAAGGTCCTTCAAAAATATTGTGAGTTTGTGAAAACCATTTTTGGATTCAGGGATTCGTTTGCGAAATATTAAGCTTTAAAGTGCTAATTTTTGTTAGAGTCAAGTGTCCTCCCCCCCCTACCGGCTAAATGGTTGGTTTTGGGTGTGTGAAAAAAATCACAACAGTAGCTGATATAACGAAATTAAAAGGAAAACTATCACAGCTAAATAGGCTCTACAGGTTAACGAGTAATAATCGACCAACTTAACTTTGCAGTTGCAAAAACATGTTTTCCCATACATTCCGTATGGGAGAACATATTTTTCAACTACAAAGTTAAGTTTGTTTTTGGGATAAATTCATCCCAACTACGGAACCCTTCATTGTGCGTGGTCCGACACGCACTTGGCCGGTTTTTTTTTTTAATGAAAGGTAATAAAATAAATATTTTAAAATACAACAATTTGTAAATTAGTAGGATAAGAAAATGTGGTGGTGGTATCACTACCACACTCACTCACTCTCACCCAAGTCATTCGATCGAAAATGCGTTTGCGCGGATAGCGCGGTGTTCACCGCTGTGTGTGAGAAAATAAATATTGTTCATTTTAATCATTTAATGCCATTGAATCATAAAATTACGGGACAATGTACTGTCCCGTATTGGTTACGCCAAATTACGGGACAGTAAAAAATTCGTGCCTGAAATACGGGACAACCCGTAAAATACGGGACATCTGATCACCCTAGCCGTAAGCAACCCAAACAAAATAAAATAATCATGTTTCTTTTCTTTACAGTTGGTTCTACCACCAACACAAAAAAGACGATAAAGAGAAAAGACTGAACGTGCCCAATACGCCGCCCCTGCCCGGGGACATCCCTGTGGTTCCTGCATAGCCTGCATGATACTCTTCTGTCGCCTTCACTGCAACATAAAAAATATTTTGGATTGGGACCTAACCTTAGAGCTGCAGTATTTTGTATATTTTTTCATAATTTATAATTATTGTGTTGTGATACCTATATTGGTGATTAAATGTGTAGATAAATATTTAATTTTGTGATTTTTATAATAAACTAGCTGACTATCGGAAAAATTACTTCCAGTTTTTTCAGATATTTTCAATTATCCTGGTATCTTTTCCAATGTTTTTCCCCCCAAATCATATTCGCCTAATAAAAAAAACAAGTCGGTCTAGCCGTTCTAAAGTGATGCGCTTACCAACGAACAGCATTAATTTTTAGAGTTCCGTAGTAAACAAGGAACCTTTATAGTTTCGTCATGTCCATTCGTCTGTCTGTCTGTCTATCCGTCCGTCCACGGTCTAGCTCCGAAACTCATAATACTGGAAAGCTGTAATTTGGCATAGGTATACATATTGGCACGCCCTTTATGCCTGGAGGCTTTTATTTAGATACGAGTATTTAGTTCTGTTTACGTTTACTTTTAATTTTTTATTACTGCTTGAGTACAGTTCTCGATGTTTTTGGTTGGTATATTTGCGTGTGCTAGCTGACATATGGCAAATAATTTATCATTTAAATTATGTTTTGTGTTGCATAATGAACTTACATTATGAATTTTGCATACTATTGTATAGAATTATTTTTTCTAACTTGAACAGACAGCTGTGCTGCTGGGGAGTTTGTTGCGCCACTTCTTCTTCCCAGCTAAAGGCACTAGGAAGTGGTGAAGGGTGGGCGTTTTGGGGGACTGTCTTATGTAATTTTGACGTTCGAAAAGTGCTGATTCTCAGCCTAGTTTGAATAAATGACTTTTGAATTATGAATTACGCCGACAAAGTGGTAAAATAAAATTACGTTTTTTTTTTATTGTGCCTCCCCTACAAGTAAAGTAGTGATGTTTTTTTTTCTATCCCACTGTGTGGGGTATCATTGGAAAGGTCCTTCAAAAACATTGGAAGTATGTAAAAACCATTTTTGGATTCAGGAATCCGTTTGTGAAATATTAAGCTTTAAATGCTAATTTTGTTAGAGTCAAGTCCCCTTTTTTTTGGCTTGGAAATTATCAAAAACTTCTCCCGCTCTGGGCGGAGCGGGAGGGCGTGTCAGATTCTTATTGACTAAAACCCACCCGTGTTCCTTCAGTTGCCATGTTGCCGAAGGCCACGATTTCCCTTTCGGTTTTATTCGCAGCTAAATGGTTAGTTTTGGATGTGTGAAAAAAATTATAGCTGTAGTTTATATCACGAAATTAAAAGGAAAACTATCACAGCTAAGTAGGCTCTACAAGTTAACGAGTAATAATTGACCAACTTCCCATACATTCTGTATGGGAGAAAATGTTTTTCAACTACAAAGTTAAGTTTGTTTTTGAGATAAATTCATTCCAACTACGGAACCCTTCATTGTGCGTGGTCCGAGACGCACTTGACCGATTTTTTAATTAAATAGATTGACGGCTTTTTCCCACTTAGCAGGATCCCGCACTTCCAACTCATAGTAACAAGGGGAACACCGTGAAGTGTTAGTCGGTTGGATTCTGATGTTACCCTCTATTTACCCTAGACTTCTATCTTATACATTTATACCTTATACATGAGATACACGAGAAAAAAAGCAACCTTTCACCAAAAAACAACTACTGACAACTGAACGCATTCAGTACATTTGGACTGCGTTCAAGAGCTGTCACTGACAGCTGTCAGTGTCAAAATTGTTATGGAATATTGTCACTGACAGTTCTTCGCAGTTTAGAAGTGCTGATCGCGTTTAGTTTCATTGGTGAAATCCGCACTTAGTTGAATAGAACAAACCTCAAAAAATTCAACATTTATTACCTCATAGTCCCCAATTTCCATTCTACGAACATAGATACACGTGATCTGTGTCATACAATGTCCCCATTATCCATCATTTATAGTTATTTATGCAACTGTTGTATAATAAGGGGTATTAAAACACGAATGTGAAGCCGAGTGTGATAATAGTATTACATGAGTGTTTTAATACCTAATTATAACAGTTGCATACAAGACTACACCCATGATATGAATCCTCTATAAAAGTTTCTGAAACCATTTGGTGTGTGTAATTCAAGATCAAGAATAAAGAAATTCCCACGAAATTCAGTACAACTGCACGTATGTACGTCGCCTGCAGCAGCACATCACACACACATGCGTGCAGCGGGTGCTGCTGTCCCCCGCTTGAATGTTGAAACGACTTGCGTAATGAAATTTAGTACATCATTGTAACACTCGTTTGGATGAGGTAATGGTTACTATGACACTGGCTGTTATAATATTGCCAATAAGCTAACTGTTCCAGAAACTTTTATAGAGGTTTTATAGCATGGATGTAGATAAAATAATTCGCCATCAACCGTTTACAGTAACAGGACAATGAATATATCTGTGGAAAGCACTAATTAATAGTGACGGGAACACACCAGGTACATGCGAACACACCGTAAATATCACTTACTGGAACACCGCGTCATGCGCTGTTGGCCTCGTATATCCGAGTTATATAATTTGCCTGGGAACTATGATTTTGTGGTACAGTCATGTGGAACCATGTATGGCCGAATAAGAAATGATAAGGTATTGGATAAGTAACATTGGAGTTCATCGGTGTCTACTAGAATGGAACTTTAGACTACAGATTGAGCTAATTTTATAGCAGCACTACAAATAACAATTGAAAACTATTGTTACTTATAAACTTATCTTCTTCATAATATATATAAATTACGTGTCACGTTGTTTGTCCGCGATGGACTCCTACACTACTTAACCGATTTTAATCAAATTTGCACACCGTGTGCAGTTTGATCCAACTTGAAAGATAGGATAGGTAGGGTAGGTAGGGCAAGTAGGGCAGGTAGGGCAGGTAGGGCAGATAGGGCAGGTAGGGCAGGTAGGGCAGGTAGGGCAGGTAGGGCAGGTAGGGCAGGTAGGGCAGGTAGGGCAGGTAGGGCAGGTAGGGCAGGTAGGGCAGGTAGGGCAGGTAGGGCAGGTAGGGTAGGTAGGGTAGTAAGTGATAAAGATGGTCCACCCCAAACATTTATATGGCAAAACAACGTTTGCAGGGTCAGCTAGTAAACTATAAGTGGGAGTGATGATGATGACGTCACGCCGAAGTATTTGCACGAAGGCCGCGTTGACGTTCATACTCGGGGTCACCAATTTAGGGGTATGAGGAACAGGGTGTAAAGTTCACTCATCCACCATAGAAAAGGGAGGATCTTCCGACCAGACGGGTGTTGTGTCTGGCGGGCAACTGCCCATCGGTTTGAAGTTGAAATCTTGTGTCTATGTCGATCGCTCGGTAAACTCCAACTGCGTGATGCAGGATTTGTGTGACGTCATGTCTATGATGCGTAGTTCGTATGTGGCGGTGTAACCGCTACAAACTCTAGAACTCTATTGTGTCGTTGGTCTAATGGTCGCAAGCGCTACTGCTGAGCATGAGGTCCTGGGTTCGATTCCCGGGTCGGGTAAAGTGTTATTGGGTTTTTCTATCTGAAATTTCTCAGTAGCAGCTCGGAGTCTGGATTTGTGCCCGGTAGATGGCAATAGGCGAGGCCCCTATTACATGTGACTTAAACATAACTGGCGAAATGTGGATGTACCTGCTACAGGGACATCTCTGCCCAACCCTTCGGGGAAACAAGGCGTGATGAAATGTTATATTATGTTATGAACTCTAGAACCACATTCGCAGTCTTTTTTAGGGTTCCGTACGTGCGAATGAAAAATGGAACCCTTATAGGATCACTCGCGTGTCTGTCTGCCTGCTGGCTGCATGGCTGGCTGTCTGTCTGCCTGTCACAGACAATTTGCTTCGAATCTAATGGATCGATTTGGTAAGTTGAAATCTGGTACTCATATGATTTTAATATTTATATATTTTGGGTCACTTTTGGGGGGCATATAAGATTTTTTGTAAGTTTCGGAAACTGTATCGTGTGATATATCAAATGAAAGGGCTTACTGTGAGGATCCTAAACATACTTTTTTGTATAATTTTAAAATTAATAGTTACATAGTTATTTAAGAAAATAGATGAATCGATCGATCAATTTATAAATTAAGTCCGAGACACTCTCTCAGAGATAAATTTAAGGAGATTAATGTAATGACTGTGCCTTCTCAGTATATTTTTGATAATCTTTTATATGCCCATAAAAATATAAAATTGTTTAAAAAATACAGTGATATCCATAACATAAATACTAGGAACAAACACAAATTTGTTGTACCCCCAACAAGGCTCAAAAAAATAGGTGGATCGTTCAGATGTCAATGTATACGCTTTTATAATAAACTTCCAAGCCACGTACAAGATCTAAGCCTTAATAAATTCAAATCATTCATTAAACGTAAGTTGTGCCAGAAAGCTTTTTATACCGTTAAAGATTACATTGAGGACAAAAAGGCTGGGGATTGAGCTGCTCCAATTATTATTTTTATTTTTAACTTTTGGAACTTTGTTTATTTTGCAAACTTCAAAATTATATACACAATGACATGAATATTTACTTTGTTAAGTATAACATTATTATTATTTTAATTGTTGTGAATGTGAGGACTATGTAGCTCATGTATATATATTTATTTATTTTTCTCAGTTACTACTAATGATAATCTGGCAGTTTTGAGTACTTTATGCGGCCTACCCAAATGTTCTTTCTTTGGTATTGTTCGTCGAATCGTTGAGCTCCTTCTAAGTTCTGAGTTGAGCTGCACGATTACTGACAAATGCGTGCACTGACTGGACAGGTCCACTCAAATCTGTATGGTTCTTTCCTCAAAAGACCATTTCAGACACAAATCTACATGGTCCTCAAATGAAATGCTATGACCAAGATTATTTCTGGGTTTTTTTTTTTTATATACACATTGACATTAATGATTTTTATATATACAATGACATGAATATTTACTTTTAAAGTATTATATTATTTTAATTATTGTGAATGTGAAGACTATATGGGTCATTCCTTTTTGTTTTGTTTTTAATTTTTTCTCAGTTAGTTTTTATCATGGTCTGACAGTTTGAGTAATTTATGTGGCCTACACAAATGTCCTTTTTTTGGTATTGTTCGTCGAATCGTTGAGCTCCTTAAATTCTGAGTTGAGCTACACGATAACTGACAAATGCGTGCACTGACTGGACAGACCCTCTCAATCTGTGTGATGCTTTCCTCTAAAGACCACTTCAGACACCAATCCACATGGCCTTCACATGATCTGACCAAGATTATGTCTGGACTTTAAAAGAGACTGTGACCTCTGAGTTTGTTTCGGCCTTTCTTCTCAGAGTAGTCAGATAGGAAACGCCGACTTCATCTAGTTTTTAAAATATGATTGACGTGTAAAAGTGTTTGTACAAACCTACTCACAGAAATAAAATCATTTATCATTTATCATGAATATTGACCATTCCCCTTTATCTCCGAAACTACAGAATTTTGAAAAAAATGCAGAAAATAGTTCTTTATTTATAAATTACAGGAAAACATTTATGAAATCTATGGTTTTAAAAAAACATAGCAAATCTCTCAATACTGTGCACGCACGCGTGTGTACGCACTTGGCCGGTTTTACATACATGACCTAATTCCTGGGTATCGTTTACAATATTCTTCAAGTAAGACTTACCCCGTGTCCAAATAGAAAAGTAATCCTCGCGTGAATATCCGAACATCGCATTAGTCAGCCAGATGACGTGCAAGTACTAGTTTAAAATAAACACCTTTCATACTACACTACCAATTAAAATAACGTAGTTTACCTAAACAGATTCTGTTGAACATGTCCACAATTTAAACCACCTCAATTCTAAACTTAATTAATTCATTAAAAACTAGCGCCCTCACCTAGAACTGCGTCGTCTGTAATAGCAAAAGTTTGAAACTAACCGTTGCTGCGACACTTGTGTTATTGTAACCAGCGCTAGCTCCCTTTGCGAACCATCGAAAGCACTTTACAGCGCTGTCAAAACATTTGTATAGCACCTTAAGTATAACAAATTCTATTCGCAGTAATTGGCCCTTTGACAGGCACTGTCGAATCTACAAACGAAGTTGATGTATTTTTTATTCAGCTAGAATCGAAAACACTAAATCAAATATGTGAAAAAGAGCGCTTTTTTACGATGGCGCCTGTTTTTTTCCTCTGTTTTCGCTTTTTCATTATTTGTGAGCGAATAGTGGCCGATATACGAATGTGATTTTTATGTCCATCGATAGAATTTTAATGGAAATGTAGGCATTTTGAAATTGTTTTACAGTATTGATACGGTCAGTTAGCTGACTTGTTTGTGTTCACACAACGATGTCATAAAACTTTCAAAATAAAATCAACAGATTAGTTTTTACAGCTGTGATTTGTTTGAAACGATTTTTATGTATAAACTATTAGCTACGTAAATATTCTTGCTTATCCTACAAAACTTGTTTGCAGAAACTGCCTCGTTGGTCTAGTGGTCGCAAGTGCCACTGCTGAGCATGAGGTCCTGGGTTCGATTCCCGGGTCGGGCAAAGTGTTATTGAGTTTTTCTATCTGAAATTTCTCAGTAGCAGCTCGGAGTCTGGATTTGTGCCCGGTTGATGGCAATAGGCTCGCCCCCTATTACATGGGACTTAAACATAACTGGCGAAATGTGGGTGTACCTACTACAGGGACACCTCTGCCCAACCCTTCGGGGAAACAAAGCGTGATGTTATGTTATGTTTGAAGTATCAAGTTTTTTCTAACTAAACAGCAGCTGTGCTGCTGGGGAGTCTTCTTCTTGCCAGTTAAAGCATTAGAAAGTGGTGAAGGGTGGGCGTTTTGGGGGACTGTCTTATGTAATTTTGACGGTCGAATAGCGCTGATTCTCTGCCTAGTTTGAACAAATGACTTTTATTTTAATTTTGTAGCAGTGGGATCCTTTCTATAGTGTTATATACGGGGTTTAAGTCACAACCTCTCACTCGCCAGTGCGACGCACAGTAGAAAAAAAATGACTTTTTTTGTTCAAAAATACACCACAATTTTTGACGTATCGCTGCCATTTTTTTTTTTATACACTCCTGAGATAACACACTTTGGTGTGTCACTGCCATAACCTCAAAAGTCAAACTCAAACTCCTTAAAAGTCAATACCATAACCTCAAAAAAAAGCAAATAAAGCATAATTTTGTTTTTGTTCCGCCATTAGGATTTTATTTTGCTTCAATTCCCGATTTCTGGATTTCCGATCTTAGGAGTGTATAAAAAATGGCAGCGATACGTCAAAAATTGTGGTGTAGGCAGATTTTTGAACAAAGAAAGTCATTTTTTTTTTCCACTGTGTGACGGTTATAGGACGGTACATTTTATCTTTCGGTTGCGGAAATCAAGCTGTAGGCGCCTTGCGACGCAAAACACGCTGATGAATCTAGCAAATCAACAAGCCAATCCAGCTAGGCTCAAAAATGGTGTTATACCACTTCATACAAAAGTGGCCCTTCCTATACATTTATGTCTCCCTTGGCCGTTGTACATCCTTTATTTTTTGACGTGACAACGTCTTATAAATTGGTTTGCCGGGTGACACTTCAAGAAACTGCGTTACGCTCCGCTCACGTTATGCGCTCACAATGAGAGCGAGTGAGAGGCACGCGTCCCTTCCACTCGGGCATGGTTAGCCCGCCTAAGAGCGAGAGAGACAGACATAAAAAGTGAAAGGCACGCGTCCCTTCCACTCGAGCACAGTTAGCCCGCCTAAGAGCGAGAGAGACAGAGCGAGAGAGAGAGAGTGAGAGAGATAGGCATACACACCGGTTCAATAAATGTTTTAAATTGTTACTATTATTTCATCCTTCTTCCTACTATACGAATGAATATTCACATTAAAATTATTTTACCACTCAAAGTCGTTGTCACGTAAAACTTTCGCCCGTATACCGACTTTACAGGCAACCAATTTTTTACATTATCTATCATTGTTTAACCCTTCGTATCAAACGTTGATACCCACGAAACACAAGAAATCTGCCTAGCTATTTCACAACTATGTTGGGGTCGGCTTCCTGTCTAATACCAGTATTTTACATGGAACGACTGCGTATATGACCGCCATAACCCAGTAACTGAGTAATACGATACCCTTTGGTAAGACTGGTTGTCAGACTTTCGGACTTTTGACGACCCACGCGAAACACAACGGCTTTTGTTTTTTTTTTATTTTTTTTCTGTAATTATGGCATTCACCCGGTGGCTTCGCTGCACTGTTGACAAAAATGCGTCAGAGGTGTGTGTGAAACGATAAGGACCAAGCCCGGGTCGACGGCGCGTTGTGTTCCAAGCGCGCCTCAAAGAGATGTCAGCAGAATTGACGGGGTCCGCTAGGGCCAATGCCTGCCGGGGGTTCGAAGAAAACCGATAGGGACATCGTGGCCCCCGGCAACAGGGCAACCGAAGGAACACGGGTGGGTTTTAGTCAGTAAGAGTCTGACACGCCCTCCCGCTCCGCCCAGAGCGGGAGAAGTTATTTGATAATTTACCACCCAAAAAAAAAAAGCAAAAAAAAAAAAAGGTGTGTGTGAAATGAATGTGTCAAATCAATCTTCATAAATTGAACGAAATATAATTCTCTGAAAGTCAGAAGCCACATCAAGCATAAGTGACCTTAACTCCGCAAACTCGACGCGTTATCCGTAATCAGAATAATTGAGTAAACTTGTAATTTATTCGTAATATAAACTGAGTTTAAAGACGAAGTTAATCAGTAAAGATATGGTATTCGAGTTAATTAACTCTCACACTCGCTATGGAAATAATTGCTCGATGGAATAAAGTAATCAGTGCGGAGAAAGCAAGGCGAATAATTTATTTTATAGCTAGTGGAAATTACAACTAGAGGTGTAGTTAATTAATAATTATATTGTTTGTGTTTGGGTGAGTGGGTGTGTGTGTTGTGAGTGTGTTCGTGCGTGTATGTTTTGTGTGTGTGTGTGTGTGTGTGTTGTGTAATGACAAGAGGACACAGCTGCTCATCCTTCGTCAAAACCTAAATATCATTATATAATCAGCATATAACGTTACCACTGCTGGGACACAAGCCTTCTCTCTGTTTTCTCCCGCCTTATCCTGAACAGGAACCTCCTAAAACAATTCCGGTGAGGACCTGCGTCAGACGGACGGTAAGGACGTGGCGTATCTCGAGCCCTCAAAAAGGGGGGACTTATCGCCGCAAATGCGGCGTGCCCAGAGTGTAGCACCCCAGCGTTAATAAAACAATAATTAACATCAATACCTTGAGGAACTGGGCCATAATCCACCACGCGGGCCCAGTGCAGGTTGGTGGATGACACATGTCTGATGATATTTTAGTTCTAAATACCAGTGTCCACAGCACGATGTTTTAAGAACAGTCGGATCATATAAATTACACAAAATAAACTGCCTGCCTTGGTTCGAATCCGCGACCTACGAGATGTAAATCGGGGCCTCTACCACTGGGCCACACTGCTCTCATTTATTTTTGTTAGCCTACGTTGTATCCCACGTTGTATGTGTATAGAGCGCAGGGTGGAAGAAAAAAAAGGGGAGGCCTCTGCCCAGTAGTGACTGGGCAGAGGTCTCCCCTTTTTTTTCTTCCACCCTGCGCTCTATAACTCAAGTAACGGATGTTGAAAAAACAGGCTACAGTGGGAGTAGACCGGACACGTCGCACGAATGCACTCGGAGAGATGGACAAAGATCGTCACTCACTGGAACCCTGAAGGAAGACATCGCCGCGCCGTCGAGGTAGATCGCAGCGAAGGTGATGTGACGATCTGATTATGCTTGCGGAGCCAACATGGCCAGAGATGGCACAGTTTTGAAGTAAAAACTTCTTTAGGCGCGTTGGGCATTTTTGAGATGGGACTAAACCATTGATTTCATAATACCATAACGACAGCTAATTTTTTGTAAACGCGATTGTGCTCTTTATTTATATTAAGTTACGGATCAATGTTCAATGCTAGTATTTTTACTTTAAAGGTTCTGAAAGATTTTTTTTTTGTAAACGCGATAGTGCTCGTTATTTAGATAAGGTTACGGACCAATGTTTTATACAAGTATTTTTCTTCCACCAAGGTGATCTTGTTCAAGTTTTCACTTTTGTCGGTGTCGGCGCATCACATACGCGCACGATTCACTGCGGGAAAAGCGCGGGGTCTCGGGGTACCGAACCCGCTACCAACGACCGCTGCGCGCTCGCCACACCACTCAGCTCACAGACGCGCTGCACTACGGGCATTTCTTTGTACCATATATTATCTATACGTTGCTAATGTGAATTACGGTATTACACCTATTTTAATACAGTCCACTAATCTTTTTAACCGACTTCCAAAAGGAGGAGGTTCTCAATTCGACTGTATGTTGTTTTTTTTTTTGTATGTTTGTTACGCGATTACTCCGTCAATTATGAATTGATTTTGATGATTCTTTTTTTATTTGGTAGATCATACTTCAGAGGTGGTCCCATATAAATTTTATTAACTTTACTTGGGTAGTTTTTAAGTTAGCTTCAATAATACGTATTTTTACCTCACTTTGTGGATGATATTATGATAACTTCCTGTCACTGTTATTTACATAGCAGGTAGTGGTATTCGAATTTGTGTGGGGTAAGTATCACAACTAAAAAGTGAAAAATAAAAACTTTTTACAAAAAAAAAACAACCGACTTCAAAGAAAACACTACAAAGTGAAAAATAACTTTAATTTCGGAAGTCGGTGACAAAGAACGAGAATTCAAAACCAAAGACACCGACTTCCGAAATTAAAGTTATTTTTCACTTTGTAGTGTTTTCTTTGAAGTCGGTTGTTTTTTTTTTGTAAAAAGTTTTTTATTATAAAGTCCCGATTGAGCCCATTCAGTCGGCACTCCCGGAGTGCCACGGCCATTTTTAATTTTTCTTGGGAGAGTACAACCCGCGACATTTGTATAATAATTATCAAGTGCAAAGCCATCATTAAATTTTCAATTGAAATGACAAGAGTAGTAATTAAAAGTAAAACATGCCACCTCTACGAAATAGTTAATTAAATATTGGCATTTTGAATGTGTTCAACATTTCTGGATTAAATACCTCATTGTAGTTAATAAGCTGGCCAATAATCAAGTTGTGATGTTGATGCTGAAGCCAATTTTAATATTATTATTATCAGCCGTTTGTGTCCCACTGCAGCGACAAGGTCCTCCTTTCCCTAATTCCACTTATCCCTATCTACTTCTGTATGTGGCCTCATCATCTGCCTAGCCTTTTCACAACTATGTTGGGGTCGGCTTCCAGTCTAACCGGATGCAGCTGAATACCAATATTTTACATGAAGCGACTGCCTATCTGACCTCCACAACCTAGTTACTAGGTAACACGATACCCCTTGGTAAGACTGATTGTCAGACTTTTTTGGGCTTCTAAGTACCCGTAATGACTGTCAAAGATCTACAAATGACAGCCGGGACCAACGCCTTAACGTGCTTTCCGAGGCACGGAGGGGTCTTGGTATGTAAAGATGGTCATCCATCCACAGACCAACCGCGGCAAGCATAGCTTAACCTGATCAACCGACCCGTGCAGCTGTTGTTAATTAGCCACAAGCCTATTCTTAGAAAAAGAGTCGAGTTCGTCCCGCCATCTCCTCTTGGACCTGCCGGGTCGCCATTTGGTGCTGTTTGGGACCCACTGTGTGGTTATTATTGGAATATGAACACAAAACCTAACCTCGTTATTCCCGAACGATTCGCGCGGCCCTATAGTAGTGCGTTTCTCAACGACCACACTGTCTGTCAGCTGTTAACTTTTCCGCATAGTCATTTTCAGAATTGTTTTACTATTGTAATCTATAATTAAACTAGTTAATACTTTATATCTTTCTCTTTCATTACATTAGTTATTTTAGCCCATAGCATGCGACAGATGGGGTCAACCCAGTTTAGCTTAAAAGAAGCCAATTTATTTACAGACCGTTCACTATAACTTGGCCCTTGCCGTCATGTTGGCACTATTGCTTGTCAAGCTTAGGTTCAATACTAATAGAGTTAAAAATGGCGAATGACAAAACAGTCCTACCAACCGCATCATGGGACAAGTTAGAATGAATGCATAGTAGTTTTATTTTTGTGATAGAGCACAGAATGGGCCATGCCTGTCATAGTTAATCCGTCGCCAACACTGCAAAGGGGCGAACCTCATAAAAACGGTCAAAAATTAGTTTAGTATACAAAAATGCTCCATTTGTCGAGCTCTATGTCGTCACAAAAAGGCGAAGCTCTAAGACTAATAGAAACGATTTATTTTTTATTTTTGACGGCGTATCTCAAAATCAGTTGTAGGGAAATTTAACGAAAAGACGAAACTCGAAGTTCGCCTTATAGCGGCGACATGGGTCAGAATGCTCTGAGGATAATGTTCCTATTTCTATGCTCAATATTAGAAGTGACAATAAAAAAAGCACCTAAAGTTGAAATGGAAATTCAGACGAACGACAATAGTCATATTACCAACTGTCCTTCTGATCAAAGTAATATGACTTACTGTCTTTCTGATCAAAATAACTCCGGACTGTTTGATCATTGTTTTTTTTTTTTTTTTTTTGATTTCTGGTTATAGATAGATAGAGAGAGAAATATTGTTTATTGATTGTATTTGTTTTATTATCTTTGTCTAGATTAACGATTTATATGAAACAGTGTTTTAAATACCAAATTGTTTTTATTTGATGTTAACCATAATACACCGGTTTAGTGACGAAGAATTCGAACTTATTAAGTAATTTGGTGTATTTTAAAAATATGAATAACGCAACAAGTTTGTGATCTCATTATAATAACTTAGAATAAATATTTTTGATTGTATTGAGTATAGTTTTTTATTTAAAACAACGCATCTTATTATAATGCATCGAAACGTAGGTAACTCTAAGAGAATATTAGATAGACGGTATGCCTTGGTGATAAAGAGGCGCGACGAAAAGGCGTATATTTTTTCTCGGCTTTTCCTCGGAAAACCTGGCATTGTAAATTGTTATATTTGTATTAATTTTGTAGTCCTGTTTCCATAGTACACCTTCGCATTTGATTTTTTTGCTTATTACATTTTTTTTTTAATATCATCAAAATAAGCGCGTGATCGGGAGAAAAAAAAGGTTTTTTGGCTCTCCTGTAAAATTTTCTTATTTGAGGTTCGCCCCTTTGCGGTGTTGGTGACGAATCTATCTTTAGGCGCGGTAAAAAAGGCAGTATTTATAATTAAATATTTACTGTAGTATTGAATTCGTCACTACATAGGTGCAATATGAGCTGATTTGCTATTAAACTTTCGAGGGACTCTAACCTGTAACAAGACCCAAAGGTTGGCACTTATGACCCCTTTTAGACAAATCCCATTGAGTGTAGTATTTATGGAGATCTGTGAAACAGTGACAGTCATGAACTTTAAACTTTCTAGTAATTTCAGACCCAACTTGTGTCTATAAAGCAAAAACTGACTATGACCAATATTGTTGTCTTTAGTTCTAAAACATCAAGAACCATGTTTATTTAACCATGTTTTTTATTGTATAATACAGAAATCGAACTTTCTGTCAAACAAATAAATTTATTTTATCTGGCTACAGGCTACGACCTGAGTTTCCAAATATTTTATATTGTACGAGCAAACCCGTACAATATCAATTGTATCAATTTTATGCTGACATCGACGCGCAGCGAATGAATAAAATATATGTGTTTGAGTAAGCAATTAATAGTCGCATAGCATCGGTTGGGCACGAAAAGACTCATTCGCCGCGGGTCGATCATTTATCAGTTTTGGGCGTTTGTGCTTTCTTTATAACTATCAAATACACAAGTTGAACTCAAATCAGTTTATCATTTAAATGTACCTTACCCGTACATATATCATTTTTCTCAGATAGCCAGGCACTACAGAAATTTACCGATCGTTTGCATATTCCCATTTCGCAGAGCTCCTTCTACAACACAAACCCAATCTATTCCTAACTTCGCAAGACACCAAAAACTCGTGACAAACGACACGAGTGTAAGTGAAAAGCAATGTTTTGTGCGGACTGATTTGCCTAAATCTAAATAATGGCGGCACCTAACTACGTACAATTATATATTCCGAGTGTTTTGCCGAAGGAATTATACAGACATTTTCGGGCCACGACTGTGCGATACATACGTGGTTCATATTCTGAGTGGCGAAGAAAAAACACAAAAATAAAAACAAACATAACATCACGCCTTGTTTCCCCGAAGGGTTGGGCAGAGGTGTCCCTGTAGCAGGTACACCCACATTTCGCCAGTCATGTTTAAGTCCCATGTAATAGGGGGCGAGCCTATTGCCATCAACCGGGCACAAATCCAGACTCCGGGCTGCTACTGAGAAATTTCAGATAGAAAAACCCAATAACACTTTGCCCGACCCGAGAATCGAACCCAGGACCTCATGCTCAGCAGTAGCGCTTGCGACCACTAGACCAACGAGGCAGAATTTGACAAAAATAAAAAGTTGGGGGAAAATATCCACGCAAAAAGGCCCCCGCTCAACTTATTGCTGTGACCCTATGAGAGACAGAGTCACAGCGCTGGTTTTCAGTGACAGACGGCGTTGACTTGATGACGTCAACCCGTGCAACATAACGTGAGAAAAAAAAAGAACAAAATGAATGACTTCTGATAATTGTACTTTAAATGTAAATGTAAATTATTGTTTTATGTTGATACATAAACTGACTATTCTCATAACTTAATTCCTTAGAATTGGATTTATTTATTTATTTTAATATCGTTTCTCATAATATTCCCTGGAGAAACTGAGTTGTCTCGGAACAAATCTCCAGCGTTTATGATTGTTAGCCGAGTCTGTTTTGAAGGGCTGTAATGGTTGCATATATTATCATAACAACTTCGAGTATGAGAAAAATATCCTATCCTATCTCTGTGACTCGTAAAGGCGATGATGTGATAGCTGCGCGTGCGGCGAGTAAATGCGAGATACGAGTACGAAAGGCTGAGTAAGAATAAAGTGGAACCATTTTTATAAAGTCATTATTAAATCCCATAATTTAGGTAGATAAGCTAGCTACATGCCAACAGTATTCCTATTTTCTTAATGTCCCTCGGGAATCATCGCATTTCTGAATACAATCGAATGCTAATTTCCATGTCCATCAATTATTAGATTTATCGTGTATCATAATTTGAATTCAGAACTAAGTACTTTATTGTTGTTTTGTTTTGATTTCCGTGTGAACTCTATAAAGCTGTAATACTATTTTCCCATCTGTCGTGCCGGCGACTTTAGCAGCTTTCCTCCTATTTTTAAATAAATTACATTAAGTTAAAAGAGTATTAACAACTCTATATACTTCCAAGTCGATTGAGAGCGTCCGGTCTGCACCAAGTGCAAAGGGCAACTGATAGAAATCCGAAGACTGACGAAACACGAAGTTTGCCGAATTTTTTACTGTTTCAGAATCACGTCACAGTTTTCGCGTCGATGTCCCTGCCACCCTGTATACATAGGTTCTCATGGTTTTCTAAACTGAGGACGTAATAAATTCATAATATCTTTAGTTATAGGTATAAGCTAGTTAGAAACAAATGCCATCCTTCAAGATATTGGTAACCATTTTCAGGGTTCCGTACCTCAAAAGGAAAAACAATATCCTTACAGGATCACTTCGTTGTCATCAGTCAATCAAGACCCTTTTTCTCAGGAACATGTGGAGGTATTAAGTTGAAACTAATATCAAATACGTAGGTTTACGGTCCCTTGGAGCTCTAAAAAAATCAAGCTTCTAAGTCTACGCAATAAAAATACGGTCAATTATGCGACATATTTTGATACTCGCTAATACATTTAAATCTATAGGGTACTTCCCGTTGTCCTGAAATCCTGACCTTCCTGTTGAATCATGAAATTTGGCAAGACAAGATCTCATAGCAAAAGTAAAGGAAAAAGTCCGAAAATTATAATTTGTAGTGACAGGACATATTTTTATTTTTGCGTACACAAACTTACATTTGCAGTTAGAGATTTGACCGTGATCGTGACGTATATCGATGTATGGGAGAACATGTTTTTCAACTACAATGTTAAGTTTGTTTTTGGGATAAATTCATCCCAATTACGGAACCCTTCATTGTGCGTGGTCCGACACGCAATTGTCCGGTTTTTTATAAATACCTTTTCTATGGTTTAATAATCACGAAATATCTACACCTCTGGCTCTCTCCTGGCTATCTTCCTAAAATAATTAATTAACAAATAACGAGAAGATTCTTTAACTAGTTTTTGCATACGCTTCATTAACGACAAAAATGGCGATGTCTTGGATTTAACCAATAAAGGCCCAGGAAGATACAATAAAGGGACATGAATCTTCTCAAACTCAAATCATTCACGCAAGATCGTTAATTTTCAAAACAGTATTTAAAATTTGAAAACCTCATTAAGATAGGCGGGTTTCCACATAAAGGGTTTTGGAATAATACAAAAGGTAATTTTCGCTTATTCATTAAACGTAATTAAAAGGGGGTGGTAATGGCGACGGCTTCGCGAAATTAATATCATGCAAAATAACAAGCAAGTCAGTGGCTGGTTGATATTCGCTTAATAGTCGTGAGCGGTGAGCAGCTCGTTAGCAGACGATCCAAGTTGCTGGCACTTTTTAGAGGGTATATGAAGTTTATTAGGTATGTGTTCACTTTGGTGCCACATACGAACTACGCAACAAAGACTTGACGTCACACAAATCCTGCATCGCACAATTAAAGTTTACCGCGCGATCGACATATATACAAGATCCAGACTTCAACCGTTGTAATTAATCCGATCCAGCCTGTCTCTTGCTGTCCTCCCCCAGCGACGCCCTAAGCTGAAGTCCCACAGGGGGTAACCTTAGCGTGTAGTCGCTTAGTTTCTAAGTTTTATGCCCTGGCTGAAAGCCTTAATTTATTGAAGCAGCCACAGGAAAGTCCGGTTAAGCAGCCGACAAGCTCCTAGGTTGACCTGCAAGATGCCATACAATAAAAATTTAAATCAACCGTTGTCTTTTGCTCGCCAGACACAACACCCGTCTGGTCGGAGGATCCTCCCTTTTCTATGGCGGATAATTGAACTTTACACCCTGTTCCTCATGCCTTTAAATTGGTAACCCCGAATATGAACGTCAACGCAGCCTTCGTGAACTTCAGCGTGACGTCATCATCGTTTATTTTTACATACATAATGGAGACAATACGACAGTAAATTAAACTTGTACCTATATCTAATGACGTTCCCAGTCTCCATACAAAAATTCAACCAAATATATGCAATAATTTAGTCACTATTCAAAGATTGGCAAAACCCATAGCCGCCCATCACTACTATTTAGTTTGAAAAAAGAACATTTTTGAATATCGATGTCAGGATTTATCTGATAGTTTCAAAATACTCCTTTCTATTGCCAGTGTTTTCATTTACTGTCATATTTTCGTCTCCATGTTGTACCTATACGAAGTTTTTATAATTGTCTATCGCAGGTCTTGACAAAATATTGAAAAAAGTATAGTGTATAGGTACCCTTTACCTATATTAAAACAAACAACTGCACCAATATTTTTTTTGCGATTAAAAACAAAAGCCGATTACAATATTTTTATATGATGTGTATTTTCCTACATCAAGTCCAACCAAGGGGTATCGTATTACCCAAGAACTGAGTTGTGTGTGGAGGTCCAATAAGCAGTCGTTCCATGTAAAATACTGGTATTCAGCTGCATCCCGTTAGACTGGAAGCCGATCCCAACATAGTCGGGAAAAGGCTTGGTAGATGATGATGATGTGTGTTTTCACATATGGGTGACCAAAAACTCTATCAAAAACTTAGACTTGGAAGGAAAAAAACAACTAACATCAATTACTTTTTCGTGACATCGCCCAGCGGTTGGTCGACTCTTCACGTGACGGCTGGCTTATTTTTTGGCCAAAAAATTAGCATTGCTATACAACGTGGCAACGCTGCCAGCCTTTTGGACACTTTTCCTGTTAACAGTGATGCGGACAAACTTTTTGATGCCCTATAATTATGTCTCCTTCTTTATAGGGTTCCGTACCTCAAAAGGAAAAAACGGAACCCTTATAGAATCACTTCGTTGTTCGTGCATCAGTCCGTCAAAATTCTTTTTTTTTTTTTTCAAGAACGCGTGGATGTATCAAGTTGAAAGTCAAAAACGTAGGTCTGTGGTGCCTTAGAGCTCTATAAAAATCAAACTTCTAAGTCAACGCAATAAATAAATACAGTCATTTAAGCGACATATTTTGATGACGTATATCGATGACATGTTTTTCAACTACAAAGTTAAGTTTGTTTTTGGGATAAATTCATCCAAAATACGGAACCCTTCATTGTGCGTGGTCCGACACGTAGTTAAGCGGGTTTTTTATATACTTTTACATATTATTATTTAGCTTAAAATATTATCTTGGAAATTGAATTAAAGTCAATCCTTTTTATAATACAAAATAATAATTCCATTCCATTCTAATTTCATGTTTAGAGAATTTTACATGCCATATAAAAATATTACGCTGTACTTACTACTTAGCGTAGTAAGTAAGCTTCCACAATTCCAACCACTTAAAAGCCAGGTTAAACAGGCATGTTATGACTTCAGCAACAATTACCGTCTAATGGACTATTAGCTAATCTCTGGTAAATTAGTAATACAATAATAATACACATCGTAGAACACTGAGTTCTCTCTGTTATTGTGTTGCTTTCATCGCTGTTCATTATTTAGTTCAGTTATTTCAGTTACTGAAGTTACTTAGAGCAGTGGTGGCCCAGTAGAGCAGTGGTGGCCCAGTGGTAACGAGAGCAGTGGTGGCCCAGTGGTAACGAGAGCAGTGGTGGCCCAGTGGTAACGAGAGCAGTGGTGGCCCAGTGGTAACGGCCGCGACTTACGAGTTGTACGTCGTAGGTTCGAACCCAGGCAGGCGCTTTACTTTGTGTAAATTATTTTCATCACCACTGCTCTCAAAACGGTGAAGGAAAACATCGTGAGGAAACCGGCATGTCCTAGAACCGAAAATTCGAAGACATGTGACATCTACCAACCCGCACTGGGCCCGCGTGGTGGATTATGGCCCACTTCCTCTCACAGAGAGGAGGCCTGTGTCCCAGCAGTGGGAACATTTATAGGCTGATGATGATTTCAGTTACTCCTACTTTCCGAAGTGCATCTGTATCAGATACCGACCGCCAAGAAATTTTAATCTCTTAAATACCTACATTGCAAACTATCATTTTGTATAATTTAGAAGCATTTTTAAAATTATTGTAAATGTGATTAACATGGAGCCGTTTATTATATTATTATGATGTATGTTGACTTCAAAGAGCATGGCAGTTGAGAGTATGTCATTTTCACTTAAATGTCTAGCTGATAGTGGCGAGTGTGTTGGATCATTCAGTCCCCACAAAATGGTTGAGCTGGATGGTGCTGATCCATGCGTCATGGTCGTGAACGGGCGCCGTCAGTTGAGACTGGTCATCTCTTATCTGCCAGGGCTTATTTTTAATCTTATATTTTCAATTGCTTTTTATTATTTTTTATACATCTAGACACGCGGCAGCGTGTCGAGCCAAGTTTCTAGGCAAGACACGGCTGCAGTGTGTTATATTACACGAACCATTTGGAGCCACTTTTGACCCCTTAATAACTCAAAATCTATGTAACATAGACTCATGAAATTTGGTTTATTTATAAAAACCCCTTAGATTAACTAGAACTCCAAATTTCATAAATAAAACTCAAACGGTTATTGAGATATTAACGTATAAAAATCGGCATTTTTATCAACGACCTGCCACTAGACATCAAAAACATTTAACCCATTTCCGGGTGACCTAGAAAGTTGAAAAGAGATTTCCCGAAAGCAAGCCCATGGTATGATACTGTGTCAAAGCTTATTTATCAAAAATTATGTCGTATTTTTTTCAAGTCGTTTTATCAAAATTTATTTCTTCTAGCATTAGAGAACCTAATAAATATTTATTTTGTTGATACTTAAAGAACTACATCCGCCATTCAATCCTAACCTGAATGTTGCCAGATGACAGACTATTCCAATAAAATAATTTGTAATCGATTGAAAATATCGATACTAACCCACATGGAGTAGGTGGAGTATCCACTACACGAGTATGTTTTAAATGCTATTTATTATACTCAAATACTGTAAAATTATGATTTTACAATAAATAAAATATTATATGGTCTGAATATACTCAACAACTTAAAAGTGTTTCGAGGCAGTAATGTTATTTTATAAACTACCAGTGATCAGAGTAAGTAGATTGATTTGAGGTCAATGAACTGGCACGTATATTAGTATGGATACGCCTCCGGGATTCCGGGATTTTGAAATTATTAAGATTTTTTAAGGAATTTCAAATGTTGTAATGTGTAGAATAAAGAATACATTAATATGAATAAGAAATGTTCAACCCTTTTGCTGTCTGTTTAATAGTATATAGGTGATCGGACTCCAAGAAAAGGATAGATATACTATAAAACAATATAATATATTTTAAATATTTATCTATCGCATTCTATAAATTTCTAATGTAGTAGTTTAAAAATCCTTACTTTAACAATATTTGATTCAATCCCGTAAGTACCAAAATGAAATCCCGGAAAAAAGGCTTATCCATGTTATGATTTCTATGACTATTCATGATGCGAGTACGTAAAATCAATCTACCTACTCCGATCACTGATAATCACCCAATCGATTTCGTCAATCGATTCCCAAAATAATTAAACCTGGTAACACTGACACCATGCATAATGTCAAACTGTCAAAAAAAATCTGTCAGATCAATGGCATTGTTGGCTGTTTGTTTTACGTTGATTTGAATTTATTTTTCCGTATTTACTTTATACTTATATTACGTTACGATTTAATGCTGTCAATTTAAATTGAAGCCAGAGGAACTATTGCTTATCTTTCCATGGCCCTGGGTAAGTTTATTATGTTCTCTAAATATTTATAAACACCGTCGTATTGTATAACCTCATTGATTTTAGCAGCCTATTAGTAGAAGGCCTATGTTCAGTCAGGGGTACGTCGCGCGTCGTCAGCTGTAAATGTCTATAGTATGATGTAATTATATAGCATAAGTAAATACACTGAATTCTTTTATCTTTTTCAGGTATGACGATGACATGTGTTATTGCAAGACTTGACATTATTGATTATATTGTCTACAACTCTATCCCAAGTATTACTTGCTCAGGAAAATCTAAGCATATTATGTTATGTATGTGGCATGTCAATTGCAAGTCACAGAAGTCATCAGGTTAGTGTTTTTAAAATGGCAGAATTACTATGAGTGATATAATTATTATACAAAAGTAAATAAACAACAATAAGAGTATTTTCTTACTTTCTAGGTTAGGTATACATTTGGATAAAGTTTGTCATGGTTACTGAGAGAGGCTGCTACCAGAGATGTTTATAGGCAAGCAAGTGATGATAAAAACAGAGCCACCCTAGAGTGTAAAAGATTTACCCATAATAGATCAAAACAATAATCTGGTTAGGGTCAGAATCAAATCGTGACATGTGAGCCGCAGGACTTAGTGTACATAATTATTGATAAGTGAGCAAAATAGGACAAATTGTTTAAGAGATCATCATTGCTTATTACTGTTTTGTGGGAAAGCGTACGCTGCTACGCTGCTTTCATACCATGACTACGTTATGAGAATGAAGCTGAAGCCGTTTTAAATTCTATGAGAAATAAAATGTTTTTAGTATTTAGGTATTGTTGTGTTATTTGTTAAAGTAAACCTTCCTATAGAAGCACTGAAAATGCTGCTGCCAATGAGATTATTCATCTTTAATTAAGAGAGTTGGCTAAAATAATGTTTATGCCATTAAATCTTTCATATTTAGCGCGCAAGATTATTAATTTACCTTTATAAAATTCAAGTCTGTAAATGCGATAATCGCCATTTTGATGACAGTCGAGGTCGAGGCTAAAAAACATAAAAATTGGGGATTGCGAACATCCAAACTCCACCATAAGGACAGCGACTATTACAACATTTAATTATTTGACGAATTCATCCATTTTTCAAGTTAAATAAGTAGTAGTAATGAAGTTTTTGATATCAAAAGTCGAAGATTCGCGCCAATCGTGCGTGTTTACATTTTAACTTTTCACAATTAACACACATACACATATCTGATACGACTTTAAATGTGACAAATGTGATTAAAAATATTATAAGTAACTAGAAAATGCCCAGATCTTTACTTATTATACGAACACATGTTCAATAACACGTAATATTCATTACTACTACTCAATTTGTGTTAAAAATCGTCGATCATTGTTTTTTTTTTTATTGTAATGATGTGCGAAAACGATTATGCCAAACGTTTTTTTTTTTTTTTCAATTTTGATTGTCTCGATTAATTTATAATTATGTCGAATGTCTGAAATCTATACTTGAAAATTAAAATAAAATTGTTTTAAGCATTAAATACAATAAACATTGTTTAAAATAATTATTTATACTTTTCTAGTGTTTAATCGTTTTTAGAACATTCAATATAAAACGAGTCAACACATAGAACGAGGATAGATACTTACCTCATTTATTGAATTTCGCGCCGAATTGTTTCTATTTATTTGAATTTAAATTCGGAACGTTGTTCAAAATTATTTTTAATTTTTTGGACAATTATTTACTGTGGATTTTATTTTTGATACTTTCTGATATAGAATGCCTAGTATACATTTTTTAGGTAGGCTTAAGAAAATTTTGTTTGGGAATGATGTTAAATTAATTATATAAATTAGGTAGGTATTCCGCAAACACTTTTAAATGACGTCTATATTTTTAAATTGAAACTTTTATTACATCGTCTCAAACTTTTTCGTCTGTGTGTTGCATGTCGTGTGTCTGTCGGCCGCGGAGTAGGGATAAAGTGAAAGGCGATCGTCAGAGCAGCCAAGGCCAATATGGTGGCGCCTATAGTTCGCAGCAGCTGACCGTGTAAAGTTTCACTTTTACCGTGGTTTCATAAAACCAACAATCATTTTTTTTAGTTGTATAAGTTTGATAGTATTTGTTTTTAATAGGATAATCTTACTCGAGTAATAGAAATTGTTTATTTTTGAGGTAGTTTCAAAACGAAATTTTAAAAAAACTGCCCAAGTGTATGTCGGACTACGCACAGTGAAGGGTTCCGTAATTGGGATGAATATTTACGCATAAACATTGCATAGTATCAATTTTATCGACTGCAAAAATAAGGTTGTATTTCTCGAAAAAACTATAACAAACAAAGTTAATTCTGCGGTTGTAACCGAAAATAAACTGTATCTCAAAAATTATTGATTTCAAAAGCAAAGTCACTTAGAAACATCTTAACATTTTAATTATGAGATCCAACAATACACGCTTTATATGCATAGATTTTTTTCATCTCTCGGTTATATGTAAGTATGGAGAATGCCACCCCCACTATTATGTTTATCGTAATTTCACTACACCATTGTTTAACGGTGCAAAAAATACACCTTTTTCAAAATTTTCATCGATAGATTAAATAGTCTCCATGTTAAATGACTGTATGACATCCGGACGCGCAGACAGACGAACTTGACGAAATTAAGAGGTCCGTTTTTTTACGGATTTTGATTATCAAGTTTACAATTGGCATGAAATTGATGTGACAATTGATCTACAATATTATTATTATTTGGAATAGCCGCCATCTTAAAATCCAGAATGTCCATCTAATTCGATATCAGCACTATCTCCCGAAAACTATGAAAATGACAGTCATGACGACAAATTTTCAAATGGGGTTAAAAACTGCCACTTGCTCACTTCAGATGGCGCTGATCTCCAGCGTCTTATAATTTGACAGCTAACTATACATTTTTGATTCGAATGCCAAAAGTTGATGTAAATTCCTGAATTTCATGACTGAATTCAAAACTCCCCGTTGAGTCAACTGATGTGTCACGTGTCAAAATCTTGGTCCCTAATGTTAGGCGGCAGTGAATTCATTTCATTCATTCTCTGATCTCGAAAAACGTTGTTACAAACGTCAGGTTGGTATGTTCAAGGTAGTTGGTAGGTTGGTACTATGCTTGAGACGTTTTTGAATTGATAGATCGTATGACTATTGTTTTAGGGACTATTGTCGTTTAATTTTTTATATAAACTTACGAATAGTTAAGTCTATAGTGAGGTCAAAATGTAAATCCAAGGGGCGGCTGCAACGGCGGCGGTGATCTCTCGCGTCCGGCCCTAGTTCAGGCCATGGTACGGAGCGAGAGGAAATGGCAGGCCGTCACCTCCTTCTGCGAAGCAGTAATGCTCGCGAAGGAGGAGGCGGAACGCGTGAGGTAGAGGCAAAGTTCGCACCCTCACGCCCCTAACCGCTGCAGGAGGAGACGCCCGGGGCGGGAATCGCGAGCCGATTTCCGGCCACCGTAGGCGCGGGCTTGCGAACGGTGAGCAATGGGTAGCTCGCCGTCCGATAAGGACCAAGCCCGGGTCGACGGCGCGTTGTGTTCCACGCGCGCCTCAAAGAGATGTCAGCAGAAATGACGGGATCCGCTAGGGCCAATGCCTGCCGGGGGTTCGCAGAAAACCGATAGGGACATGGTGGCCCCCGGCAACAGGGCAACCGAAGGAACACGGGTGGGTTTTAGTCAGTAAGAGTCTGATACGCCCTCCCGCTCCGCCCAGAGCGGGAGAAGATACTTAAAAAAAAAAAGGGGCGGCTGCAAAAATTAAATAATTAAATCATACGTGAGAAGGAACTTTGTTCCTGACGGGGTCAAAGTCAAATCATTAATTTCAAATAGGCCCATGTATGGCACTTTTGAACGTCAAAAATTACAAAATAATAAAATTGATTCTATTCGCCCCTTCCAAAAGGTAGTTTTCGTATGGAGAAGAATGGGCAAGAAACTCCACCGTTACTCTTTTAAAATGTTTTACAATTGTTTGTATATGTACGTACATTTGTTAAATAATAATTATATGTGAAGACGGTGCACCTAGAATAAAATTACTATACCACAATAGGTAAAAAGAATTAAAAATGAAACAACGACAGATAATTTAATATGTGATAGATACATGGTGCTCACATATTTACAAACATTGTAAAAGTAGACGATTTTCCTAAAATTTTACAATTAATAAGTCAGTGTGTGAGGAAGTAATCACAGAATGTAAAATCAATGTCATAAAACACAAAGTAATAAATTTTACAATTAAATTAGCAAACAGTTTGATTTTGTCTTGATTCTAAATTGTCCTATGGAGCAGGACCAGCATGTTTCCAAGCACTCTTATCTTGGATATAATCCTCTAATTTGTAATATGCTTGTTTACAAAGTGTAAAAATACACTTTGTGCCAAGTCAAATCTTGAGCTTCAATTTATCCTAAGTGCTTTGTGTAAATAATTCGACTGTTCAAATTTAAGAAGTTATATTTTTAAATAGCAAACATTGTTATAGCAGAAAAAACAAGAATTTGTGTTTTAATTTTATTTTAGAAAGTTGCATGTTCTTATAAATAAATTTCAGGATTATCTACAGAACTTGGCACCCATTTAGATTTCAATTCTTTTTTCGGCGAAGTCGACAACCATATTTATGGAATTTGGCTCCCATTTTCACATTTATGTTTTTGATGGGATTGTTCTCACATAAAGAAGCAACAAGAATATTGTACCCAGGATTTTGTAATATCTATATTTAAAGGAGTGTCCTTGGAGTTTCTTGCCCATTCTTCTCCTTAGAGATCTACGTTTTGGAATGGGCAACTAGCTTCAACTTTCTGACTAACTGACCGACTCTTTGATAATTCAAAAGTGCCTGTAAATGGTTTAATTGAAATAAATGCTTTGAGTTTGAGTTTGAGATTTTGGCTATGGAGTTAACGTCTGATCTCAACTTCGACTCAACAATCGAGTCAAAAGCACAGACTGCAGCCAAGAAACTGGGCATCCTAAATAAGGTTAGGCGATACTTCGCATTTGAGCAAAGCACAGATCCGTTTCTGTATTGGAGTATTGCAGCAACTTATGGGCGTACAAGTGACAAAACCTTGGTGGCTAGGCTTCACAGTCTGAATCATCGGCGTAATGTTGCTTGCCTGTCGGTTTTCTACAGACTGTACTCCAGAGAGTGTGCGCAGGAGCTTCACGACCTGATCCCACCATCGCGCAAGGTACCATCCGCACTTAGTTGAAATCCCAACCAGTCGTACTCAGCGCTTCTCCTCCACATTTATTATACGCACAGCCAAAGTGTGGAACTGTCTGCCAGCTTCTGTGTTCCCTTCCACTTAGAAAGAAAATACACACAAACTAAAAGGCACACAATTATAATATAGTGTAGATAAAAAAATAAAACATATAACCTGTCTGCCTTCAAATCAAGAGTGAACAGGTATCTTCTGGGCACGCTCGTACCATCATAATCCTCATCCATCGCTTTCCATCAGACGAGATCGAGGTCAAGAGCAGGACCATTCAGCAATAAAATAAATAAAAAATATTGCTTGTTAACGTTTTATTCGCTGACGAGTTGCCCGCAATTGTAAATTACATTTGTTTGGTAGATAATAAAAAATATACTAATTATTGTACATCGTAACAAAATTACAATAGAACTTTTGGTTGATACGTTTTTTAGTTTACGTCAAATCTTTAAAATCACTGCGCTATGACACTACGCGCTACGACTCTATTGCGCTATGACTCTATTGCGCTATGACACTAAGCGCTACGACACTATGCGCTTCGACATTACTGCGCTTATTAAACATCTGATTTTTTTTTAACTAAAGCATTTCTTTCACTACGAAATGAACCTGTGTTAAAGAGAAAAATAAATCCAAAAAATTGAATCGAAGTCTCTTTGGAATGTTTTTCGACCAAAAACTTAGGGCCATAAGACACGCACTGATGCAAAATTGATCCCAATCAAAGCGACTTAAAATATTTATACTCTTGCTGGTATTTCATACATAAATGGATTATGTGTAACGTGCTGATTATAAAGAAATTAAAATGAACCAAGTGCGTATAGTATACCACTTAATGCAGGTTGAGTAAAAAAGGCATAAGCGGAGTTTTATGTTATTATTATGTAACTTGTTAGCTATTGGCTAGACTACTAACGTAAATAAAGAAACTAGTTTGTAATCTTATCTTTTGAGGAAAACACACCGCATGATGTTAAATAATGCTATTTATTTTAATACTAAGTTTTATAAGCCTGCTACAAATAGTAAATTAATCTGCACTGTTTACAGTGATAAGTTTAAAAAAAAAACCCTCAGTAAAAATTTCATAAATATTGAAGAAGATCTCTGAAAAAAATAGAAGGAATGCAGAGGCATCATTATCTGTACCAGTAATTAGAGTTTTTGTTGATTACAATGTTTTTTTAGAGTGATATAAATCTTATCATGAAATAAAAGCTTATCAGGCATGTTTTTACCGAACAAAATCCCATTTAAAATGAAAGTACATATATTACAAGCGACACAGCAAACAGTTGAAATATAAACAGACACTAATCATTCATTACATTATGCGTACTACTGATACCTAAGATACAACATTGACATCTAAAGACAGAGTTGCAAAAATGGATCCTCCTAAGAGAGAACCCGAGAAAACAAAAGAAGAGGATAATAAAGAAGACACTGATGAGTCTTTTCCTCTGAAACCAAACGCAGGAGAAACAGAAAAACTCGAGAAAAATGAAGAGAAAAAGAAATTAACTTTCAGAGAAAGACTGAAACTAATCAAAGATAACACAACTGTAGAACCATTAATGGTATGCTATGTTATTCCTGGTATACTTTCATCGTTAGCAATACAGAATTTAAATTTAGAAAAGGCTTGTAGAGTCAATTTAAATTACAGCACAGAAATATGTGATGCGCTGAATTCAAGACAAACGGAAAATTATACGTTTGAGGAACAAGAAGTACAAAGAGTAACGGCAAGTGTCACATTATGGAAGAATATAGTTCAAACAGTGTTCCCTGTGATAGTAATGCTTTTCGTTGGAGCTTGGAGTGATAAGACTGGAAAAAGAAAAGCAATTATGATGCTACCGATAGTTGGAGAAGTTTTGTCTTGCCTTGGCTTAATATTGAATACTTATTTCTTTAACTTGCCTGTAGAAGTGTCTGCGTTTGCAGAAGTGATATTTCCAGCTATAGTGGGAGGAGGGTACACGAATTCTATTGGTGTGTATAGTTATATTGGTGACATCACAACTGAAGAAGACAGGACCTTCAGGATGGGGTTGGTGAGCATGTGCTCATCGATAGGCTATCCCATTGGAAGTGCTTTGAGCGGTGTATTGTTTGCCTGGGCAGGGTATTACGGTGTATTTGCAGTGTCATTATCCCTCCATTTGTTCAGTTTGGTATATGGATACACATTTTTGAAAGAACCGCGGCAAAGGGCTGAAAAGAAAATTGTAAGTTACCTTAGAAAGTATCTGAATATTTTTTTAAGATTATTTATAAATGCGGCAAGATGCACAATGGTCCACCCGATGGACTATGTGCGGAAACCAAACCCAATAACATAGAACATAGAAATGTGGCAAGATTTGAATGTGCTTTTTAGTCAGACACGTTTGATCAACCATAGTTTATATTCTATACTCTTACTTTCCCGCGCAGTTATTTTTATCCACACCCGTTTATTATGGTTTTGAATCGGTAACACGTTAAATATGAAAAAGTTAAATTTAATAACATCCAAAAAGTTAAATCAATTTTTGGATGTAACGATGCGGTTTTCGATATGTGGCGGTTCAGTATCATTCATGAAGCATGAATTTATATTTCGGTGTATTTTCCCGTTAAATTACCTGACTGATAATAGAGATAGTGGCAAAAACATTTATTTTTTTGGCCGACCGGTAGATTATAAAAAAATATTAGACGCATATTTTTTTTTTATAAATTGAGTTAAAATGTGCCATGACGTCACGAGTATGTAGATTTTATACTTACTTGTGACGTAGCGACCCCAACTTTAATACGTTTTATCTAAGTAATTTTTTATTAATATAATAAAGCGGAAAATACGTGTCTAATATTTTTTTGTTATCTGACTGACGGAGGAACTCGTGGCTAAGTACTAACAGCCGCACGGGTCGATCCATCAGGTTAAGCTACGCTTGCCGGGATTGGTCCGCGTATGGGTGACCATTTCTACATACCGAGACTCCTTCGTGCCTCGGAAAGCATGTTAAGCCGTTGGTCCCGGCTGTTATTCGTATATCTTTGACAGTCATTACGGGTCGTCAGAAGCCCGAAAGTCTGACAACCAGTCTTACCAAGTGGTATCGTATAACCCAGTTACTGGGTTGTGGAGGTCAGATTGGCAGTCGCTCCATTTAAAATACTGGTATTCAGCTGCATCCGTTAGACTGGGAACTGACCTCAAAATAGTTGGGAAAAGGCTAAGTAGATTGATTTTTGACTGAGGGATTACATAGAATTTATTTTTTCTTACCTGATGCCTGGGCATCATCCCTATTATTATAAATTCAGTTCTATTTTTGGAACCAAATTCGTTTCTTACGGCAGGAGTTGACTAGTAGAAATCATCACGTAAGGAAAAGCGTTATGCTCTCCTACTATACACTTTCTGTTGTGTGTATGTACGTGCGAGTTCGATACTAGATTCGAGCAGACGAGCATTGTACGTGGCCGGTTGTATAATCTCAATACTAAACCTAATTTTTGAAAATGATCCTTGCGGAACTTTTCCCTGACAGGCTCCATCGACAGACCGATTCGTTTTTTTTTTTTGTTGTTTTTCTATGGAAGAGCTCTTGTTGTTTAAAAATTGATGCAATTTTCAGGAGATAAAGAAACACAAAAAGAAACACTTCCTGCGAGAATTCTTCGATATCAGCCTGGTAACTGACACGTTCAAGGTGGCTTTCAGGAAAGGACCTGGAAACAGAAGACTACTTATTTGTTTACTGCTCATTGTCATGTGCGTTGTCTATGGGCCTATGGCTGGTAAGTGCTTCATCTTCTGTATTATATCATCACACCTGGAGGGCGAGCCTATTGCCATCAACTGGCCATGAATCCAGACTCCAGGCTGCTACTGAGAAATTCCAGATAGAAAAACCCAATAACACTTTGCCAGACTCAGGAATCGAACCCAGGACCTCATTATTATAAAATATTTATTTCATGTAAACCTACATGGGCACTTATGAAACGTCAGAAGCTAGGTGCATGGTTCCAATCGGTCGTTTCCTATGGAGAAGAGCCGGCAAGAAACGCCACGGTTACTCTTTTAAAAATAAATGGCTTTTACAATGTTTTCGAATTACAGTGTTAATCGGTATGAGAGTACAGTGTAGGCCTATCAACAAGTACCAGGTTCTTAGCAAAATAGAAAACTGTCCACAAATCTAGGCTGTTAAACCTACGTATAATAGGGGCGAACCTATATTACCATTCATCGGATACATATCCAGACTCCGGGCTGCTACCGAGAAATTCCTAATGAAAAAATCCAGTAACACTTTGTCCGGACTGGGAATCGAACCAGGACCCCACGTTCAGCAGCAGCTTGTGTCCACTGGACCATCAAAGCAGTCAAACTTCTATAAATGTAACTTTAATATGGTTCTCACTTATTTCCTTTTCCTCCACTGTTTTCCATCTGTATGTCTTGTTTCACGAGGAACAGAGAACAGCTACTAACTAATAGGTATATTGTAAAATTCCAGGAGAAGTCACAATAATGTACCTGTTCACAAGGTACAAATTTCACTGGGACGACGTTCAGTTCAGTATGTGGTCTACCTACGTTATTATCACTAATTTGTCAGGTGAGTAATGCTTTAGTACTCAAATAGGCATGTGTTCAAAAATTTTAAGCTATTTTATAGCTTTTATCGCGGGCTTTGAGCGCGACGACCGAATCAAGAAATTCCGTAACGAAAAAAACCTAACACCCCCCACTCCTCCTACCATGTAATGACGGTTCCCATGACAACGTGATGTTGTCATGGGAACGTAATTTTTGTTTTATGTCATCACGTCATCATCCTAAGTATAGCGTTGACAAATAGGAAGTATGGAGGTTACAAATGCTATGCAATAGTTTACCGCGGCAGTCCCCGAGTGCCACACGTTTTTTTTGTCCGTCTTTTGTAGATTTTTAAAAAATATTGAACACGTATTTTTTCTTTTTTGACGTAATCAAAAGATTACGGCAATAGATTGAGTTAAAATGTGTGATGACGTCAGGCCTTGCTAGATTTAATAGTGCGTTGTGACGTAGCGAGCTCCCACTCCCCAACTTTAATGCGTGTTTTCGAAGTTATTTTTGATTAATATGATAAAACAAAAAATACGTGTCTAAAATTATTTTATTATCTGAAAGACGGACTAAATAGAATTTCTTTTTTTTTACCTAGGCAACTATCCTATTATTTTGTCAAGAGTGTGAAACCATGGTTTCCTAACCATGGTTTCACACTCTTAACAAAATAATAGGATAGTTGCTCCTGCATTTGAGGGGAGGTCATACTTAGCTCGCCGTCCGATAAGGACCAAGCCCGGGTCGACGGCGCGTTGTGTCCCACGCGCGCCTCATATAGATGTCAGCAGAATTGACGGGGTCCGCTAGGGCCAATGCCTGCCAAAGAATTCTGTTCGAAGAAAACCGATAAGGACATCGTGGCCCCCGGCAACAGGGCAACCGAAGGAACACGGGTGGGTTTTAGTCAGTAAGAGTCTGACACGCCCTCCCGCTCCGCCCAGAGCGGGAGAAGTTATTTGATAATTTCCCACCCAACAAAAAAAAAAAAGGGGAGATCATACTTTTACAGATTCTTGCGACAATTTCTTAACTAAGTTAGTGAAGTATTAATATAGCATTAATATAATTAGCTATTTTTTTACCAGTTCATAAGACAGTTGTTTAAAAGGATACCAATATGAGATCAGAAGAAGTATTTTTTACATGAACAGCAACACGCCATGCCGATGCGGTGATCCTCCGAGCCACAATCGCCACTAAAACTTATTTTGAAATATGAATTCCAGGAACATTCTTCTCAATAACCCTGTTCAGTAACTACTTGAAGCTGGATGATGCCTTGCTCGGTATCATCTCAAACACTAGTAAGATCACGGCAGCCTTCGTCTATGCTTTCGCTAGGAGCACCTGGGAAATCTATTTAGGTAAGTAATATACAATATGGAGATAAAAATACGACAATAAATGAAAATACTGGCAATACTAATGCATAAGAGTATTTTGGAACCATCAAATAAATCCTAACATTGATATCAAAAAAGTGATTTTTTCAAACAAACTAAATGGTAGTGATGTGCCGACTATGGGTTCTGCCAATCTTTGACTAGCTATAGTGACTAAACTATTGGATATATTTGTTTGTTTTTTCTTATGCGGACTAAGAACGTCACTAGATATACGTTATTTAATTTATTGTCGTAATGTCGTTTCCATCTTGTTTATTTATGCAATTTTAACAAGCTTTTATTTAACTTGCCTTGTTAATTTTACGTGGGACGTATTTCCAATCTATACAAGGGCTGAACACAGCCATAGGAAACTGCTCGCGTATACATTGTAATGCTGTTTTTAAATCTGTGACTACAATGTTTACACAAATTTTGCGTACTGTTCGTGTATAGTTTGTAAGGCGGACGAGCGCGTCCTGGTTCCAAACTATACTACATCACTTACGCCTGATAAGAGTTTTAAAGAAATAGTCTATAAAAAAAGAAAAGAACAAAAGTGTGAACTGGGTGAAATGGCTTAGGTTAGGTTAGGTTAGAACTGTGACCAACCGCGCATGAGCCGAGCGAGCGAAGCTAGCGGTGCTTCGGCAGTGGCCGGCGAGCGCTACTTCCAAGTTGCTCGTAGCCAGGCAAGCTATTTAGTATAAGCACAAGGTGCATTACGTCGCAAATAAGTTGGATACCAGTTAACAATTTCTCGCAATCTATTCACGATTAGTCCGTATGCGTACTGGCACAGTATATTATAGAATAAGGTAGCTAATAAAGCCACTACGAAGTATACGCGAGTATTTGCATACTACTCTTTTATAGATTGGAAGGCCTTAGTAAAAAAGTGATTTCGAATCTATACGCGATTAGTTTCACACCCTTGTATTGAATGGAAAGACGCACGTGCGGGTGAAATCTTGCTTGTGAATTTTGACCAGAAACATATAAAAAAGAAATACAATATCTAGTGCCTCGACCTAGTGCCGTAGCCAGAATCGTCTTCGTACGAGAGAACTCCCAGACTTCCGTAAACAGTAAAACTAATGTTTTTTGTTTTATATCCACAGCACCTACACTAGACATGTTGAGTGGAATCTCATTCATTGCAATGCAGTCCATTGCCACGAAGCTAGTGGACAATGAAGAATTTGGTAAGTAATTACGTGTAATTCTGCATTTAGATTGATCTCATAACTTACTCAACTAAGACTGCTCACTTGAGCTCATCGTCATCTCTCTTATTCCTATCAATTTGGTGTTATCACACCCAATATGGTGTTGTGGTGTCAATTAGGGACACGAAAAAAGTATCGATACTTTGCGGTATCAAGTACATTTCCATTCGATACCGATACTTTTATACTCGATACTTTGCATTCGATACTTTTACTCAATGAGTACTTTTTGGCAGGTATCGTATCGAATAAGAAATTAAGTTTTAAATGGTTAATCTTAGAAATTACCCTTTTAAAACTTGCGACCTTGTGGCTTATGTTTATGGTTATGGCAAGGCCATCTAGTTCACTCGTTCTGAACCTTCTAAAACATTACATCGATCTTTGCTCGAAATCGTTTCTTCCGTTCACAGTTAAATTCCTAACCTTTCCTTCATTCATTTACTACACTAATCATTCACTCATTCACTCACTCGTTCACCGTTGTCATTTGTTTTTTCATGTCCTGCCCTACTGAAGTTAAACTGACGTTATTTACTGACTGATATTGACCTATGCTCTATGCGCATTAGGTCCTAAGAAAAGTACTCGATACCTTGAAGTATCGATACTTTTGTTTCGATACTTTTATGAGTACGATAATTTTTTTTCGATACTACTCATGAGTACAGTAGCGATACTTTCTATTCGATACCGTGTCCCTAGTGTCAGTATGGCCTTAGGATGCTTACAAAGAGATACGGGTATTCCGGTCCCGATTTGTCGGGACAGTTCGGTACTGATAGGTACAGATCAACCCACAAGTGCCCGACAAGTTTTAACGTATGTCATTATGTGCGAACGTATACCGAAAGTATGGGGCTATTTTACCCGCACCGATCGGTACCAATCCGTTCCGACTTGTCCGAAACTTGAACCTATATCTTTATGGAAGCAGCCTTAGGCATTCTTTACCATCAAATCAAGGGTTGTGGAGAAATAACTTGGCAGATGCTTCGACTCATCTCTATTAGACTTCAGCTCAGTATTACCCTCCTTCTAGCTTGATTATGTTTCACGCAGTTCATCCACACGGATTTTTTTTTTACGTAATTATTGCTTTTCGTATGAAACAGCTGATATTTTTTCCGATATTTCAGAGTTGATCTCATAATGAAAATTGCTCATAATCATGAGTACTAAAAAACTAAACAGTGAATTAAAAATCACCGTGTAGGTATAGTTTTGTTCTACCAAACTAATCATTATATTTTTCAGGCAAGTTAAACTCTCTCTTCGGGTTAGTAGAAGCCATGGTACCCTTAATTTACGGGCCCCTCTACTCCCGCGTCTACATGGCAACCATCAACATTTTCCCGGGAGCTGTCTACCTATTAGGAGCATTTTTGACGTTGCCTGCTTTTGCCATATTTGGGTAAGGAGACAATTTAAATGGAAATATCAGATGAAATTAATTGTAAGCAAATAGACTACAAAATTACACTGGCCGTATTTTCGAATCAAAATAAAAAAAATACATGGGCAAAAGACTTAAGGAACGTCAGAAGCTAGGTCCACAGTTCCAATTGGTCGTTTCCTATGGAGAAGAGCCGGCAAGAAACTCCACGGTTACTCTTTTCAAAATAATTAGTGAATCACAAGTCATTCAGTCAGTCCTTGATCGTTGTGTGAAATATGGGCTGTCAATTTAATCAACAATTAATTTCCCTAAGTGCATACCTAAATATTATAATAGAAGTATACCCAAAAATGATTTTCTAATGCCTAACACCTTTAGACTAGGCAATCATCAAGGCTGACGCTTTTTAACACGTTACTGCTGTTAAAAGCATTATTTAATTCTTTCATTAAGGGCTTCCCTCTGATCGTAATACATAATGAACATAACAACTTTGTACAATATTCTGACAAATAAATGCATTCTATTCTATTCTGTTAGTTCCTTCCCGTAGGGGCGACAAAACCATAATGTTCTGAGAAAATTTTGTCCTCATGATCATGAATTAGCGTAGTCTTTGGAGGCCTATCTCTATAATTTTTTTTTTTGGAATGTTGGAAAAGCCTTCAAAGTTTAAACCAAACAATTTATTTGCAGGTGGATGTACTTCCAACACAAAAAGGAAAGATTGAAAAACATAGCCGCGATAGAAGACAGCGAAAAGCAAGATAAGAAATTAAAATTAAATGAATAATAATGCTTTGGTTTTTTTCTTTTTTTGTGTAACAAATGTATTTTTACATGTGGTAGGCATAATCACAATCTGAATGATTTTGAAGGGTACCCATTGCTAATGCATTGCTTCATACAACTTCAACTAAAACTCGAGTGTAAATTATGAAAAACTTTTTGTTGTATGTAAGGTACTTCCCGTGCATGAAAAGGTCAACTACTTAGTGATTCTAGAGCAGTTCTATAACGACCAATTCAAAGCACATGTGCAAAACACTTACAATACTAGAAGTGTTAGAGAAAATAAGTTCGTACCAGTAAAAAATTACTATTTTTCAAATTCAAATTCTAAAGTCATTTATTCAAACTAGGCTGAGAATCAGCACTTTTCGAACGTCAAAATTTCATAAGACAGTCCCCCACAACGCCCACCCTTCACCAGTTCCTAGTGCTTTAGCTGGGAAGAAGTGGTGCAACAAACTCCCCAGCAGCACAGCTGTCTGTTCAGTTAGAAAAATAAATAAAATTGATTCTATACTATGGCAAAAGAACCAATAAGTATTTGACCCCTTTTTTTTTTGGGTGGGAAATTATCAAATAACTTCTCCCGCTCTGGGTGAAGCGGGAGGACGTGTCAGACTCTTACTGACTAAAACTCACCCGTGTTCCTTCGGTTACCCTGTTGCCGGGGGCCACGATTTCCCTTTCAGCCCATATTCGCAGCCCCGGCAGGCATTGGCCCTAGCGGACCCCGTCAATTCTGCTGACATCTCTTTGAGGCGCGCGTGGAACACAACGCGCCGTCGACCCGGGCTTGGTCGTTATCGGACGGCCAGCTACCCATTGCTCACCGTCCGCAAGCCCGCGCCTATGGTGGCCGGAAATCGGCTCGCGAAATCCGCCCCGGGCGTCTCCTGCGGCGGTTAGGGGCGTGAGGGCGCGAAATTTGCCTCTCCCTCACGCGTTCCGCCTCCTCCTTCGCGAGCATTACCGCTTCGCAGAAGGCCTACACTGTCGAATAGTATCGACTGGCTGATAAGCGATAGCGATTTAGCAGGCGAACACTGGGAGATAAATTAAAGTCTGAACTTTTGAATGAAATGGTCGCAACATGTGACAGTAGTATTAATCTATTGAGAAACACCGAACTGAACTATTGAACAAAAATATTCTTACCGTCCATTTAAACTATTTGTATCTACCTACTTAGATGTTTAATGGGATTGTTTATACCAAATGTGTTAAGACGAGCGCTACAGATTGTGCAATCCACGACGATGCGCCCCACTCCGCGATTACTGTACTGTAAGCTGAACTTTAGTACGGCGCGGAGCGGAGTGGGGCGCGTCTTCGTGGATTGCACTATCTATAATCCTGCCGAAAAACTGTCCCGCGTTTTGGAAGGTTTATAAAATGTTTAAAAGTGTTCAGTCCAAAATAAATGATTTATTTATATTCGAAAACTTTGTCTGCTCAACAACGTAGATAACGCAATGAATGTTGTTGAACTGTTAAAATGAAAGTCATTACTACAATAAAAGAAAGAAAGAAAAGAAAGAAAATCTCTCTCTCTCTCTCTCTCCTATATCTCTTTTTTATAATGATGTAAGTGTGTGACGCAATTACCCCGCTGATTTCTCCCGATACACCTACGAAATTAAAGTTGTTTTAAAAAGGCCCACAAATCACTAATTATGAAAAGCTTAATTTATTTAAATCATCATTCTGTCTCTGTCATCTTCAAACGATTGTCAGAAACAGAACGACGTTTTAAATTCGTAAAGTGCTAACCGTTTTGTGGCACAAGCGGGCCAAAGGTGAGAATAGTACAGTCCTTTGATAGCAGCAACCCAATGGCAACCTTATTGTAACGATTATAAAGATCATTGTGTTTTTGTCAGTGATGCAATAGCATAAGCGTAGCATAATCAGCTTACAATGTTCCCACTGCTGTGACAGGCCTCCTCTCTTTGAGAGAGAGTGGGCCGTAATCCACCACGCGGACCCAGTTCGGTGTAGTGGATGTCACATGTCTTCGAGTTTTTGGTTCTAGGACATGCCGGTTTCCTCAAGATGTTTTCCTTCAACGTTTTAAGTGCAGTGGTGATGAAATTATTTACACAAAGTAAAGCGCCTGCCAGTCCCTCTCACAGAGAGGAGGTCTATGTCCCAGTAGTAGGAACATGATAGGCTGATTATGCTAAGCGCCTGCCTGGGTTCGAACCCACAACCTACAACTATTTTCGTTACCATTGTTTTCAGTAATCTTATTGTAACGATACTTAATATAAATATAATTTTGTCAGCGATGATATACGCACTAATCGAGGGGCTGAGCAGCACGCATGTCGGATGTCATGTTGGTGGAGTTTGTGTAAACAACATTAGCTATGCGGACGATATGGTGCTGCTGAGCGCCTCGGTCTGTGGCCTGTCTAAGCTGCTCGGCATTTGTGAGAAATATGCTCTCAGTCATGGTCTTCTCTATAACACCAAGAAAAGTGAGTGTATGGTTTTTCGGGCCAGGGGTAAATGTCCAGATAGTATCCCTGGCATCAAGTTAAATAATGTACCGCTAAACAGGGTTGACACCTTCAAATACCTTGGGCATCTGGTGACCTCTGACCTAAAAGACGATTCAGACATAGAGCGGGAACGTAGGGCGTTGTCTGTTAGAGCGAACATGATAGCTCGCAGGTTTGCACGATGCTCGAAGGAAGTAAAAAAGACTCTTTTCAGAGCATATTGCACCTGTTTTTATTCGAGCGCCCTGTGGGCTAACTATACTCAAAGACAGTACAGCGCCCTACGAGTCCAATTCAACAATGCCTACAGGATGTTGATGGGGTTGCCCCGATACTGCAGCGCATCAGGGATGTTCGCTGAAGCTCATGTAGACTGTTTCTACACGGTGATGCGGAAGCGGTGCACATCCTTGGTCCGTGGGGTGCGGGGCAGCGCCAACAGCATCCTCTCTATGATAGCGAGCAGGCTTGATTGTGCGTTTGTGAACCACTGCTGCAAGGTTTCGGCTGGGCCTGTCACCTTGCAGCAGTGACGTCACAATCTCTTTTCTGTTTTTTTTTTGGTTTTATTTTTGTCTTCATACGTGTATTACTAACATAGTTTGTAAGTATATTGTTACTAACACTATGAGTCTTGTTGCTCGAAATAAAATTATTTTAGTTATTTTATTATTATTTATTATGTAGTGTTTTTTCTTCTCAGCTCTTTGGCTGGTATTTGCAACATTTACGGACCGAAGCCAAGTAAATGCAGCGTGTGGTGTGTTATGTTGAGGATGTGTTATGATGGGGACCTATTTCGTTTTCATCTATTTGCATGAACTTTCTGACAATTCGACATGTATTTAAAATTGCAGCTTTTTGTAGGGTGATATAGAGGGTTTCTTTTAGGTTTAGTAATTTAAGGCTATGAAGAAGGTGATTCGGGATAACGCCGGTTGTGGAAAGGACTATGGGGATGACGTACACTTTTTGTTGGCGCCATATTCTAGTTACTTCATCTTTGAGTTCTGCGTATTTACTAATTTTTTCAGATATAGTCTTCTGAATGTTATGTGTGTTGGGAACGGCAATATCTATTAGGTAAGTAACTTTATTTATTTTATCCTGTAGGGTTATATCCGGTCTATTGTAGTGAATTGTCCTGTCTGTGAGAATAGCGCGGTCGAAGTAAAGTTTATGTGTGTCATTTTCTAGGATAGTTTGTGGTGTGTAATTGTAGTAAGGAGTGTTTGTGTCTTGTATTAGTGTGTATTTAACTGCTAATTTTTGATGAATTACATTTGCCACCTGATTGTGCCTGTGTGTGTAATCTGTTTGCGTGAGAGTTGTGCAAGCTCCTGTTATATGCTGAATTGTTTCTGGTTGGATGTGACACTTGCGACATTTATCATTTGTTACAGAAGGATCTTTAATAATAAATTTTCTATAGTTTTTAGTGTTAATAATCTGGTCCTGTATTGCAATTATAAAACCTTCAGTTTCTGGGAATAAATTGCCTATTTTCAGAAACTTATTTGAGGCTACTTTGTTAACATGGGATTGTTCTAGGTCGTGAGGATGACGGCCATGAAGTACCTTTTTCTTCCAGTCCTCAATTTTTTGTTGCTGTGGGTCATCACTAGTAATTTGTGGAGTATCTGGCTGTTCATTTAAGTTAAGTGGTGTATAGTTGAAATCATTATGAGCTATGGCTTTATGAATGTTACTAGTGCGGGATTTTGAGTGAAAGAATGTTTTTAGTCGACAGACTTGTTTCCGCCAGAGGTGCTGGATATCTATTAGGCCTCTCCCTCCGTTTTGTCTTTTGATAGTTAGTCTTTCTATTGCAGATTTAGGGTGTAAGTTGTTATGTTTTGTAAGAGTGGTGCGTGTGATTCGTTCTAACTGTTCTGTGTCTGTTTTTGTCCATTTAATAACTCCGAATGAGTATGTTAATATGGGGATGGCAAATGTATTTAAGGCCTTGATGAGATTTTTACTAGAAAGCTGTGTTTTACATATGGCGCTAAGTCTCCTTTTGTACTCTGCAGTAAGTGTTTCTTTAATCCTAACATGATCTAGTCCCTTCAGTTGCGTGTGCCCTAAATATTTATTATTATTATTATTATTATTTTAGTAGCATGAGAAAACAGGGTGTAAAGTTCACTCATCCACCATAGAAAAGGGAGGATCCTCTGACCAGACGGGTGTTGTGTCTGGCGGGCAACTGCCCATCGGTTTGAAGTTGAAATCTTGTATATACGTCGATCGCTCGGTAAACTCTAACTGCGCGATGCAGGATTTGTATGACGTCATGTCTATGATGCGTAGTTCGTATGTGGCGGTGTAACCGCTACAGAACTAAAAATCGAGAAAAAGAGCATTACCTCTCCTCTCAACTGTTAGTACTATTTATATACCTATAGTATTTATGTTTATATATTTAATCTTTATCAATTTATTTAAGAAGTACATGTTAATTTATTACGTTTATACATGTAGGTATATTTTAATGTTTTAGTTTAAGACTTCACATATCCATATTTTCTCTTCTTGTTCTCACACACTATTGTCTACATTTCTTTCTCATTTCCCCTGTCGCAGGTCTGCTGGAAGAAATTTCTTAAGAAATAAGCAGTAACTTTGTACTCTAAATTATAATTATGTCGTTTCTCTAAATATTTTACTATGTGTACATAAAAAATAAAATAATAAAATAACTAAAATAACTGCGAAAGGACAGTAGGTTCGTCATTGCAAACGCGACAGTTTGTCAGCCCGAGACAGATTGTGCTAATACTTTATTAGAGCTTATCCAATTAAAAGCTTCTAAAACAGATTTATTTTAGAAAAAAAAGCTTTCAAGCCAAGATTTTTTGGTGAAAATAACTATTTAACGTTACTTAATTTTTATACTTTTCTAGAATTTTATGGATTGGTGTAAAACTTATTTGAGGTAATAAAAACAAAGACTGAAACATCTTAATAATAAAATACGTAATTCTAACACAACAATTAGTTTATAGTTTTACGCTAACTGACTAATAGAATACCTGGGCGACCGAGCTCTGCTCTGGTGAAAATGGAGAATGCTCATTTAATAGTAAGTACCTACTTATTCCATGCTGCCATGGTAGTAGGTACTTACCAATTCCATGCTGCCATGTCATTATTCTAATGTTATTATTGTCATCAGCTCTGCTCAGGTGAAAATACTGAGAAAACTAATTTTCCCAGATATGAGACCTAGCTAGATCGATTTTTCGCCCCCGTAAACCTCTATATTGCAACTTTCATCAAAATCGTTAGAGCCGATTTCGAGAACGTGAGTACAAATCTATATACAAACAAATATATATACAAATATTGCTCGTTTAATAGTTTAGGATAATAAAATTGTTATATGATAACCATCAGCATTAAGATGTAAATATTAAATGATAAGTCTGATACGGCAAATAGAGAAAATAGAACCTTAATTGTTTCCATAATACCTCATAATACTATTACTGCTGAATAAACATCTAATTTATTGAAGAGTAGCTTTGCATGTGACCATGACTTACTTTATATCAATAATTTGTGTTGGAAAATAACAGCAACGCAAAAGTTACGTAACAAATTCATGCGCTGCGTGTGACGCGACGCTACAGCAATATCGTAGCTTAGTAATACTGTAGCGCGTATTGGCGTAGCGTAGGATTTTCGTAGAGCACGATATTGTAGGGCAGTACAGATAGTGTCATCCATGAAGACGAGTTCTACTCCGCGATTCCTGTACTGTAAGCGGTACTAGTACCGAGCGGAGCGGAGTGGGCGCGTTTTTGTGGATGGCACTATCTATAACGTCGTAGTGTAGTAATTTCGTAGTGGGTTGAATAGTAGTAAGTAGTAGTTTTATTCGAATTTTACATCACAGTAAAAATTCAAACCGAAAAACAATTGTAATAAAATAAATGTACCTAAGTAAAAAAAAGGATTGTGTGGTTTTATGAAACCACGGTAAAAGTGAAACTTTTAAGCGAACTATAGGCGCCGCCATATTGGCCTTGGCTGCTCTGACGAGCGCCTTTCACTTTATCCCTACTCCGCGGCCGACCGTCACGCGACATGCAACACACAAACGAAAAAGTTTGAGACGATGTAATAAAAGTTTCACTTTAAAATTTAATACAATTATTTTTCGGTTTTAATTTCCAACAGATATGTCGCTTCGGGGAGAGCATCCACCACCATAAAAATGCGCAGACACCGTTCTAGAACGTATAAAGGTAAAAAGGGCATAAAAAAAAACAAAAATTCCAATAATGTGAGTATAAGTACACAATATATTTATCACTTGACCCGATTGGTCAATCAATTACTCTCGATGGCTTGAACAAAGCCCACCTATACGTCTTCCACAGTTTATTTTCAAAGTAAATCCATGAAATTTTATTTTAATTGCTCTGCCTGTTGCTTTTCGCTGTCATCTCTCAGGGCTTCGTTTCTCAATCTATCTTTTTTGTGTTCGAAGTATAGCCAGCTGTAAATAAATTGTATACTTTAAAGTTAAAAGGTTTTATGAATAATCTCTCTTAAAAAATAAAGTAATGTAATTACAGTGAGAGACTGGAGAGGTGACTTAATTGGATTTTTTGGCGGCAGAAATGACTAGATTTTGCACTTAACTTTCAACACAAGTATATAGATTTTCAATCTTTAACATCGACTAATGGACACGGCACAAGCTCGCCATTTTAGAAATTATTGGTATAATTGACAAGAAAAAATAATAAAAGCCGCACGGGTCGATCCATCAGGTTAAGCTATGCTTGCCAAGTTTGGTCCGTGTATGGGTGACCATTTTTACATACCGAAACTGCTCCGTGCCTCGGAAAGCACGTGGCTCTTTGACAGTCGTTACGGGTTGTCAGAAGCCCAAAAATCTGACAAACAGTCTTACCGAGAGGTAGCGTATTACCCAGTTACTGGGTTGTGGAGGTCACATAGGCAGTCGCTCTTTGTAAAATACTGATATTCAGCTGCGTCCGGTTAGACTGGAAGCTGACCCCAACATAGTAAGGAAAAGACTAGGCAAATTGATTGATTGACAAGAAATAATAAAAGATGGGCCTCCAATAGCTATTGCTACAGGTAATGATTATAGGAAAAAAACCACCAGCTCTCTTGACACTTACGTGTGTGGTGATTTACGGATATGTTCTAGATAGGTAAGGGGTACTACATACTGTTCAGATCAGCATATTCTCTTTGGCCATATTAAATTTTTTGAACAACAAAGCCGACCCGAAGCAATTACTACACATATACGACTTTCATTTGGCTCTTGGTGATCAGCGAACTCTTTTCGGCATCTAGCCTCGCTGAATCATGTTCAGGTCGACTCGGCACAATTCGAGCCGAGCTGTTTTTTCCCGAAAATTAATAATTAGGAATTATATTCGATTTAACTGCTCGGCTGTGCCGAATCATAATATAACATAACATCACGCCTTGTTTCCCCGAAGGGTTGAGCAGAGGTGTACCTGTAGTATGTACACCCACATTTCGCCAGTTATGTTTAAGTCCCATGTAATAGGGGGCGAGTCTATTGCCATCAACCGGACACAAATCCAGACTCCGGACTGCTACTGAGAAATCCCAGATAAAAAAACACAATAACATTTGGCGTGACCCGGGAATCGAACCCAGGACCTCATACTCAGCAGTTGCGCTTGCGACCACTAGACCAACGAGGCAGTCAAATCATGCCGAATCATGTTTGCCTGAAAAAGTGTGTAGCACCCACAAGTCCTTTTGTGATAGTGGTTATGGTTCTTGGGTTGGTCTCTAAAGGTATCCAGACACTATGAGTAATAATGACATTACATTCAAATGATAATAATGATGATGTGATATAAATAATTTAATAGTTTTACGTCAATATTGGAAGGAATGACAGTAATATTAATGTCTGGTTACTGATAGTGTCTGGACAACTTAAGTTAATCTTACCCAAATATGGCAATGGCAGGCAATGTCATTAATGCTCCTAATAAGAAGACAGCTCCCGGCAGTATGTTGAGGGTCGCCATGTAGACCCTGGAGTAGAGGGGCCCGTATAGTAAGGGCATTGTGGCTTCTGCCAGTCCAAAGAGAGAGTTCACCTTGCCTGAAGAATTAAAAATAGTATTAAAAAAGTAGGTACAGTACACACAAAGTGATATGTCAAATATAATGATATTTATTCCAAAGATTTCAATCGTAGATTGACCCTGCCGCGTCAAAAGATGGTCGCATTTCTGTTTCGATTTGACACTTCTGACACACACAATGTCGCAGAGACTTGACTTGATTGTCATAGAAATGCCATGATTATTGTGCGAGCTTACTCTTCTCAGTATGGAAACTTTTTCACGCGAATTAGTACGATGAGGACAAATCTACGATTTAAATATTTGATTTATTCTTATTTGTTTCTTTATTTATTTGCAGATTTATTTCTTTATTTACAACTTTTCGGGTTGCCTTGTAAATTAACATTGTTTGTGGCTATATTTCACTATTGTAAGAGACTGGTGCCTGCTGGGATATTCCGCAAAAATCTCACCGTAAAAACTTAGGTGAAATGAGCTTGACGCGAGCTGTCAAGAAACTTAGGTGAAATGAGCCTGACGCGAGCTGTCAGGAAGCTTAGGTGAAGTGAACTTGACGCAAGCTGTCAGGAAACTTAGGTGAAGTGAACTTGATGCGAGCTGTCAGGAAACTTAGGTGAAGTGAGCCTGACGCGAGCTGTCAGGAAATTTAGGTGAAGTGAGCCTGACGCGCGCTGTCAGGAAATTTTAGTGAAGTGAGCCTGACGCGAGCTGTCAGGAAACTTAGGTGAAGTGAGCTTCACGCGAGCTGTCATTCCATCTATGTATTGCAAGGGATTGACAATTCATCTAAAGTTTCACGATGAGGTAAGTACAGAATAGACCAGTTGATGGAGATTAAAAAAAAAAAGAACTGTGTTAAATGTCACCAGAAAATTAATATTCACAAAGGAGACAAAGCCAATATAATATAATCTTTGAAACATACTGTTTTGCGTCATATAATTTGACTTGTAGACAACCAACATTGTAACATTATTTTAATTATTTTAACATGAGATTAACTCTAGTTGTGGAAGACGCCAACCCGCAATGAGCCCGCGTGGTGGATTACGGCCTACTCCCTATCACAGAGAGAAGGCCTGTGTCGGCTGTGTCCCAGCAGTGAGAATGTGATAAGCTAATTATATTATGGATGACGAAAACAACCAATTGGAACCGTGCACCTAGCTTCTGACGTTTCATAAGTGCCCATGTTGGTTTATACGAAACATTTTTTTTTTTGAGGACGCACTCTAGTTTGAGTTTTCTAAGCCTATATATAGTTAAGGCCTCGCCTCTCATGTACGAGATTGTTGGTTCAAATCCGGGCAAATACCAATGTGACTTTTTCAATTCTTATATCCTTTCTGAGTTTATCTTGGACATTACTAACATCGGTGAAGGAAAACATCGTGAGGAAACCTGGACTTATAGTTAACATAAGTCTGAAATCGCCAACCCATCTTGAGTAAGCGTGGTGATCAATGCTCATACCTTTTCTATAGGAGAAGAAACCTTTGCCCTACACAGTGGGACAATAATAGGCTGGTTTTATTAGGTCCATTGTTCCATCGTGATCGAGGTGCTAATGATTTTGTACTAAGTATATTATCAGTGGATAACTCACCAAATTCTTCTCCATTCACTAACTTTGTAGCAATTGACCGCATTGCAATAAACGAAGTACCATTCAAGATTTCTAGTAGAGGTGCTGTGAACAGAAAATGGCTTTGATGAGTTTTGTGTTAATTTCTGCAAATAGACTGAACTGAATGGCGTTATTGTAAGAGGATTAATTAAGAAACAACGCAACAATACACTAGGGAATACAATTTGTTTATTTATTAGTAAGTTCTTAAGCACCACACAATACAAAGAGGAACTCGTGGTAATACCAGCTGCACGTGTCGATTCATCCGGTTAAGCTACACTTGCCAAGGTTGGTCTGTGGATGGGTGACCATCTTTACATACCGAGACTCCTCCGTGCCTCGGAAAGCACGTTAAGCCGTTGGTCCCGGCTGTCATTAGTGGATCTTTGACAGTCGTTACGGGTCGTCAGAAGCCCGAGAGTCTGACAACCAGTCTTTCCAAGGGGTACCCAGATACTGGGTTGTGGAGGTCAGATAGGCAGTCGCTCAATGTAAAATACTGGTATTCAGCTGCATCTGGTTAGACTGGAAGCCGACCCCAATATAGTTGGGAAAAGGCTAGGTAGATTGATTGCGCCACACCGTACAAACTATCGGTCAATACTATTACATAAAATCATAAAATTAAGTTGAATTACATAAAACTAGACTAGAAAAAATTACACAAAATTTGTCAAAATTTATACACACACACAAAAACGCACTCACCACACACACCCAAACACGCACCACACACACACCCACGCGAAACAACACACTTCAAACTTAATACATAATATTATGTGATATGAGGTCACAGATAGATGCTGATGTCTTATCATACAATTCTATTCAATTCTGTGTGTGGTCTACCCACTTCGTTGTAGGTAATGTCTGGGAAGCATACTTAAGTAGCAAATTTTAAAACATTTATTTATTTGGTACAGCTAAAAGCCCTTAATAATAAATTCAAATATATATAAAAATCCAGACAAAATTCGGCGAATTGTGAATTCTGACTCGTAACCTAATATATTAGATAACCAATTGGTTATCTCAATAATTCTCTGGCGTATAAAACAATATTGAATTAACCAACACTTCAAAATTGATTGACGTTAGTGAGATGTGCATACTTTTTATATTTATTAAAGTGTTATCAATTCGAATGAGTGTTTTTTTTTTTTGTACGTAATTAGTTATGTTCAGCGAAATCTTCGCAAATTGTGAACTGATTTTAGTTATTCTTTTTTAGCAATAGTTTGCTTGTTTCAAATATTATTTTTATACTAAGTACTCAATGCCAAATTATGGCGAAATGTATCATCGCACAAGTATACTTATTAATAACACCTTTGTAACCACATTTAGAGCAAATAAATGACTTTGACTTTGCCAATGAAATGCGGGTGTCCAAAATATTTGTTAGATAGGCTGATTAAAAAAAGGGATTGTGTGGTTTTATGAAAACACGGTAAAAGTGAAACTTCTATAGGCGCCGTCATATTGGCCTTGGCTACTCTGACGAGCGCCTTTCACTTTATCCCTACTCCACGGCCGACCGTCACGCGACATGCAACACACAGACGAAAAAGTTTGAGACGATGTAATAAAAGTTTCACTGTAAAAAAAAAGTTTTTTTCATAAATGATTAACAAACTCGCACACTATGCGACATACAACTGCGAAAGCTCTGCGACTAAACGCAACGACAGTTTGCGGCCGACAATTTTCATATATTTTGTTCAAAGCAAAGTTGGCGTCGAGTTGCAGTGTCGCAACGACAGGCTAGTAGCACGTTCTCGCTACTTGCCGCAGCGTCTAGACGCACGGTGCACGCAAACTCCCGATGACAGTCGCATGCGACAGGTCAGCATCTTGTCGTCGAGCTGGCGTAGTCGCATGGTCGCATAGTGTGCGAAGTGGTTAATAGTTTGGACAAGAAAAAATCTATAATGCTCGGGACACACCAACGGGAAACGCCGTTAATTATCACAATGATGGATGCTAACCCGTTGGAATAAAGTCCATCACCGCTATAATCAACGGCGTTTCCCGTTGGTGTGGCCCCAGCTTGACAATGTGTTAACGTTTTTCAATCATAGGATGATTGAAAAATAATAATTTGGCAACTCGTATTTCATTTAGTCTTTGGAGAGCAGTCTGTGGTGGCCCAGTGGTAACGGCCGCGACTTACGACTTGTCGTGAGTTCAAACGCAGGCAGGCACTGATGGACAGGCAGTCACTTTGTGTAAATTATTTCATCACCACTGCTCTCAAAACGGTGAAGGAAAACATCGTGAGGAAACCGGCATATCTTAGAACCAAAAAATTCGAAGCATTTGTGACATCTACCAACCCACACTGGGCCCGCGTGATAGATTACTGCCCACGCCCTCTCACAGAGAGGAGGCCTTTGTCCCAGCAGTGGGAACATTATCGGCTGATTAGCTATCGTTTTTCAATCATCCTCTCTAACTAATACCACAGATGAATACAGATTGGACACTCCGCAGTTTAGTTATGAAGCTACAAGTACGCGGCGGGCCCGTCTTGTCGGGCCAATTCAGTGAGTGTAACGTAGTCAGAAGATATAAGAGTCACGCGATAGAAAGAGAGGCAACTTCTAGGTGAATATAACTGTCGGTGATTAGCACTGTGTAACTTGAATTGCACTTTATTGTGTCACGGTTTGAGTCGCTTTTTATTTTAATGATTTTGCTATGCTATGTATTTATTTATTTTATTTTTTGGAAAACTTACAGCTAAACAGACACAATAAGTAAAAGTTGTACACAAAATATGGCCAATTACAATTTTCCATATGTAGTTTAAACTTAAATCATAATATGAACACGACAAAAAAAATGACAATAAGACTATACACAACTAAAACAGAAAAAAAGACTATTTACGCTCGAAGAAGCCATTAGATAATATTTTCTTCAATTTAGCAATACTAGTATTGAAAATGTCGATATCAGCTTTCTGGCAGGTTGCGTTGTACATGCGACTGGCTCTCATCATGTACGAGTTCCGTCTGTACGTGGTGGCTACCACTGGGGTGTGCAATAAATGAGGTCTACGCAAGAACACAGACGGCACTCGCAGCTCGATTTTATGTAACAACTCTGTAACACCAGTTGTTCCATTGGCAAAATGGAAGTTAGAAGTTGCAGTTGTTCCATTGGTAAGATGGTTTATTCTTTGCTCCCGTTTTTAGGGTTCCGTAGTAAACAAGGAACCCTTATAGTTTCGTCATGTCCGTCTGTCTGTCTGTCTGTCTGTCCGCGGTCTAGCTCCGAGACCCTTAGTACTAGAAAGCTGTAATTTGGTATAGGTATATTAATTACGCCGACAAAGTGGTAAAACAAAATTATGAAAAACATTTTTTTAGGGTACCTCTCATACACGTAAAGTGGTGATGTTTATTTTTTTATTTTTTCACCCCATGGTGAGGGGTATCATTGGAAAGGTCCTTCAAAAATATTGCGAGTTTGTGAAACCGTTTTTGGATTCAGGGATTCGTTTGCGAAATATTAAGCTTTAAAGTGCTAATTTTTGTTAGACCCAAGTGTCCCCCCCCCCGCCGGCTAAATGGTTGGTTTTGGGTGTGTGAAAAAAATTATAACAGTAGTTTATATAACGAAATTAAAAGGAAAACTATCACAGCTAAGTAGGCTCTACAAGTTAACGAGTAATAATCGACCAACTTAACTTTACAGTTGGAAAAACATGTTTTCCCATACATTCCGTATGGGAGAACATATTTTTCAACTACAAAGTTAAGTTTGTTTTTGGGATAAATTCATCCCAACTACGGAACCCTTCATTGTGCGTGGTCCGACACGCACTTGGCCGGTTTTTTATTTTTGTTGAACCGTGCTCCCAAGCATTTGGCGGCCACACAACCCTCTTTAGACTTCTATTCAATCACAATACATCATTTTTAGATTCAATATAAAATTATTGAACCATAAAGATAAACCGTAATGTTCTCTAGTTTCATTTTATAGCGAAAAAGCCGCTTTATTTGACTTTTATTAAATTTTATCAATACTCGTAGTGCGCTTATTGAAATAGAAATAAACAATTGACCTTTGAATGGAAGGTGACTTTTGAGATTTAGATTACAAATAGAAATGACTTTCGTTTTATTTGAGACAAACCCGTAGATATTATCTTCCAGAAATAAATGCAACACGATCCGTATTTTCTCAAACAAATTTCGTCAACCGATTGATAAAATCCCTCCATCGCCGTATATGATTCACAAAACATCATAATAGCAAGACATATTCTCATAATAGCACATTCGCGAAATATGATATTCGGAAAACATGAAAAATTCAATTCGGGCAATATAACTAATATTCCCACAAGACATATTTATAACTAGCTTTTACCCGCGACTACGTCTGCGTGGAGTCCAGAATTGTCATTTACGGGGATTAAAAGTATCCTATCTGTTAATACACAGTGTAAAATATCCGTGTGTCAAATTTCATCTAAATCCGTTGAGCCATTTTTGCGTGATTGAGTAACAAACATCTAAACACACAAACATTCACATTTATAATTTGATTAAGTAGGATTATTTCATCCATGCTTCGCACGATTTTTACGATTTGACAAAACATTGAGATTTCATCATTATATTTTAGTAGAAAACCGCATCAAAATCCGTTTCGTAGTTTAGCAGAACAACGCGGTCATACAAATAGACACGAAAAGCGAATTTAATTTATAATATGTAAAGAATGCAAAGCTTCGAACGAAAAGAATTTTGATTAAAAAATTCATGAATCATGCAGCTATTACAAAATTCGTGGTTTTTTTTATTTACACCCATGCTATAAAACCTCTATAAAAGTTTCTGAAACAGTTAGCTTATTGGCAACATTATAACAGCCAGTGTCATAGTAACCATTACATCATCCAAACGAGTGTTACAATTTTCTACTAAATTTCATTACGCATCTCGTTTCAACGTTCAAGCGGGGGACAGCAGAGCACCCGCTGCACGCATGTGTGTGTGATGTGCTGCTGCAGGCGACGTATACATACGTGCAGTTTTACCTACTGAATTTCGTGGGAATTTCATTATTCTTGATCTTGAATTACCAACACCCAATGGTTTCAGAAACTTTTATAGAGGATTCATATCATGGGTGTAGATAAAGTATTGTATGCAACTGTTATAATTAGGTATTAAAACACTCATGTGATACTATTATCATACCCCTTATCATACAACAGTTGCATAAATAACTATTATGTAATCGTATTCAGTACCACTATTGATATTTTTACCATAAAGCCATCATTCAATCGTCATTTTTAGGGTTCCGTAGTAAACAAGGAACCCTTATAGTTTCATCATGTCCGTCTGTCTGTCTGTCTGTCTGTCTATCTGTCTGTCCGCGGTCTAGCTCCGAGACTCTTAGTACTAGAAAGCTGTAATTTGACATAGATATACATATTAATTACGCCGACAAAGTGGTAAAACAAAATTATGAAAAACATTTTTTCTTAGGCTACCTCCCATACACGTAAAGTGGTGATGTTTTATTTTTTTATCCCATAGTATGGGATATCATTGGAAAGGTCTTACAAAAACATAAGAACATAAGCTTTAAAGTGCTAATTTTTGTTAGAGTCATGTGTCCCCCCCCCTGCCAGCTAAATGGTTGGTTTTGGATGTGTGAAAAAAATCACAGCAGTAGTTTATATAACGAAATTAAAAGGAAAACTATCACAGCTGAGTAGGCTTTACTAGTTATCGAGTAATAATCGACCAACTTAACTTTGCAGTTGCAAAAACATGTTTTCCCATACATTCCGTATGGGAGAACATATTTTTCAACTACAAAGTTAAGTTTGTTTTTGGGATAAATTCATCCCAACTACGGAACCCTTCATTGTGCGTGGTCCGACACGCACTTGGCCGGTTTTTTTTCATTAGCCTAGTGGTGTGAGACTGCCAAATCATAGGTCTCGAGTTCGAACCCAAGGCACGCACCTCTGGCTTTTCGGATCCATGTGCGTATTGTATAAATATCACTTGCTTCAAAAACGGTGAAGGAAAACATCGTGAGGAAACCGGCATGCCTGAGAGATATTTCTCGACGGCATGTGAAGCCAAGAGGTATGGACCTCTTGGCTTGGGTGGTATAAAAACTCTGACACCAGGTTAGTCACTAGAGATATAAATAATTAATTAAACGGTATTTTTATTTAATCTCGATATCAATGAAGGGAATGACACATGTATTGTTAATTGTTGCAAACGAGATAAAGTAATTGCTGATAACCTTCACATCTTATCAGTAGACAAATACTGCATGCAAATAGTGTGTGAGATAATTATATCGTAACTAAGAATGACTCCTTAGTTTGTTTAGAGCTCTTAAGTACATTATGCTGCCTAGGAATTTTCTCAAATAAAAATTCCATAAGTATTATGCAAAACTGTTTTTATATTTCATTAATCAGCCAAAGCTTTTCAGTTTCATTTTTAACTAAAGTGTGTTTACTTCATAAAATTGCTCTTAAATAAAAACTGGCCAAATGCGTGTCGGACCACGCACAATGAAGGGTTCCGTAGTTGGGATGAATTTATCCCAAAAACAAACTTAACTTTGTAGTTGATAAACATGTTCTCATTTAGCTGGCAAGGGGGGGGACACCATCGATATCGAGTCGACGATGAAGTATCTGGGACTCGTCCTCGACAGCCGGTGGAATTTCGTGGAACACTTCCGACGTTTGCTGGTTTACCGCCATGGGATCTGGAGGCAAAGGTCCTCGCGCACATCTGGGAGTGGCGCGAGGAGGCGAAACGCCGGGGCTTAGCTCCGATGCCGCAAGAAATTGCGGCACAGCGAACAGAGCTCCAGCGGGATCTCATGGCGTCATGGAGAGTGCGATTGTCGCAACCCCGTACTGGGCACGCCACAATTGCGGCGATAAGACCCCTCTTTGAGGAGTAGCTTGAGAGACGCCACGGCGTCCTCATCTTTCGCCTGACGCAGGTCCTCACCGGACACGGCTGCTTCGGGAGGTTCCTGTTCAGGATAAGGCGGGAGGAAACACCCGGGTGTCACCATTGTGTGGATCGGCCTGAGGACACGGTGGAGCATACGGTGGAGGTCTGCCCGGCATGGGCAGAGCAACGCCGTGTCCTCGTAGAGGCGATCGGCGGCGGTGATCTCTCGCGTCCGGCCCTGGTTCAGGCCATGGTACGGAGCGAGAGGAAATGGCAGGCCGTCACCTCCTTCTGCGAAGCGGTAATGCTCGCGAAGGAGGAGGCGGAACGCGTGAGGGAGAGGCAAATTTCGCGCCCTCACGCCCCTAACCGCCGCAATAGAAGGAGACGCCCGGGGCGGGAATCGCGAGCCGATTTCCGGCCACCGTAGGCGCGGGCTTGCGGACGGTGAGCAATGGGTAGCTCGCCGTCCGATAAGGACCAAGCCCGGGTCGACGGCGCGTTGTGTTCCACGCGCGCCTCAAAGAGATGTCAGCAGAATTGACGGGGTCCGCTAGGGCCAATGCCTGCCGGGGGTTCAAAGAAAACCGATAGGGAAATCGTGGCCCCCGGCAACAGGGCAACCGAAGGAACACAGGTGGGTTTTAGTCAGTAAGAGTCTGACATGCCCTCCCGCTCCGCCCAGAGCGGGAGAAGTTATTTGATAATTTCCCAACCAAAAAAAAATTTGCACTTTAAAGCTTAATATTCGCAAACGGATCCCTGAATCCAAAAATGGTTTTCACAAACTCACAATGTTTTTGAAGGACCTTCCCAATGATATCCCACATCTATCCCAGCTTTCTAGTACTAAGGGTGTCGGAGCTAGACCGCGGACAGACAGACAGACGGACATGACGAAACTATAAGGGTTCTTTGTTTACTACGGAACCCTAAAAACATACCTACAAGTAGGTACTACTACTGCAGTGCAACTACGCAGATGTAAAGACAAAGGCATTAAGACATTACCATAGAAAATTACACAAAATAGATTACTTGTACGTCATACTAAGCAAACACACTGACGAGCAATATAAAAAGCCACTTTCAAAGAGCTAAAAAAATCTAAATATCTCCTAAACCACACAAGTTAGCTACATGAAGTAATAAAAATCTTAAAAATAGTTTTATCCACTCTCATAGCGTAATATTCGAATTATAAAATTCAAAACGAGTTTATATTGACATACTTTATAAACAGAATACCGAAATTTAAAAATATAATTATATTATAACACTTTTTCTCTAACAAAATAATACTATAAAATATTTTTTTTTTATCACCAAAGAGTTTCCATCAACTTTTGGCGGGGGACAACAGCACCCGCTGTAGCGCATGTGCGGTGATGTGCTGGTGCAGGCGACATTCATTTGTTTTGTAGTACTTACTGAATTTCGTGGGATTTTTAAATTAATTCTTGATCTTTAACTTTGATCTTTTATTTAGTATTAGGTTCAATCCCAATGTATGAGAGTAGATAAAGTAGTGTATGAAACTGCACATAATGCAACCCTCATTATGCAACAGTTTCATAAACTACTATTATAGGTGATTTTATGCGCTATTTTTCGTTGCTTTTTACTTCAAGAAGCTATCTTGCGTGGTTTCGGAAATATTTCATGAAAAGTTAGTGGCTTTTTTATATTGCTCGTCAGTTAAGTACGAATGCATATCTTTTGCCCACTGGGGTCATTAATCAATCGACGCTGACAGAACGGATCAAGTGTTAGCAGTCAATTTTGTAAATGGATTGCCTACGAGTGTAGCCTATATCTTAAAACGTCAATTTGGAGAAAGTATTCAAATGAAATATGGGCTCTTATTATTTTATATTTTGGCTCTTTTGAGGTATTCACATTAATTTCGAAATTAGTCCACAGATAATAAATAAAAAAAAGGATTGTGTGGTTTTATGAAACCACGGTAAAAGTGAAATTTCTATAGGCGCCGCCATATTGGCCTTGGCTGCTCTGACGAGCGCCTTTCACTTTATCCCTACTCCGCGGCCGACCGTCACGCGACATGCAACACACAGACGAAAAAGTTTGAGACGATGTAATAAAAGTTTCACTTTAATAAGGGTACCATTTGATTCCGAAACCATGTCGGAAAATACCCAAACTGACACGTGTCGCGTATTAAACCTCTTAAACAACAATAAACAAGAAATAACTATCCTTTTTGCTTCTCCGTAATCGGATAAAAATAGGCCTTTTTTCTAAAGGATTATATTTATTATTTATTTATCTTTATTCACATAATGGTAAATGTAACTATTATGCTAAGCCCCACAAAACCGTAGTAGTGGTTTGACTGTGGGGTCGGTGAGTCTCTATACATTAAATAAACTTTGTACAGACGTCAGCACATCAAGCCACTGCAATCTGTCAAACTTTAACAGATTTTCAACTTAACTCTAAAGAATAAGGTTCAATGTTGATTGGGAAAACCTGACAGACTGGAGCAGGTTGATGTGCTGGCATCTGTACTTAAAACTAATTATTATTTATAGGTAACATAAACTTTAACATGTTTAAGATAGTTAACTAACGTGTTTAACATGTTTCTAAATAATATTTTTTAAATTTATTTTTAAAACGATTTTTGTTCAGTTCACTCCTTATGTCTGCTGGCAGACTGTTCAATAGATATGGTATTCGTTTTGTTAGGGTTCGGTCACCATAGTAATTAGTGACTCTGGGTACATTGAATTTGCCAGCAGCCATAGATCGTGTGTTATGGTTGTTGATTACATGAGTTAGGTTATGCTCTTGGATACTATGGTGGTATATAAAAAGGTGTCCACGTAACATTACATCTAAATTCGACGAAAGGGTAAACAGAGGTTTGTGGTACACTCACATTTCAAGATCAAGTCCAATTTATCGAGAAGTGGGACAAACAATTTCCGGAAAACTGACAAATGTGGTGGAACATTTTCAATATCGTCCTATTAAAACTCATGACTTCCCCCAACTGCACAGAATGTGGGAAACTGGAAGACGTTCTTCACATCATGGTGGAAGGTGCCCGGAACGAAGATCTCATAGAGCTGAGTTATTGATACACTTTCGTGTAGATGCTAAAGAGATGGAAAGATGCAATAATATTCTTACATTCCTCAGAAACAATGAAGCTTTTGTATTAACTTGTGCGGATCGATATCGTAGAAGATAGTTACTCACATATAATAACTGTATTATATTTATAAAATGATGTATATTATTACAAGAAAGCCTTACGGGGCGACAGCCTTGTTGCACTCCGGGAGTGCCGACAAAAGTGAAAACTTTAAAAAAAATCGGTACTGCAGTAATCAACGCGTTGATGTCTTTTACTCCACGCACCGCGGTAATCAACGCGTTGATGTCTTTTACTCCACGCACCGCGGTAATCAACGCGTTGATGTCTTTTTAATGGTCCTTTTGACCTTTAAAAAGACATCAACGCTAGTGTCGTCACAGTGTCGCGAAATCAATGGTTTAGTCTCATCTCAAAAATACCCAACGCGACTAAAGAAGTTTTCACTTCAAAAAACCCATGACTGATTGTTATCAGAAAAACTTACATACAAACAATCTCACGCCTTATTCCCATGGGGGTAGGCAGAAACTACAGAATGAATACGATCCTTACATACTCCTTTTGCCTCGTTTACGTTCATACATCCGCACGCCGGTTGCGAGTACTACGCACCTGGCCTTTCTGAAGAACATCACCAATAAGGTCAGTATATGTCCTCCTAGGGCGTCTCCTCCTGGCGTTTCCACTCACATCTGCCTTATAAATACATTTTGTTAGTCGCCTTTCATTCATCCTCTCAACATGCCCAAACCATCAAAGCATACACTTTTCAATTTATGTTCATTACATTCACGTATAAATACGCTTATCATAAAAAAAAAAAAAAACATAAAACGTTAAAGTAATTGAAACATAACTAAACGTCTAAAATATAAACTATAAAACGTTTACAAAGCCGTAACCGAGCTCAATTCATTTAACATAGTTTAAATGCAGTATAACTTATAACTGCTATTCAAAAGTTTAGCTTTACAGTAAGGACCCAGTGTTTACGACTTTGAGTTTAGTACGTAATCCGTTGGTATACGATGTTGTTATGTAAGGATTTGTTGCCTACTAAATATATGATCGTACATTTGTACACTATTTCTATTTTGTTAATGTCCCTCGGGAATCATCGCATTTCCAATACAAACGAATGCTAATTTTCATGTCCATCAATTATTACATTTATCGTGTATAATTATTTGAATTCAGAACTAAGTACTTTATTGTTGTTTTGTTTAGATTTCCGTATGAACTATATGGAGCTGTAAAACTATTTTCGTATCTGTGGTGCCTGTGACTTAAGCAGCTTTCCTCCCATTTTTTAAATAAATTACATTAAATTAAAAAAGTATCAACAACTCTATATACTTTCAAATCGATTGAGCGCGTCCGTTCTGCACCAAGTACAAAGGGCAACTTATAAAAATCCGACGACTGACGAAACACGAAGTTTGCCTAGGGACAATAAGAAAATAGAAATACTGTATGTGCCTCAGAAAGCACGTTATACCGTTGGTCCGGACTGTCATTCGTAGATCTTTGACAGTCGTTACGAGGAAGTCAGAAACCCGAAATTCTAACACCTAGTCTTACTAAGGGATATCATGTTACCCAGAAACTGGGTTGTGGAGGTCAGATAAGCAGTCGCTGCATGTAAAATACTGGCATTCAGCTGCGTTCAGTTAGATTAGAAGTCGACCCCAACATTGTTGGGAAAAGGCTAGGCAGATTGATTGACTGAGGTTTGTATGTGCTAGATGAGTCTGGGACCTGCCCGCTTGGAAAATTCCGTGTTATGCTAGGGACAATACTGAGCAGAATACTACAGATAACTTATATCTGAAGAATAAATATGACAGTTTGACATATCTATATTACGGTTAAAACCCGAAGTGCGGCTAAACCTAGTTTTAGCCGGCTACAACTAGGTGCGGCCGGTAACAGTTGGTTAAACTTGCCTAAATGGACTCTGGCACTCTGCCGCGGCACCGCTCGCTTCGCTCACTCAGCTCGTGCGGTGTGATATGTGGTCACAGTTCTAACCTAACTTAATTTACCTTTCAGTCATTTTCATTTGCTACAACTAAATTTAACCAAGTGCTACCGCCCGCACCTAGTTGTAGCCGGCTAAAACTAGGTGTAGCCGCACTTCGAGTTTTAGCCGTGACATATACATTAATATTATAAAGTGAAAAGATCCCTTTTTTAGGGTTCCGTAGTAAACAAGGAACCCTTATAGTTTCGTCATGTCCGTCTGTCTGTCCGCGGTCTAGCTCCGAGACCCTTAGTACTAGAAAGCTGTAATTTGGCATAGGTATACATATTAATTACGCCGACAAAGTGGTAAAACAAAATTATGAAAAACATTTTTTTTTTAGGGTACTTCTCATACACGTAAAGTGGTAATGTTTATTTTTTTATTTTTTTACCCCATGGTGAGGGGTATCATTGGAAAGATCCTTCAAAAATATTGTGAGTTCGTGAAAACCGTTTTTGGATTCAGGGATTCGTTTGCGAAATATTAAGCTTTAAAGTGCTAATTTTTGTTAGAGTCAAGTGTCCCCCCCCCCCTGCCGGCTAAATGGTTGGTTTTGGGTATGTGAAAAAAATCACAACAGTAGATTATATAACGAAATTAAAAGGAAAACTATCACAGCTAAGTAGGCTTTACAGGTTAACGAGTAATAATCGACCAACTTAACTTTGCAGTTGCAAAAACATGTTTTCCCATACATTCCGTATTACAGAACATATTTTTCAACTACAAAGTTAAGTTTGTTTTTGGGATAAATTCATCCCAACTACGGAACCCTTCATTGTGCGTGGTCCGACACGCACTTGGCCGGTTTTGTTTGTAATGAATTATTTCAAAAAGTACTGAACCGATGAAATAAATTATTTCACCAGTAGAATGCTACAATGTCACTAAGTAACATAAGCTATAATTTATAAAGATATTAATGGAAGCTAGTGTTCTATACAAAAGCTGTCAAACCGCATAGAAAGTTATGTGACGATTGAAAAATCCAGCCTAAGACGTGAGTTTTTTTTTGTGCCTTTTCGGGACATTTTTAACCCACAGTGAAGTCGAATCACACGTAGTTTCCTATCAAGCGTTGGCCAATGCGACACATTATTTATCTACTATTGATGACGAGACTCGGGAGCTAACAGGCACTAAGGACATTATTAAACGAAATAAAATGATATTTTAAACATTGATTAGATGACTGTTCGGTAAGTCGGCACTTCATTAATCTTATTATAACTTACCCAAAGAAACGACGGACGCACTGTATGAAAGATGAAATGGCTAGAAAGGGTTCATCTCAGTGATGTCAGCAGAATTGACGGGGTCCGCTAGGGCCAATGCCTGCCGGGGGTTCGAAGAAAACCGATAGGGAAATCGTGGCCCCCGGCAACAGAGCAACCGAAGGAACACGGGTGGGTTTTAGTCAGTAAGAGTCTGACACGCCCTCCCGCTCCGCCCAGAGCGGGAGAAGTTATTTGATAATATCCCACCCAAAAAAAAAAGGGTTCATCTCAGTAATAGAGAAGTATGGAAGAAAATATGATGCATCGACCCTAAATAAATTGGAATAAGCTCAGGATAATGATGATTTTTAATGATTACTCACCCAAATAGATCTCCAAGTTGTTCCTCGCGAAGGCGTAAGCAAAGGCTGCGATAATCTTGCTGGTGTTAGATATGATACCAAGCAGGGTATCATCCAGCTTAAGGTAGTTACTGAACAGCGTTATTGAGAAGAATGTTCCTGAAATATAAAATTCTCGTCAGTAAATTAGTCTACCTACAATACTTGGAATGGAGGATCACAGATTAATTTGACGCTTAAAACGTGAGGGTGAGAAAACAGGAATTTTTGCCCTTGGACGTTTATCATGCTAGAGTTGGTGTTTGTTGCTTGAGTTGTTGTATATGTTGTTATGCTGAGTAATGCCCGTTTTGCGTGGATGTCATGCATATTTTCCCCCAATTTGTTCTTTTTCGTTTTATGTTCTTTCTTTGCGTCATGTTTACTGCAAATAAATGTATTTTCTTTCTTTTCTTTTCTTTTCTTTTTTTTTCTTTTCTTTCTTTCTATTTATAAGATACTACTAAAGTATTATGTTATAAAGGAAAACCATGTTAAAGCCATACAATACATGCTAGTTACTTGCACAAAAATATGGAAGTAGCTTGCATGCCATTGTACCGTAACCACTTTTGATTGATAAACGTCACAATAGCATTCAAACAACTTGCATACTTTTGTGGGAGATAATCACGTGTACATTTCTGTCTTTCGTAAGGAAGCATAATGTGTAATTTATTGATGTGTAACATTTTCCTCTGGCTATCCTGCAATCTGTGGGAGTGATTTCGTGACAAGGGACGGAAGTGTGTTACAGGAAGCTGGGGAAGCGCGCGCGGTGCTATAGTTGGCCGTCAGATAGTACTAACCCATTTTCCGAGAGATTGAAAACAGGATGGTGATGATGATGATGGCGATGTCGATGAATATAACGATGATGATGATGAATATTGTTAATACCATAATCATATACAACGTGTAAAGTTAAATGCGCAAAACCTGAAAATAGTTTGATCAGAATAACGAGCAGAATCAATTGAACAACTATTTAATATAGGTCACATTTTTCAAAAAATCTTCATTAAAAACGTTGCCATGTCTATTTGTTAATAGGTCAAGCCATCAAATGCGCAAACCCGACAAAATAGGTAAACAAACACAAATTGTTGTCGACCAATTTAAATTTTCTCATACGCGAGATAACAATAGCTTTTATTTTGATGCAATTACGAACTAAAACAGCACTTAAAATCTTTACAATTTTTTTGTGATTTTTTTTTATCTCTGAAATAGGTCAATTGAATAAAAAATCAGTTGGGGTGTCTGAGGTTTTGCGCATTTAACGTTAGACGTTGTATACGTCAGCCAAGATGTCAAATGTTACACATCATTTGCGACTACTGTAAGACTCGCTCATTAACCGACTTCCAAAAAGGAGGAGGTTATATGTTCGTCGCGTATGTTTTTTTTTTTGTTTTTTTTTTTATGTATGTCCACCGATTTCTCCGTCAATTGTAGACCGATTTTGAAAATTCTTTTTTTGTTTTAAAGGGTATGCTCTCGAAGTGGTCCCATATAAATTTTATTAACTTGGCTTTGACAGTTTTTGAGTTAGCTTCAATAATACGTACTTTTTTCCCAATTAGTATGTGGATGACATGATAAGTTCCTGCCACTGTTATTTACATAGCAGGTAGTGGTTTTCGAATTTGTGTGGTGTAGGTACCACACGTTTTTTTTTTTTGAAGACGGTTATTTTTTTTTGTAAAAAGTTTTTTTTTTTAGGGTGCCGTTGCCAAATGGCAAAAAACGGAACCCTTATAGATTCGTCATGTCTGTCTGTCTGTCTGTCACAGCCACTTTTTTCCGAAACTATATGAGCTATGCTGTTGAAACTTGGTAAATAGATGTATTCTGTGAACCGCATTAAGATTTTCACACAAAAATATAAAAAAAAAACAAATAATTTTGGGGTTCCCCATACTTAGAACTGAAACTCAACATTTTTTTTTTTTTCATCAAACCCATACGAGTGGGGTATCTATGGATAAGTCTTTAAAAATGATATTAAAGTTACTACAATTTTTTTTTCCTAAACTGAATAGTTTGTGTGATAGACACTTCCAAAGTGGTAAAATGTGTGTCCTCCCCTGTAACTTCTAAAATAAGAGAATGATAAAACTAAAAAAAAAATATATTGTGTACATTACCATGTAAACTTCCACCAAAAATTGGTTTGAACGAGATCTAGCAAGTAGTTTTTTTTTAATACGTCATAAATCGTAAACCGCAATTTACCTTTCATTCAATGTAATGCTGCTACGGAACCCTTCATGGGTGAGTCCGACTCGAACTTGGCCGCTTTTTTTTTTTCATTTGATTGCTCACATTATCACTCAATATCCGATCACTATCCCCACATCATTTCATTTTCCTCGAAAAAACTTTTATGCAAACAACCAAAAATAAACTACGTAACTTTTAGAAACTTATCCAATTTACCATGTTTCCTCGTTTAAATGACAAATGAAGGGAAACATCCGTTGTCTGAACATCACACTGCGCACACTGACCATTGCTTCTAACAACCGGAACCTGATGATTACCTGATTGTACGTAATGCTAATAAGGAAGCAATTTACAGGTTGCTAAGACGAATTGGCACATTAACTGACCTCCAGCAGAGAATTTCTGGAAGTTTTGCTAAACTACAAGCAGTAGGTATGTCTGGTTTCTTAAAATTAAGGCAATGTAGAGATGCAAAAAAGAAAGAAAGAAAAATAGGTTTATTTGTAAGCGTGCATAGAAAAAACCTTTTTACAAAAAAAAACAACCGACTTCCAAAAAAAAACACTACAAAGTGAAAAATAACTTTAATTTCGGAAGTCGGTGTTTGGGTTTTAAATTTTCGTTTTTTGCCACCGACTTCCGAAATTAAAGTTATTTTTCACTTTGTAGTGTTTTTTTTTTTGGAAGTCTGTTGTTTTTTTTTGTTTTTCACTCTTTAGTTGTGGTACCTACCCCACACATATTCATTTGAACCACCAGTACCACCAGCGACAGGAACATATCATATCATCTACATACTAAGTGGGAAAAAAATACGTATTTTGTAGCTAACTTAAAAACTACCCAAGCAAAGCTAATAAAATTTATATGGAACCAATTTGAGAGCATACCCTTTCAAACAAAAAAAGAATTTTCAAAATCGGTCCACAAATAACGGAGAAATCGGCGGACAAACATTAAAAAAAAAACATACGCTACGAACATATAACCTCCTCCTTTTTGGAAGTCGGACAATAATCAGAAAATAACTATACTACAGGAACATCAAAAGGAACTCAACGCTTATCTGGTGACCCCGACGTGATCAACGACATATAGAACATGCCGAACGAAGATCAGAAACTCGTACTCGAAAAAGAAGATGTAGCAGCCATTTCCTTGAAGTCGCGCCTACCTCTGTTCTGGCGTGACAAACCCAGACTTTGGTTCGCGCATTTCGAGACCATGATTGCCAGCCAGAAGCTAGGCGACGAGAACAAATTCGGTGTCGCTGTTTCTCAACTTGAGAAGGTAGACGTGGAACAAGTAGAGGATATCGTCAATTGAGTTTAATTTCCACATCCAACAAAGTATTCCCTACATTGGTACACAACAAACATAACAACAATAACATTTGTACTTAACAAATGAAGTCACGAACACAAAACAGAAATAATGGGCGGCTTCACGTCATGACTGTGACAAGAAGGCTTGCACTCAGCATGATGCTGTGCCACACGCACATTCAACTTTGTGAATGAGGAATCGCAGAGGCAAGTGCTGTCAAAAATACTTATGGAATACGTGTTAAAACGAATATTTTGAGCTGCCTTGTATTATAAAGGGTAGCGATTTAATTACCTCCATCTGTCAAGGGAGTGATTCTACCCGTCAAACTAATTACTGCTATGAAACTCATATCAAGTTCATATATTTTTTATTTTTTTATTATAACATAACATCACGCCTTGTTTCCCCGAAGGGTTGGCCAGAGGTGTAACCTGTAGTAGGTACACCCACATTTCGCCAGTAATGTTTAGGTCCCATGTAATAAGGGGCGAGCCTATTGCCATCAACCGGGCACAAATTCAGACTCAGGGCTGCTACTGAGAAATTCCAGATAGAACCCAATAACACTTTGCCCGACCTGGGAATCGAACCCAGGACCTCATGTTCATATTTATTATCAGATGTAGAATTACCCCCTTGACGAATGCAGGTGACCAAAGCGCTACCCTGTATTTTTGTGAACGTCTTCATTACCAATGAGAGATGTGAGTTCAACGCCTACGCATGATCGCAAATGTGCACAACTCGCGATCCACAAAAAAAATAAAAATTAATTCACATAAATTGTGCCCTGATACTGTCCAGTCAAACAAAAAAAGTCCATTAACATTACTTACCCAATAAGTTGGTGACAATAGAGTAAGTAGACCACATACTGTACTGAACCTCATCCCAGTTAAACCTGTATCTTGTAAACAGATACATCACCGTGAATTCACCTAGAATTTTACAATTTGTTAGGAGTATACAGGGTGGCAGGGACATCGCCGCGAAAACGGTTACGATTCAGTACATATGTAGTTCTGAACCCCCATGCGTTGAAACTTTTCGTCGGTTATTTTAAAAAAAATCTGCTGTTTCATAGTTTGTAGCAGGCATATTTTATGAATATTATAATTTAAATTTTTACTTCTGACATAACTTCACTTACATAATTTCTGACATAATTTAATTCATTGTTCTATTTAATTTAATTTTTATTTTGTTGTGTGCTTTTGACATTAATTGATTTGATATGACATTTTTCTGTGACACTTATAAAATTGTCAAATTTTGTGTATTGTTTTTTTGTTTTTAATATGGGTCTAGGACCTGAAATAAATGAAATTTATTTTATTTTTATTTATTTATAGAAAAAACCTATGCGGTCAAAATGTATGGAACAGCAGATTTTTTTTTTAAATAACCGACGAAAATTTTCAACGCAGGGGGTTCAGAATTATGTACTGAATCCATGGTAACAATTTTCGCATCGATGTCCCTGCCACTCTGTAGATAATCTTAGTATTATATCAATCTAGGTTACCTAAACATAATTTTCCATACAAAATAAAACCGCCGGCACTGATTCAATATGACAGTATACAAATTCAATATTGATATCCTAGTTTGCCTAGCGACCCATTTTTTCGTGGATAATTCTAGATTTACGGCCACGGACGTTTGAAAAGGTGCTTTATATTATGCTTCTTTGTAAGTGATTTTCAACCTCGAAGCCTTAAAAAACAATGCATAGGCCTGTATTTCTAATGTCTTCATTCATCGTCAGCGTTACCCCTGAACGTTTTAAGACACACAGGGGAATCATCGTAATAAATTGTTTTACTGTGCAAAATTATTTAAATTAGACGGCAGAACAAATTACGGCGTTGCTTGGAAATTTTTCATTTTTAGCCATAAACTCGGTTTTGGAGAAAACAAAACGCTGTATTTCTTGCAAAAAAATACCGCCTGCATTTTTGCACTGACTGAGCATATTGCTAACAAAGGCCGAAGACTGCAAAGTAATTTTATATATTACCCCTCTAGAATTATTTAAAGAAGCGTATTTACTTACCATGCATAGGTCCGAACACCACGCACACCACAATCAGCAACAAACAAACTCGAAGCCTCCTGTTACCAGGACCTTTCCTGAAAGCCACCTTAAACGTCTCCATGACCAGGGCAACATCGAAGAACTCTCGAAGGAAACATTTCTTTTTGTGTTTCTTACTTTCCTGAAAAGTTTTTAGTTTATCGTGATTTCTAATTGGTAAATAATATCTACTGCAAAATCGCTGTCAAGACGCTATTTTACAGTTTACAACGTGTAATTCGAAAAGAAAAAATTGCATGGAATTATCTGCCAGATTATTTATAGGTAAGTTATCCTGGAAGATTGCTACAAAAATCGCGCTTCATGAATAGTATCCATTCCATCGTAACATTACAAAAGAACGCATCGTAAAAACAAAATCTGCGTGCGCGTATTTTCATAATACTTTTTCGCATTTATTCAATGCAGCGAAAAAGTATTTTTGATAAAGATTAAAAGAAAATTATTAATTGGATTTCAAAATTAGTATAAACAATACCATAAAGATATAAATATGGATCTAGGATATAAGTACACTGTCTCTGACCGATTAGATATAGAAAAAAATCACAAATTGCTGCGATTTAAATAACAAAGGAAAATAATTTGTTAACAAAAGGTGTCTAGGATCCATTGGACATTTTTTTAACATTTAAATTAGGGTTACTAAAATACAATCAAATCTTACCACATTTAGATAAAAAGAATTAAATGAAATGAAATAATATAAATAATAAATTAGTTCAAAGTCACATGCAGGTACGGGTACTCACAAGTTTCTTTTCAGCCCTTTGCTTCGGATCTTCCAAATATCGGTATCCATATATCAAACTGAACAAATACAGGGACGATGACACTGTAAATACACCGTAATACCCCACCCAGGACAACATGACACCGCTTAAAGCACTTCCGATGGGATATCCTAACGACATGAACATGTTCACCAACCCTACTCTGTAGGTCCTGTTCTCTTCAGTGGTAATGTCGCCAATATAACTAAATACACCAATGAAATTCGTGAACCATCCACCCGTTATAGCTGGGAATATAGCTTCAGTGAAGGCAGACACTTCTACAGGCAAGTTAAAGAAATACGTATTGACGATGAAGCCAAGACAAGCCATGAATTCACCAACTATAGGCAGCATGATACATGCTTTCCTTTTTCCAGTCTTATCACTCCAGGCTCCAACGAAAAGGATAAGTAACACAGGTATCGATGTTTGAACCACATTCTTCCAAACTGCGATACTTGCTATTAGTTTTTGTACTTCTTGTTCCTCAAACGTATAATTTTCCGTTTGTCTTAAATTCAGCGCATCACATACTTCTGTGCTATAATTAAGATTGATTCTGCAGGCCTTCTCCAAATTTAAATTTTGTATTGCTAACGATGCTAGGACGCTGGGCATAACATAGCATGCCATAATTGGTTCTACAGTTGTGTTGTCTTTGATTAGTTTCAGTCTTTCTCTGAAAGTTAACTTCTTTTTCTCTTCATTTTTTTCAACTTTTTCTGTTTCTTCTGGGTTTGGTTTCAGAGGAGAAGATTCATCAGTGTCTTCTTTATTAACCTCTTCTTTTATATTCTCGGGTTCACTCTTAGAAGGATCCATTTCTATAACATTGTCTTCACATGTCAATGTTGTCTCTTAGCGTCAGTAGTATGTAATGACTATATGCAACAACAATACCTCTGGATTGTGTCTATTTGTATTTCAACTGTTTGTTGTGGTGCTTGTAATATATATTATTTTATCCGACTCAATATTTATAGTGTCTCGACTTGGTAGTGATAAGGAATATAACAGGAGCCAATTGCGTGTATCTGCTTTTTATCTATGTTTTCTAACACCTATCATAAAATGATTGCGGGCTTAGAATTGTAAATCTCAGAATTTCCTTGGCAGATGCTGGTAAACACTTGTAAAATCTATTTTAGTTTCAAAATGTAAATAAACAATTTGCGTTTCCTAATTATTCGTTGTGAAATTAATAGGAAAGTGTCGCAGACATGTTAATGAGACAGCATTCAGCTTTTAGACGACACCGACACACGACTTGACTCTCGCGGAGGTCTGAATAAACGCAGCCGGGCTGGTAAAGTGACCGTAAGTACGTACGAACATATTCAAGCGCCGGTGACGAGAACCAGACGGTTTTTGTGCTCCATAATACTCATTAGTGTAAATCGAGTTTTGGACTCCTTTCGTACCTACTAGAGATTACGCCTATCACGCATAGGCGCAATGATTTCAATTATTTCTAAGAATTGGAACATATTGTTGTTATGGTCGGGTTCTTTTGTTGTTTTGAGTAAATGTTTTTGTTTTGCGTTTGAAACTATTTTGAGAGTTCCTGCTACTTTTACATTAATTATATCAATTCAAAACACTATCATTATATACCCCCAGTATTTCATAGTTTCTTTAAAAAAAATTCCTTGAACAAGCTATTCAACAATAATATTATCGAAGACTTCGAAATTGTTTTCACACTACCAGGTTTGTCTAACATTTTTCTGAAATGAAACCCATCCATGCTTTATTATCATTGTTATATGTAACAATAGCGCCTATAACGACATTTTGAATATACATTTAAAATTCAATGGACACCAATAGTACATAGGTAGAGATCTATGTTCTATTAGTGTCCATTGAATTTCACCTTGACTGCCTCGTTGGTCTAGTGGTCGCAAGCGCTACTGCTGAGCATGAGATCTTGGCTTCGATTCCCGGGTCGGGCAATGTGTTATTGGGTTTATCTATCTGAAATTTCTCAGTAGCAGCTCGGAGTCTGGATTTGTGCCCGGTTGATGGCAATAGGCTCGCCCCCTTTTACATGGGACTTAAACATAACTGTCGAAATGTGAAAAAAAAACCGGTCAAGAGCGAGTTGGACTCACGCACCGATGTTCCGTACCATCATATAAAATTTTCATCGGCGAGGCCTATATTCGTCAGAGAACACTACGATGTAGAATATTGCAGTTTTAGGTCAGCGCCATCTCTTGACCGATAGTGTAACTAATGTAATTTTTGTTGATGATTTCTGAAAAAGTGTGCTATTTAGAGACATCGTTTTATTTTTCCTGTAATCTGTACATAAACTTTGCACAGAATAATTTCAAATTTTTCTCAATGCAAACTTCGGAGATAAGGTGAACAACGGTGTTTTTTTTAACATTTTTCGTCACAAGTAACTTTACGGCCTAAAAAAAAAGAAAAATGTTTAAGAATGTACAAATAGCGCTCTTTCTTATGATACATGCCCTAGTAGCCCCACTTCAAAATTTTAAAAGCCCCGTTAAGTCCCTGTTGCAAAAAAAATATACATTTTTATTTTTTCTTATTTGCATAATAGTTGGGCAAACGTCATCTAAAACTGTTCCAAATTTCCAGTTTATAGCTTTAGTAGTTCTTAAAATATCCAGCTGTGAAGGACAGACGGACAGACAGACTGACAGGTTCCTTTTTACCATTTTGGTACGGAACCCTAACAATCTGCTATTCCAAACATTTTAATCGTGTTAGTTATGCACTGTCAAGGATCAGTTTTTTTTTCATAATTCAGACTAGCTTTTGCTCGCGGCTTCGGCCGCGTGCATGTCGGAAATTATCCTACGTAAGAACGTATTATCGAGATTAGAAGTCGTCTAGTGTAGCGAAAACGGGCATTAACCAACAATACTTTGTCTGATCAGGGTATCGAACCCTGGACCGCTCAGTAGTCGCGCTTGCAAACACTGGAACAGCGCAGCCTAGATAATTTTGGAATGGATAATTTTCCTGTACAAACTATTAGGTATAAGGGTAGTTAATTAGGGAGGGGGTTAGTTCAAAAACAAAATCTATAATTCGAGTGAAGACTCGCACATTATAGGGTTAGTAGTTAGTTGGTAGGTTTTGTCTTAGGGTTAATATTTGGTTACCCAGTAACTGGGTGATGGGTGTTGACATTCTGGAAATATTTTATTAATTTTGTACTTACTTATTAATTATTTGACATTATCCAAGTTTTTTTTTTTTACTTTCTTAGATTTTAGTGTTGGCATTCTAAAAACATTAATTGATTTATTACTTATTTTGACACTCTTATATTAATTTGATTAATTGACATTATCCTATTTATTTATTTTTTTGTCATTTCTGTTTTATCTTAAATTTTTATTGATGTCATTTTTGAAATAATTTATCAATTTGGTAGTTGTTTTGACATTGTAGTATTTAATTGATTTAATTAATTGTCAGAGGAATGTTATATTGATTTAGCCAACACTCTAGCTCTTTCTATAATTTTTATTTGATATTGTGAAGTGAATAATGAAATAATTAAAATTGATACTAACATTTGTATGCCTTTTTTTGGGTGGGAAATTATCAAATAACTTCTCCCACTCTGGGCGGAGCGGGAGGGCGTGTCAGACTCTTACTGACTAAAACCCACCCGTGTTCCTTCAGTTGCCATGTTGCCGGGGGGCCACGATTTCCCTGTCGGCCCATATTCGAACCCCCGGCAGGCATTGGCCCTAGCGGACCCCGTCAATTCTGCTGACATCTCTTTGAGTCGCGCGTGGAACACAACGCGCCGTAACATTTGTATGCCTAATGGCAAAGCATTGAGAACTTACAAAAATGTAACATCTCACTCATCTGTGTATGTGTAAAATATAATTACAAATAAATAATTTGAATCTGAGGTCAAATAGGCATTCGCTCCATGTAAAATACCTACTGGTATTCAACTGCATCCGGTTAGACTGGAAGCCGACCCCAACATATTTGGGAAAAGGTTAGGAAGATGAAGGGCTACTTCTTAGAGCCACCCAATTAATCCTTCCATCCATATCATTTTCAGTACGCCATCATAATTAGTAGAACAATAATAACACATCAAACCTTATTTAAAAACATTTATTCCAAAACTTAGGTACAAATTCAGCTTCGGTAGACTTAACACAATAATTATCTACTAATATCCAGATTTACTAAGTACCTAGAATATTATTATTAGCTAACTAGATTAAACTAACTAACTCATTACTTCATTAGTTAACCGGGATGTTCTGATACTTTCTTCTGTTTTCTTACTTCTTTTCTGTGGTCGTAGAATAGCCAGCTGGAACATAAAAGAAAAATAAATTAAATAGGAATGAAAACTAAAATATTTTTTTGTTCGTCAGTTAGATTAGGTATTAAAAAATATTGGACATGTATTTTGTTTTTTTTTTTACGTAGTAATCAAAAGATAATAAGGCGATAGATTAAGTTAAAACAGTTAATATATTAAGACTACGGTAATCATTAATAATTATTATAATAAATATAACAGTGATAATTAAATAAAATAGCAATAATAATAAATTAAATAATAAAAATCAATAAATAATATAATATAACAATAATAATTAAATAATATAGCAATAATAATTATTCAAAAGAAAACAATTTATTTATATGAATAAACAGAATTATAATATATAAAAAATAAAAGGTATATAAAAATAATCTAAATTTAAGTACTTTTTACAGATAAAACATAAATAATAATAGTTAAGCGAAATGTTAGTAGGTATCTTATTCGCGATCTCCTGACTTTGATTATATGTATGTTAAAACTTGTTCCTACAAAAACAATGATCTCCTAAAACAGGGCTTCCTCTCTCCTACCCTTTTTGCTGTGCCCTACAGGGTCCATAATGATCTAAATTATATCATTACCTTACCACCTAAGTACACATTATGGTAAAGCAATAAAGATATTGAGTATATTGAGTAAAATGTGCCATGACGCCACTAGTAGGTACCTATGTAGATTTTATGCTTTCTTGTGACGTAGTGACTCCCACTCCCCAACTTTAATACGTTTTATCTAAGTCATTTTTTATTAATATGATAAAGCAAAAAATACGTGTTTAATATTTTTTTATTATCTGACTAACGGACCAAAAAGTTTTTTTTTTTTACCCAGGCACCATGCCTATTATAAGTGTCTATTATAATTCATCACATTCACCCTCACTTTCTAAACGACCGATCAAAAATGTTACTGTCAAAGGAACGTTTAAATCAGTAGTTATTTGTTATAAGGAATGTCTAAGGCCGCGTCCTAAACCGAAAGCGATGGTCACGCTCGTTTATATGAACATGACATACTCGCGCGATCAATCTAGTCGCGTATTTACGTCATTATTCAGGTAAACGATCGCGTAATCGCGTATGCACGCGGCAGTCGCTTTCGGTTAGAGCGCAGGGTAAGGGGCATCTGTAAAACCCAAAAGTAATAATCACCAATAAGTTCAAGACTACAACATTCTGCAAGTTAAGCTTACAAAATGTTTTTGATGCGAGAGGGTTATTGCCAAGTCGTCAAGCAAGACACGTATATCAAGCATTAGTCGCTAAATTATTAAAGCGCAGACAGGCGCGACGCTATTCTGATGGAACAATTTCTATGAAAACTTCTTGTAATTATTCTATCGGTGTCGCATCGCGCCTGTTAGCTCAGCCTTTAACTTAATGTTAATCGATGCTTCGTCATCTTCTCTTGTATCAGCAGAAACTATATTGAAAAGCCTAATAACCGAGTTAATAATATTAACCAGTCAGGAAGTCAGATCTTTCTGACTAGAATATTATGTTTTTATCTTACGAAGCGACGCGCGCTTACTTGTGGTCAACAAGTGTACAAACACGCTCTCAATGTGTGCGTGACGCTACTCGTCGTCTGCACATAATAAACACACATACTTCCGACAGCCATTGTCAAGTATCGAGAGTTCTGCGCTTACACACACATTCACAGCGTGTTTTTACACGTCGCGTCGTAACCATAAGTAAAGCGCGCGACGATTCGTGTGATAAAAATATTGTAATATTTCTGCCAGGGTGCACCGAATGTACTTACACGATACGTGTGCTACCTGATATCTGAGTATCACTATTCGTGGAGGCTATTTTACTGAATCCCAATTTATTTATCATCACTATTTACACATTACGGTCATGACACAGTGGTAAGTCATTAAGTTTAGTTCGTCGAGTACTTACATGAGTACTAAAACAGCAGGTAACGTCATGCTGGCTCCTAAAAGGAACACAGCGCCCGGCAGCACCTCCATCGTGGCAGTATACACCCTGGTGTACAGCGGCACGTAGATCAGAGGCATCAGGTTTTCTACCAGACCCACTAGGGAGTTCACTTTACCTGGAAAAATATTAAAACTTTTATGAGCATTTAACATGACATCTTCCAATGTACTAGAATATTGGATAATTGAGAATGTTTGACAAACAATTATGGGTCTTACTAGGTTCTTTTAACATATCATTGATATTTTGATGTTCAGTAATATTACACTTTTTACGCAAATTCATGATTTCTGACGTTGTCATTTTTAGCAACAGTAATATATTTTTAACCGACTTCCAAAAGGAGGAGGTTCTAATTCGACTGTATGTTGTTTTTTTTTTGTATGTTTGTTACGCGATTTCTCCGTCAATTGTGGACCGATTTTGAAAATTCTTTTTTTGTTTGAAAGGCTGTGCTTTCGAATTGGTCCCATATAAATTTTATTAACTTTGCTTTGATAGTTTTTGAGTTAGCTTCAATAATACGTACTTTTTCCCCACTTAGTATGTGGATGATATGATAACTTCCTGTCACTGTTATTTACATAGCAGGTAGTGGTATTCGAATTTGTGTGGGGTAGGTATCACAACTAAAAAGTGAAAAATAAAAACTTTTTACAAAAAAAAAACAACCGACTTTAAAAAAAACACTACAAAGTGAAAAATAAGTTTAATTTCGGAAGTCGGTGACAAAGAACGAATATTCAAAACCAAAGACACCGACTTCCGAAATTAAAGTTATTTCTCACTTTGTAGTGTTTTTTTTGAAGTCGGTTGTTTTTTTTTTGTAAAAAGATTTTAATTATTTGATTATGAATGACGATAGTGCCATTCTCTTTCATGTAAATTAGAGCTACACGTTTTAATTTTTCTTTTCGTGTCATCATCATCATCATCAGCCTATAGTAATCCACTGCTAGACATAGGCCTCTCCAATAGCACACCATTCAGCTCGATTCTCGGCAACTCTCATTCAGCTGCTACCAGCCACCCTGCGAAGATCGTCACTCCACCTAGCCTGAGGGCGTCCTACCTTACGTTTGCCAATTCACGGTCTCCACTCAAGAACACGTGTATCCCAACGGTCATCGGTTCTACGGCTGATATGGCCGGCCCACTGCCACTTCAGCTTGCTAATTCTGTGAGCTATGTCGATAACTTTGGTTCTCTGCCGGATCACTTCGTTCCGAATTAAATTCCTCAAAGAGACTCCGAGCATAGCCTGCTCCATGGCTCGCTGAGCAACCTTAAATGGATGGACCAGCCATACCGTAAGTGTCCACGTAACTTCGTGTAATTTACCATAAATATTTTACGAACTCAGTTTACAAGAAAGTCCGTCGGCGATGGAACTTTGACGCTCAAATTCACATTGATCCATTAAATTCTAACAAAAGCTAAAATCACTAAAAAATACAATGAATGTTTTACAATAGTTGATATCGAAACCAATCAATCAATGCTAATATAATAAAAAAATACATGAACCACACACGACACAGACATCGTGAGGTGGCGCGTGCGCAGACCTATCTATAGGATAACTTTTAAAAAAGAACGTAACGATTCGTAACTAGTAGATCCAGTGTAAATACATATTTTCATCCTCTTTAATAAACAATAATTCTTTGAAACCAATTTGTTTCTTCAAGGTTGCCTGGAAGCGATTGCAGAAAGTGATAAGACCGCCCATTGTATGTTTTGTAATGTCAAATTTATTTTTTGCCATGTATTTTCTAGTATACAATAAAGTATATATATATAAATAAATAAATAGATGGTTTTAAAATCATAATACTTTTCCTTAATCAGCGCTCGTTTCGTTCCTGAGAAAAGGCTTTCAGGGCAATTGAACAGGATGATATTATTATTTTATTATAATAGTTATAAAGTCGTTACTTACCTAATTCATTAGGTTCTACAAGTTTCGAGATTATTGACCTCATTGCCAACAGTGAAGTACCATTCAGAATTTCAACCAGAGGCGCTGAAAATTAAACAATACATGGTTTAGTAAATTTACTTCATCATATAGGAGAACAAACTTGTACGGACGGAGATCAATAGAATCTGGTTCAATTAAATTAGATTAAATTTTAATGTCGTGTAATGTGCCTTTAAAACGTATGGGTCCCAGAAAACTAGATAGATGAAGGATTTTTCAAGATATTAAAAATCAATGGAATCCCATATAATGATATTAGAAAAAAAATGCATTTATTGACATTATTAGTACTGAAACCATGTAACAACCTATGTAAACATTATTTAATTAACAATCATGTAAAAGACCATTGCCCAAAAGAAAGGAAATGTTTTTTTTTAAATTGGATACAGCTTACATAACCTAGGTAAATAAAACAACAAATTAGGTCAAATTAAAACGAATATCGTAACATATCATACTTATCGCGATAATAATATTATTTTTGTTCTTGAAACTATTAGAAACAAATGATACGCATTAAATTGGTAGATTATAATGGAATGGTTAAGTCATTCTATCATAAAAGGGTTATCGAATAATCTACTTATAATCGAACGAGTATAGTGGAGTTTGTATGGTCGTTATCAACAATGATAACAATTGTGTGGCAATTAATCGAAGATCAGCCGAGCAAACGCGCGCGCGACTTTTTGTCGTCGCATTATCTCGCGCCGAATAGAGACATAGTTATGCATAAATATAGGTAACAAGACGACAAAATTTGTCGCGATGCGCATGTAAGCCTGGCTAACAGCCGTTGCTTTATTTTAAATACCTGCTAGATGTCGAGATAATCAAATTAAAAATGCGACTTTACGTAAACATCCGGTTGGTAGGTAATTATTTTAATCAAGACGTTGCATAATAGGTACAAAGACAGAATAAAAATTGACTGCTAAGTTATACGCAGACACCTTAGATAAAAATGAGATTAGTGAGAGAGAGAGAGAGAGAGAGAGAGAGAGAGAGAGAATGAGAGAGGGAGGGGAGAAAGAGTTAGTTAATAAAGAGTATTCTATTCTATTTTATAAAACCCTGAATAATATGAATATTCTATTTTTATTGTACCTAATTAAAATTAATCATAGAGCTGCCATCTACGATCACAATCATGATTACCATTTGTCTAAGAAAACTGATAATTAATCATTACAAATATGCTATGTCTCATCAACATCCACCTAGTTGTAAAATAGCAGGAAGTGGAACTGATTATCCAAAACCAGTCATATTTGATAAATATGACTGGTTTTGGATAATCAGTTAAGTAAGTAAAGTTTGGATAACAGGAAACATCGTAAATTTTCCTTTTATTAGGAAATCACAATCATGATTACCATTTGTCTAAGAAAACTGATAATGAACATTACAAATATGCCATATATATGTCTCATCAACATCCTTTTTGTAAAATAACAGGAAGTGGATTATCCAAAATAAGGGATAATAATAAAGCTCTCGAAAAAAAAATAACTTCCGAAAATCTGTGGTTAACTGTAATACTAAATTTCCAAAAAAAAACTAAACTTCCGAAAAAAAATACAAAGTTTCCGAAGTCAATATGTTGTGCTACAAAAGTTAGTGACAGAAACGAATCGCTGCAAAACCGACTCCACGTAGTCCATAGGCCGGCCAGCAAGCTGAAGCTACGGTGGTGAGCGTTAAAACCATCTGCGACGATAAGCTCGCGTGGGACCCGGAGCCTCGCAGCGCCGGAGCCGTAACAGAAACCATGTCTGCTGCATATTGCACGCTCACTTGCATGCTGCATGCATGGTTTATGCTTGTTTGCATGTCTGAAAAATATTACGTCAGCAAGTTCTGTATAGATTTTTCGGAATTTTCAGTATTTTATTCGGTCGTTTCACTATTTTATTCGGTCGTTTCTTTATTTGTATTCGCATATAACTTGTCTGAAAATTAGTATTTATAGCAGTAAATTTCATATTATGATTTTTTCCCGGGGCATTTATTACTACCCCAAAACAAAGCATAAAAAACAAAAATTGACTATGTTTCCTCTTATTAGGAAATCTATAATCCAGACTGTACTATTCATCAATACAGCAACATGTTTTTACGTATTCCTACACCAATTTTTTAAAGAGAAAATATTTGTATTTTTGTTTGTAGTGAGCAAACTCAAAAACAACTAGACCGATTTAAAAAATTCTTTCACCGGTACTATACTTTATTTTCACTGAGTAACATAGGCTATAATTTATAAAGATGTCACGCGAGCGAAGCCGCTAGCAGAAGCTAATATTTTATATAAATTTAAACTTGACCAAAATTATATCTTGATGACAAATATGAAAATACTAGTAAATACTCCTAGAAAGTTCAGCAACAAAGTGATGACCATCCAAGATTACCAAGAAACAAAAAACGCCCTGACAGAATATAGAAGCTTTTGAAAGATCCTGTGATTCGTCACCATCGTTTTTGATCACATCTCGAAAAAAGATGGTCATAAACTAGAACAACTGATGGTTGGACTGAGAGGTTGCAGTACCTACACTTAGATGCTCGGACTAAATTCACTCATCGCTAGACACGAAATTTCACGATGTGCTTTACAATGCCGAGGAAAGAAAACTATGGCGAAACATCGTCAAACAGAAGATGACTTTACGCCGTCGAGTGAATAACGACCCTCAGTAATAAGAAGTACGACGTGAGGAGGAGAGGGTAATCCAGCAACGTCATTCCCGTAACTAAAATTCAATATCACGGAGTGGCCAAAGCTATATTAGCTTGCGACCGCTTGTGGTCATCACATTTTTATAATTTGTTTCCTTAGATAAATCCGTACTGGAATAGATTACTCTACTATACTAAAAGTGGCAGCAGTCCACTGAGCTTGTGCAATGGACCCAGTGACTCGTATGAAAATCTCGGCAACAGCTTTCGGTGGCCAGTTAAAAACTGAGCCTATCGCTGATGTATGTAACCTAGCGCGTGCCGGACCTAATAATAAATTGGTAAACATGTAGGCAAGTTAAAAATGCCCGAATCGACAGTTTTTCGGAATCGTGATTTTAGTATTTTCTTAGTGGTCTATAAACTCCTCCGTTGCTAGGAGAGTGCACGATCGTAAAAATTACAAATAATATATCCAAAATATTGTAAAAAATCGTCAAGACTGACGATGTAATGATAACCAATCGTCAAATCGGGTAGTATATGGGTGTACAGAGCAATAGATCTAGGCCAGCAACTACTAAGAAATCAATGATTATTTACTTACCAAGATAGAATATTTTCTCATTTGGAGCGAAACAATAGACGAAGGAGGATGCGATCTTGCTCAGCGTCGACACGATGCCCAGCAAAGAGTCGTGCCATTGTAGGTACTTGCTGAGAACCATAATTGAGAATATTGTACCTGGAACGTAATAATTAGTTTTTTGAATATTATATGTACTAGCAACTTAGAAATAAAGGGAACTCAAAATCAAGAATAACTGCACAACTGGTAATTTCTTATTTTTTGTCATTTCAACAACGTTTATGTTGTTGAGCAGACGAGTTTTACAATCATAAGATGCAATAAATTAGCAATTTTCTTCAAAATATTTCAATGTAATTAAAAGTGTATTATTCAGTTGAAGTGCTGAATGTATAGAAAGAAGTCAAAACCTCAAGGATCTTAGGATTTATTACTCTGATTGGACTCCATGTCAGGTTTCTTTCCGAGTTGATATGTGTGCTATGACCTTTAGCCAGCTACGCACATGCCAGTTTTAGTCAGTTTCTGCAGATAGAACTTTCGTTGACTATACTCCATTTGAAATAAGATTTGACATTTAACTAAACCTTTTTTACAGTCCGTTTCACCGATTTTGACTTCTATTGCGTTGGTGGCATGACAAATGGCAGCTGCAGTAAACAGTTGGTATTGTAACCACTTTTTTGCTTTTATTGCCATTCTCGTGCATACGGTATAGAAGTCAGAATCGGTTGAACGGACTGTAAAAAAGGTTTGTTTAAATGTCTAATCTTATTTCAAATGGAATATAGGTGAATGTTATTTATGATATTAGCTGTTGCCCACAACTTCGTCTGCGATCCAGGAAAAATCATCATCGTCAAAATCCATTCGGCCGTTTTAGCGTGTCAGCGTAAAAAACAAACAATCAAACTCATTTTCGCATTCATAATATTAGTTAGTATTCAGCTGTAAATTTTCGATGCTCTAACTAAATAAGTAGATAAGGTATCATTTCATGAACGTCAGTAGATTATGAATGCACTTACTAACCTTCAGAGAATACAACGACCCCCCAAAGTGGATTATGTATTATCACTACCCAGCTATTGTTCAATCATCCATTTCGATACAATTAGTAATCGAACGTATGAATAATGATATCTTTGTCATACCATGTAACCTTAATTGCTTTTTCCGATAATTGCCGGAAGTGGTTAGTCAATAGGTTTAAGTAAGAGGTAAAAATATAAATAGTAGTATGATTAGTGTATGGGTAAAAGTGATGATCATGTGATCATCACTTTTCATTCCATTTATCTGCCCAGCCTTTTCCTATCTATGTTGAGGTCGGCTTCCAGTCTAACTGGATGCAACTGAATATCAGTATTTTACATAGAGCAACTGCCTATCTGACATCCACAACCCAGTTACTGAGTCACTAGGTTTTAAGTTAGAGGTAAAAATGTGAGTAGTATGATTTGTGTAGGTATACGTAAAGGTGATATACCATCTTAATTCTCAATCAGCTTGTAAAGATTGCATGTCATAGTACAAAAGCCGTTTGTTTTCTGTGTATTAATGAGCTTGCTAAGAAAACAGTAAGAACTGAGATCTATAAGTGAAGAAGAAGAACTTACCAATAGTGTGGGTGATGAAGTTATAAGTCTGGAATATGCTGAATTGAACTTCGTCCCAGTTAAATCTGTACCTCGTGGATAGGTACATGACTGATATCTCACCTGAAATCGAAAGAAGTCTTTTAAATCTATTTACAGTCGGTAATCGGCTGTTGCCGCAGTATGCTGAGCGATGGCCGTTTTGCGTGTATGTGACGCATATTTTCTCCAACTTGTTCTTTTTATTTTGTGTTCTTTCTTTGCGTCATCTTTACCGCAACTAAATGTATTTTCTTTCTTTTTTTTCTTTTATATCCATAGTTCAAGGATATGAACAAAATTAAATATTAATCAACTTCACTTGGATTGATTCGGGAATATGAATCTACTCTTGTTCACACTCGCCACTTATAAAATTAACGAGAAGCATGAATACTAAGACCAAATTTTAAAGTGGCAAGCAAAGTGTCATTGAATATCCCATGACAAAATTAAGAATATCCTGGAACCTAGTTGAGGCTAATTTCGTATTACTAGGGACTTTATCAAAATTTACAAAATGTATATTAGACATGTTTGTCATTGTAATGGTTTACAGACGAGAAAAATAAGTGAGTAAACACAACATACTAACCGTACATAGGTCCAAAGAGTACGCTGACGACTCCCAGAAGAACACAAAGCCGTAGTCTTCTGTTCTTAGGAGCTTTCCTGACGAGCACACTCATGGTGTCTCTGACGTTCTTCAGGTCGAATAACACGCGGAGTAAATGGCACTTTCCTTGTCGATCATGCTGAAGAACAAAAGAAGCAACATAAATTTGTTAAAATTCAGGACCATGAGATAGAATGCATGGTACCTTCATAATTGCTTGACCATTCTCAGGTTGAATGTCACATACACGTCAAAAATCGATGAGATCTATTCATCTATATCAGTGGTCGCCATACCGTGGCTCGCGAGCCGCATGCGGCTTTTTGGCTCATAGAGTGCGGCTCTGACCAAAATATCCATGAGAGCGAGCGTAGATACGTGCGGGGGCAGGGTTACGGTCGGTCGATTGGCCGGTCGACCGACCGCGCTGGTCGTAGATACCTTCATTATATAATTGTCAGCTGATATGGTGATGATGATGAAGGCATCCTACTTCTTAGCAAGCAAATTTTAGGAAGCGTTGTGGAATGAAAGAGGGGAGTTTTAAGAATTAAGAAGTATACTGAGACAGTTTGGACACAGAAAGTATTGGTTCTCGAAATCTGAGTTGTTATAGTATTGATATTAAACCGTGCACAGAAACACTGGCGACCCGAAGGCCCAAAGCCCGTTGATATACGAAAAAGTTTACGCGAAATGAATGCAAGAAATCTTTTCCCGTCTCTGAATACTGAGGCCCAGAGCCATGATTCTAACGTCTGTGTAGCAAATGAAGTATTTAAACTGATGGAGAAGAATACAGGTGTTCTTAACAAAGCAAGAGCAGGTTACCACTTATACAGATATTTTTTTTATATGATAGGGTCTTCTATATAATAATAATTATCAAAAAGTTGTGCTGCTTACCTTCTTCTGCTCTCTATTCCGTTTAGGATCCTTAACTACAAGAAACAGATACATCATGTTGAAAAACTGTAGGATTGTTGTCAACCCATAGCATCCATAGTAACCAAAGTTCTTCAACAAGACCCCACTGACGCCCATACCAATAGGAAAAGCCACTGTCACACAAAAACTTACAAGACCTAACCTAAAAGTTCTAGTCTTTTCTGTTGTAATAGTGCTTATAAAAGCAAATGCCGTCAAGAAACAAATGCACCATCCACCAGATAGTCCCTCAATAATAGCTTCCGTGAAGACCACGACTTCCAACGAGAGTTGCCGGAAAAAATACACGTTGATCATATTGTTGATACCAACAAGCACTTGTCCCGTAACCGATATAATCATAAAAAACTTTCTATGCCCGGTTTTGTCAGAGAAAGATCCAACAAAAAGAGCTAATGCACAGGGTATTGTAGCTGACAAGTAAGTCCGCCATGAAAGAGCTCTAGCCAGCAGCTTCTGTGTTTCTCTTTCATATTCGTTCTGACTGTCTGCATCTTGCATTTTCAGCGAATCGCATATTTCGTCCGTAAAGTTGAGGTTCACTCGGCAGGCCTTCTCAAGATTGAGGTTTTGTGATGCAGTCCCATTGATCATAATTGATACCATAAACATAAACAAACATGGCTCTAGCGTTATGTTTCTAAACATATCTAACACTTTTTCACGAAATGTCATGTTCACCTCGTTTTCTCCATTTTCTTTGAGAGGATCTTCTTCCGTAAAGTCTTCATATTTATTCGCTTCCCCTTGATTTTCTGTAGCCATTTTGGAATCACTTTCATATAATCATTTATTTCGTTTAATAATATTTGGTTTGATAATTCACTTGTAGATATAAGTGGTGCTGAATGTGAACTGTTTGTTATATCTCATTTGTAGTCAATAAAGTTCTAATCATTAGCGATACATGCATATCTGATATACCTATCGTACAAATATAGGGAGCGTAAAATGATATGGAAGTACATTAATAATGCGCCCGCCTGCATTGTGCATATCTTAGTAGACTAATCCTGACTTATCTAGTACGGCGATTGTAAAATTATTATCATCTACTAAAGTAATTGTTCCTACTGGCGTAGCATGTATTAGATATGTTTTACATTACCTTCTTTTCATTTTATTATAAGTATTATGTTTGCGCGTAATAATGTGTTCGTTTCGATGAATTAAATTAATTAATTATTCAGAGTTTTTCAATAATCATCCTCTTGGGGTGGGGTATGATTTTAAAATTCACATGTATTATTGTTTTATTTTGTGTTTTCTTTTTAAGAGATTTAAGGGATTGGAAATATAGTCATAGTCCGTATCTTCAATGAATATTTAGTCTTTATTTCTATTAAAATCGGCCCACTCGGTCAAAAGTTATTACAATTTAAATTCATAAACTAACCTTTCTAACATGTAGGTATTATGTGTCCAATGGCGGCAAGAGTAAGTATTACAAATCAATGGTGATAATAACATTAAAATGAATAATTCGTATTTTAAGAAAGGCATTTGGAATCATACAAACCTGTTTTGAAATTATCCAATAACTGGTCGCGCTCTGGGCGGAGCGGGAGGGCGTGTCAGACTCTTACTGACTAAAACTTACCCGTATTCCTTCAGTTGCCTGTATGTTGCCAGGGGCCACGGTATCCATTTCGGGCTTTCCCGCTACCCCGGCAGGCATCTCTTTGAGACGCGCGTTGAACACAACGTGCCGTCGACGCAGACTTGGTCCTTATCGGACGGAGAGCTACCCATTGCAGTCCACAAGCCCGCGCTTACGATGGCCGGGAATCGGCCTGGGATTTCCATCGCCCAGGGCATCTCCTGCAGCGGCTAGGGGCGTGAGGGCGCGAAATTTGCCTCTCCCTTACACGTTCCGTCTCCTCCTTCGCAAGCATTACTTGCTTCGCAGAAGGAGGTGACGGCTTCCCATGCCCTCTCGCTCCGTACCATGGCCTGTACCAAGGCCGGATGCGAGAGATCACCGCCGCCGATAGCCTCCACGAGGACACGGCACTGCCCCGCCTACGCCGGGCAGACGTCCACCGTATACTCCACCGTCTCCTCCGGGTGATCCACACAATGGCGACATCCGGGCGTTTCCTCCCGCCTCATCCGGAACAGGAAACTCCCGAAACAACCGTGTCCGGTGAGGACCTGCGTCAGGCGGAAGGTGAGGACGCCGTGATGCATCTCTAGCCACTTCCCAAAGAAGGGACTTATCGCTGCAATTGTGGCGTGCCCAAGGACTTGCGCCCTGAGGGTTCCGTGTCAAAGCTGTGCTTGCTCAGCTGCCCGAATTTCTAAATCTGATTGAAGGACAAACTTAACTTTTCAATTGAAAAAGAACATACAATAGAGTAATGAAATACAGATTAAATGTTACTTCAAGACACTGCCTATGAATTTTTTATCCCATATTGAAGAAAAACTTAACTTTGCAGTTCATAATATCACTATAAATTACCAATTTTCGGATTCTCTTCACTAGACCTTACTTCTCACAAAATTTCATGATGCTGGGCCAACGGGAAGTACCAAATAGATTGGTTTATTGGCAAGTGTAAAAAATTTGCGCCATAAATGGCCGTTTTATATCGCGTTGACTTGGAAGTTTGATTTTCATTACAGCTCCAAGATCTAAATTTTTGATATCTATTTCAATTTGATGCATCCACGCGTTCCTGAGAAAAAGGGTCTTGATAGAAAACGAAGTCTTTCCAAAACAGATTTATTATCTGCCTGTTACCTTTTCATGCCGTAACAGCTGAACGGGTTTAGATGAAAGGCATACAGATAGGCCATGACCTGGGTTAAGACATCGGAAACTCTGAATCCCGGTAGCACGTTCCTGTGGAACATTTTCCGACATCCACGCAGGCGAAGCCGCGTGCAAAAGCTAGTAATAAATAACACATCAGACCTTATTTAAAAACGTTTATTCCAAAAGTTAGGTACAAATTCAGCTTCGGAAGACTTAACAATTATCTACTAATATCTAGATTTACTAATACCTAGAATATTATTATTGGTGCCGATTCCCTTGTTCAAAAACTAAACTAAATTTAAGTTCAGTGCATCTTTTTCTTTCTATTTCATTAAGAAAAGGACAGAGGATACATTTTAGTCCTGTCAAATTAATCAGCGCCTGTCACTCTCCATACAAGTTTAGACGTGATTAAAAACTTGCCGACTAAAATTACGTCAATTTACATCAAGCGCTGATTAATTTGACAGGACTAAACTAAAATTTATCTTCTGTCCTTTTCTTAATGAAATAGAAAGAAAAAAATGCACTGAACTTAAATTTAGTCTAGTTTGTGAACAAGGGAATCGGCACCATTAGCTAACTAGATTAAACTAACTATCTCATTAGTTAACCGGGATGATCTGATACTTTCTTCTGTTTTCTTACTTCTTTTCTGTGGTCGTAGAATAGCCAGCTGAAACATAAAAGAAAAAGAAATTAAATAGGAATGATAACTAATTATTTTTTTTGTTCGTCAGTTAGATTATTATCAAATATTGGACATATATTTTTTCTTTTTTTTTACAGACACGCTGTCAATGTGTACGTGAAGACGAGTAGCGTCAGCACATAACACACACACATTTCCGACGCCATAGTCTCGGACGATATCGAGAGCTCTCACGCACACACTAACATCGTGTTTGTACACTTGGTAACCACAAGTAAAGCACGCGACGATTCCTGAGATAAAAAATAGTGTAATATTTCTGCCAGGGTGCACCGAATTTACCTACAGCATCTGAGTATCGTTCGTGGAGGCTATTTTACTGAATCCCAATTTATCATCACTATTTACACATTACGGTCATGATGCAGTTGTAAGTCATTAAGTTTTGTTCGTCGAGTACTTACATGAGTACTAAAACAGCAGGTAACGTCATGCTGGCTCCTAGAAGGAACACAGCGCCCGGCAGCACCTCCATCGTGGCAGTATACACCCTGGTGTACAGCGGCACGTAGATCAGAGGCATCAGGTTTTCTACCAGACCCACTAAGGAGTTAACTTTACCTGAAAAAATATTAAAACTATTTTGAGCATTTTTACAAAAGGATACACACAACACACACATTACACACACACACATAACAAACACATCTTCGCGTAGGTACATTTATTTATTATTATTATTTAATGCGTTCGCGATTTAGTTTCCAAACATGTAAACAAATATGTGATTTTGGAAAAACCACTTTAAAATTGACCCATAAAGTTCAGTTTTGCTGCAACTTCAAACATTTTTATCACTTTGTCAATAGTACGAGTCATTCTGAAATCAGCTTAATTTGTACAGTTATAAAGTTGATATTCGTTTAAATAAAAATAACAGCAACTGGAAAAAAAAAATATTAGACTAAGACTTATTAGAGTTTATGCTATAGCAGACTGGATGTGAAGGATTATTTATCTTTTTTATAATCAGGTAAGTACGTAAATAGATATAATTTTATAAAAAGTTATAGGGAATCAGAGGATTATTAACTAAATTATAAAATTTAATCAACTGTCATCTTTAAGGTGATTTCAAATTAGAATTTCGGGGTTAAGTATTCAAATACATAATCAAATCAAAGTACTTAATTTGAATGTGAAACTACAAATTGACTTCCACAGATACGTTTTTGATTCATTTGTTTACATTTTCGTCAGATGCTTTTGAAACAGACCACAATTCTTAAAACCCACGTTTCGGATACAACCTGGCATATTATAAGAACCAATATGAAACACATTCGACACTTCCCAAGGGCTGGCTTTTACCTTGGCCATAGGATTGCCATACAACGTGGCAATGCCGCCAGTCTCTTGGGAACATTACCAGTAGTCAGCGATGCAGAAGAATTTTTCGACGCCATATTTCAGTTTGTTTATAGTTAGATTAGGTTAATATATTTTTATATTAATAGTTGATATCGAAACCAATCAATCAATGCTAATATAATAAAATACATGAACCACACACGACACCGATATCGTGAGGTGGCGCGTGCGCAGATCGATCTATAGGATAACTTAAAAAAAAAAGAAGGTGTGACGTAACGATTCGTGACTAATATATCTAGTGTATTTCCATATTTTTATCCTCTTTAATAAACAATAATTCTTTGAAACCAATATGATTGTTCAAAGTTGCCTGGAAGCGATCGCAGAAAGCGATAAGACCGCCCATTGTATGTTTTGTAATGTCAAATTTATTTTTTGCCATGTATTTTCTAGAATACAATAAAGTATATATAAATAAATAAATGGATGGTTTTAAAATCATAATAGTTTTCCTTAATCAGCGCTCGTTTCGTTCCTGAGAAAAGGCTTTCGAGGCTATTGGACAGGCTGATATTATCTATACATATAATAAAATCGTAGCGAAGTCAAAACTGTACATTGAATATTTTTGAAAAAAAGTAATTGCTACGAGGTCTAGGATCGATTCTAATGCCGAAAATATTTTTTTTAGAATTTTTGTCTGTTTGTCTGTTTGTCTGTTTGTCTGTATGTATGTTCCAGCATCACGCAAATTCTACCGGACAGATTCTGTTAAAATTTTGCATAGATATTCCCTGTGTGTCTGGTCAAACTATAGGGTATAAACTATCACGCTATTTACTATGGGGGACGAGCAATATTACATTATGTTGTATTTTTATGTTCTAGCATGACGCAAATTCTACCGGATAGATTTTGTTAAAATTTTGCATAGGTGTTCCCTATAAGTCTGGTCAAACTATAGGGTATAAACTATCACGCTATTTACTATGGGGGACGAGCAATATTATATTATGTTCGAATTTTTGGGAAAAAACGCGCCAAAATTTTAGGATATTGTAGATGGTTATCGATTTAACTTTTTAAATGATTATCATCACGCTATACCTTTATGGAACTAAGCAGTCAATCAAAAAATTTATAGGAACGGCTATTTTAGACAAGTTTCAACAAAGCAATTAGCTCAGCGGTTGGGCGCTTGCTTTGTAAACGTGGGGTTGTAAGTTCGATTCCCACCTACGGTTTTTTTTTTCTTTTTTTTCACATTTTGTTATACGATTATTTTTTTTTTTTGATAATCTACCTATAATCTATAGATATAATAAAATCGTAACGAAGTTAATTTTTTTTAAAGAAAGTTATTGCTAAGAGGTCTGGGATCGATTCTTATGCGGAAAATAAAGTTTTTAGAATGTTTGTCTGTACCAACCGTAGGGCATAAACTATCACGCTATTTGCTATGGGGGATGAGCAATATTACATCATGTTCGTATTTTTCTCTGCAAATTGTAAAAGGACGCGCCAAAAGGTTGGGATATTGTAGATAGGTAGTTACCGATTTAACTTTTTAAATGATTATCATCACGCTACCTTCTATATAGGAACGGCTATTTTAGCTAACTTTCAACAAAGCGAATAAGTAAGCGATTGGACGAATGATTTGAAGTCCTGAGGGCCTACCACCAGCTTAAAAGCAGTATTATTTTAATATTACTTTAGTTTACTTCAGTGTGGGAAAGAGATGAAGCTCTACAGGATGTATAGCTCCATCTCTTTCTCCCACTGAAGTAACATTAAAAAAATACTGCTTTATGAGCTGGTGGTAGGCCGCCCGGGGTAGTAAGTTCGATTTACATCTGTTTTTTTAAACTCTTTTTGTAAAACGATTTTTTTTTGGATTGTGTATGTAATAGTTCATAGAATGTATTAATTCACAAAAAATGGAAAACTTCGTAAGCTATGGGAAACTACTAAGTTACAAGTACTTTACAGTCACAAAACATTCAAGGTTGTATTCTGATCATTTTAGAGCAAAAGACTGTAGGAATAAAATGTTTTTTTACAGATTTTGACAGCAGATTTGTCCTAGCGATTTTATAATATGTATGTGGATCTTCTGGAATCGCTGCCACACTGCTTCCTGGTGGCAAAACAGCGCACGTCATGTTTAAGATTCCCATCGATTTAGAGAGCAACGAAACACCTGTTTGTGGGGTGTCACGCAACAGTAACAAGGGATGTGTGCTTCGGGGATTGCGCTTCGTCGTATGGGATGAATGCGTTATGGCAAAAAGGAAAGCAGTGGAAACTGTAAACAGAACCCTGCAGGACATCCGCAGAAACCAAGATATGATGGGTGGTGTCACAGTTTTGACAAAAAAAGTGAAAACTTCGTTGAAAAGGTCGACTCTATGGTCGAGAGTTCATAAACTGCGCTTGACCATCATCATACGAGCTCGGCTTGGCGGTAATTCAAATGCTCAAGAATTCTCCGATGTTCTTCTAAAAGTTGGTGAAAGCACTCTACCAGAGACTCTTGGTAGAGTAGATCCCACTTTAGAAGATCTTATTTGTCTGATATACGGGGATATCAGTCAAATACCGTACCAAGAGAATTCTTAGGTGTGTTTCCGTTTTAACTCCGAAGATGATCAAGCTACAGCGATCAACCACAGTATTCTCTCACAAATTGAAGGGAGTGAAGTGATATACACCTCCATTAATAGTGATGTGGAGGAAGATGATGCCAAATATCACCCCGTAGAATTTCTCAATTTACAAATAGAAAGAAAAGAAAGAAAGATAGAAAAAACATTTATTTGGACACAGTTCGCGAAACACAAAACACAAATTACAGTGGAAATAAAAAATAGTGTTTTTAAAACAATAGTGTGTGCCTCACGGCTGCGCCAAAAAGGTTCATTTCAGCATTAAATGGCAAGTGGACTTCCGGTTGTATATCTGTGTAACGGAAACCAGCTCAAAGTCATGTCTTTGCAGAGAAACGTCATCGAGGTGGAAATTCTAACAGGTTGTGGCGATGGTGAGACAGTGTTTATAGCGCGTATAAAGTACAAATTCCCCACCATTACCTTTTAAAGCGCGTGCAGTTCTCTGGGAGTGTATGCTTTGCGATCAACAAGTCACAGGGGCCGACACTAAAGGCTGAAGGCTGCGGGTGTCGACCTCAGGATAAGCTGCTTCTCACACGGACAACTGTTACGTCGCTTGCTCCCGAGTCACCATTCCTGACTCTCTGTATATTTTGGCTGCTGAGAATAAAACTACAAACGTAGTATACAGGGAAGTTTTATAAAAATGTGGCTGTTATTGTAGTATATTGTGATGTCTTACGATTTCCATGCGAACGAAGTCGCGGGCAGAAGCTAGTAATAGTTATAAAGTCGTTACTTACCTAATTCATTTGGTTCTACAAGTTTCGAGATTATTGACCTCATTGCCAACAGTGAAGTACCATTCAGAATTTCAACCAGAGGCGCTGAAAATAAAACAAAACACGGTTTAGTAAATGTACTTCAACATATAGGAGAATAGACAAACTTGTAAGACCGGAGATCAATAGAACCTGGTTCAATTAAATTAGATTAAATTTTAATGTCGTGTATGTGCCTTTAAAACGTATGGGTCCCAGAAAACTAGATAGGTGAATGATTTTTCAGGATATTAAAAATCAGTGGAATCCCATATAATAATGACATTAGAAAGAAAAATGCGTTTATTGACATTATTAGTGCTGAAACCATGTAACAACCTATGTAAACATTATTTAATTAGCAATCATGTAAAAAACCATTGTTCAAAAGAAAGGAAATATGTTTTTTTTTAAATTGGATACAGCTTACATAACCTAGGTAAATAAAACAACAAATTAGGTCAAATTAAAACGAATATCGTAACATCATACTTATCGCGATAATAATATTATTTTTGTTCTTGAAACTATTAGAAACAAATGATACGCATTAAATGGGTAGATTATAATGAAATGGTTAAGTCACTCTATCATAAAAGGGTTATCGAATAATCTACTTATAATCGAACGAGTATAGTGGAGTTTGTATGGTCGTTATCAACAATGATAACGATTGTGTGGCAATTAATCGAAGATCAGCCGGGCAAACGCTCGCGCGACAAAATTTTGTCGTCGCATTATCTTGCACCGAATCGAGACATGGCTATGCATAAATATAGGTAACAAGACTACAAAATTTGTCGCGATGCGCATGTAAGCCTGGCTAACAGCCGTTGCTTTATTTTAAATACCTGCTAGCTGTCGAGATAAACAAATTAAAAATGCGACTTTACGTAAACATCCGGTTGGTAGGTAAATTATTTTAATCAAGACGTTGCATAATAGGTACAAGGCCAGCATAAAAATTGACTGCTAAGTTATACGCAGACACCTTAGATAAAAACGAGATTAGTGAGAGAGAGAGAGAGAGAGAGAGAGAGAATGAGAGAAGGAGGGGAGAGAGAGTTGGTTAATAAAGAGTATTCTATTCTATTTTATAAAACCCTGAATAATATGAATATTCTATTTTTATTGTACCTAATTAAAATTAATCATAGAGCTGCCATCTACGATCACAATCATGAAGACCATTTGTCTAAGAAAACTGATAATGAATCATTAGAAACATGCCATGTCTCATCAACGTCTGCTTAGTTATAAAATAGCAGGAAGTGGAACTGATTATACAAAACCAATCATATTAATCAAAAAGAAAAACTGACCATGTTTCCTCTTATTAGGAAATCTATAATCCGGACTGTATTATTCATGAATACAGCAACATGTTTCTACGTATTCCTACACTAATATTTTATAAAGAAAATATTTGTATTTTTGTTTTTAGTAAGCAAACTCAAAAACTACAGGACCGATTTAAAAAAATCTTTCACCGGTAATCTTTATATATATAATTCTTCTGTGAGTGTGTATGTCACTGAACTTCTCTCAAACGACTGGACCGATTTTGATGAAATTTTTTGTGTGTGTTCAAGGGGATCTGGGAATGGTTTAGATTCACAATTTTGTCCGCTGGACAATGTTTTGACAGGACAACGTCTGTCGGGTCCGCTAGTATTTTATAAATTTAAACTTGACCAAAATTATATCTTGATGACAAATATGAAAATACTAGTAAATACTCCTAGAAAGTTCAGCAACAAAGTGATGACCATCCAAGATTACCAAGAAACAAAAAACACCCTGACAGAATATAGAAGCTTTTGAAAGATCCTGTGATTCGTCACCATCGTTTTTGGTCACATCGCGAGAAAAGATGGTCATAAACTAGAACAACTGACACGAAATTTCACGATGTGCTTTACAATGCCGAGGAAAGAAAACTATGGCGAAACATCGTCAAACAGAAGATGACTTTACGTCGTCGAGTAAATAACGACCCTCAGTAATAAGAAGTACGACGTGAGGAGGAGAAGGTAATCCAGCAACGTTATTCCCGTAACTAAAATTCAATATCACGGCGTGGCCAAAGCTATATTAGCTTGCGACCGCTTGTGGTCATCACATTTTTATAATTTTTTCCTTAGATAAATCCGTACTGGAATAGATTACTCTACTATACTAGAAGTGGCAGCAGTCCACTGAGCTTGTGCAATGGACGCAGTGACTCGTATGAAAATCTCGGCAACAGCTTTCGGTGGCCAGTTAAAAACTAAGCCTATCGCTGATGTATGTAACCTAGCGCCTGCTGGACCTAATAATAAATTGGTAAACGTGTAGGCGAGTTAAAGATGCCCGAATCGACAGTTTTTCGGAATCGTGATTTTAGTATTTTCTTAGTGGTCTATAAACTCCTCCGTTGCTAGGAGAGTGCACGATCGTAAAAATTACGAATAATATATCCAAAATATTGTAAAAAATCGTCAAGACTGACGATGTAATGATAACCAATCGTCAAATCGGGTAGTATATGGGTGTACAGAGCAATAGATCTAGGCCAGCAACTACTAAGAAATCAATGATTATTTACTTACCAAGATAGAATATTTTCTCATTTGGAGCGAAACAATAGACGAAGGAGGATGCGATCTTGCTCAGCGTCGACACGATGCCCAGCAAAGAGTCGTGCCATTGTAGGTACTTGCTGAGAACCATAATTGAGAATATTGTACCTGGAACGTAATAATTAGTTTTTTGAATATTATATGTACTAGCAACTTAGAAATAAAGGGAACTCAAAATCAAGAATAACTGCACAAATGGCAATTTCTTATTTTTTGTCATTTCAACAACGTTTATGTTGTTGAGCAGACGAGTTTTACAATCATAAGCTGCAATAAATTAGCAATTTTCTTCAAATCTTTCAATGTAATTAAAAGTGTATTATTCAGTTGAAGTGCTGAATGTATAGAAAGAAGTCAAAACCTCAAGGATCTTAGGATTTATTACTCTGATTGGACTCCATGTCAGGTTTCTTTCCGAGTTGATATGTGTGCTATGACCTTTAGCCAGCTACGCACATGCCAGTTTTAGTCAGTTTCTGCAGATAGAACTTTCGTTGACTATACTCCATTTGAAATAAGATTTGACATTTAACTAAACCTTTTTTACAGTCCGTTTCACCGATTTTGACTTCTATTGCGTTGGTGGCATGACAAATGGCAGCTGCAGTAAACAGTTGGTATTGTAACAACTTTTTTGCTTTTATTGCCATCCTCATGCATACGGTATAGAAGTCAGAATCGGTTGAACGGACTGTAAAAAAGGTTTGTTTAAATGTCTAATCTTATTTCAAATGGAGTATAGGTGAATGTTATTTATGATATTAGCTGTTGCCCGCAACTTCGTCTGCGATCCAGGAAAAATCATCATCATCGAAATCCATTCTGCCGTTTTAGCGTGTAAGCGTAAAAAACAAACAATCAAACTCATTTTCGCATTCATAATATTAGTTAGGATTCAGCTGTAAATTTTCGATGCTCTAATTAAATAAATAGATAAGGTATCATTTCATGAACGTCAGTAGATTATGAATGCACTTACTAAACTTGAGAGAATACAACGACCCCCCAAAGTGGATTATATATTATATCTCTACCCAGCTGTTGTTCAATCGTCCATTTCGATACAATTAGTAATCGAACGTATAGATTATGATATCATTGTCATACCATGTAACCTTAATTGCTTTTTCCGATAATCACAGGAAATTGTTGTTGTTACGAAACTGTAAAGGGCTCATTTTGATAGTCAATATAGTAAGGAAACCACATTTTCAAGGATTTAAGTTAGAGGTAAAAATATAAATACACTTTTACCTATACACTAATCATACTACATGATTAGTGTATAGGTAAAAGTGATGATCATGTGATCATCACTTTTCATTTCATTTATCTGCCTAGCCTTTTCCCAGCTATGTTGAGGTCGGCTTCCAGTCTAACTGGATGCAGCTGAATATCAGTATTTGACATAGAGCGACTGCCTATCTGACCTCCACAACCCAGTTACTGAGTCATTAGGTTTTAAGTTAGAGGTAAAAATGTGAGTAGTATGATTAGTGTAGGTATAGGTAAAGGTGATATACCATCTTAATTCTCAATCAGCTTGTAAAGATTGCATGTCATAGTACAAAAGCCGTTTGTTTTCTGTGTATTAATGAGCTTGCTAAGAAAACAGTAAGAACTGAGATCTATAAGTGAGGAAGAAGAACTTACCAATAGTGTGGGTGATGAAGTTATAAGTCTGGAATATGCTGAATTTAACTTCGTCCCAGTTAAATCTGTACCTCGTGGATAGGTACATGACTGATATTTCACCTGAAATCGAAAGAAGTCTTTTAAATCTATTTACAGTCGGTAATCGGCTGTTGCCGCAGTATGCTGAGCGATGGCCGTTTTGCGTGGATGTGACGCATATTTTCTCCAATTTGTTCTTTTTATTTTGTGTTCTTTCTTTGCGTCATCTTTACCGCAACTAAACGTATTTTCTTTCTTTTTTTTCTTTTATATCCATAGTTCAAGGATATGAACAACATTAAATATTAATCAACTTCACTTGGATTGATTCGGGAAAATGAATCTACTCTTGTTCACACTCGCCACTTATGAAATTAACGAGAAGCATGAATACTAAGACCAAATTTTAAAGTGGCAAGCAAAGTGTCATTGAATATCCCATGACAAAATTAAGAGTATCCTGGAACCTAGTTGACGGTATTAGGCTAATTTCGTATTACTAGGGACTTTATCAAAATTGACAAAATGTATATTAGACATGTTTGTCATTGTAATGGTTTACAGACGAGAAAAATAAGTGAGTAAACACAACATACTAACCGTACATAGGTCCAAAGAGTACGCTGACGACTCCCAGAAGAACACAAAGCCGTAGTCTTCTGTTCTTAGGAGCTTTCCTGACGAGCACACTCATGGTGTCTCTGACGTTCTTCAGGTCGAATAACACGCGGAGTAAATGGCACTTTCCTTGTCGATCATGCTGAAGAACAATAGATAAAACATAGATTTGTTTTAATTCAGGACCATGATATAGAATGCATGGTACCTTCATAATTGCTTGGCCATACTCAGGTTGAATGTCATAGCACGTCAAAAATCGATGAGATCTATTCGTCTATATCAGTGGTCTCCATACCGCGGCTCGCGAGCCGCATGCGGCTTTTTGGCCCATACAGTGCGGCTCTGACTAAATGTCCATGAGAGCGAGCTTAGATACGTGCGGGGGCAGGGTTACGGTCGGTCAGTCGACCTGTCGACCGACCGCGCTGGTCGTAGATACCTTCATCATATTATTATCAGCCGATATGATGATGATGAAAGTATCCTACTTCTTAGCAAGCAAATTTTAGGAAGCGTTGTGGAATGAAAGAAGGAGTTTTAAGGATTAAGAAGTGTACTGAGACAGTTTGGACACAGAAAGTATTGGTTCTCGAAATCTGAGTTGTTATAGTATTGATATTTGGCTCTATTGACTAATGAGTTTTCCAAACACCGGTCTATGTGGCAGTTCTATAATTTCAACCTAATTTACTGAGAATTGTTATCAAAAATAAAGTAATTTCGAAGGAAAATAAAATACCCAAAGAACGGGCAATAGTTTAACAACCAAACTTAATGAAAATTACCAAATTCTCTCAGTACTGGTTATTTTCATCAAACCGTGCACAGAAATACTGGCGACCCGAAGGCCCAAAGCCCGTTGATATACGAAAAAGTTTACGCGAAATGAATGCAAGAAATCTTTTCCGGCTCTGAATACTAAGGCCCAGAGCCATGATTCTAACGTCTGTGTAGCAAATGTAGTATTTGAACTGATGGAGAAGAATACAGGTGTTCTTAACAAAGCAAGAGCAGGGTACCACTTATACAGGTATTTTTTTTATATGATAGGGACTTCTATATAATAATAATTATCAAAAAGTTGTGCTGCTTACCTTCTTCTGCTCTCTATTCCGTTTAGGATCCTTAACTACAAGAAACAGATACATCATGTTGAAAAACTGTAGGATTGTTGTCAACCCATAGCATCCATAGTAACCAAAGTTCTTCAACAAGACCCCACTGACGCCCATACCAATAGGAAAAGCCACTGTCACACAAAAACTTACAAGACCTAACCTAAAAGTTCTAGTCTTTTCTGTTGTAATAGTGCTTATAAAAGCAAATGCCGTCAAGAAACAAATGCACCATCCACCAGATAGTCCCTCAATAATAGCTTCCGTGAAGACCACGACTTCCAACGAGAGTTGCCGGAAAAAATACACGTTGATCATATTGTTGATACCAACAAGCACTTGTCCCGTAACCGATATAATCATAAAAAACTTTCTATGCCCGGTTTTGTCAGAGAAAGATCCAACAAAAAGAGCTAATACACAGGGTATTGTAGTTGACAAGTAAGTCCGCCATGAAAGAGCTCTAGCCAGCAGCTTCTGTGTTTCTCTTTCATATTCGTTCTGACTGTCTGCATCTTGCATTTTCAGCGAATCGCATATTTCGTCCGTAAAGTTGAGGTTCACTCGGCAGGCCTTCTCAAGATTGAGGTTTTGTGATGCAGTCCCATTGATCATAATTGATACCATAAACATAAACAAACATGGCTCTAGCGTTATGTTTCTAAACATATCTAACACTTTTTCACGAAATGTCATGTTCACCTCGTTTTCTCCATTTTCTTTGAGAGGATCTTCTTCCGTAAAGTCTTCATATTTATTCGCTTCCCCTTGATTTTCTGTAGCCATTTTGGAATCACTTTCATATAATCATTTATTTCGTTTAATAATATTTGGTTTGATAATTCACTTGTAGATATAAGTGGTGCTGAATGTGAACTGTTTGTTATATCTCATTTGTAGTCAATAAAGTTCTAATCATTAGCGATACATGCATATCTGATATACCTATCGTACAAATATAGGGAGCGTAAAATGATATGGAAGTACATTAATAATGCGCCCGCCTGCATTGTGCATATCTTAGTAGACTAATCCTGACTTATCTAGCACGGCGATTGTAAAATTATTATCATCTACTTAAGTAATTGTTCCTACTGGCGTAGTATGTATTAGATATGTTTTACATTACCTTCCTTTCATTTTTATTATAAGTAATATGTTTGCGCGTAATAATGTGTTCGTTTCGATGGTTGAATTAAATTAATTAATTATTCAGAGTTTTTCAATAAATACCATCTTGGGGGATGATTTTAAAATTCACATGTATTATTGTTTTTTTTTGTGTTTTCTTTTCAAGAGACTTAAAGTATTGGAAATATAGTCATAATCCGTATCTTCAATGAATATTTAGTCTTTATTTCTATTAAAATCGGCCCACTAGGTCAAAAGTTAAATACAATTTAAATTCATAAACTAACCTTTCTAACATGTAGGTATTATGTGTCCAATGGCGGCAAGAGTAAGTATTACAAATCAATGGTGATATTAATGGTAAAAAGAATAATTAGTATTTTAAGAAAGGCATTTGGAATCATACACACCTGTTTTATAAGTGTGAGTAGGACTTGCGCCCTTTTTTTGGGTGGGAAATTATCCAATAACTGCTCGCACTCTGGGCGGAGCGGGAGGGCGTGTCAGACTCTTACTGACTAAAACTTACCCGTATTCCTTCAGTTGCCTGTATGTTGCCAGGGGCCACGGTATCCATTTCGGGCTTTCCCGCTACCCCGGCAGGCATCTCTTTGAGACGCGCGTGGAACACAACGTGCCGTCGACGCAGACTTGGTCCTTATCGGACGGAGAGCTACCCATTGCCGTCCACAAGCCCGCGCTTACGATGGCCGGGAATCGGCCTGGGATTTCCATCGCCCAGGGCATCTCCTGCAGCGGCTAGGGGCGTGAGGGCGCGAAATTTGCCTCTCCCTTACACGTTCCGTCTCCTCCTTCGCAAGCATTACTTGCTTCGCAGAAGGAAGTGACGGCTTCCCATGCCCTCTCGCTCCGTACCATGGCCTGTACCAAGGCCGGATGCGAGAGATCACCGCCGCCGATAGCCTCCACGAGGACACGGCATTGCCCCGCCTACGCCGGGCAGACGTCCACCGTATACTCCACCGTCTCCTCCGGGTGATCCACACAATGGCGACAGCCGGGCGTTTCCTCCCGCCTCATCCGGAACAGGAAACTCCCGAAACAACCGTGTCCGGTGAGGACCTGCGTCAGGCGGAAGGTGAGGACGCCGTGATGCATCTCTAGCCACTTCCCAAAGAAGGGACTTATCGCTGCAATTGTGGCGTGCCCAAGGACTTGCGCCCTGAGGGTTCCGTGTCAAAGCTGTGCTTGCTCAGCTGCACGAATTTCATACAGACTAAATGTTACTTCAAGACACTGCCTATGAATTTTTTATCCCATATTGAAGAAAAACTTAACTTTGCAGTTCATAATATCACTATTAATTACAATTTTCGGATTCTCTTCACTAGACCTTACTTTTCGCAAAATTTCATGATGCTGGGCCAACGGGAAGTATCAAATAGATTGGTTTATTTGCAAGTGTCAAAATGTGCGCCATAAATGGCCGTTTTTTATCGCGTTAACTTAGAAGTTTGATTTTCATTACAGCTCCAAGAGCCCGTAGATCTAAGTTTTTGATATCTATTTCAATTTGATGCCTCCACGCGTTCCTGAGAAAAAGGGTCTTGATAGAAAACGAAGTCTTTCCAAAACAGATTTATTGGTGCCGATTCCCTTGTTCACAAACTAAACTAAATTTAAGTTCAGTGCATCTTTTTCTTTCTATTTCATTAAGAAAAGGACACAAGATAAATTTTAGTTTAGTCCTGTCAAATTTATCAGCGCTTGACGTAAATTGACGTAATTTTAGTCGGCAAGTTTTTAATCACGTCTAAACTTGTATGGAGAGTTACAGGCGCTGATTAATTTGACAGGACTAAACTAAAATGTATCCTCTGTCCTTTTCTTAATGAAATAGAAAGAAAAAGATGCGCTGAACTTAAATTTAGTTTAGTTTGTGAACAAGGGAATCGGCACCATTATCTGCCTGTTACCTTTTCATGCCGTAACAGCTGAACGGATTTAGATGAAAGACATACAGATAGGCCATGACCTGAGTTAGGACATCGGAAACTCTGAATCCCGGTAGCACGTTCCTGTGGAACATTTTCCGACATCCACGCAGGCGAAGCCGCGTGCAAAAGCTAGTAATAAATAACACATCAGACTTTGTTTAAAAACGTTTATTCCAAGAGTTAGGTACAAATTCAGCTTCGGGAGACTTAACATAACAATTATCTACTAATATCTAGATTTACTAAGTCCCTAGAATATTATTATTAGCTAACTAGATTAAACTAACTAACTCATTAGTTAACCGGGATGATCTGATATTTTCTTCTGTTTTCTTAGTTCTTTTCTGTGGTCGTAGAATAGCCAGCTGAAACATAAAAGAAAAAGAAATTAAATAGGAATGATAACTAATTTTTTTTTTTTGTTCGTCAGTTAGATTATTATCAAATATTGGACATATATTTTTCTTTTTTTTACAAACACGCTGTCAGTGTGTACGTGAAGACGAGTAGCGTCAGCACATAACACACACACACTTCCGACGCCATAGTCTCGGACGATATCGAGAGCTCTCACGCACACACTCACATCGTGTTTGTACACTTGGTCACCACATGTAAAGCGCGCGACGATTCCCGAGATAAAAATACTGTAATATTTCTGCCAGGGTGCACCAAATGTACCTACAGTATCTGAGTATCGCTATTCGTGGAGGCTATTTTACTGAACCCTAATTTATAATCACTATTTACACATTACGGTCATGATGCAGTGGTAAGTCATTAAGTTTAGTTCGTCGAGTACTTACATGAGTACTAAAACAGCAGGTAACGTCATGCTGGCTCCTAAAAGGAACACAGCGCCCGGCAGCACCTCCATCGTGGCAGTATACACCCTGGTGTACAGCGGCACGTAAATCAGAGGCATCAGGTTTTCTACCAGACCCACTAGGGAGTTCACTTTACCTGGAAAAATATTAAAACTATTTTGAGCATTTTTACAAAAGACAACAAACACATCTTCGAGTAGGCACATTTACAGACAAATCATTTTAATAATAACCTTTAATGCGTTCGTGATTTAGGTTCCAAACATGTAAATAAATATGTGATTTTGGAAAAACCACTTTAAAATCGACACATAAAGTTCAGTTTTGCTAAAACTTCAAACATTTTTATCACTTTGTCAATAGTACGAGTCATTCTGAAATCAGCTTAATTTGTACTGTCATAAAGTTGATATTCGTTTAAATAAAAATAACAGCAATTGGAAAAAAGGATTTTATTAGACTGGATGTGAAGGATTATTTATCTTTTTGATAATCAGGTAAGTACGTAAATAGATATAATTTGATAAAAAAGTTATAGGGAATCAGAGGATTATTAACTAAATTATAAAATTTAATCAACTGTCATCTTTAAGGTGATTTCAAATTAGAATTTCGGGGTTAAGTATTCAAAAACATAATCAAATCAAAGTACTTAATTTGAAAGTGAAACTACAAATTGACTTCCACAAATACGTTTTTGATTCACTTGTTTACATTTTCGTCAGATACTTTTGAAACAGACCACAATTCTTAAAACCCACGTTTCGGATACAAACCTGGCATATTATAAAAACCAATATGAAACACATTCGACACTTCCCAAGGGCTGGCTTTTACCTTGGCCATAGGCTAAACATTACCATACAACGTGGCAATGCCGCCAGTCTCTTGGGAACATTACCAGTAGTCAGCGATGCAGAAGAATTTTTTAACGCCATATTTTAGTTTGTTTATTGTTAGATTAGGTTATTATATTTTTATTTCAATCAATGCTAATATAATAAAATACATGAACCACACACGACACTGATGTCATAGAGGGCGCGTGCGCAGACCTACCTATAGGATAACTTTAAAAAAATAAGGTGTGACGTAACGATTTGTGACTAGTATCATCATCTGCCTAACCTTTTCCCAACTATGTTGGGGTCGGCTTCCAGTCTAACCGGATGCAGCTGAATACCAGTATTTTACATGGAGCGACTGCCTATCTGACCTCCACAACCTTGTTACTAGGTAACACGATACCCCTTGGTAAGACTGGTTGTCAGACTTTTTTGGGCTTCTAACTACTTGTAACGACTGTCAAAGATCTACAAATGACAGCCGGGACCAACGCCTTAACGTGCTTTTCAAGGCACGGAGGGGTCTTGGTATGTTAAGAAGCTCACCCATTACCCATCACTAGTATATCCAGTGTTTATACATATTTTTATCCTCTTTAATAAACAATAATTCTTTTAAACCAATATGATTGTTCAAGGTTACCTGGAAGCGATTGCAGAAAGCGATAAGACCGCCCATTGTATGTTTTGTAATGTCAAATTTATTTTTTGCCATGTATTTTCTAGAATACAATAAAGTATATATAGGTAAATAAATAAATGGATGTTTTTAAAATCATAATAGTTTTACTTAATCAGCGCTCGTTTCGTTTCTGAGAAAAGGCTTTCGGGGCAATTGGACAGGCTGATATTATAGTACTTATAAAGACGTTACTTACCTAATTCATTTGGTTCTACAAGTTTCGAGATTATTGACCTCATTGCCAACAGTGAAGTACCATTCAGAATTTCAACCAGAGGCGCTGAAAATAAAACAAAACACGGTTTAGTAAATGTACTTCAACATATAGGAGAATAGACAAACTTGTAAGGACGGAGATCTATAGAACCTGCAGTGCTATTCTGTAAAAATCTCACCGTGATATCTTAGGTGAAGTGAGCTGCAAATAGTGTCAATCCTTAGCAACTGACGGCTCACTCCACGCTCAGTTCACCTAAGATAACACGGTGAGATGGTTACAGAATAGCACTACTGGTTCACTTAAATTATATTACATTTTATTGTAGTGTATGTGCCTTTAAAACGTATGGGCCCAGAAAACTAGGTAGGTGAAGGATTTTTCAAGATATTAAATATCTGTGGAATCCCATATAATAATGACATTAGAAAGAAAAATGCGTTTATTGATATTATTAGTGCTGAAACCATGTAACAGCCTATGTAAACATTATTTAATTAGCAATCATGTAAAAAACCATTATTCAAAAGAAAAGAAATTTGTTTTTTTTAAATTGGATACAGCTTACATAACCTAGGTAAATAGAACAACAAATTAGGTCAAATTAAAACGAATATCGTAACATATCATACTTATCGCGATAATAATATTATTTTTGTTCTTGAAACTATTAGAAACAAATGATACGCATTAAATGGGTAGATTATAATGGAATGGTTAAGTCATTCTATCATAAAAGGGTTATCGAATAATCCACTTATAATCGAACGAGTATAGTGGAGTTTGTATGGTCGTTATCAACAATGATAACGATTGTGTGGCAATTAATCGAAGATCAGCCGGACAAACGCTCGCGCGACAAAATTTTGTCGTCGCATTATCTTGCACCGAATCGAGACATGGCTATGCATAAATATAGGTAACAAGACTACAAAATTTGTCGCGATGCGTATGTAAGCCTGGCTAACAGCCGTTGCTTTATTTTAAATACCTGCTAGCTGTCGAGATAAACAAATTAAAAATGCGACTTTACGTAAACATCCGGTTGGTAGGTAATTATTTTAATCAAGACGTTGCATAATAGGTACAAGGATACGGAGGTAGATACGCAGACACCTTAGATAAAAACGAGATTAGTGAGAGAGAGAGAGAGAGAGAGAGAATGAGAGAAGGAGGGGAGAGAGAGTTGGTTAATAAAGAGTATTCTATTCTATTTTATAAAACCCTGAATAATATGAATATTCTATTTTTATTGTACCTAATTAAAATTAATCATAGAGCTGCCATCTACGATCACAATCATGATTACCATTTGTCTAAGAAAACTGATAATGAATCATTAGAAACATGCCATGTCTCATCAACGTCTGCTTAGTTATAAAATAGCAGGAAGTGGAACTGATTATACAAAAACAATCATATTAATCAAAAAGAAAAACTGACCATGTTTCCTCTTATTAGGAAATCTATAATCCGGACTGTATTATTCATGAATACAGCAACATGTTTCTACGTATTCCTACACTAATATTTTATAGAGAAAATATTTGTATTTTTGTTTTTAGTAAGCAAACTCAAAAACTACTAGACCGATTTAAAAAATCTTTCACCGGTTATATACTACATTTTCACTGAGTAACATAAGCTATAAATCATAAAGATGTCACGCGATCGAAGCCGCTAGTAGAAGCTAATCTTTATATATATAATTCTTCTGTGAGTGTGTATGTCACTGAACTTCTCTCAAACGACTGGACAATGGAAATTTTTTGTGTGTGTTCAAGGGGATCTGGGAATGGTTTAGATTCACAATTTTGTCCGCTGGACAATGTTTTGACAGGACAACGTCTGTCGGGTCCGCTAGTATTTTATAAATTTAAACTTGACCAAAATTATATCTTGATGACAAATATGAAAATACTAGTAAATACTCCTAGAAAGTTCAGCAACAAAGTGATGACCATCCAAGATTACCAAGAAACAAAAAACACCCTGACAGAATATAGAAGCTTTTGAAAGATCCTGTGATTCGTCACCATCGTTTTTGGTCACATCGCGAGAAAAGATGGTCATAAACTAGAACAACTGATGGTTAGACTGAGGGGTTACAGTACCTACACTTAGATGCTCGGACTAAATTCACTCATCGCTGGACACGAAATTTCACGATGTGCTTTACAATGCCGAGGAAAGAAAACTATGGCGAAACATCGTCAAACAGAAGATGACTTTACGTCGTCGAGTGAATAACGACCCTCAGTAATAAGAAGTACGACGTGAGGAGGAGAAGGTAATCCAGCAACGTTATTCCCGTAACTAAAATTCAATATCACGGCGTGGCCAAAGCTATATTAGCTTGCGACCGCTTGTGGTCATCACATTTTTATAATTTTTTCCTTAGATAAATCCGTACTGGAATAGATTACTCTACTATACTAGAAGTGGCAGCAGTCCACTGAGCTTGTGCAATGGACGCAGTGACTCGTATGAAAATCTCGGCAACAGCTTTCGGTGGCCAGTTAAAAACTAAGCCTATCGCTGATGTATGTAACCTAGCGCCTGCCGGACCTAATAATAAATTGGTAAACGTGAAGGTGAGTTAAAAATGCCCGAATCGACAGTTTTTGGGGATTGTGATTTTAGTATTTTCTTAGTGGTCTATAAACTCCTCCGTTGCTAGGAGAGTGCACGATCGTAAAAATTACGAATAATATATCCAAAATATTGTAAAAAATCGTCAAGACTGACGATGTAATGATAACCAATCGTCAAATCGGGTAGTATATGGGTGTACAGAGCAATAGATCTAGGCCAGCAACTACTAAGAAATCAATGATTATTTACTTACCAAGATAGAATATTTTCTCATTTGGAGCGAAACAATAGACGAAGGAGGATGCGATCTTGCTCAGCGTCGACACGATGCCCAGCAAAGAGTCGTGCCATTGTAGGTACTTGCTGAGAACCATAATTGAGAATATTGTACCTGGAACGTAATAATTAGTTTTTTGAATATTATATGTACTAGCAACTTAGAAATAAAGGGAACTCAAAATCAAGAATAACTGCACAAATGGAAATTTCTTATTTTTTGTCATTTCAACAACGTTTATGTTGTTGAGCAGACGAGTTTTACAATCATAAGATGCAATAAATTAGCAATTTTCTTCAAATCTTTCAATGTAATTAAAAGTGTATTATTCAGTTGAAGTGCTGAATGTATAGAAAGAAGTCAAAACCTCAAGGATCTTAGGATTTATTACTCTGATTGGACTCCATGTCAGGTTTCTTTCCGAGTTGATATGTGTGCTATGACCTTTAGCCAGCTACGCACATGCCAGTTTTAGTCAGTTTCTGCAGATAGAACTTTCGTTGACTATAGATAGATAGATAGATAGATAGAATATTCTTTATTATGTACACCATAAAAATTACAGACATTAATATAGAAATTTTACATTGGGTGACACAATGGGCGGTCTTATCGCTAAAAGCGATCTTTTACAGACAACCTTTGGATGGATTTAAATGGAAAAGGAGAGACAATACTGCAGGTAGTCAGTGGTCAGTGGACTATACTCCATTTGAAATAAGATTTGACATTTAACTAAACCTTTTTTACAGTCCGTTTCATCGATTTTGACTTCTATTGCGTTTGTGGCATGACAAATGGCAGCTGCAGTAAACAGTTGGTATTGTAACCACTTTTTTGCTTTTATTGCCATTCTCGTGCATACGGTATAGAAGTCAGAATCGGTTGAACGGACTGTAAAAAAGGTTTGTTTAAATGTCTAATCTTATTTCAAATGGAATATAGGTGAATGTTATTTATGATATTAGCTGTTGCCCACAACTTCGTCTGCGATCCAGGAAAAATCATCATCATCGAAATCCATTCGGCCGTTTTAGCGTGTAAGCGTAAAAAACAAACAATCAAACTCATTTTCGCATTCATAATATTAGTTAGTATTCAGCTGTAAATTTTCGATGCTCTAACTAAATAAATAGATAAGGTATCATTTCATGAACGTCAGTAGATTATGAATGCACTTACTAACCTTGAGAGAATACAACGACCCCCCAAAGTGGATTGTGTATTATCACTACCCAGCTGTTGTTCAATCATCCATTTCGATACAATTAGTAATCGAACATATGAATAATGATATCTTTGTCATACCATGTAACCTTAATTGCTTTTTCCGATAATTGCCGGAAGTGGTTAGTCAATAGGTTTAGTTAGAGGTAAAAATATAAATAGTAGTATGATTAGTGTATAGGTAAAAGTGATGATCATGTGATCATCACTTTTCATTCCATTTATCTTCCCAGCCTTTTCCTAGCTACGGTGGAGGTCTGCCCGGCTTGGGCGGAGCAACGCCGTGTTCTCGTAGAGGCGATCGGCGGCGGTGATCTCTCGCGTCCGGCCCTGGTTCAGGCCATGGTACGGAGCGAGAGGAAATGGCAGGCCGTCACCTCCTTCTGCGAAGCGGTAATGCTCGCGAAGGAGGAGGCGGAACGCGTGAGGGAGAGGCAAATTTCGCGCCCTCACGCCCCTAACCGCCGCAGGAGGAGACGCCCGGGGCGGGAATCGCGAGCCGATTTCCGGCCACCGTAGGCGCGGGCTTGCGGACGGTGAGCAATGGGTAGCTCGCTGTCCGATAAGGACCAAGCCCGGGTCGACGGCGCGTTGTGTTCCACGCGCGCCTCAAAGAGATGTCAGCAGAATTGAAGGGGTCCACTAGGGCCAATGCCTGCCGGGGGTTCGAAGAAAACCGATCGGGAAATCGTGGCCCCCGGCAACAGGGCAACCGAAGGAACACGGGTGGGTTTTAGTCAGTAAGAGTCTGACACGCCCTCCCGCTCCGCCCAGAGCGGGAGAAGTTATTTGATAATTTCCCACCCAAAAAAAAAAAAAAAAAAAAAAGCCTTTTCCTAGCTATGTTGAGGTCGGCTTCTAGTCTAACTGGATGCAGCTGAATATCAGTATTTTACATAGAGCAACTGCCTATCTGACATCCACAACCCAGTTACTGAGTCACTAAGTTTTAAGTTAGAGGTAAAAATGTGAGTAGTATGATTAGTGTAGGTATACGTAAAGGTGATATACCATCTTAATTCTCAATCAGCTTGTAAAGATTGCATGTCATAGTACAAAAGCCGTTTGTTTTCTGTGTATTAATGAGCTTGCTAAGAAAACAGTAAGAACTGAGATCTATAAGTGAAGAAGAAGAACTTACCAATAGTGTGGGTGATGAAGTTATAAGTCTGGAATATGCTGAATTGAACTTCGTCCCAGTTAAATCTGTACCTCGTGGATGGTACATGACTGATATTTCACCTGAAATCAAAAGAAAAGTATTTTAAAAGTAATCACAGTAATCTAAACATCACTAAGATAAATGAATGTCTTAGAAATCAAGGATATGAACTAAATTAAATATTTACCAACTTGATGACTTACATCGCTCTGATAGATTTGGGAACATGAATTTACTCTTGTTTACATTCGCTACTTATAGAAGTTGGCGAGAAGCATGAATACTAAGACCAAATTTTAAAGTGGCAAGCAAAGTGTCATTGAATATCCCATGACAAAAACAAGAGTATCCTGGAACCTAGTTGACGGTATTAGGCTAATTTCGTATTACTAGGGACTTTATCAAAATTGACAAAATGTATATTAGACATGTTTGTCATTGTAATGGTTCACAGACGAGAAAAATAAGTGAGTAAACACAACATACTAACCGTATATAGGTCCAAAGAGTACGCTGACGACTCCCAGAAGAACACAAAGCCGTAGTCTTCTGTTCTTAGGAGCTTTCCTGACGAGCACACTCATGGTGTCTCTGACGTTCTTCAGGTCGAATAACACGCGGAGTAAATGGCACTTTCCTTGTCGATCATGCTGAAGAACAATAGATAAAACATAGATTTGTTTTAATTCAGGACCATGATATAGAATGCATGGTACCTTCATAATTGCTTGGCCATACTCAGGTTGAATGTCATAGCACGTCAAAAATCGATGAGATCTATTCGTCTATATCAGTGGTCTCCATACCGCGGCTCGCGAGCCGCATGCGGCTTTTTGGCCCATACAGTGCGGCTCTGACTAAATGTCCATGAGAGCGAGCTTAGATACGTGCGGGGGCAGGGTTACGGTCGGTCAGTCGACCTGTCGACCGACCGCGCTGGTCGTAGATACCTTCATCATATTATTATCAGCCGATATGATGATGATGAAAGTATCCTACTTCTTAGCAAGCAAATTTTAGGAAGCGTTGTGGAATGAAAGAAGGAGTTTTAAGGATTAAGAAGTGTACTGAGACAGTTTGGACACAGAAAGTATTGGTTCTCGAAATCTGAGTTGTTATAGTATTGATATTTGGCTCTATTGACTAATGAGTTTTCCAAACACCGGTCTATGTGGCAGTTCTATAATTTCAACCTAATTTACTGAGAATTGTTATCAAAAATAAAGTAATTTCGAAGGAAAATAAAATACCCAAAGAACGGGCAATAGTTTAACAACCAAACTTAATGAAAATTACCAAATTCTCTCAGTACTGGTTATTTTTATTCAGAAATACTGGCGACCCGAAGGCCCAAAGCCCGTTGATATACGAAAAAGTTTACGCGAAATGAATGCAAGAAATCTTTTCCGGCTCTGAATACTGAGGCCCAGAGCCATGATTCTAACGTCTGTGTAGCAAATGTAGTATTTGAACTGATGGAGAAGAATACAGGTGTTCTTAACAAAGCAAGAGCAGCGTACCACTTATACAGGTATTTTTTTTATATGATAGGGACTTCTATATAATAATAATTATCAAAAAGTTGTGCTGCTTACCTTCTTCTGCTCTCTATTCCGTTTAGGATCCTTAACTACAAGAAACAGATACATCATGTTGAAAAACTGTAGGATTGTTGTCAACCCATAGCATCCATAGTAACCAAAGTTCTTCAACAAGACCCCACTGACGCCCATACCAATAGGAAAAGCCACTGTCACACAAAAACTTACAAGACCTAACCTAAAAGTTCTAGTCTTTTCTGTTGTAATAGTGCTTATAAAAGCAAATGCCGTCAAGAAAAAAATGCACCATCCACCAGATAGTCCCTCAATAATAGCTTCCGTGAAGACCACGACTTCCAACGAGAGTTGCCGGAAAAAATACACGTTGATCATATTGTTGATACCAACAAGCACTTGTCCCGTAACCGATATAATCATAAAAAACTTTCTATGCCCGGTTTTGTCAGAGAAAGATCCAACAAAAAGAGCTAATGCACAGGGTATTGTAGCTGACAAGTAAGTCCGCCATGAAAGAGCTCTAGCCAGCAGCTTCTGTGTTTCTCTTTCATATTCGTTCTGACTGTCTGCATCTTGCATTTTCAGCGAATCGCATATTTCGTCCGTAAAGTTGAGGTTCACTCGGCAGGCCTTCTCAAGATTGAGGTTTTGTGATGCAGTCCCATTGATCATAATTGATACCATAAACATAAACAAACATGGCTCTAGCGTTATGTTTCTAAACATATCTAACACTTTTTCACGAAATGTCATGTTCACCTCGTTTTCTCCATTTTCTTTGAGAGGATCTTCTTCCGTAAAGTCTTCATATTTATTCGCTTCCCCTTGATTTTCTGTAGCCATTTTGGAATCACTTTCATATAATCATTTATTTCGTTTAATAATATTTGGTTTGATAATTCACTTGTAGATATAAGTGGTGCTGAATATGAACTGTTTGTTATATCTCATTTGTAGTCAATAAAGTTATAATCATTAGCGATACATGCATATCTGATATACCTATCGTACAAATATAGGGAGCGTAAAATGATATGGAAGTACATTAATAATGCGCCCGCCTGCATTGTGCATATCTTAGTAGACTAATCCTGACTTATCTAGTACGGCGATTGTAAAATTATTATCATCTACTTACGTAATTGTTCCTACTGGCGTAGTATGTATTAGATATGTTTTACATTACCTTCTTTACATTTTTATTATAAGTAACATGTTTGCGCGTAATAATGTGTTCGTTTGGATGGTTGAATTAAATTAATTAATTATTCAGAGTTTTTCAATAATCATCCTCTTGGGGGATGATTTTAAAATTCACATGTATTATTGTTTTCTTTGTGTTTTTTTTTCAAGAGATTTAAGGGATTGGAAATATAGTCATAGTCCGTATCTTCAGTCTTTATTTCTATTAAAATCGGCCCACTCGGTCAAAAGTTATTACAATTTAAATTCATAAACTAACCTTTCTAACATGTAGGTATTATGTGTCCAACGGCGGCAAGAGTAAGTATTACAAATCAGTGGTGATAATAACATTAAAATGAATAATTCGTATTTTAAGAAAGGCATTTGGAATCATACAAACCTGTTTTGAAATTATCCAATAACTGCTCGCGCTCTGGGCGGAGCGGGAGGGCGTGTCATACTCTTACTGACTAAAACCTACCCGTGTTCCTTCAGTTGCCTGTATGTTGCCAGGGGCCACGGTATCCATTTCGAGCTTTCCCGTTACCCCGGCAAGCATCAGCCCTAGCGGACCCCGTCAGTTGTGCTGACATCTCTTTGAGGCGCACGTGGAACACAACGCGCCGTCGACGCGGGCTTGGTCCTTATCGGACGGTGAGCTACCCATTGCCGTCCACAAGCCCGGGCCTACGGTGGCCGGGAATCGGCCTGGGATTCCCATCGCCCAGGGCATCTCCTGCGGCGGCTAGGGGCGTGAGGGCGCGAAATTTACCTCTCCCTTACGCGTTCCGTCTCCTCCTTCGCAAGCATTACTTGCTTCGCAGAAGGAGGTGACGGCTTCCCATGCCCTCTCGCTCCGTACCATAGCCTGGACCAAGGCCGGATGCGAGAGATCACCGCCGCCGATAGCCTCCACGAGGACACGGCATTGCCCCGCCCACGCCGGGCAGACGTCCACCGTATACTCCACCGTCTCCTCCGGGTGATCCACACAATGGCGACATCCGGGCGTTTCCTCCCGCCTCATCCGGAACAGGAAACTCCCGAAACAACCGTGTCCGGTGAGGACCTGCGTCAGGCGGAAGGTGAGGACGCCGTGATGCATCTCTAGCCAATTCTCAAAAAAGGGACTTATCGCTGCAATTGTGGCGTGCCCAAGGACTTGCGCCCTGAGGGTTCCGTGTCAAAGCTGTGCTTGCTCAGCTGCCCGAATTTCTAAATCTGATTGAAGGACAAACTTAACTTTTCAATTGAAAAAGAACTTACAATAGAGTAATGAAATACAGACTAAATGTTACTTCAAGACACTGCCTATGAATTTTTTATCCCATATTGAAGAAAAACTTAACCTTGCAGTTCATAATATCACTATAAATTACCAATTTTCGGATTCTCTTCACTAGACCTTACTTCTCGCAAAACTTCATGATGCTGGGCCAACGGGAAGTATCAAATAGATTGGTTTATTTGCAAGTGTCAAAATGTGCGCCGCCAATAATTGGCCGTTTTTTTATCGCGTTGACTTGGAAGTTTGATTTTCATTACAGCTCCAAGAGCCCGTAGATCTAAGTTTTTGATATCTATTTCAATTTGATGCCTCCACGCGTTCCTGAGAAAAAGGGTCTTGATAGAAAACGAAGTCTTTCCAAAACAGATTTATTGGTGCCGATTCCCTTGTTCACAAACTAAACTAAATTTAAGTTCAGTGCATCTTTTTCTTTCTATTTCATTAAGAAAAGGACAGAAGATAAATTTTAGTTTAGTCCTGTCAAATTAATCAGCGCTTGACGTAAATTGACGTAATTTTAGTCGGCAAGTTTTTAATCACGTCTAAACTTGTATGGAGAGTTACAGGCGCTGATTAATTTGACAGGACTAAACTAAAATGTATCCTCTGTCCTTTTCTTAATGAAATAGAAAGAAAAAGATGCGCTAAACTTAAATTTAGTTTAGTTTGTGAACAAGGGAATCGGCACCATTATCTGCCTGTTACCTTTTCATGCCGTAACAGCTGAAAGGATTTAGATGAAAGACATACAGATAGGCCATGACCTGGGTTAGGACATCGGAAACTCTGAATCCCGGTAGCACGTTCCTGTGGAACATTTTCCGACATCCACGCAGGCGAAGCCGCGTGCAAAAGCTAGTAATAAATAACACATCAGACTTTGTTTAAAAACGTTTATTCCAAGAGTTAGGTACAAATTCAGCTTCGGGAGACTTAACATAACAATTATCTACTAATATCTAGATTTACTAAGTCCCTAGAATATTATTATTAGCTAACTAGATTAAACTAACTAACTCATTAGTTAACCGGGATGATCTGATACTTTCTTCTGTTTTCTTACTTCTTTTCTGTGGTCGTAGAATAGCCAGCTGGAACATAAAAGAAAAAGAAATTAAATAGGAATGATAACTAATTTTTTTTTTTGTTCGTCAGTTAGATTATTATCAAATATTGGACATATATTTTTTCTTTTTTTTACAAACACGCTGTCAGTGTGTACGTGAAGACGAGTAGCGTTAGCACATAACACACACACACTTCCGACGCCATAGTCTCGGACCATATCGAGAGCTCTCACGCACACATTCACAGCGTGTTTGTACACTTGGTAACCACAAGTAAAGCGCGCGACGATTCCTGAGATAAAAATACTGTAATATTTCTGCCAGGGTGCACCGAATGTATCTACAGCATCTGAGTATCACTATTCGTGGAGGCTATTTTACTGAACCCCAATTTATCATCACTATTTACACATTACGATCATGATGCAGTGGTAAGTCATTAAGTTTTGTTCGTCGAGTACTTACATGAGTACTAAAACAGCAGGTAACGTCATGCTGGCTCCTAAAAGGAACACAGCGCCCGGCAGCACCTCCATCGTGGCAGTATACACCCTGGTGTACAGCGGCACGTAGATCAGAGGCATCAGGTTTTCTACCAGACCCACTAGGGAGTTCACTTTACCTGAAAAAATATTTAAAATATTTTGAGCATTTTTACAAAAGGATACACACACACTCATTACACACACACACATTACACACACACACATAACAAACACATCTTCGAGTAGGTACATTTACAGACAAATCATTTTATTAATAACCTTTAACGCGTTCGCGATTTAATTTCCAAACATGTAAACAAATATGTGATTTTGGAAAAACCACTTTAAAATCGACCCTAAAGTTCAGTTTTGCTACAACTTCAAACATTTTTATGACTTTTTCAATAGTACGAGTCATTCTGAAATCAACTTAATTTACACAACTATAAAGTTGATATTCGTTTAAATAAAAATAACAGCAATTGGAAAAAGGATTTTTATTAGACTTAGACTTATTAGAGTTTATGCTATAGCAGACTGGATGTGAAGGATTATTTATCTTTTTTCATAATCAGGTAAGTACATAAATATATACAATTTGATAAAAAGTTATAGGGAATCAGGGGATTATTAACTAAATTATAAAATTTAATCAACTGTCATCTTTAAGGTGATTTCAAATTAGAATTTCGGGGTTAAGTATTCAAAATTATGTATTTGTCAAAGTACTTAATTTGAATGTGAAACTACAAATTGACTTCCACAGATACGTTTTTGATTCATTTGTTTACATTTTCGTCAGATGCTTTTGAAACAGACCACAATTCTTAAAACCCACGTTTCGGAAACAACCTGGCATATTATAAGAACCAATATGAAACACATTCGACACTTCCCAAGGGCTGGCTTTTACCTTGGCCATAGGATTGCCATACAACGTGGCAATGCCGCCAGTCTCTTGGGAACATTACCAGTAGTCAGCGATGCAGAAGAATTTTTCGACGCCATATTTTAGTTTGTTTATAGTTAGGTTAGGTTATTATATTTTTATTTTAATAGTTGATATCGAAACCAATCAATCAATGCTAATATAATAAAATACATGAACCACATACGACACTGATATTATGAGGTGACGCGTGCGCAGACCTATCTATAGTATAACTTAAAAAAGAAGGTGTGACGTAACGATTCGTGACTAGTATATCCAGTGTATATACATAATTTTATCCTCTTTAAAAAACAATAATTCTTTGAAACCATTATGATTGTTCAAGGTTGACTGGAAGCGATTGCAGAAAGCGATAAGACCGCCCATTGTATGTTTTGTAATGTCAAATTTATTTTTTGCCATGTATTTTCTAGAATACAATAAAGTATATATAAATAAATAAATGGATGGTTTTAAAATCATAATAGTTTACCTTAATCAGCGCTCGTTTCGTTCCTGAGAAATAGCTTTCGAGGCTATTGGACAGGCTGATATTATAATAGTTATAAAGTCGTTACTTACCTAATTCATTTGGTTCTACAAGTTTCGAGATTATTGACCTCATTGCCAACAGCGAAGTACCATTCAGAATTTCAACCAGAGGCGCTGAAAATTAAACAAAACACGGTTTAGTAAATGTACTTCAACATATAGGAGAATAGACAAACTTGTAAGGACGGAGATCTATAGAACCTGCAGTGCTATTCTGTAAAAATCTCACCGTGATATCTTAGGTGAAGTGAGCTGCAAATAGTGTCAATCCTTAGCAACTGACAGCTCACTCCACGCTCAGTTCACCTAAGATAACACGGTGAGATGGTTACAGAATAGCACTACTGGGTCACTTAAATTATATTACATTTTATTGTAGTGTATGTGCCTTTAAAACGTATGGGCCCAGAAAACTAGGTAGGTGAAGGATTTTTCAAGATATTAAATATCTGTGGAATCCCATATAATAATGACATTAGAAAGAAAAATGCGTTTATTGATATTATTAGTGCTGAAACCATGTAACAGCCTATGTAAACATTATTTAATTAGCAATCATGTAAAAAACCATTATTCAAAAGAAAAGAAATTTGTTTTTTTTAAATTGGATACAGCTTACATAACCTAGGTAAATAGAACAACAAATTAGGTCAAATTAAAACGAATATCGTAACATATCATACTTATCGCGATAATAATATTATTTTTGTTCTTGAAACTATTAGAAACAAATGATACGCATTAAATGGGTAGATTATAATGAAATGGTTAAGTCACTCTATCATAAAAGGGTTATCGAATAATCTACTTATAATCGAACGAGTATAGTGGAGTTTGTATGGTCGTTATCAACAATGATAACGATTGTGTGGCAATTAATCGAAGATCAGCCGGACAAACGCTCGCGCGACAAAATTTTGTCGTCGCATTATCTTGCACCGAATCGAGACATGGCTATGCATAAATATAGGTAACAAGACTACAAAATTTGTCGCGATGTGCATGTAAGCCTGGCTAACAGCCGTTGCTTTATTTTAAATACCTGCTAGCTGTCGAGGTAAACAAATTAAAAATGCGACTTTACGTAAACATCCGGTTGGTAGGTAAATTATTTTAATCAAGACGTTGCATAATAGGTACAAGGACAGAATAAAAATTGACTGCTAAGTTATACGCAGACACCTTAGATAAAAACGAGATAAGTGAGAGAGAGAGAGAATAAGAGAAGGAGGGGAGAGAGAGTTGGTTAATAAAGAGTATTCTATTCTGTTTTATAAAACCCTGAATAATATGAATATTCTATTTTTATTCTACCTTATTAAAATTAATCATAGAGCTGCCATCTACGGTCAAAATCATGATTACCATTTGTCTAAGAAAACTGATAATGAATGATTACAAATATGTCATGTCTCATCAACATCCGCCTAGTTGTAAAATAGCAGGAAGTGGAACTGATTATCTAAAACCAATAAAATTTATCAAAAGGAAAAATTGACGATGTTTCCTCTTATTAGGAAATCTATAATCCGGACTGTATTATTCATGAATACAGCAACATGTTTCTACGTATTCCTACACTAATATTTTATAGAGAAAATATTTGTATTATTGTTTTTAGTAAGCAAACTCAAAAACTACTGGACCGATTTAAAAAATTCTTTCACCGGTCATATACTACATTATCACTGAGTAACATAGGCTATAATTTACAAAGATGTCACGCAGGCAAAGCCGCTAGCAGAAGCTAATATTTTATAAATTTAAACTTGACCAAAATTATATCTTGATGACAAATATGAAAATACTAGTAAATATTCCTGGAAAGTTCAGCAACAAAGTGATGACCATCCAAGATTGCCAAGAAACAAAAACGCCCTGACAAAATATAGAAGTTTTTGAAAGGTGCTGTGATTCGTCACCATCGTTTTTGGTCACATCGCGAGAAAAAGTGGTCATAAACTAGAACAACTGATGGTTGGACTGAGGGGTTGCAGTACCTACACTTAGATGCTCGGACTAAATTCACTCATCGCTGGACACGAAACTCCACGATGTGCTTTACAATGCCGAGGAAAAAAAACGATGGGGAAACATTGTCAAACAGAAGATGACTTTACGTCGTCGAGTGAATCACGACCCTCAGTAATAAGGAGTACGACGCGAGTAGAGGAGAGTGATCCAGCAACGTTATTCCCGTAAATAAAATTCAAGATCACGGAGTGGCCAAAGCTATATTAGCTTGCGACCGCTTGTGGTCATCACATTTTTATAACTTTTTCCTTAGAAAAACCCGACACTGGAATAGATTACTCTACTATACTAGAAGTGGCACCACTGAGCTTGTGCAATGGACGCAATGACTCGTATTAAAATCTCGACAACAGCTTACGGTGGCCAATTAAAAACTAAGCTATGGCTGATATAATATATGTAGCCTAAGGCGTGCCAGGCCTAATGATTGGCGAGTTAAAAATGCCCGAATCGACAGTTTTTCGGGATCGTGATTTTAGTATTTTCTTAGTGGCCTATAAACTCCTTCGTTGCTAGGAGAGTACACGATTGTAAAATTACGAAAAATATATGAAGAATCGTCAAGACTGACGATGTAATTATAACCAATCGTCAAATCGGGTAGTGTATAGGTGTACAGAGCAATAGGTCTGGGCCAGCAACTAATTTAACTAAGAAATCAATGATTATTTACTTACCAAGATAGAATATTTTCTCATTTGGAGCGAAACAATAGACGAAGGAGGATGCGATCTTGCTCAGCGTCGACACGATGCCCAGCAAAGAGTCGTGCCATTGTAGGTACTTGCTGAGTACCATAATTGAGAATATTGTACCTGGAACGGAATAATTAGTTTTTTGAATATTATATGTACTAGCATCAAAGGGAACTCAAAATCAAGACTAACTGCATACACTTACAATAGCAATTTCTTCTTTTTTGTCAGTTCAACAACGTTTACGTTATTGAGCAGACAAGTTTTACAAATATAAGATGGAATGAATTTCTTCAAAATCTTTCAGATTGTAATTAAAAGTGTGTTACGCAATTAAAGTGCTTAACGTATAGAGAGAAGAAAAACCTCAAGGATCTTAAAGGGCTTGAACAACCTAGGATGTATTACTCCGTTTGGACTCCATGTCGGTTTCCCTAAGCACAGTTTTTTGTTCAAATTAAGATCATAGCACACATATCAACTCGGAAGGGGATCGTCACCGTATCAACTCGAGCCATTCAGTATTCTTTGTATTCTCTCCCTACTGCAACGCACACTAATCAGTATCGTAACGTAATCGCTTCACCTCGGGACAAGCTCACGAACCACGGTGCGGTGCTGGTCAACTTGCAATTTCCGCGCTTACGGCTCGTCTTCCCCGCGCTTACGTCTCTTTGTCCACGCTTGCCCCTCTCACCCCTCCCGCGGCCTGCTTGCAGCACACTATCAGCCGCGCGCGCTTACGGCGAGCCGTAAACGCGGCGTCGGTCGCCTAGCCGTAGCCGAGTCGATGTATCAGAGCTGCTGATCCGCTTTAGTTACGTGCTTACGTTAGGTTGACGGCGAGGTGAAAGGTGATACGGTGACGATCCCTTTCCGAGTTGATATGTGTGCTATGACCTTAAGCCGGCTACCACATGCCAGTTTTAGTCAGTTTCTGCAGGTAGAACTTTCGTTGACTATACTCCATTTGAAATAAGATTGGACATTTAACTAAAACTTTTAACACTACGTTTCACCGATTTTCACTTCTATTGCGTTGATGGCATGACAAATGGAAGCTGCAATAAACAGTTGGTATTGTAACCACTTTTCTGCTTTTATTGCTATCCTTATGCATATGGTATAGAAGTCAGAATCGGTTGAACGGACTGTAAAAAGGTTTGTTTAAATGTCTAATCTTATTTCAAATGGAGTATAGGTGAATGTTACTTATGATATTAGCTGTTACCCGCAACTTCGTCTGCAATCCAGGAAAAATCATCATCATCGAAATCCATTCGGCCGTTTTAGCGTGTAAGCGTAAAAAACAAACAATCAAACTCATTTTCGCATTCATATCTAATATTAGTTAGTATTCAGCTGTAAATTTTCGATGCTCTAACTAAATAAATAGATAAGGTATCATTTCATGAACGTCAGTAGATTATGAATGCACTTACTAACCTTGAGAGAATACAACGACCCCCCAAAGTGGATTATGTATTATATCTCTACCCAGCTGTTGTTCAATCATCCATTTCGATACACTTAGTAATCGAACGTATGAATAATAATATCTTTGTCATACCATGTAACCTTAATTGCTTTTTCCGATAATTGCTGGAAGTGGTTAGTCAATAGGTAAGTATGTTGTTACGAAACTGTAAAGGGCTCATTTTGATAGTCAATATAGTTAATGAACGGCCTAGTCGTCCAATTAGCTGGCTAATTTAACCAGATGGCTGCGATATAATTATACACCGTCTTCACTGTCAATCAGCTTGTTAAGATTGCAAGTCTTAGTACAAAAGTCGTTTGTTTTCTGTGTTTTAATGAGCTTGCTAAGAAAACCAGTAAGAACTGATATATATAAATGAAGAAGAAGAACTTACCAATAGTGTGGGTGATGAAGTTATAAGTCTGGAATATGCTGAATTGAACTTCGTCCCAGTTAAATCTGTACCTCGTGGATAGATACATGACTGATATTTCACCTGAAATCAAAAGAAAAGTCTTTTAAAAGTAATCACAGGCAGTAATCTAAACATCTCTAAGATAAATGAATGTCTTAGAAATCAAGGATATTAACTAAATTAAATATTTACCAACTTGATGACTTACATCGCTCTGATAGATTTGGGAACATGAATTTACTCTTGTTCACATTTGCTACTTACATATAGAAGTTGGCGAGAAGCATGAATACTAAGACCAAATTTTGAAGTGGCAAGCAAAGTGTCATTGAATATCCCATGACAAAAACAAGAGTATCCTGGAACCTAGTTGACGGTATTAGGCTAATTTCGTATTACTAGGGACTTTATCAAAATTGACAAAATGTATATTAGACATGTTTGTCATTGTAATGATTTACAGACGAGAAAAATAAGTGAGTAAACACAACATACTAACCGTACATAGGTCCAAAGAGTACGCTGACGACTCCCAGAAGAACACAAAGCCGTAGTCTTCTGTTCTTAGGAGCTTTCCTGACGAGCACACTCATGGTGTCTCTGACGTTCTTCAGGTCGAATAACACGCGGAATAAATGGCACTTTCCTTGTCGATCATGCTGAAGAACAAAAGATGCAATATAAATTTGTTAAAATTCAGGACTATGAGATAGAATGTATGGTATAGTCACCTTCATAATTGCTTAACCATACTCAGGTGGAATGTCACATGCACGTCAAAAATCGATAAGATCTATTCGTCTATGCTAACCGCGGCTCGCGAACCGCATGCGGCTCTTTGGCTCATAGAGTGCGGCTCTGTTCAAATGTTCATAAGAGCGAGCATAGATACGCGCGGAGGTCGGAGTTTCGGTTGGTCGATCGGCCGGTCGACCGACCGCGGCGGACGAAGATGCCTTCATCATATTATTATCAGCCGATATGATGATGATAAAAGTATCCTACTTCTTAGCAAGCAAATTTTAGGAAGCGTTGTGGAATGAAAGAGTGGCGTTTTAAGGATTAAGAAGTGTACTGAGACAGTTTGGACACAGAAAGTGTTGGTTCTCATTTAAGAAATCTTACTCGTTTATAGTACTGATATTTGGCTCTATTGACATGAGTTTATCAAACACTGCTCTATGTGTCAGTTGTATAATTTCAACCTTAGTGGAATTTTAATTTACTGAGAATTGTTATCAAAAATAAAGCAATTTCGAAGGAAAATAAAATACCCAAATAATGGGCAGTAGTTTAATTCTAAGGTCTAATAATAATGGCATGCTGCAACAACCAAACTTAGTGAAAATTACCAAATTCTCTCAGTATTGGTTATTTACATCAAACCGTGCACAGAAACACTGGCGACCCGAAGGTCCAAAGCCCGTTGATATACGAAAAAGTTCACGCGAAATGAATGCAAGAAATCTTTTCCCGTCTCTGAATACTGAGGCCCAGAGCCATGAGTCTAACGTCTGTGTAGCAAATGAAGTTGATGAACTGATGGAGAAGAATACAGGTATTCTTAACTAAGCAAGAGCAGGGTACCACTTATACAGATATTTTTTTTATATGATAGGGACTTCTATATAATAATAATTATCAAAAAGTTGTGCTGCTAACCTTCTTCTGCTCTCTATTCCGTTTAGGATCCTTAACTACAAGAAATAGATACATCATGTTGAGAAACTGTATGATTGTTGTCAATCCATAGCATCCATAGTAACCAAAGTTCTTCAACAAGACCCCACTGACGCCCATACCAATAGGAAAAGCCACTGTCACACAAAAACTTACAAGACCTAACCTAAAAGTTCTAGTCTTTTCTGTTGTAATAGTGCTTATAAAAGCAAATGCCGTCAAGAAACAAATGCACCATCCACCAGATAGTCCCTCAATAATAGCTTCCGTGAAGACCAAGACTTCCAACGAGAGTTGCCGGAAGAAATACACGTTGATCATATTGTTGATACCAATAAGCACTTGTCCCGTAACCGATATAATCATAAAAAACTTTCTATGCCCTGTTTTGTCAGAGAAAGATCCAACAAAAAGAGCTAATACACAGGGTATTGTAGCTGACAAGTAAGTCCGCCATGAAAGAGCTCTAGCCAGCAGCTTCTGTGTTTCTCTTTCATATTCGTTCTGACTGTTTGCATCTTGCATTTTCAGCGAATCGCATATTTCGTCCGTAAAGTTGAGGTTCACTCGGCAGGCCTTCTCAAGATTGAGATTTTGTGATGCAGTTATATTGATCATAGCTGATACTACAAACATCAACAAACATGGCTCTAGGGTTATGTTTCTAAACATATCTACCACTTTTTCACGAAATGTCATGTTCACCTCTTGTTCTCCATTTTCTTTGAGAGGATCTTCTTCCGTAAAGTCTTCATATTTACTCGCTTCCCCTTGATTTTCTGTAGCCATTTTGGAATCACTTTCATATAATCATTTATTTCATGTAATAATATTTGGTTTGATAATTCACTTGTAGATATAAGTGGTGCTGAATATGAACTGTTTGTTATATCTCATTTGTAGTCAATAAAGTTCTAATCATTAGCGATACATGCATATCTGATATACCTATCGTACAAATATAGGGAGCCTAAAATGATATAGAAGTACATTAATAATACGCACGCCTACATTGTGCATATCTTAGTAGACTAATCCTAACTTATCTTCTACGGTGATTGTAAAATTATTATCATCTAGGTGTTCCTATTGGCGATGGCGTTGTATGTATTAGATAATTGTTTTCCATTACCTGTTTTTCATTCTTTTTATAAGTATTATGTTTGCACTTAATAATGTACTCTTTTCGGCAGTTAAATCTGAAAGTAAAAAAGTTTGAAACTAAAAAGTGTGTTGACTTACAAAATTAAATTAAGTTAATAGCTTTATTTAACGAAACATTATGTCATTTTTTTTCTCACACAAATAACTTACTAGATACTTGATTTACATTGATACAAACTAGCTAGGTAATATGTAATAGGCTACTAAGTAGGTAATTCAAAAGCTCAAATCTTCCTTACCTAAAATTATATTATGCCTTTTTTTTACCTTTTCTGTTTTACGCCTGTTTCTTCGAAGGGCTTTGCAGACGTTTATAAAACTCCTTCAGTCCTGTTTGTATCTCATGTGATTAAGGGAAATTATACGCTAGTAATAAATAAAAAATTATAATATTATTTTATTTACAAAATACTTGTGCATGCGTTTAAATAAAATGTTTTTTTTTTTTTCTGTCTGATTCCCAACATGCTCCTTTCCATTTTGCGTTTATGCTAGTAACTGGGTATAAATCCAGACTCAACAAACAAATGAACCACGCAGCTAACGTGCGTAACCTCTCGTGCACATCCTATGTAGCAGTGGAATTCCACCTTTGAGCTTAGTATTTGATAGAATTAGGTCATAATTCAGTTGTCAGAAACCAATGTTTCTTTGATAAAAACTAATGGAATGATTACTGAAGGTGAAACCTTCACAAACATCGTAAAAACATTATGTATAGTTATCACCTGATAAGGTAATAAATATGGATAAAACTACATTTGATGTGTTTTTAATGAGATAACTCTTTATGAGTAAAAGTCATTGTAATTTCATAATTTTTGTGTAGTCTGAGAACCTTTGGTATACGTAATGATAGATATTAAGTTTTGAAGAATTCATGTCTTCACTACTTCCACGTTTTGCATGTCGGAAAGAACGGATTATATTCTTTTGAAAATCTTCCTGTAAGGTTTTTTTATTTTTATTTTGCCGGCATGCCGCATCATCCAGTGGTGCGCCGGTGGCCGCTAGCAAAATCATCAGTGTACGCTGGCGGCGGTAAATCCTCCTCAATGTCGTCACCCGCCGTCCGCCGGTGTGCACTGGCCTTTTAACTCTACTAATAAGACCTTATTGTACCATGCATTTGATTTAACAAATAATATATTCTATTCTATTCTAGATTATCATAATTGAAAACCTTACCTATGTATGTATGTTAGCTACATACAGCTGCGCATGCTTCGTGTATGTTTTCGTTTTGATTGGGTTAAATTATAAACATTTACCCTACTGTTTTATAAAATTTCTTATACATTATAGTTTTTTTTTTGGGTGGGAAATTATTAAATAACTTCTCCCGCTCTGGGTGAAGCAAGAGGGCGTGTCAGACTCTTACTGACTAAAACCCACCCGTGTTCCTTCAGTTGCCATGTTGCCGGGGGCCACGATTTCCCTTTCGGCCTTATTCGCAACCTCAGGAGGCATCGGCCCTAGCGGACCCCGTCAATTCTGCTGACGTCTCTTTTAGGCGCGCCTGGAACATAACGCGCCGTCGACCCGGGCCTGGTCCTTATCGGGCGGCGAACTACCCATTGCTCACCGTCCGTACAGTATAGTGCCTGGTCGCTTACCGAGCTGCATAAGTTCCGCCTTGGAGTCTGCCAAAGAGTGACCAAACACAGCATTCTAAACATAAAAATACAGAAAAAACATTGGCACACCGCACTGCGTCCAAAAACTATACCGGGCGTAAGAAAGAAGACTCAAATGGGATTGGACGGGTCACATCAACAGCATGCATGATGGCTATTGGTCGAAAGTCTCCACAGAATGGGTGCCTGAAAATGGACGGCGCCGCCGCACAGTGAGAGAAAAATGACTTTTTTGTTCAAAAATCTGCCTACACCACAACTTTTGACATATCGCTGCCATTTTTTTTTTATACACTCCTGAGATGACACTTTGGTGTTTCACTGCCACTTTTCCAAAATCGAAATTTCTTTTTTTTTATTTTCTTTTAAAAATCGGGAAATGAATCAAATTTTTTTTTTGGCCGCCTTTTTGTATCCGCCATTTTGAATTTTTATAAACCGACAGTAAATTGATGACCAGGGACCTGAAAAACCCCTGGAAACTGTTTTTTTTTTGTTTTTATGTTTTATTTTCCGATTTTTTGGGGTGAGGGGTGGGGGTAGTGACACACCAAAGTGTGTTATCTCAGGAGTGTATAAAAAATATGGCAGCGATACGTCAAAAATTGTGGTGTAGACAGATTTTTGAACAAATAAGTCATTTTTTTCCCACTGTGCGCCGACGCCGCCGCTTGCCCAAAAAGAGGTGGCGAGATGACCTGCACGTGTTCTATGAGGGCTGGTTCGAGGTGGCACGGGAAAAAAGTTCCTGGAAGGACTAAGTTAAGGAGAGTACAAACTAAACAAAATAAACTTTTATTTCATTTTAATATTTCGTATGAAAGTAAGTTTATGCGAAATAAAGATATCTCAAAAGAGTCAGTAAAGAAATCTCCTGTCGAAAGCAGTACATACAAAGAATTAAAACAGAACAATAACATAATAAAAATACTGGTCTTTAAGCGTATTATAAGTATCAGCATGTTGAATTAATATTTGAATAGACTAAGACCATTTCTTTTGCCGCACGTAACCAGTCTAATTTATTACGTTGTCTTGCATAATATTGTGCAATCGTGTCACATGAAAAAGTTTTCTACTTGGATGGCGAACATATCTGAGGAATTTACATAATAATGATAATATATGATTGTATAACATTGGTCAGGCAGGGGAGTAGGAGACGTAGTTCTTCCATAGTCCAAGGTACCCAATCCGTTTTAGCCACCTAAACCCATAATCCAATATCTTTATTTCCTTATCCTGCAATAGGCCTACGCCAATTGGGGGTTGTCCTTGGGTTCACTTGCATAGAACATACACAGATAATCGAAGGTCGGTGCCTCGTTTAATTAAAAACGTCTAAGGGTTTGGTCTCCTATTTTATGCTATATGCGACGCCCGACTTCAGCGGCAACGTTCCGATCAACACCTAAACGCAACAATACGCTGACGTCGACGTGTATAAGAGACCACAATAGTACATTTCTAAGCATCGTGACGCGACGTACGGCGTAACGTAATAAGCGTTCGACGGCGTTCACAGGAGACCATAGCCTAAAGGGCCTCTGCGAGTTGGCTACGGCCCCTCGTACGCCTTCCAAAGGTCTGGGACGCCAGGGTCCCGAGATATGTCAAAGACATTTTTAAAAATAAATAAAATGTTATAATAATCCGCGTAGTGGCTCGATTAGGGAGAACGTAATAAGAAATAGTTGGTCATGCACGAACGCGAGAAGTAAACGTAATGTAAATTCGAAAGATTTTAGTTTTTGTAGTTTAAATTGATGCGGCTTGCACAATTAATATTACACATAGATATGAATAATGTCTTCAAAATATTATGTGTGAAACGAGTAATTTCCAATCATAAAATCGTTGAAATTTACGTTACGATTACTTAGGCCGTACTATAGTTTGACTGATACCGCTGTGCCGTGCTTTAGATGTGCGCGGCGAGACGGGGGTAGTGCAGGCCGCTCATTCGTTGCTCACAGCGTCCCGCCCCCCACCTCGCCACGAATTCCTAACGCGCGGTACAGCGGTATCGGTCAAACTGTAGGCCTACAGGTTGTCTACGAATAATAAGTAGGTATTGGAATCGATCACCGTGCATTTATTCTCGATTTTAAGCTCTTTAATAATGAAACGTCATCTGCTTCGACACACTTTTGGACAATGAAACAACGGACTGCGGAACGGAAAGGAACAAAACATAAACATCACGCCTGTAACCCTCGAACTCATAGTACACCCACATTTCGCCAGTTATGTTTCAGTCCCATGTAACGGAGCAAGCCTATTGCCATCAACCGGGCACAAATCCACACTCCGGGCTACTACTGAGAAATTCCTGATATAAAAACTCAATAATAGTTTGCTCGATCTGGTAATCGAACCCAGGACATCATGCTCAGCAGTACCACTTACGAACTCGAGACGAACGAGGTAGACCTTTGACTTTGTAATACTTCAAAAATATTTGACCGAAAGCAAGATGGCCTGCGAATGGAAGCCCACGTAGCTTGTAGCGTGCTACGCCGTAGCATGACGCGTAGCGCTACGGGCGGCGACCGACCTGAGCGCTACTAAAACATTTTTTTATTCTATGAGTTAAGTACGCCTGAATTAAATAATTACAAAAAGTTATATATGTCAGTCTGCCTAGCCTTTTCCCAAGTATAATGGGGTCGGCTACCATTCTTACCGGATGCACTTTAGCTGCATCCGGTACAAATCATTCACTCTTTCATTTTTGTATAATTTTAAGTTACCCATTGTTGACGACCACAGCACCATCTACTGGCAACACATAGAACCAATCGATGAGACGAAGGCGGCGCACGGGGAAGGGGCAGACCACGGCGCGACACTAGCGACGCGCTACGGATTTTCACTGTCTTGGTGACACGCTAACGTACTCACGCAAATTGTAATTGCTAAATCTATTTAAACTGTAAAAATACTTATATCTATTGTAAAACGATATATTACACGTTATTAATAAGGAGCCTTGTGTCTGATTTATTCCACGACGCTGACACGACGACGACCTGACGCAGAAACCCCAACATATTTGGTCCTTCGAGCCGGATGTTCATCAGAAGCAGCAAGCACCATCTTCAGCAACGGTCAGGTCAATCCACCCAATTTCCTTCCAAAGTCCTGTGCTCAGTTTGTGCTAATATCGTTATTTTTCGCAATATTCCAGTATTCGACTACGGTGCAAAATTGTGCGTCTACCTACATCGCTCAGGCACACGCCGGTCAACTGTAAGTACTTGATCTTTCTCTCTTGCAAACCACCAAAATGAGTAACAATAAGAGGCATTCAATAGTAGAAATAGAAAGTAGTGAAGATATCATTCGCGATTTAGTTAAAAAAAGAGGTACCGTTAAACGAAAATTAACTTTGTTTTCAAAATATGCGCAGTCCTTAGATGTTTCGCAAATAACGGACGTTCAAAAAGCAGAGTTAGAGGAGCGTTTTCAGGCATTTAAATTGCTAATCGATCAATTTTCTATTATACAAGATGAATTAGATTCCATTGTGTCAGATAGTCAGTTGGACGGGGAACTACTAGAGAGAGAAACGTTTCAAAATCAGTTTTATGCTATTGTGGGCAGGGCTAAATGTATTTTAAAAGATACTTCCACTCAAAATGTTAGTGGTCAAAGTCGCACTTTTAATTGCATGAAGTTACCCACAATTTCATTACCGAAATTCGACGGTTCGTACGATCAATGGCTCGAGTTTCGCGATACTTACTTATCAATGATACACAATAGTGACAATCTAGATAATGTTCAGAAGTTCCACTACTTACGTTCAGTTCTTACAGGTGATGCACTACAAGTAGTTAAGGCACTGGAGTTTTCTTCCGACAACTATTTAGTTGCTTGGAGTCTTTTAGAGAATAGATATAACAATGATAATTTGCTAGTTAGTAATCACGTTAAAGCTTTATTCTATGCTCAAACGATGAATAAAGAATCAGCTTCTCAAATTCGTAAATTGATAGATACAGTTTTAAGAAACATTCGGGCGCTAAAAACGTTAGACGAACCTACAGATATGTGGGATACTTTGATTATCCACATAATAACTTCCAAGTTAGATTCTTCGACCGATCGCGAGTGGGAAAGTTATAAAAGTACCCTCCCGAAAATAGGAAAATTAAAGCTGTCTATATTAATGAAATTCCTCAAGGATCGTGCTGATTTTTTAGAATCGATTAGGCCTCAAAGCAAACAATCAGTAGACACTCACACAAAGAAACAGTCGGTCACCAAATCACACAGTCATGTTATTACACGCAAAGATAACAATAACAAAAAATCACCACGTTACAAATGCGCTCAGTGCGGTTCCAATCACCCGGTTTACTCGTGTGAAGATTTCCTTAATTTATCTCTTCAAGATAAACTAAATTTCATTGAGGAGAAAAGGTTATGTCGTAATTGTTTACGATCCGATCACGCAGTAAACGAGTGTTGGTATGGGCCGTGCAGGCATTGTAACAAAAAACACAACACCTTAATTCACACAGATGGTGTTGTAGATGCTCGTACATCATCAGCTGTTGCTCAAATCACGCAAAGAGTGCCACAGTCTGAGTCAAATGATACGAGTGCTTCACACATACAGATGCCGCTCACCACTTCTCACAAATCGCACACAATATACAAGGAAGATAATAATACCAAAGCACAATGTTTTTTAAATCCGGTATTATTATCGACCGCATTAGTGGAAATAGCGGACAAACATCATAACTATCACACAACGCGAGCTCTCCTCGATAATGGGAGCCAACATTGCTTCATATCTGAATCGCTTTGTAAAAAACTTAATCTTCCATTGATACAGTCCACTGTTCAAGTAATAGGGGTAGGTAACACTATTTCCCAATCCACGCAATCTTGTCGTATTCAGTTGCGATCCAAAACGAACACATATAACACGCACTTTAGTTGTTTAGTTTTGCCTCGTATTACGGCACAATTACCATCACTAGGAGGTAATTATCACATAGAAATACCAGGCAATGTTCAACTTGCCGATCCAGAATTCTATCTGTCTGGCGATATTAATTTATTGTTAGGGGCAGATAAGTTCTGGGACCTGCTTAGTGAAGGTCTGATACGGTTGCCGAATGGTCCATACTTACAAAACACACAACTTGGTTGGATCATATCGGGAACTGTACATAAAAAGGTTTCACGCGTTAACCTAAGTCATTGTAATTTCACGCAAACATTAGATTCAGAACTCAAACGATTTTGGGAACTGGAAGAAATAACTTCAACACACAAAAATCTCACTAAAGATGAAAGTGCATGCGAAAATTTATTCACAGATACGACTTTACGTGACGTTAAGGGCCGTTTTTCTGTGCGCATTCCACTCAGTCAATCAGCTGATGTTTTACATGACACATTTTCTATGGCAAAAAACAGGTTTCTTGCACTCGAACGCAAACTAATTAGGAGCGCGCCGAGCTATAGAAAAATGTATAACGATTTTATGAGTGAATATTTAGGTCTGGGTCACATGAGTCGCATAACAGAATACTCTTCACCTTGTTATTTCTTACCACATCATGGTGTTTACAGGGAAAATAGTTCAACAACCAAACTTAGAGTTGTCTTTGACGCAAGTGCAAAGTCCACTTCGGGCAAATCATTAAACGACATACAACACATTGGGCCTACGTTACAAAATGATTTGTTTTCAATTTTACTCCGTTTTAGACAATTTAAATATGTAGCATGCGCCGACGTTGAGAAAATGTATCGGCAAATATTAGTTCAGCCTGATCAGAGAAATCTGCAACTAATACTTTGGAGGGAAGATCCATCTGAGCCGCTCGGTGTATTTCAACTTAACACCGTCACTTACGGGACGGCGTCTGCGCCGTATCTCAGTATTGATGTTTAAAACAACTCGCGTTAGAATGTAAAGATGACGTCATCGCACAAGTAATTAATGACGACTTTTACGTTGACGATTTAATAACGGGACATCAGGATAAACAAAAGTTATTAGAAATATGCAGAGATGTCTCTGAAGTATTAGAATCAGGTTGTTTCTCCCTTAGAAAATGGATATTTAACTCAGAAATTCCACAAACAGAGTTACCGTCTACTTCTAAGGAATTCACACTAGGAGAAAACTGTCATACCAAAACACTAGGTATGGGATGGTTTTATTCATCCGATGAATTGTATTTTAGCACAAAATGTGATCATGACGTAACTCACACTACCAAACGCAATATTCTTTCAGTCATCGCGCAGATATATGATCCTTTAGGTTTACTTACACCAAATATAATAATAGCTAAAATTCTATTACAAAAGATGTGGCTATGTAAGATAGGGTGGGATGACGCAGTTCCTAACCATATACTAGTAGAATGGCAAAAATTCATTCATAAATTACCTAATTTAAAAGACATACGCATTCCACGTTATGTCATTGGAGAAAATACACACATTCTTGAGTTACATATATTTTGTGACGCCTCGCAAGACGCATACGGCGCCTGCGCATATGTACGCAGCTATACAGATGCACAGGTGATATCAGTCACGTTGTTATGTGCGAAAAGTAAGGTCGCTCCCGTTAAACCTGTTAGCGTGCCGCGCTTAGAACTATGTGGCGCGCTAGTAGCTGCAAAGTTGTTTACAAAAATTTGTAACTCATTAAGATTATCTTTTAATAACGTCTACTTTTGGTCAGACTCAACAATAGTTTTAGGATGGCTCAAAATGTCACCTAATTTATTAAAAACATTTGTGCAGAACCGCGTTGCACAGATTAATGAACTCACGGGCGATAAGCCGTGGCTTCATGTAGCCGGTAAACAAAATCCAGCTGATTTGTTATCGCGCGGTGTGCATCTAGATATACTTAAGACTTGTGAGTTGTGGTGGCGCGGACCGCCATTCCTAAAGGTTCCTAACACACAATGGGAACATGATATTAATTCTTATAATAATGTTAATAACGATGAATTACCTGAATTAAAATCACTTAAAACTTCATTACTCGTTCAAGTAAATTCTGATTCTTTTATATTCGATAGGTATTCATGTTATAATCGTTTGCGACGCGTAGTGGCGTACATTATGCGTTTCATGAACAATAGCCGCACAAAACTAAAAACAGAACGGCTCACAGGTTGCCTATCGATGGATGAATTAGATATTTCTATTAGAACTTTAACCCGAATAGCACAACAACAATCTTTCTTAGATGTTTATAAAACATTAAAACAAAATCGTCAATTAAAATGCCCACGCAGTATTTCTAGTTTAAATGTTTTCTTAGATGAACACGATTTGATTAGAGTAGGAGGCAGACTATCATATTCAGACTCGTTCTCGTACGATAAAAAACATCCTTTGTTGTTGTGTGGTAAACACACATTGACTCGCCTTATATTTGAGCATCAACATAAATCATTATTACACGCAGGGCCTCAGTTATTACTGGCCACAATTCGTGATACTTGGTGGCCTATTAGAGGGCGTAACTTGGCTAAACAAGTGGTGCACACCTGTATGAGGTGCAAGCGTATGCGACCTAGACCATTAAACATACAAATGGGTAACTTACCTACCGAACGATTGGAGCCAGGGTATCCATTCATACGTAGTGGCGTGGATTATGCTGGGCCATTGTTCATGCTGAACCATGCCGGGAGGGGGGCAAAGTTAACGAAATGTTATATATGTCTCTTTGTATGTTTTACTACGCGCGCAATACATTTAGAATTGGTCACAAGTCTTACTACTAAAGCATATTTGCTGGCGTTGAAGCGTTTCATCTCTCGACGTGGTAAACCACTACAGATTTACTCTGACAATGGCACGACTTTTGTAGGAGCATTAAAGGAATTTTCAAAATTTTTAGATTCTTCAAAATCAGACATTATAGATTTTACTACTAACAATTCAATAGAATTCACATTTATTCCGCCGTACTCGCCTCATTTCGGTGGTTTGTGGGAGGCAGGGGTCAAGTCCTGTAAGTTTCATTTATGTCGCATTATAGGAAATGCTCATTTTGCATACGAAGAGTTGAGTACGATATTGGCACAAATTGAAGCAGTCCTCAACTCCCGACCTATGCACCCAATGTCCACAGATCCGAACGACCTTCTTCCTTTATGTCCTGCTCATTTCCTGATTGGCCGACCGCTCACCGCACCCGCCAGTCGGGACCTCACTGCGACGGCTACGCAGCGCCTGCCACGATATGATCGCGTGGAACAAATGAGACAGAACTTCTGGCAACGCTGGTCAACCGAATACATCTCTGAGCTCCAGAAGAGAACGAAGTGGCAACTCAACCAGGACACACTTGCCCGTGACACCCTCGTCCTAATCAAAGAGGACCACCTACCACCTTTGAAGTGGCGCCTTGGACGAGTGCTGCACACATTCACCGGCAAAGATGGCATCTCACGCGTAGCAACCATCAATACAGCGACGGGCGTCATTCGACGATCATACCCAAGAATTTGCCCGCTCCTGCATCCTGATGACAACCGAACGAGCAGCATCTCAGCTTCATTGGAACCTGATGTTTCCAAGGCCGCGGGCATGTTGACGACCACAGCACCATCTACTGGCAACACATAGAACCAATCGATGAGACGAAGGCGGCGCACGGGGAAGGGGCAGACCACGGCGCGACACTAGCGACGCGCTACGGATTTTCACTGTCTTGGTGACACGCTAACGTACTCACGCAAATTGTAATTGCTAAATCTATTTAAACTGTAAAAATACTTATATCTATTGTAAAACGATATATTACACGTTATTAATAAGGAGCCTTGTGTCTGATTTATTCCACGACGCTGACACGACGACGACCTGACGCAGAAACCCCAACACCCATTTATTTTATTTTTCTGCATATGCTTTATTTCATATTTGTAATGATAAGTGGAAGCGCGGAGTCTCCTAAAACAAGCAACACCTTGCTTAGAAGGTGATCTCCAATAACATTGTGTCTAAATGCCTTTTGTAATTGAAATAACTTTTTTATTATTATTATGAGGCTGGCATAATCGCCCATAGTAGGTACACTGAAGCCTAGATACATTAAAAAGGTGTGTTTACTTATCTGCAATGTTCATCGCTTATCGTATTTATAGAAACAAAAATATTTTGTAAGTTCGTCATCACTAATTCCATGACTTGCTTGAATAAGTCCGGACGTTCAATTATACGCCCTGTATGTGTACCTATATTGCTTTTTATTGTTTATTTCTAAACTGAAACCAAACGATATTGTTGTTTTATAATCTTCCTAATCGAACAACTGAGTATGACTTGCGGATGACAGTTTTGCTTACCTACTTTATTGCGGTATTTATCTTAATTCCTCTAATACTTACTTAGTTTATTATTTATCGTATTATAGTGGATGACAATGCACTTTTTATGTACCTATTTATATTCAGGAAATGTGTGCTTAACACGTGGCAGTTCCACTGGAAATCCCGAAGCCTCAAATCCTTTATGGCACGAAGGATCACCATTTTGATTTATAGGTTATAGATTTTGTTAGTAAGTTTGTACAAGCACTTTTACAAGTCAATAACATTAAAAATAAAAATAAACTAGATGAGGTCAAACATACAGAACCCAAAAAAGAAGCTCTTTTTGTCTCCTTATAAGGCTGCGTTTCCACCAGAAATGCGCGTTCATTTACCTAGCCTCGCTCAGCGCAGCTCCGGTGAAAACGGCTTAGCGGTGCAAGGTTTTGTACGTACAAAACAAGCGAGAAATGTGCGCGAGAGATGTGTGCGAGGGATGAGTGCGAGAGATGTATGTTAGGGATGGAGTCGAGTGAGAAATCGTATCTGAAAAGAGCCCGCTACACATCCTCGCAGCGCTCATCTGCGCACCGTTTCACTGCGTCAGTACGCATTCTCGCACCGCTCAGCGGCCTAGCACATCTCTGGTGGAAACGCTCACATCGTTTCACAGCTTCGTTACGCATCCTTGCACCGCTCAGTGGCCTAGCACATCTCTGGTGCAAACACTCACATCGTTTCACAGCTTCGTTACGCATCCTCGCACCGCTCAGCGGCCTAGCACATCTCTGGTGGAAACACTCACATCGTTTCACAGCTTCGTTACGCATCTTGCACCGCTCAGTGGCCTAGCACATCTCTGGTGCAAACACTCACATCGTTTCACAGCTTCGTTACGCATCCTCGCACCGTTCAGCGGCCTAGCACATCTCTGGTGGAAACACTCACATCGTTTCACAGCTTCGTTACGCATCCTCGCACCGTTCAGCGGCCTAGCACATCTCTGGTGGAAACACTCACATCGTTTCACAGCTTCGTTACGCATCCTTGCACCGCTCAGTGGCCTAGCACATCTCTGGTGGAAACGCTCACATCGTTTCACAGCTTCGTTACGCATCCTCGCACCGTTCAGCGGCCTAGCACATCTCTGGTGGAAACACTCACATCGTTTCACAGCTTCGTTACGCATCCTTGCACCGCTCAGTGGCCTAGCACATCTCTGGTGGAAACGCTCACATCGTTTCACAGCTTCGTTACGCATCCTCGCACCGTTCAGCGGCCTAGCACATCTCTGGTGGAAACACTCACATCGTTTCACAGCTTCGTTACACATCCTCGCACTGCTCAGCTACCTCGCACATCTCTGGTGGAAATGCAGCCTTACAACCTTGGCTGATATTTATCTTTACAGCTGTTATAGTCGATTTTAATCGATGCATTTAGCAAAAGTCAACAACCCTAAGTAGCAACAGTGATACTGTTATGATAACAGAGTGCTGCATACAAAGAGGTAAGTTATTGATATTGCAATTAAGCGATTACTAATTGATTATTATAATCATCACATAACATAACACCTGTACCCTGACGGGTTGGGTGGAGGTGTACCTATAGTACACCCACATTTCGCCAGTTATGTTTAAGTCTCATGTAATAGGGGGCAAGCCATCAACCGGGAACAAATTTAGACTCCGAGAAATTTTCGATGGAAAAGTCCAGTAACCTTTTTCCGACCCGGGAATCGAAACCAAACTCATGCTCAGCAGTAGCGCTTGCGACCATTAGACCAACGAGGCAATATTATAATCATCATCTGCATTACAATCTCATTGGTAAATTAAAAAACCAGCCAAGTGCGTGTCGGACTGCGCACAATGAAGGGAAACATTGTAGTTGAAAAACATGTTCTCCCATACATTCCAACTGCAAATGTAAGTTTGTACGCACAGTATTGAGAGATTTACCATGTTATTCTAAGACCATAGTAGACTTCTTGTAGGTTTTCCTGTAACCTATAAATTTTAGGCTCACTAGTTTCGGAGATAAGGGGGGAATGGTCAAGTTTCATAAATTTTCTTAAATATCTTTAAAAGTATTTGACTTTATGGGCTTTCATTTGATATGTCACACGGTACAGTTTGCTATACTTTTTATTTTATTTTCTTAATTGCCCCCCAAAAGTGACCCTCATATTCAAAATTCATTTATTTATTCGTCCGTATTTGGGTCGCAGAAATACATATGTGTAGCAAATTTCAACTTAATTAGTCCATTAGATTCGGAGCAAATTGGCTATGACAGACGGACAGACACCCAGACACACGAGTGATCCTCTATAGGTTCCGTTTTTTCCTTTTGAGGTACGGAACCCTAAAATAATTTCATCACTTGGATGCCGGGTTAAAATCAGTAAAATTCACCCAGTTTTGACTGTTTTTACGTGGGATGCAATGCTCAAACTCTTTGAGCAACCACCAATCGACAACTATTTGCTATTTTGTATAATAAAGGGAGCGAATAATAAAAACACGCACAAAAAAAAAACTAATAATTACAGTTTTAATTAATTCTTTATTTTATAACATTCATTCTGTACATATATCACAGCAATAAATTTGCATCCACACCCCGTGTCCTAACCGAAAGCAACTGTCGCGCGAATACGTAATCACGCGATCTTTTAAATGAACTATGACGTACACACACACGTGTGATGTACTAGCATTCGTGATTTAAAAACTGTTTCTCAATTCAAATATCGAGTATATAAGAGCATTACCTCTCCTCTCAACTGTGAGTATTTATATACCTATAGTATATATGTTTATATATTTAAACTTTATGTATTTATTTAAGTGTATGTTAATTTATTACCTTTATACATGTAGGTATATTTTAATATTTTATTTTAAGACTTCGCATATCCATATTTCCTCTTCTTGCTTTCACACACTATTGTCTACATTTCTTTCAAATTTCTCCTTTCGCAGATCTGCTGGAAGAAATTTAAAAAAAAATAAGCGGTACCTTGGTAGTCTAAATTATTATTATGTCGTTTTTCTATGTATTTTACTGTGTGTACATAAATAATAAAATAAATAAATACAAACGCGACTCAATAGATCGCGCGTGTACGTCACGAAAAAGTGCGCGACGATCGCGTACTCGCGCGACAATCGCTTTCGGTCAGAACACGGACTTACATATAGTTTTTTTTGGGTCGTTTTTACTGTAATGTTGGTGTAAAACTTGGACCCACCAGATTAATAGGTATATTTAATTAATATTTCATCATTTGATTATAAATACGTTTCCTAGGCAATTATATTATTCTTATTTATTACATATTGCTAGTAACATAGTTATAAGTACTTAGATAACATACAGATGAACCATTTTCATAACATACAGAGTAATCAAAAAGTAGAAACACAATTTTTGAAGTGAAAATTTCTTTAGGCGCGTTGGGCATTTTTGAGATGGGATAAACAATTGAACTCGCAACACTGTTACCGACGCCAGCTTTTGACCATTAAAAAGACCTCAACGCGTAATACATTTTCTTTGGGATTAATGAAATTCCAAACATTGAGACATGACAACGACATGATTGACATTTTCCTTCTTTTTACCGACTTCAAAAAAGAAAAGTATTTCCTGCACAATAAAATTGTTCAAGTTTTCAATTCTGTCAGCAGTCCCGGAGTGCCACTGTTTTTTTTTTTTAAATATCTATTTCTTGATTATCTCGTTTTTTAGGTGATGATAGTGGGATTGGTAGTGTTCAATATTTCATCACTCTGTATATTATGATAAGAACCAACCTCGTACAAAATATGGAATGTAGGTAGAGGATTTTTTGAGTAACGGAAAAAAGACACCATTCTCCATTGTGGTAATTTGATTAACCATATAACGAAAAAACACAAACAGGGGAGATAATTAATTAATAATATACCAATGACAGGGAACAACGGTTAACGGTGAAGGAAAACATCGTGAGGAAACCGGCATGTCCTAGAACCAAAAATTCGAAAACATGTGACATCTACCAACCCGCACTGGGCCCGCGTGGTGGATTACGGCCCACTCCCTCTCACAGAGAGGAGACCTGTGTCCCAGCAGTGGGAACATTATAGGCTGATGATGATGATGATGATGACAGGGAACAATAAAATGAAGCTTCCGCTTATAATCTTTAAATTCTGATAGCCAAAAGCAACAACCAACCTCGAACACAGAATAATATTACTCAAAATTTAAGTCTTAAATCAAATAGTATAAAGTTCATATTACAGGTGTCACAATTACTCTGGAAAATATGAAGTTAATCACGGCCTTCGGGAATAGCAATTAGTTTTCATAAATTATTAGGTTCTCTGGTTATAACCGTCTGTAGTAGCTGCAGAATATCGAAATTCTTTGTTATTAATGGTTGTTTTGTTTAATAAGAAATTTATTTGATTATTAATTTATTATACAAAAAGTATTCATTCATTTTAGTCATATTCACATTCATTTCGCAATTACAACAATAATATTAGTATTATTAATACTTTCTATGTTAAAAAGTTCAAAAGAGTTAGAAAGAGTGTATTTTAAAACAAAAACCTTACAAACCTGCGTAAGTTTGCTACAATAATTCGATTTTATTCTTAAATTAATAAAACACAAAATATACAACAAAACTAAGTCTAGGCTTTACAAAAACTATCGGATCCGCTTGAAAACATTAGGATTTTAAAAGGTGAAGATAATCTGTTTTTTCTCTATGAATCAATAGAGATGTGGTTTTACCTGCCAGTTAGACAGTCTGACACCAGTAGTACTTATTTATGTGTAGAATCTGTTGACCATTTTCTATTTTGTTAAGTACTTACTACTTATTGAAAGACCTACACTGTCCTCCCATATCTAGAAACACTGTTATTTGAAACTATTGTAAAAGCCAATTATTTTTAAAAGAGTAACCGTAGAGTTTCTTGCCGGCTCTTCTCCATAGGAAACGATCAATTGGAACCGTGCACCTAGCTTCTGACGTTTCATAAGTGCCCATGTAGGTTTATGTGAAATAAAATATTTTGATTTTGATTGAATTCTGCTGGGGATTATGTTGCGCCACTTCTTCTTCCCAGCTAAAATCACTAGGAAGTGGTGAATGGCGCGACGTACAAAAAGCCCTGATTTTCAGCACAATTTTAATAAATTTGATTTTTGATTTAGATCAGACTCTAAATCGATTAAGACAAAAAGCCAAAAAAATCTATTTTACTACAAATATCTTGTCTAGTTTAGATGATTCTAAAATTAAAAAGTGGTCATTTACATTGTGTCCTTTAGAATTTTTAACCACATCTGTATTGATTAATTGACAACTCTCCATTTAACTTTGGAAAACAAAAGTCAAGTTTTTTTTTTTTGTCTCCTAACTTTAATAATATTTATTGAGAAGTACCTAACATGTAAGTATTATATTTTTCCGTTAACGACTAACTTTTCTTTCCCATTTCAATTTTTTCTATTTCTGCTGGTGACGGTATGAAGTGAAGGGGGTCTGCCTTCTTGGCTTCTGCTTCTTTTGCATCTTTCTTCTCTTCTGCTTCTAGAGCCTTCTTTCTTGTGCCCTTGAGGATTGCTCTGTGCTGGACGTAGAAGAATCTGGAATGACATAAAATATAAGTTGTAGTGTTTGGAATAAAAAATGTTGGAAATGTGGGAAAGTGGGGAGGCTGATTATTAACTTCTTTTGATAATGTTCAATATTTTACTGTATGATGACCATACACACTAAATGCCGTGTAATAATATTTAACACCCAGTGTAAATAGTTAGTTGTATAATAATTTACTACCTATTGTTTATTTGTTTAATTAAATAAAATGGATAAAACAAATATAATTTCAAATGTAAAATTATTTTTTTCTGCCAAATGCCTGTTTTTACTTCAGCATTTATTCAGTGTTTTAAAACGAATAACGAAAAGTTTTAATAAATACCTAGTAAAGCTATTCATTAAAATTTTTTGTTTGCTAATTATAAATCCATATCAAATACATAGTACAGTAGGAGGATATTAACCATAACACCTTTTAAGTTTTTAGAAACTCATCAAAATGGACCTTTTCTCTCGTCGCCCGAAAATACCTATTTTTAAACATAGACTTTATGAACCTGTCTCCCTTAGTGTCCTAACCAAAAGCGATCGTCGCGCGATTACGCGATCGTTTACCTGAAAACTTCCGTACATACGTGACTTGATTGATCGCGCGTTTATATCATACTCATATAAAAGAGCGCGACAATCGAGTACTCGTGTCCCTGACCCTTGCTCGAAAATGAAGTGCCAGCAGTTGTTGCAGCTGAGCACGTAGCTTTAAATTTCCCGCATAATAATCATGATGAAAATCTAACTCTGATCCAGCCTGTCCCTTCTTGCTGTCCTCCCCCAGCGACGGCCAAGCCGAGGTTCGTACCCCACAGGGGGTGCCATTAGCGAGCGTTCGCTTAATTTTAATTTAGAATAGTTTTTGCCCCTTTTTTTTTTTTTTTTTTTTTGGGTGGGAAATTATCAAATAACTTCTCCCGCTCTGGGCGGAGCGGGAGGGCGTGTCAGACTCTTACTGACTAAAACCCACCCGTGTTCCTTCGGTTGCCCTGTTGTCGGGGGCCACGATTTCCCGATCGGTTTTCTTCGAACCCCCGTCAGGCATTGGCCCTAGTGGACCCCTTCAATTCTGCTGACATCTCTTTGAGGCGCGCGTGGAACACAACGCGCCGTCGACCCGGGCTTGGTCCTTATCGGACAGCGAGCTACCCATTGCTCACCGTCCGCAAGCCCGCGCCTACGGTGGCCGGAAATCGGCTCGCGATTCCCGCCCCGGGCGTCTCCTTCTATTGCGGCGGTTTGGGGCGTGAGGGCGCGAAATTTGCCTCTCCCTCACGCGTTCCGCCTCCTCCTTCGCGAGCATTACCGCTTCGCAGAAGGAGGTGACGGCCTGCCATTTCCTCTCGCTCCGTACCATGGCCTGAACCAGGGCCGGACGCGAGAGATCACCGCCGCCGATCGCCTCTACGAGAACACGGCGTTGCTCCGCCCAAGCCGGGCAGACCTCCACCGTATGCTCCACCGTGTCCTCAGGCCGATCCACACAATGGTGACACCCGGGTGTTTCCTCCCGCCTTATCCTGAACAGGAACCTCCCGAAGCAGCCGTGTCCGGTGAGGACCTGCGTCAGGCGGAAGGTGAGAACGCCGTGGCGTCTCTCCAGCCACTCCTCAAAGACGGGTCTTATCGCCGCGATTGTGGCGTGCCCAGCGCGGGGTTGCGACAATCGCACCCTCCATGACGCCATGAGATCCCGCCGGAGCTCTGTCCGCTGTGCCGCAATTTCTTGCGGCATCGGGGTTAAGCCCCGGCGTTTCGCCTCCTCGCGCCACTCCCAGACGTGCGCGAGGACCTTTGCCTCCAGATCCCATGGCGGTAATCCGGCAAGGAGGCTCGCCGCCTCGCAGGAGACCGTGCGGTATCCTCGGGCCAGCCGGATGGCCATGACCCTCTGGGACGCGTTCAACCGGCGGGCTGGCCGCAGCCTCAATGAACGCGCCCACACCGGTGCCCCGTAAAGGGCCATGGACCGCACGATCCCCGCATAGAGCCTCCGGCAGGAGGCGTTTGGATCCCCTAGATTGGGCAGGAGCCGCTTCAATGCAGCCCCGGCCCGCTCGAGTCTGGGAGCCAAACGTCGGAAATGTTCTACGAAGTTCCACCGGCTGTCGAGGACGAGTCCCAGATACTTCATCGTCGACTCGACACCGATGTGAACCCCTCCCGCCATTACCTGGGAACCCGACGGTGGCGCATTCCGAGGACCATGAAAACCCATGGCCTCAGACTTGTGCAGGGCCACCTCGAGTCCCAGCTGCCGGATCCTATCGACGATTGTCGCAACCCCGCGTGTCGCTAAATCGGCCGCCGCCTGGTACGACCCCCCCTGCGCTAGGACAAGCGTGTCGTCAGCGTAACAAACGACGCTGACACCGCTAGGGAGGTCGGCGCGCAGCACCCAGTCGTATCCGATGTCCCACAGATGCGGCCCCAGGACCGAACCCTGTGGGACACCGCACGACATCTCTTGCCGGTTCCACTCTCCTTGGTGACCGGGGTAGATGACGGCCCTGTCCGTCAGATAGGCCTCGACCACACGACAGAGGTAGGTCGGCATCCGGTGATACCGGAGTGCCTCCCTGATGCAACTCCAGGGCAGGGTGTTGAAGGCATTGGCGATGTCTAGAGACACCGCCAAGACGACCCCACCCCGGGCCACAGCATCCCCCGTCGTGAGGGCCCGCACGCGCATGATGGCGTCCACCGTAGAGCGCCCCCTGCGGAAACCGAACTGGCTCTCCGCCAGATCCGGCCCCACTCGCACCAGCTGCCCGACGAGGCGGTCTGCAATGACTCTTTCAAAGAGCTTGCCCACCTCGTCGAGCAGCACAATGGGCCGATAAGCGGACGGAGAGTCCGCTGGGCGCCCCGGCTTCTTGATGAGGACCAGTTTCCCCGTCTTCCAACGAAGTGGGAACTGGCCCCTCTCCATGCATGCGCTTAGGAGCCCCCTCAGTCGAGGCCCGAGAGCCCCCGTGGCCAGGACCCAGGCTTTTCCGGGTATGCCGTCGGGTCCTGGGGCGGTATTCTTCGCACTTAGTTTTTGCCCCTGGCTGGAGGTTTTAAGTGTAGTAGCTTAAGGCACCCACAGGAAAGTCTAGTTAAGCAGCCATGACCTTAGTGGTCAAAACTGCGAGTTGCCCTAGTAAAAAAAAAAGCGTCCTCGCGCGACCGACTTTCGCTTTTGGTTAGGACTCAGCCTCCTACAATCACAAGTTTAAAAACCGGCCAAGTGCGTGTCGGACCACGCACAATGAAGGGTTCCGTAGTTGGGATGAATTTATCCCAAAAACAAACTTAACTTTGTAGTTGAAAAATATGTTCCCTCATACGGAATGTATGGTAAAACATGTTTTTGCAACTGCAAAGTTAAGTTGGTCTATTATTATTCGTTAACTTGTAGAGCCTACTTAGCTGTGATAGTTTTCCTTTTAATTTCGTTATATAAACTACTGTTGTGATTTTTTTGACACACCCAAAACCAACCATTAAGCCGGTAGGGGGGGACACTTGACTCTAACAAAAATTAGCACTTTAAAGCTTAATATTTCGCAAACGGATTCCTGAATCCAAAAATGGTTATCACAAACTCACAATGTTTTTTACGTGTATGAGAGGTACCCTAAAAAAAATTATTTTTCATAATTTTGTTTTACCACTTTGTCGATGTAATTAATATGTATACCTATGCCAAATTACAGCTTTCTAGTACGAAGGGTCTCGGAGCTAGACCACGGACAGACAGACAGACAGACGGACATGACGAAACTATAAGGGTTCCTTGTTTACTACGGAACCCTAAAAAGGGTTTCAGCTTATCTCAAATCTCAAAAGGATCTACTTACAAAAGTATAATAGAGGGTGGAATAGCAATAGCCGCACTGGTCAGGAACACAGCTCCCGGCAGTACGTGCAAGGTCTTCATATACATCCAGGAGTAGAAGGGATGGAACACCAGTGCTGCCACCGTCTCCGTTAGAGAGAACAGTGAGTTCACTTTAGCTGGAAAGTGGAGAAAGAAATTATAAGTAGCCTTCAAGAGTTCTTCATATTTCGAGTCGATGGCAAAGGCAGACACACGCCAATCGCGGCATCAATAGCTTTATTTAGGTCCTCAGAACTGTAGGTGTATAAACACTTTGGACACCCCAATATATGGGATATGGTTTGGTCACTTCATCATCATCAGCTTATAATGTTCCCACTGCTGGGACACAGGCCTCCTCTCTGTGAGAGGGAGTGGGCCGTAATCCACTACGCGGGGCCAGCGTGTGTTATAGGCTGATTATGATAATAATGCATGATGGCTGCAACTTGCTCAGTTAAGTAATAGTACCTGGGCGAACGAGCTCTGCTCGGGTAAAAATAGAGAATGCTCATTTAATAGTATAGGATAGTACCTACTAATTCCATACTGCCATGATAATAGGTACTTACTAATCCCATGCTGCTGTGATCATTATTCTACTGTCAATAATGTCATGTAATTTTTCATTATCTTGTTCTAAACTTTGGGCGACCGAGCTCTGCTCGGGTGAAAATACGGAGAAAACTAATTTTCAAATCTCAAATCTCAAATTCTTTATTGCGTACCATAATGTATATAGTTGGTAGAGAAATAATTATATTAGTCACAATTATGGACCCTGTCGGGCACAGCATAGATCAAGTAGGAGAGAGGAGGAAGAGCACTGGTCGTTTAATGTAACAATTGTATTATTAGTTAAATAGTTAGTAAGTTATATATTTAGTAATACAGAATTCAATTTACGAATTAATATTTTAATATTATTATTTTATAAATTATATACGTTTATTTATTAGTAACATTATAATAACCATTTATTTTTTAAATTATTCATTATTGTTTGTTTACTTATTATTGTTTATTACGTAAATAATATTTTCCCAGATATGAGACCCAGCTAGATCGATTTTTCGCCCCGTAAACCCCTATATTGCAACTTTCATCGAAATCGTTAGAGCCGATTAATAACATATATACAAATATTGCTCGTTTAATAGTATAGAATATTATGACATCGCGTACGGTCACAATTCACGCGACAATCGATACAATATATTTTGGTGTTTGGTGTTGATATTAAGCCCTTAGGACAGAAAACGCATACCATTGTGCCATAGTATTTTTTAGAACAACAATAACGATGGCGTGATAGAGTGAGTCAGCAGTGGCTCAAAAAAAAACTATAACCTAATTCAGCCATTGTGTTGGCCATGGGCATGACTAACCTTATTTATAAACATACTAGCTGCTCCCCGCGGTTTTACCCGCATAAGTCTTGTTCCCGTGTGAATATCGGGATAAAAAGTATTCTATGTCCTAATCCAGGTCATGGTCTACCCATTTGGCAAATTTTATCTAAATCTATTCAGCCGTTTTAGCGTGAAAGCGCATTTATATTTTTTTTTTTTTATTTTGTGCGGTGTAGTTAGGATAATAAATTCAAAAAATAAACGTAAAAAAATATTGTTTACTCACCAGTCTCCTGTTTATCCACTAATTTCGATATGATAGAGCGCAGTGACGTAAACGTAGTAGCGTTCAGTAGCTCAGCGACCGGCACTGCAATTGTGAACGCAATCAAATTAATAACCGCCATTGAACCGACCGTTATTCAAATGCATATTATCATAATAAAACTGGAATATGAAGTAGAGATGGCGCGATGACGCTTTTGTGTTGAATAGTACGAGTAATTCAGTATTCATTTCACAGTAATTGTAATGGTAATAGTGAGTGTGTTTTTGATATTTAGCATGATAGATGTCTTTATAGCTGATAATGAAAATGTTGATTTTAAAGGAAATAATTTATTATTTTACCTGCATAAGTCTCAATCCCGTGAAAATATCGAGATAAAAAGTAGTCTATGTGTTAATAATCTAGGTTATAAACTATCTATAAGACAAATTTCATCAAATCCCTTCAGTAGTTTTTGCGTGAAAAAGTAACAAACATCCGTTCATCCATCCATCCTCACAAACTTTCGCGTTTATAATATAGTATAGTATAGAATCATTTTTTCTAACTTGAACAGACAGCTGTGCTGCTGGGGAGTTTGTTGCGCCACTTCTTCTTCCCAGCTAAAGGCACTAGGAAGTGGTGAAGGGTGGGCGTTTTTGGGGGACTGTCTTATGTAATTTTGACGTTAGAAAAGTGCTGATTCTCAGCCTAGTTTGAATAAATGACTTTTGAATTTTGAATTTTTTTAGGATAGGATAGGAAGGATAGGATTTTGGAACTTAAAACATTTGAAAATAAAACAATAAACTTCGGGACAAACTGATTAGCCCCACTAAGTCGAACGGTTCAACAACACACTTTTTATTGACCTAAGTCATTGTCCGAAAATCTTACTATAAATTCGACGAAAGAGCGTGTTTCGCTTAAAATCATTGCATAACTCGATTTTATAACTGTGTGCTTGGAGCTGTTAAAGTCGTAGGTTGTTACTTATTAGATTGAATTCACCCGCCCGGTTACCTCCTCAGTGTCACGCCGCACCTTAATACGGTCTACACAACTCGCGTCGTCTCCACAGTTCTGTCATGTTATTCGTTAAGGGGGAAGCGTCAGGGTAACCCGCGAAATTCAATTTTTTTTACGTTTTTTGCATTTTGTAGGTCAGTGTCAGGTTTTATGTTAATTAAAATATGATTCGCGGTCGTAACAAATATGGCTTTATTCAATTATAATCATTACAATCAGCAATAGTGATTAAGAAGAAGATAAAGGTGTCAAATGTCATGATTTCATGAAATCATGACATTTGGACACCTTTGCTAACTTATGGAGTTGTATTGCTGATTGTAATGATTATAATTAAGTAAAGCCATATTGGTTACGTCCGCGATTCATATTTTAATCAACATAAAACCAGACACTGACCTGCAAAATGCCAAAAACGTAAGAAAATTTGAATTTCGCGGGCTACCCTGACGCTTCCCCTTTAAGTTGTTATTTTTATTATTTAAACCACACACACTGTAATGTTTTGACGTTGATTGGCGCACAGTTATAAAAATAGGGTTATCAGAACTCTATACTTATAACCCTATTTTTATAACTGTGCATAATGCTTTTATGATTTCTCTGAATTAAAGTGACAATTTCAAAGTTCTTACCGAGGTACATTTCGATGTCCGTGGTAACGAAAGCAGTCCATATCGAGCCGACGAACTTGCTGAGGACGGATATGAAGCACAGCAAGGAGTCGTCCACCTGCATCTTCTTACTTAGCACCGTTATTGAGAACATTGCACCTGGATCACAAAAATACCTTTGTTAATCATTTAGTACCTGGGCGACTGAGCTCTGCTCTGGTAAAAATAGATAATGCTCATTTAATAGTATAGGAAAGTTTATACTAATCCATGTATAGTACCTACTTATTCCATGCTGCCATGATAGAGTACCTACTTACTAATTCCATGCTGTCATGTTAATGTTATTTTCTCATGTCATTATTCATTATCTTGTTCTAAACTTTGGGCGACCGAGCTCTGCTCGGGTGAAAATACGGAGAAAACTAATTTTCCCAGATATAAGACCCAGCTAGATTGATTTTTCACCCCCGTAAACCCCTATATTGTAACTATTATCGAAATCGTTAGAGCCGATTTCGAGAACGTGAGTACAAATATTTATACAAATATTGTTCGTTTAATAGTATAGGATTTGGGTAAAATTTGGGCAAAAAATGTCCACTACATAATTATTTTGCAACCTGATCAGTGACCACTTCGTTTGGTAATAACCAAGCATACCATGGCAAAACCTAGGAAAGTTCAGATAATGCCGCAGTGGAGACCTAAAGAAAGGGGGACCCTTGAAATACGATTATCTTTAGCATGGTTGTCGTTTTCACAATACCATCATCAGATCCTTACAAAAAAACGAGCGAGCCTTACAGTAGTAGCATATGATGTGTAACATCTAACATCTGACCTTGGTAATAAGCAACAACTTGGTAATGACCTTGGTAATAACAACATTAAAGGGACCTCGTCAAGGACGTTTCTGACGGCAAACTCTCAACTCATTGGTCAAATCAAATAGAGTGCGCTTCCTCGGCTTCCTGTGACACACTTCCGTCCCTTTCCACGAAATCACTCCCACAGATTTGATTATTTAGAATTCGATGTTGATTGCAGGAATGCGAGAGGAAAGATGGTATACTTCAAAAATTTCACTATAATTCAATAAATTATTTTTTCTTGTTACCCCAAAAATCTCTGTCAATTACCTCTTAATGTTGAGAGTTGAGAGGCTCCTTTCAAATATTTAAACGTTGCACGAAGTTTATGAGATTAACGCTTTAAAGTCCCTTTGAAAAATCAGGGGAGGTAGCCGGCACTCCTGGCCCCTCATTAAAGGGAAAAGGTATAAATCATCACCCTCATATACATTTGTAAGATGGGCAGTACTCATTTCATGGCTTTAAGTCCTGACAAAGGTGTTAAGGAAAAACGTTTCTGATTCAGAATTTATTCGACGAGGGTGAAAACATTTGTAATCAAAGAATTTGGACGAGTTGTTACTTTTAAAATCCCAAGAAATTACGTAAAATTACCGTACAACAAACTGTTATGCCGAATGAAAGATATAAATGAAGAACAAGTGAAGTGTCTGATATCAGCTCTAGATTGTCCTATTTGCCATAATCAAACACGAGAAAACATGAAAACGTTGCTCCTCATATTCTTGACATTTTACAAAGATCCCCTTTTTCCATCACTTAGCGGCCTTTTACAATACCTCGACGTCAAGCGTGCGTAAAAACTTTGACAACGATCTCCTTCTGTTGCAGTTCTTCACCATGCATACATCACATTCATAATAATTTACATATCTACTCACCAAATGAATGCAGTACGATGGAGTAGCTGAGATAGACGCTGAACTTGACCATGTCCCAGTTCAGACGATTCCTCACGAACAGGTAGAAAACCCCGTGTTCCGCTGTAATAATAGAAACATTGGACATGTCTTACTACATTAAGTTAATTCTTTAAACATACTGTATATTCAAACAAAAGTAGCCATTTGTGCCTCTTTTAAAAATTTAACTTCTGCAAGATTTGCCAAATTTTTGTCCACTTTTATTAAACTTCATTATGAGCATCATCACTACTACCTACTAGACTTCCTTATAGACATTAAAGAACCTTCTGAAGATGAAATAGATCAGAGAGGAAATTGGTAATATAATAAATATCACTTCAGTTCTAAATCTTCTTCTTCTTCATATCGCTCTTGAGAGAGCGGTCGTGGTCACAATGAACTGTGTCCAATCGCAGGTGTAGTCGTTGCCCGCCTCACGATCTCCCTCCATATGGTTCTGTTACATGACAGTCTAGCACATTCATTAACAGGGCCTCCAACCGCGGATTTTATTTGATCGGTTCACCTCATTGGCGACCTCCCGCATGGCCTATTACCTTCCACTCTACCCTGCACCACTAGACGCTCCGTGGAGTCATTATTCCGCCTCCGTGGAGACATAACCAAAAAACTTTAGTATTCGAGACTGTACTAGTGCTAACAGACGCTGTTTGATACCGATTTCTTGGAGTATGGAGACGTTAGTGCGGAATTCTGTCCATGATACCCCAAGCATTCTTCTCCAGCACCACATTTCTAGAATATCTACTTTTTTCTTTTCTAGTTCTAAATACACTCAGGGAAATTAATTGTTAAGCAAATTTACACCTTATGACAATATGCCGTGTTATAGGCATTTCATACAAATGTTAAAGAATATACATATTTTAAGTTGGTAGTAATTTGGCTCAACAATTCATTTCCCTGACTTTACGTAAACTTACATGAAGTAGGCCCAAAGAGAAGGAACACCATCAACAAAGTGAGGATGACCTTAACCTTTCTGTTCAACGGCCGCGGTCTGAACGCGACCGCCACCGTGTCCACCACATGGGAGATGTCGAAGAATGATACCTTGGAGTTGGTCGTCCTCTCGATCTGGAAACCAATGAAGATGATATTTAGATCTTTAGAATATTATGTAGTGTTAAACTAATGAATAGAATTATAAATGTGTATGTAAGAAGATTAGAGGAAGAAGAGGAGCTCGTGGCTAAGTAATAACAGCCGCACGGGTCTATCCGACAGGTTAAGCTACGCTTGCTAGGGTTGATCCGTGGATGGGTGACCATCTTTACATACCGAGACTCCTCCGTGCTTCGGAAAGCACGTTAAACCGTTGGTCCCGGCTGTCATTCGTGGATCTTTGACAGTCGTTACGGGTCGTCAGAAGCCCGAAAGTCTGACAACGAGCCTTACCAAGGGGTATCGTATTTCCCAGTTACTGGGTTGTGGAGGTCAGATAGGCAGTCGCTCCATGTAAAATATTGGTATTCAGCTGCATCCGGTTAGACTGGAAGCCGACCCCAACATAGTTGGGAAAAGGCTAGGCAGATTGATGTAAGAGGATTAGAAAAGGATGAGTCTGGTACTGGACGCTCCACGCTCCGCCCAGCAGTGGTTGTAACCGGACTGTGATCTGAGATTATCATCATTATCCACAGTCCGATTCAGCAGATAATGTATAGACTTCCTCTTTTCGTGTGATTAGTGACTAACCTGGTGACATAGTTTTAAAGCCACCCATGGGCCTCTGACTTTTATTCACATGCCATCGAGAAATATATCTCTCAGGCAAGCCGGTTTCCTCACGATGTTTTCCTTCACCGTTTTTGAAGCAAGTGATAATTATACAATACGCACATGAATTCGAAAAGTCAGAGGTGCTTGTGTGCCTTGGGTTCAAACTCGAGATCCATGAAGATGATGATGTGTTGGTTGTTGTAGTAAGGACATGTGATGCGGAGGAATATGGAGCACCACGTGAGGAAAGATTTAAGTATAAATATGGATGGCTTTAAGAATAGGGGAAGAACAAAGAAACGTTGGATGGACAGTGTGAAAGGTGAAATTGCTAGAAATGGGTTGACTATTGAAATGATGGCATGAGTTGTATGGAAGAAGAGCTTACATGCTGAGCCAACTACAAGTAAATTGGAATAGGGAAAGGAAAACAATGCTGATGGATATAACAGTTTGTAAAATCTTTTGTGATTTTGGGTGAAACCAGAACTTGTGTAGATCCTCGTAAAGTAGCTTGACGAATCCATAGAGGTAATAAACTTCTCGTAAATCTGGGCCATATTATTTTACAGCTCGCACTTAACTAAACCTAAATGTAGTCGTTATCGATTCAGCAGCCATTGTTCAAGATAGTGTAAAGACAATGCTGTCAGCAGTATACTATAGTGCATTGTGATCTACTAAGTCATCCATACATCTATATCATCTAAAACTAACACCTAACAATGAACCTGCTACCTAATAACGTAACACATTTTCGTAAACGGTTAAGATGAATATGTTTCATTTTGACAGTTCAACAAAATTCATTGCGTTATTTACGTTGTTGAGCAGATTTTTTTTTTCGAACTTATGAAGCATTGGATTAGCAATCTGTATTTGATCGTGCATTACGCAATTAGGGTACTGACTATTTTACGTTATGACGTCCGCCATATTGAATTTGGATTTTCAAATCGGTTTATTAGTTCTGGCTGTATGTGGCAACAATGTCACATTTTTAAATGATGTATTCATTGCTTTTGGAATAATCTTCTTTATATATATAATTGTTCTGTACGTGTGTTTGTTGTTTGTCGTGTATTTTAGGAGGAGCTAGGACTCCTCCTAAAAGGCTGGACCAATTTGGATGAAATTTTGTGTGTATATTTGAGTGGATTCCTAGATGGTTTGAAAATACAATTGGATCTGGTAGGTGGCGCTGTTCGGACAGCGTCTGTCAGGTCTGCTAATCTTTATATATATAATTCTTCTGTGAGTGTGTATGTCACTGAACTTCTCTCAAACGACTGGACCGATTTTGATGAAATTTTTTGTGTGTGTTCAAGGGGATCTGGGAATGGTTTAGATTCACAATCGGACCCGATAGGTGGCGGTATTCGGTCAGGACAACGTCTGTCAGGTCCGCTAATAGACGTATAAAAACAGAAAATTAAGTAAGACGATGACCCAGCACCCCGACTGTGTAACACAATTTCCAAAATCCGAAGGATTTTAACGGAAATGCAAATCCATTATTTTATATGTTTGAAAAATTCGTCTGTTCAACAACGTAAGTCATCATCATCATCAGCCTATAAATGTTCCCACTGCTGGGACACAGGCCTCTTCTCTGTGAGAGGGAGCGGGCCGTAATCCACCACGCGGGCCCAGTGCGGGTTAGTAGATATCACATGTCTTCGAATTTTCGGTTCTAGGACATGCCGGTTTCGTCACGATGTTTTCCTTCACCGTTTTGAGAGCAGTGGTGATGAAATAATTTACACAAAGTAAAACGCCTGTCTGGGTTCGACCTACAACTCGTAAGTCATGGCCGTTACCACTGGGCCACCACTGCTCTACGTAAGTAACGCAAATGAATAGATTGGAGTTATGAGTCTATTGCATACGTTCTCAGATTTTCTAGCAATGTTCTCGCTACCGTTGTACCCACACTGGACCAAACTGGGCCATCATGTGAACTAGTTAACTCGGATATTTCTCCTCCCACGAAATTCTATGAGAGTCGTCTGCGAGTTGTAAGTAGTTGTAAACAATGGTCTGTATCCTGTAATTTAGTACGCATGCGCGATGGGCTAGCACTTGACCTTGGTCAGTACTTCCTCATTCTTATGCTGTCCTAAGATTTTTTCATGTAGGTAGGTATTCGCGAAAACGCACTCCAAAATCAGTGTTCAAAATCAGTAAACAGTGATACATCCAAAAACGTTGAAATCTGGCAATGTTATACCACCTCCGGATAAGTCCCAGTTAACTTATCTGGTGAACACAATAGCAAACCAACATTGTGCTTTGTAGTGCCCTGACAGGTTTCATGTACAAAAACCTGCAGTAAAATATGTGATGTGCATGAGAGCAATAAAATAAATAGTAGATAGTTCCAGACAACAATTATTGAAATAAACTTATATTATTATTAAATGTTTACCGTGTTTTGTTTTGATTATGTTGTGTCATGATTTCCAAATAATTGTTTATAATTGTTGTGTGTGTGCCAGGAGGCAACACAGTGTCGGATGGCCGAATGTCATGATTTCCAAATATTAATAAGATTTACTGATTTTAAATCACTACATAGTATAAAACAAAGTCGCTTTCTCTGTCAAATCTTTAAAAATACGCAACGGATTTTGATGCGGTTTTTTTTAATAGATAGAGTGATTGAAGAGGAAGGTTTATATGTATAATAACCCGGTTTATACCCGTGCGAAGCCGGGGCGGGTCGCTAGTACTAAATAAGTTCGTTTTGAGCCTCGAAACCAGAAGGTGTCTTCAAGAAGTCTAAAGTCTATAACGTTATTATATTAAGTACCTAATTAAATAGTTTGTTAAATAATGCTAAAAATGTCCAGTTTGTATGTGTGCAAGATTATAAATACAGAAATATTAGTACTGAAATGGTGTATCATTTCATTTCAGAAGTGGGATCTGAAATGAAAGATACACCATTTCATAATTACACTGATACAAAATCATTTGAGTTGCCATCACATACTTTTAATTTTATATTTAGTATTTAAAATCAGTAAATCTTATTAATATTTGGAAATCATGACAGCTGTGTTTTAAATTAATGCTTTATTGCCGATAATGACGCTGTGGGACACACTCTTAAAATCATAAACTTTTGGATAAAGTGTCAGGAAGGATATTTATAAAAACATGCATAATTTATTACACTAACCACACATGCGTAGTATTGATAGCGATACGATCGTACGATTTCATTATTAAAGTTGACTTATAAAACACCTTCTTGTAAGTCATTGGATATCATATCGGACATCAACCTATTGAATTACTATCGTTATTGGAAACGTCAATATGTATAGGCGTGTACGCACGAACAAACAAGAACATAGTTAACACGAACATTGAACACTTTATTCGCTTGTGCGTACCGCTAACAAATATATCGAACACTGTGTTCGTCAAAAACGATCGTAGCGATTCAATTTCGTTGTTCTGTTTGGACGGTGTTCGGAGAAATTTGATGAAACATTGCGAATATCGGCGAATCCATGGCTACTAAAGAGAGTGGTACGGTTGAACATGAACGCAAGTCGAACTGTGTTCGTATAAAGAAAAAACTTTTTACAAAAAAAAAAACAACCGACTTCAAAAAAACACTACAAAGTGAAAAATAACTTTAATTTCGGAAGTCGGTGTCTTTGGTTTTTAATTTTCGTTCTTTGTCACCGACTTCCGAAATTAAAGTTATTTTTCACTTTGTAGTGTTTTTTTGAAGTCGGTTGTTTTTTTTTTTGTAAAAAGTTTTTATTTTTCACTTTTTAGTTGTGATACCTACCCCACACAAATTCGAATACCACTACCTGCTATGTAAATAACAGTGACAGGAAGTTATCATAATATCATCCACATATTGAGGAAAAAATACGTATTATTGAAGCTAACTCAAAAACTACCCAAGCAAAGTTAATAAAATTTATATGGGACCACCTCTGAAGTAGGATCTACCAAACAAAAAAAGAATAATCAAAATCAATTCATAATTGACGGAGTAATCGCGTAACAAACATACAAAAAAAAAAAAAACAACATACAGTCGAACTCCTCCTTTTGGAAGTCGGTTAAAAAAAGAAAAATATTTTATTTGGGACGCGCGCAGAAAATACAGACAGTAATAAAACATAAAATAAAATAAAAATAAGAAAGGAGCATTATAAACTAACAAACTAACAAAAAAAATTAGTAACGACCTGTGCGGGGCCAAAAAGGCCCATATCTCAGCATAATGCTATGGTGTTCATGTTCGCTTTGCTAATTTACGTCCACACGTACCTACGAACCAAATGTTTCGTGTCTGATATTCGTGTTCACCATGTTTTCTTTGTTCGTGCGTACACGCCATAAGAGATTATTGCAATCAACAACAAACAACAACATCAGCCTATAAATGTTCCCACTGCTGGGACACAGGCCTCCTCTCTGTGAGAGGGAGTGGGCCGTAATCCACCACGCGGGCCCAGTGCAGGTTGGTAGATGTCACATGTCTTCGAATTTTCGGTTCTAGGACATGCCGGTTTCCTCACGATGTTTTCCTTCACCGTTTTGAGAGCAGTGGTGATGAAATAATTTACACAAAGTAAAGCGCCTGTCTGGGTTCGAACCTACTACCTACAACTCGTAAGTCACGGCCGTAACCACTGGGCCACCACTGCTCTCAAATATATGCTCTATAATATTGCAATCAATTAAATGAAAATAAAACGGTTTAATTTTTTGGACTGCCTCGTTGGTCTAGTGGTCGCAAGCGCTACTGCTGAGCATGAGGTCCTGGGTACGATTCCCAGTTCGAACAAAGTGTTATTGGATGTTTATATTAGGAATTTCTCAGTAGCAGCCCGGAGTCTGGATTTATGTCTGGTTGATGGCAATAGGCTCGCCCCCTATTACATGAGACTTAGATAAAACTGGCGAAATGTGGGTGTACTATGGGTACACCTCTGTCTAACACTTCGCGAATTACAGGCGTAATGTTATGTATCAAAGAAATGCAAATAAAACGTTTTATTTTTGTACAAAATCTTTTGAGTTCCTCAATTCTTCAATTCTTTAAAACCTATTTTTTTTTAATTTTGCCATTTATTTTCTCTGTTTTTATTTTTATCTTTACACCTAATTATATGTGTATACTGTGGTCTCCTGTAATTGAAGGAGCACACGTAAAACAACCGTTTTTAATATTGTGATTTAAGTTGTGTACGTATATCCTTTGTTGGAGATCCCAAATAAATCAATATCAAGTCAATCTACACTAATTTTATAAAGATTGTTTGTAAAGCATAAACTCAAAAACTATAGGACCTAGACATAAAAATTCTTTCACCAGTATAATGCTATATTATCACTGAGTAACATAGGCTATAATTTATAACGATACCATGCTGGCAAAGCCAGTGGCGGAAGCTAGTATTTAATATTTAAGCTTCAATGTGACACGAAATGTCATATAATTACTTACTATATAAACATAACCCATCTTACCAGCACAATTAGGTAATACAAACACAGACACTTACAATAGTAATTTAAATATTGACTGCAATATGAAAACTATGAATTGAGCATATAATTGTGCTAAATACATAATAGTCTAAGTAAATAGAATACAATCAAGTAAATAACATTGTAAAATGATACGGAGCGCATTGTATTTATAGCGGTTGGTATATAAATTACTATCAAACTAAATCCCCGTAATACTATTGACATTTACGTGATGATTTTGTTATTGTTCGGTCTATGGTATATATATACGTCACTCAATGATTCCTTTTTTAAACCTAGAGACTAATTTGACATTTCAAGTGATTGTTGTTTCGTTTTTTTTTTTTCAATTTGTAGTTTGACATTTGCACCTGTCAAATTAGTCTCTGGGATTAAAAAACGAACTGTAAGCTATGGTTTCCGGTGGCCGCCACATAGCGTCCGCAATTGACCGTCGAATAACGTCATTGAAACGTGTTTTATGAAAGTATAGAGGTATGAGACACAGGGTGTAAAGTTCACACATCCTCTATAGAAAAGGGAGGATCCTCCGCCAGACGGGTGTCGTGTCTAGTGGGTAACTGCCCTGTGATTGATGTCGGGAAGTTAGTTACAATATGTAAAAAAAACCTGTCCAATCCGTGAGGGTGTTGTTAGGTATCGTACTGACAGTCTGTTTATGTGGTCAGTTTGAGGAAAAAAGAAAAAAAAAATTGCTACATTTTTTTTTTTTTCAATGTGTAATTTTACCGGGTTTATAATATTCTTATAAAAGTATTACAAGATTATTTTTGAACCCTTAAACTGCATAAAATATAAAAAATATTTCACACGTAAAAACATGTCAATAGACGAAATGTTGTTTATTTCTCCAAAACCCAGCTTATCAGGTAGCGCGTGAAAATTTTACACGAAATGTATATATAAATACACGGTAAAGTTGCACACTTGTGCAACTTTACCGTATTGTTCTTTCTCTAAACATAAATAAGGGTAAAATTTATTTACGATAGGTTATTATATTTTCAATGTCGCAGTCACTCTGTTCGGATTTGTCAATTTCAATTTAATTTATTTAACTTCTTGATAAAAATACTGTAATAAGCTAAACGCTGTGTATCGTCTGAATATCCGAGCTTTGAAGGACTTAACCATTAGTTCATTGATCATTAATTCATCATCTGGCTAACAGAGCTGTAATACTTGTATTAAAGAACAAAATGCTTTTATGCAGAAGATACGCAGCTTGTCGTACAATTATTCAAAACTTATTCAGCTGTTACGTTGCTATTACACAGCTATTAGCAACATAATTTTGTGCCCAAATTGCTTGAATAACCTCTGAGTAAGCGCTTAATCTGCTAATTACGGTAGTCTTATTCAGCGATTAGTTTCTATGACTGCTGTTAAACAAAACTAAGTTACTGGCTGGGATCTCTTAGGTTTTTTTTATACATAATTATATAGTTTATTGTACTAATACTTATGAGAAGTGTTAGCACTTATATTGAGGAAACCGAGGCTTTAGAGTATCACCGTTACCTGTCGGTTATATTGTACTTGAATATTTTACAATTTCGAAGCCAAGAGTTATATTTTATGTGCTTTTATACATGTTTACAACCTGTGTCTTTAAAGTACTTTAAAAAACTACAAAAAAAAACTAATTAACTAAAAAACTAGTTGTTCGACTAATAACAAAAAATAAACAAAGGACTTTATTTAACCAAGCATAATCTGAAGGAGTTTTCTCGTAATTGCCAAGATTTTCACCTACGTAGCATGACTGGACACTTGTAATGTTTTAAGACTACACCTGCACTAATGTGGCCTACGTCAATCCTAAATAGAAAGAAAGAAAAATAGGTTTATTTGTACCAGAAACACGTGCATACAAAAAGACAAGAGTAATCAGAGAACAACAAAATAAAGTATAATAAATCACGAGCATAAAACAGAAATAGTAGGCAACTGCACGACATGACTGTGACAAGAACGCTTCCACTCAGCATGATGCAGTGCTATGGGGACCCACAACACAGCGCTGATTTTCAGTGGTCACCCGAAAAAGACGTAAGGACATCAAGTCAAGTTCAGTAATAATAAGTAGGTAGATAAGGAAATAAAATAAATAGTACTTAGAATATAATACAACTATACAACGAATTATATGAATTAATGTGATTAAATAACATAAACTTACTTATAATACTTTTTTTACTGAGTGCTTTCGGCCAGCCGTGGCCGTACCAGTGTGCGTTTAGACTAAAGCAGGTTACTATTTAAATAACATAACCTCACGCCATTTTTTCCTCCGAAGGTTATAGCAGAAGTGTGCCTTTAGACATAGTACACCCGCATTTTACCTATTATGTTTAAGTCCCATGTAATAGGGGGCGAGACTGTTGCCATCAACCGGGCACAAATCCAGACTCCGAGCTGCTACTGAGAAATTCCTGATGGAAAAACTCAATAACAATTTGCTTGACCTGGGAATCGAACCCGGGGCCTCATGCTCAGACAAGCTTTTGCGAGCTTTATAGATGAACGAGCCAGTATACTCTTAAAATCACATCGTCACTGGAAAGGCAAAATTACTTAACCGCCTCAGTATTTATATAGCGGTTAAGTAATTTCGCCTTTCCAGTAACGACATAATTAAATTACGCAAATATTTAGTAAGTAGTGAAACAGAAAAATTATCTACGTTAAATAGAATTAATTAGGAAAGGCCTACATAAGAGTGTTATCTTATCTGTGATTAACAATTATCTGTTTGATTTGGGTATAGGACACCTACATTTTAGCACAGATTAATACAAATGGTTCACTCCGCAAAATCATTTAAATAAAAAACGACTCTTATTACGACACAATAAAGTGCAATTCAGGTCGCATAGCGCTAATCACCTACAGTTATATTCACCTAGAAGTTGCCTCTCTTTCTATCGCGTGACTCTTATATCTTCTGACTACGTAACGCTCACTGAATTGGCCCGACAAGACGGGCCCGCCGCGGACTTTAGCTTCATACCTAAAATGCGGAGTGCGCCTTCTCTACAATTCTATGATTTTAGTTAGATAGATAGTATTTTTAATTTAACTTAACATCACGACTAGATTCCCTGAAGGGTTAGGTAGAGATGCACCCATAGTAGATACGCCAGTTTGAGGCCAATAGTGGCCGAGCTGATCGTATTGCTATCAACCCGGCACAAACTCAGGCTCCGGACTGCTACCGAGAAATCCCTGATGGAAAAACCCAATAACACTTCACTCGACCTGGGAATCAAAACTAGGCTCAGCTTAAGGTGAGCTGTCATTCCACCATAATGCCAAGCATTGACACTATTGATACCTCACTTTCAAGCTCACTTCACCTAAGCGTTCACGGTGAGATTTTTACAGAATAGCATTGCTGTAGTGCTATTCTGTAACCATCTCACCGTGTTACTCGTATCTTAGGTGAAGTGAGCGTGGAGTGAGCTGTCAGTTGCTAAGGATTGACACTATTGGCAGCTCACTTCACCTAAGTTATCACACTTATCACGGTGAGATTTTTACAGAATAGCACTACAGCAATGCTATTCTGTAACCATCTCACCGTGTTACTCGTATCTTAGGTGAAGTGAGCGTGGAGTGAGCTGTCAGTTGCTAAGGATTGACACTATTGGCAGCTCACTTCACCTAAGTTATCACACTTATCACGGTGAGATTTTTACAGAATAGCACTACTGATAGCCCTTGCGATCACTGCACCAATGAGGCAGTCAGTTGTTATTTCTTATTTATCCGATAATTAACATCACAGAGATTTTATCTTCCATTACTGTTAAACAATAGTTAATCTATGAGCGATAATATAGAGGTATGAGGAACAGGGTGTAAAGTTCACTCATCCTGCATAGAAAAGGGAGGATCCTCCGACCAAATGAGTGTCATGTCTGGTAGGCAACTGCCCAACGATTGATGTCGGGGCGTTGTTTATATACGAGTCGCGCGGTAAACCCTGCTTGCGCGATGTAGGATTTTGCGTGACGTCAGTGTGATGCCGTGGTGTCGTGGTGTAGATGCCGCCACAGTACTATCGTGTACAGTAGAACAACTTTTATGCCAATTTTTTTTTTGCCGTTTAAGGTTTTTTTTTTGTCCGTATTTTTTTTTGTTAAGTTTGCCACTAGGCGGAAGCACAAGGTACCAATTTTTAGCGACGTTCTTTCTGCTGACTCAGAATGACGTTTAATTTAAATCGTTTGACAAAGAACGTGGTATTGTAAATCTATCGAATTATCATCATAAATACTGATAAAAGTATAAAGAAATTAGTACAATGGTCGATTATATCGTCTTGCGCAAAAGTCAATGAAGGAGAGTACTATGTACAGTCAGCCTCATAAGATGTATAGAGGTATACATCGACAAGAATTCTTTAGGCCCTTTGTACATGGCACGGTTTCTTTACGGTACGCCGTAGAAAAAACGTGTCTTTCAACAAGCTTCCATAGTGATCCATTGAACACTGACGACCGTGCCTACACACGGAAAATAAACCGTAGTTTTTCACGGTAAGAAAAACGTGTGTGTACACTGCCGAAAGAGCCTTATTGTCTACAATCTTTGTTCCATAATATAGAGTTAACACGTTCCGTGCCGGGAGCCCTCCTGGAGGGTTCACTCAAGTTGCATATGGAATGCCGGGAGCCCTCGCGGAGGGCTCAATTTAAATGTAGGAATTCGGCATTATAAACTGTGAAAATAAAATTTGTTGTATATTTTAACAAGGTTTCAAACGTAATGCCAGTGACACTCCTGGAGTCAACTTTGCAATATGTATGGCGGTATGAGCTCTATGAAAAATGAGTGGAGTCGAAAGTGTTAATGTGTAGCTATAAAAATAGTTCACATTGGCAACTTACTTGTAGCATATTCATACAGTATTATAGAACACAAATCTAATGTAACAGCAAATAAATTTTCACGCCTCCCCCTCAAGACTTAGGCCAAATATTTTTAAATATTTGGCCTACAAATATTTTTGATATTCGGATAGCTCATGACCTAAAGAAGTGCCTTAGAAATAAATATCAACAAAAAGAAAACAAAAAAAAATTGTAGACAGTCAAATGAATTCTTTTCGATGTTATACCTCTTTCTGATGCTGACTGTACCTACCTATAATACTTATAGGTATGTACAGGTGTAGAAAGATTAGATGCAATTACTGTATAGGTACTTAATACGTCAGCAAGCTTTTTCACACTTTGTATAACTAAGAATGATTTGTATTCAAATTATGAGAAATTTGCAAACAATTTTGCTTGTAACAGCATAAATGTTTCAGTAAACTGCTATAAACGATCATTTTGTAAAAAACTTAATTGCCATTCACAAACAGACAATGATAAAGTTTCCCACAATTTTTGAAAATCCCACCTCCGTTTAATACATTATAACGATTTGTGTTTGATTTTTGTTTAACACAATTGACATCAAAAAGTCCCGAAATAAATTGCTCGGCTGTTTATTTTCTTGATTAAGGCTCCGTGCACGAAAAAAACCCTTTTGCGTCAATAACTTATCTAATTATGAGAAAGCTGGAAATAATTGAAACAGTCTGTGTACGTATAAAAGTACAGATTTCGTGGTGCTAAACCATTCGTGTCAGTCACAGCACCTGTTAATAGTTGCATCACTTTTGCGCTCTCGAAAATATGGTTTATTTCGCTTTTTATTTACTTAATGAAGATATAGTATAATCATAAAATAAAATTTTGATTTTATTTCAAGGATAGCTGAAGACTAATGTGTGATTTTTAAATTTCTTGATATGGTTTGCTAAAGAATAGGAAAAAATACATTACTGACAGGGTTAAAAAAGGGCTATTCCAACATTTTTTTTTTTGTATGGAAGTTGAAAAAAGTGGTTCCCTGTGTAGGTACACACGGCTACACATCAAGCTATAAATTTCCAGTATAAACTGATCTCGCATTGTACGGAAATCTTATGCAATGCGAGATCAACATAAACTGGTTTTGTATAGGTTGATGTGTAGCCGTGTGTACAAGTAGACCATAATTACAATGATGTTTTTTTATCGATATTTGATTTTAGGGTTTTTATTTAAATAGATATGTCAACCCCATCGTGCCTTTTACCTTGTAACATCATCACTTATAATTAACACATAAACAATACACGAAACACTTTGTGATAAAGATAAAAATCATCGATGAAGGACTGTTATTAAATTACATAACGTTTTGACACCTTCTACCATATAATGATGTTGATGATATTTTTTAATTTTCAATATCAAAAGCAGTTTCTTCTAACGAAACGATCAAACGTCAGTCTGGCGTAAATTTTTGGAAAACTTGTTGCGAATTTTTTAGTGATTTTCCACGATTTTTCTAGGGCGTCCCCACCATTTCCGCTCACTTTTGCCTTGTAAATACATTTTGTTGGTCACCTTTCATTCATCCTCTCAACATGACCAAACCATCTCAGCATACTTCTTTTATTTCACTATTAAACCGTTTCTTAAATTCATACCGATGAGCATCTACATTCACCGATTACCTTAACAGACGAATCTGCCTAGCCTTTTCCCAACTCTGTTAAGGTCGGCTTCCAGTCTAACCGGATGCAGCTGAATACCAGTATTTTACATGGAGCAACTGCCTATCTGACCTCCATAACCCAGTTTGGGTAACACGAAACCCATTGGCAAGACTGGTTGTTAGACTTTCAGGCTTCTGACGACCCGTAACGATTGTCAGATCCAGGAATGACAACCGCAGCAGAATGTAAAGATGGTCACCCATCCACGGACCAACCCCGGCAAGCGTAGCTTAACCTGATGGATCGGCCCATACGGCTGTTATTACTTAGCCACGAGCTCCTCAACACCTTAACAGACGAATGTTCAGTGACAAATGGCTATTGTTACATGTCCCGGTAGGTCCTATCACAATAGTGTCCAATTTATCAAGCAATTTGCTCTTACCGACCATTGAACTTACTAGTTCCCGACTTAGGTAACAATGCGGTGCTGTCAGGTCGTGTAGGTAGCTTGGATGTAATGTATCACCCTTATCTTTTACATAGTTATAGCATGTATTTAGTCGAACCTCTAATAATTCTTTTTTTGCGCACCAAAAAATATTATTGAACACTAATAAAATATTTGCGCCTCTTTTTGTAAACCTCAGAGCAATGGTGGCCCAGTGGTAACGGCCGCGACTTACGAGTTGTAGGTCGTAGGTTCGAACCCAGACAGGCGCTTTACTTTGCGTAAATTATTTCATCACCACTGCTCTCAAAACGGTGAAGGAAAACATCGTAAGAAACCCGGCATGTTCTAGAACCGAAAATTCGTAGACATGTGACATCTACCAACCCGCACTGGACCTGCGTGGTAGATTACGGCTCACTCCCTCTCACAGAGAGGAGGCCTGTGTCCCAGCAGTGGGAACATTTATAGGCTGATGATGATGATGATGATTGTATACCTCAAATAATTCCTATTTTGAGGAACTAAAAATGCTGCGACTAACATGGATAGCGGTTGGTCACAGTTCTAACCGAACCTTACCCATTTGGTTGAGGTGCCCTATCTTAATTACTGCGACCAATTCGGCTCGCGCGTGGTTGGTCACAGTTCCAACGTAACATTACCCGTAAAGCCCCTTTTAATTTTCTTCTTTCCGTAAGAACCTGATTCGGACAATTACTGTAAACATTCTAAAACAAAAATTTGCCTTTGCCAAATTGATCCAGCCGTTCTAAAGTGATTCGCTTACCAACAAACAGCATTTCATTTGTATTATACATACTAGCTGACCCGACAGACGTTGTCCTGTCCATATTCCAATCATTTATACAAAATTCCCATAGAAAATGCACTTTCAGTTTGCCCAAAATTTTCAATTTTTTTTTTCTTTTTCCGGCAACTTTTCAATTTTTTTTTTTTTTTCGTAAGACCCTGATTCGGACTGTTACCAACATAAAATCCAAAAATTCTCAATAATCCTTAAAAATCCAAACTGATCTGGCCGTTCTCAAGTGATGCAAGTGGATACCAACGAACAGCATTTTTAATATAAATTAAAGTTAAGAAAGCGGCGCTTTTTCCGAATTAGTGCGCTTATTTATAAATCGAAACCCTGATATTGTTTTTTGCAATGTGTAATTTTGTGGTTATGTATAAGTAAGGGTCAGCTCACACCGAGACGCGACGCGACACACACTTTTTTAAGATCCTATACAATATCGAATTTATGTACTACGCAATAAGGTACACGCGCTGCGCAGCACCGCGCATCTCAGCGTATTTCGACATGCGTTCACGCTCGCACAGAAATATACCTTTTCGTGAAGAAAATAAGTTCGATACTTGTTTAAACGTCTCGGTGTGTACACACTGACCCTTAGGGTATAAATTCTTTAAAACACTTTTATTAAAGGATCAACTCTGAAAACACAAATATGCATATTTTTTTTATGTTTATCTAATTTGGACTTGATGCCATTGGCAGCCGCAGCGAAACCTTGAAGACTGTAGCAGATAGGATCTCATCCCCCGCTTTGAAGGTCTTTTGTTAAGTCAGTCGTAAGTATAATTTTAATTTCCAGTTTTTAATTTTAATCTTCTCTTTTTTGTTCACTTTTGTTGTAGGGATCAATTAAGGGTTTTTTTAGGGTTCCGTAGTAAACAAGGAACCCTTATAGTTTCGTCATGTCCGTCTGTCTGTCTGTCCGCGGTCTAGCTCCGAGACCAGTAGTACTAGAAAGCTGTAATTTGGCATAGGTATACATATTAATCACGCCAACAAAGTGGTAAAACAAAATTATGAAAAACATTTTTTTTAAGGTACCTCCCATACACGTAAAGTGGTGATGTTTTTTTTTTTTGTTTATCCCATGTTGCGGGATATCATTGGAAAGGTCCTTCAAAAACATTGTGAGATTGGGAAAACCATTTTTGGATTCAGGGATCCGTTTGCGAAATTTTAAGCTTTAAAGTGCTAATTTTTGTTAGAGTCAAGTGTCCCCCTCTGTCAGCTAAATGGTTGGTTTTGGATGTGTGAAAAAAATCACAGTAGTAGTTTATATAACGAAATTAAAAGGAAAACTATCACAGCTAAGTAGGCTCTACAAGTTAACGAGTAATAATCGACCACTTAACTTTGCAGTTGCAAAAACATGCTTTCCCATACATTATGGGAGAACATGTTTATCAACCACAAAGTTAAGTTTATTTTTAGGATAAATTCATCCCAACTACGGAACCCTTTATTGTGCGTGGTCCGTCACGCACTTGGACGGTTTGTTTTTTGAATGAGTTGTTCATATTCATAGTATACATACACTCATTGGACACACATACACTCATTTTTTTTATGTTTTTCTTCATTTCAAATTATTATAGGTATGTATTATTATTTATAATTACTACAATTAGTGTTTTTCTAAGGGGAAAAATACTAATGAGCTCAAATTCAACCGTTATACATAAGTTAACTTTAGACCTAATTACCATTTCGTAATATCATTTAAACGTTTTTCAATTCATTGTGTTTGACTAACATTAAAGGACAAACAATATAATTTGTAGGGTGAGGTGAATAATTGCAGGGCGGGGCACCAATTAATAATAATGTTAGGACTGTCAAATATTAATGATAATGAGATTATTATCTAGTAATTGTGTGATTAGTTCACACGATGGGCTAATTACTATTACATGATAATGAACTATGTTATTTTCTGTTCATTTTTAATAACCTACCTATTTATTTCTATAGGTAAGATTTTAATAATAAATGAAATAGGTTCGTATCGTTCTTCTCATGCCTTTTTTCATCCATTTTGTTTTTCTTATACAACCTTTGGCTAGTATATTCTCGTGCAAAAATCATAAAAAATGCCTGTTTTTCTATTGGTAACCTTTTAACACGCATTTTTTATCGAACTTGTTGATGACTACTAAGATATTTGCGGTAAAAAGTTTTATGTATTTTTTCTTTTAGTGGGATTTACGTATTTAACAGTTTTATGTTCATATTTACCTGCATGACAATTGTTATTTGGAGAAACCCAAAAACTATTTAACTAGTAATTGCTTGAGTTTATTTGTAGATAGTTACATACTCATATCAAACGTTGTTTATTAAATAGCAGTGATAGCCTAGTGGTGCGACCGTCGGACTGCCAAATCATAGGTCTCGAGTTCGAACCCAAGGTACTCTGACTTTTCGGATTCATCTGCGTATTGTATAATTATCACTTGCTTCAGATGTGGAGGAAAATATCGTGAGGAAAACGGCATGACTGAGAGATATTTTCTCGACGGCATATGAAGCCAAACCACACGAAAAAGAAAGAAAGATTTTATGCATCGTTGATAACAGATCAATGTAATAAACGCCCTATATATTTACTAAGTACATCTTAAAGATCGTCCAACTGGTGAATTTACCCTAAGCTCGTTATCTTCACCTAAATTATACACAGATAGTAGCTCTATCCATAAAAACAGAGTTTTATGTTATCTCATTCAGATTAAGGTAACATTTACACTCTATACGTGTCCTAATCACTATAATATTTGGAGATAACATTGCCGACTGTACCTACATAATTAATGACTTACTTAAACAAAGCATTAACTCGTTTAATTTTAAACCTGCTAATTAGTGTTTTTACATCTCTTGTGGAAATGCTAATTATTTACAAAATTTGTTCGAAACAATGAATTTTGTGGCAGGGATATCGACGCGAAAACTGTTACCATAGATTCAGTACATGATTCTGAACCGGGTTTTTTTTTTGTGGGAAATTGTCAAATAACTTCTCCAGCTCTGGGCGGAGCGGGAGGGCGTGTCAGACTCTTACTGACTAAAACCCACCCGAGTTCCTTCAGTTACCTATATGTTGCCAGGGGCCACGGTAACCCTTTCGCACAAACCCGCAACCCCGGCGTCATTCTGAACCCCTTGCGTTGATATTTTTCGTTGGTTATTAAAAAAGAAATCTGCTGTTTCATATATTTGCGTTGCACTTTTCTATGAAACAGCAGTTTTTTTTTAAATAACCTACGAACAATTTCAGCGCAGGGGTTCAAAATCATGTACTGAATCCATGGTAACAGTTTTCGCGTCGATGTCCCTGCCACCCTGTATAGTTTTAACGTTGCTGTAATTTGCCAAATGTATACAAAAGAAGAACTTAATAAAAATCGTAAATTAATATTTACTGTATTTACTATACTCCATTTGAAATATAGACATTTAAACTAACCTTTTTTACAGCCCTTTCACCCGATTTTGACTTCTATACCGTACGCATAAGGATGGCATTAAAAGCAAAAAAGTGGTTAAAATACCAACTGTTTACTGCAGCTGCCATTTGTCATGCCACCAACGCAATAGAAGTCAAAATCGGTTGAACGGACTGTAAAAAAGGTTTATTTAAATGTCTAATCTTATTTCAAATGGAGTATAGCTTCTGCCCGCGACTTCGTCCGCGTGAAATTTCTTGTTCCCCCGACCCACACCGTCGTATCGCATCGTCTACCTACTTCGTTTTTGCTCAGCGTTCTTACAGATTTTTTAAATTTTTGCTCGGCTCCTAAGGGTCTTAGCGTGATGTTATATGCTTATAACCTTCCTCAAAAATTGGGCTATCAAATGCAAAAAAATAATCTAATCGGATTGGTAGTAAAGATTAGAGTGTTCAAAGAAACAAACAAACCTCCTAACTCTTCAGTTTTATTATTAGTACTTATAGATACAGATGGATTCGCTTTCTACAGCAAAAAATCTCTAGTAAAAGTTTATTATGCCCATGTGATACCCACTCTCATGAAGATCGGAAACGCTACGCTCGAAGTTGTGGACGAGTATGTTTACCTAGGACAAACTGTCCAGCTAGGTAGGTCCAACTTCGAGAAAGAGGTCAATCGTCGAATCTAACTCGGGTGAGCAGCGTTCGGGAAGCTACGCAATATCTTTTCGTCCCACATACCACAATGTCTCAAGACGAAAGTCTTTGACCAGTGCGTGTTGCCAGTGACTGTGGTACTGAAACGTGGTCGCTCACAATGGGCCTTATCAGAAGGCTAAAAGTAACCCAAATGGCAATGGAGAGAGCTATGCTTGGAGTTTCCCTACGTGATCGATCAGAAATGAAAAGATCTGCAGGAGAACTAAGGTAACCGACATAGCCCGAAGAATTACCAAACTTAAGTGACAATGGGCAGGACACATTGCTCGCAGAACGGATGGCCGATGGGGTCCAGAGGTTCTGGAGTGGCGACCACGTACCGGAAGACGTAGCGTTGGAAGGCCTCCCACAAGATGGACCAATGACCTTGTGAAGACCGCAGGAATCCGCTGAATGCGGAAAGCATAGAATCAGTCGAAGTGGCGGTGCTTGGGGGAGGCCTATATCCAGCAGTGGACGTCTTTCGGCTGAAATAATGATGAAAAGTTTATTCTAATTAAGTATCAGTTTTCACCTAAGATTAAAATATTTCTGAATTCTGGACACTGCTTTATCTATCAATGACTCATTTAGATTTAAATTCCGCTAGATCTATTTATGTATATTTATCTATTAGGCACAATTACAATCCGGCTTATTTCTATATATTGGGCTACTTAAAAAGACGTAGTTTCTCACTATAATGAAAAGAAAGGAAAGAAAATACATTTATTTAGCACAGACCAAAAAGCATACAATATAATTAACAGCAGATAATAAGTGCGATGTAAAGAATTAGCAGGGGAGTGTGCCTCACGGCTGCGCCTAAAAGGCCCAGTTTAGCAAAAATGCCAGACAACAATAAGTGCCTGACGCTGGTTTTCAACTGGACCTGAAAGTGTGATGTGACGGATGTATATCAGTTTTATAATGTAACGAGTGTATGCTTAAATAAAATAAATTTGTATCAGATAAAAAATCATCATCATCATTTCAGCCGAAAGACGTCCACTGCTGGACATAGGCCTCTCCCAAGCACCGCCACTTCGACCGATTCTGTGCTTTCCGCATCCAGCGGATTCCGGCGGCCTTCACAAGGTCATCGGTGTATCTTGTGGGAGGCCTTCCAACGCTACGTCTTCCCGTACGTGGTCGCCACTCCAGAACCTTTCGACCCCATCGGCCATCCGTTCTGCGAGCAATGTGCCCTGCCCATTGCCACGATAAAAAATAATAATAACGAATATGTAGGTAACTGGCGAAATGTGCGTGTACACCTCTGCCTAACCCTGTGGAGATTACAGGCGTGATTTTATGTTATAAAAATAGTGTGATTGTGCATAAACTTGCAAAACAAAAGAAATAAAGACTGACAAATAAATGAGTAAACGAGTAAATGAGACAGACGCATGATATACCATTGTTAAATATGTTCTATGTTCTATGTTATGGGGTTTGGTTTCCGCACTTAGTCCGTCAGGTGGACCATTGTGCGTGGGCCATGGCGGCCGTTTGGTGGTTATTCCAACCAGCCCACCTCCCTCCAGAAGTTAATTAAAACTCCTGGTCTGTTCAGAACGTCAGTGAAAGATCTGGGTGACCCGAGGGTTTCTGTTCTAATTTTAGTAACACCTGTGCATTCGAAGAGTACGTGCGCGACGGTTTCCTCAGCCTCCATGCACGCCCTGCACAGAGGACTGTCCGTTATGCCTATTGTGTGGAAGTGTTTGTTTAGCGAGCAGTGACCCGTGATGGTCCCCGTCATCAGGCGCAGGCCATTCCTGTCAAGGCTTAATAAACGCCTCGTTAGCCTGCTATCCAAGGATGGCATTGCTTCCTTGGACTGCCTGCAGCCCGGTGTCGAGCTCCACCAATTCTCCGCTTGGGTTTGGGTGAACTCCTGTAGCCACCTGCGTATCTGGTTGAATGGAATTGGCACGATAGGCTCGGGTCCACAGACTGCTGTGCTAGATCCTCTTCTCGCAAGTTCGTCAGCAGCGTCGTTACCCAGCGATCCGCTGTGTCCCTTTATCCATTGCAGTGTCACCGTATTGCAGCTAGATACCGTTACTTGTTCTAGTGCATTGTGACATTCTAGTGTTAACTTTGAAGTAATATATTTTTTCTGTAAGGATTGGAGAACTGAGGCGCTATCGGAGAGTATACGTATGTGAGTGTCCGTAACTCTCCTGGCTGCTATGGCGTGGGCCGCTTGTATGATGCCCACACACTCCGCCTGATAGACGGTGTTGAACATGCCCAGCGGGCGGGATATATTTATGTTGAGGTCGTGTGAGAAGACTCCAACTCCGGTTCCGGAGTTGGTCTTTGATCCGTCGGTGTATACTCTCAGCTCTTTCGGGCCTGAGTAGTCACACTGTTCTTCAGTAAGTATTATGTTGTAGTGTCTTTGAAAGTGGTGTGACTTCGAGGCTTTGTCACAGGGTGATGCCATCATTGGTTGTCGTTTGATCGCATCTTCCTTTATACGTGTGTGCCTAACCCTGGAGTCTTTGCTCAGGGTTCCTGATAAATGGAGCCTAAAGGCGGCCAGGGCCGCCTCCTCCCGCACGATGAGGTGCAAAGGCGGTAATCCAAGCATTGCCTGTAGGGCGGCAGTGGGTGTAGTTCTCATACTGCTGGTGATTGCAACACAAGCAAACCGCTGCAGTTTTTCGAGATCTCTTTGGGCTGTACTCAGGTCTGTCCTGGGCCACCAGACCAGTGAGCCGTATGTAATAATTGGTCGGATGACTGTGGTGTATAGCCAGTGGGTGACCTTGGGGCTAATACCCCAATTCCATCCAAGCAGTCGCTTGCACTGCCACAGGGATATGCTGGCTTTTGTAGTGATATAGTTCGTGTGTTTTGCCCAGTTCAGTTGTTTGTCCAAAAAGATGCCCAGGTATTTGGTTTCAGTTGAAAGGCTTAGGGTTGTTCCAAAGAATCGTGGTAGTTGTAGTGTGGTCAATTTCCTCTTTTTAGTGAAGAGAATCAGTTCGGTTTTTGTAGGGTTTGCTGAGAGTTGGTGCTCGTTGCACCACTCCTCTACTATTTTCAGGGCTTGACGCATGAGATTGCATAGAGTGTTCTCGTGGGTCCCGTTTATTATTATGGTTATGTCATCGGCGTAGCCTACAGTTAAATAACCTTTGTCATTGAGTGTTTTGATGAGGCTGTCTGCTACCAGGTTCCATAGAAGCGGTGAGAGGACGCCTCCTTGTGGGCAGCCCTTTGCAACGATGGCCCTTGTAGTGTCATTTACTGTGAGTTGTACAGCTCTCAATTTGAGCATGTTGGTGATCCAGGCACTCAGGGTCGAGTCTATGCTGTGTTGGTCGAGGGCCATTTTTATGCTATTAAACATGGTTTTGTCAAAGGCGCCCTCGATGTCAATGAAGGCGGCCAGTGCTGAGCATTTGTGGTCCAATGCGCATTCAATTTTAGAAACCACGCTGTGCAGCGCTGATTCTGTTGACTTGCCCGTGGAATACGCATGCTGTTGTTTGTGAAGTGGTTTTACCCGGAGAGGTCCATCTCTGATGTGCCTGTCACAGAGTCTCTCGAGAGTTTTAAGTAAGAAAGAGGTGAGGCTTATGGGCCTATAAGCCTTGGGTTGTGTATAATCGGTCTTGCCAGGTTTGGGTATGAAAATGACTTTCACCTCGCGCCATGTTAAATATGTAAAAAAATACAACTCCGTAGGATAAGAGGAAGTGGTTTTAATTCAGCTTGCAAGATTTGCTAACTAACTAACAAGGCAAGTTAAATAAAATCTTGTAAAAAGAGATATTTCTCTTTCGGAAGTAGTCTACTTAGAGCACCCGTCCGAATAGCACCTGCGCGAATAGCACCTAACCTAGTCCTCAAAGAGCACCTACGACTCAGCAGCCTACTGCCAGGATGTATTTGTTTTACAGGACGTTATTAAATGAAAGACATCGATAAAAATCACTAGAATTTTTATTAATTACACATACTACAAACATCGTGAGGAAACTGGCATGACCTAGAACTGAAAATTCGAAGACATGTGACATCTACCAACCCGCACTGGGCCCACGTGGTGGATTACGGCCCACTCCCTCTCACAGAGAGGGGTCTCCTCTGTGTCCCAGCAGTGGGAACATTATAGGCTGATGATGATGATGATGATGATGAATAACATCCTGTAAAACAAATACATCCCAGCAATAGGCTGCTGCATCGTAGGTGCTCTTACTGGACAAAAATGTAAAAATAAATTAAATTAAAATTTATTTTTACATTTTTGTCCACGAAGAGCACCTACGATGCAGCAGCCTATTGCTAGGCTAGGCTAGGTGCTATTCGCGCAGGTGCTATTCGAACGGGTCAGAAAATGTGTCAGAACAAAAAACCTGTTTTAAACAATGCCAGACTTCCATGTTCCAGCACATTGTCATAGTGCTGTATCGGTCTTTATGATACAAATCGTACTTACATAGATATCCAGAAACCGATCAACCTTTATTCGACACAAATATTTGTTCTGGTTGAGGATCAAACCTACAATTTGTAGCGTGGAAAGCTCATTTTCATCATTTTCACTCTATAATCTTGATACAATTCTAACTTAAAACTTACTTTAAACTACTTTAAAAAACCGGCCAAGTGCGAGTTGGACTCGCACACAAAGGATCGTATTAAGATCGAGCAAAACACGCCGAAAAAATCCCGTTTCTTTTAAGGGGAACTTTATTTAATTTTCATTATTTGTTGTTATAGCGGCAATCGATATACACAATCTGGGACAGTTTCAACTGTCTACCTATTATGGTTCATGAGATATAGCCCGCTGACAAACTGACGGACGGACGGACAGATAGACAGCGGAGGTTTAGTAATATGGTTCCGTTTAGCACCCTTCGGGTACGGTCCCCTAAAAAAACTGTAAATAATTTATCTGTAGGTAACAACACTTTGTCTCCTCGATCTAAAGATAATTGCAAATGATTGCGACGTCTGTCCTATTAATGATTGCAAACATTGCATATTAGCAATGAATGTTAATTTAAACAATTATATTTTTTTTCTTAAGTGGACATTATGTAAGTAATAACATTGGCATCACCTCCGTTTTCTCGAACAGTTAAATCAACAACAAGTTTATTCTAAAGCCACACACGTTTTTCACGCACACTTTTTTCTTGACGTGGCAAACCACTTTATATACAGGGTGAAATTGAATTTATGGGCATCCTCTTAAGGAGTAATTGTACCCATCATTATGAACAAGTTTCACTACGGGACCAACCCAGAAAAAGCGAAAAAAGAATCAGCTGTTCCCTACATTTTGTCGAGCTATGCGAACATAAAATCTAGGGAACAGTTGTTTTTAAGCCATTGCATAGCTTTTATCGCGGGCTTTGAATGCGGCGACCGAATCAAGAAATTCAGTAACGAAAAAAACCTAACACCCCTCTCTCCGCCTACCATGTAATGACGGTTCCCATGACAACATTTTTGTTTTATATCATCACGTCATCATCCCAAGTGTAGCGTTGACAAATAGGAAGTATGTAGGTTACAAATGCTATGCAATAGCTTTACCGCGGCAGTCCCCGAGTGCCACACGTTTTTTCGCAATTTCAGGTTTGGTCCAATAGTGAAAGTTGTTCATAATGATGAGTACAATGACCCCTTAAGAGGATGCCCATGAATTCAATTTCACCCTGTATATTTTTAATTTAGATCAATGCTGGGCTCATTAGACATGCAATTTAATTAGCAATAAGCACATTGACTTTTTCTGTGACATTGCATTTCTGAATGTGACACAGATCCCTCACTCGTCCTTCGACATTAAGTCATAACATTAAAGACGTCCACTGCTGGACATAGGCCTCCCCTAAGCACCACCACTTCGACCTGTTCTGTGCTTCTCGCATCCAGCGGAATCCTACGGCCTTCATCAGGTCATCGGTCCACTTTATGGGAGGCCTTCCAACGCTACGTCTTCCGGTACGCGTTCACCACTCCAAAACCTTTCGGCCCCATCGGCCATCTGTTTTGCAAGCAATATGCCCACTGCTACTTAAGTTTGGCAATTCTTCGGGCTATGTTGGTAACCTTGGTTTTCCTACGGATCTCTTAGTTTCTGATTCGATCACGTAGGGAAACTCCAAGCATAGCGCTCTCCATTTCCCTTTGGATGACTTTCAGCCTTTTAATGGCGCCAAACATACATCCAATGAATAATTTCTATCAATCTCATAATCCTATTACTCTAAGTCTAACAGATAGGGGACCATAATCTAGTGAATTACGCTTGATACTTTTATCTAAATATATCGAAATTACAACAATGGCATCATAATTGGACATGATGTGATACACATGTACATGTATCCAATACATATGGATATTACATCAGAAACCAATTTTGATATTTTTTAAAGTGATAAACGTAGACGCAGCGGTTTGTATTTCTTTTGTATTACACAAGGTGTTAATGAAATAACTGAAAACCTCAGCCTCATAATTAATATTAAAAAAATCCTATGCTACATTTGAAGAACATAACATACAAAACATCACGCCTATATACCACAAAGGGTTATGCAGAGATGTACCTACAGTACACCAACATTTCGCTAGTTATATTTAAGTCCTATGTAATAAGGGGTGAGTATATTGCCATCAACCGGGCACAAATTCAGACTCCAGGCTGCTACTGAGAAATTCCTAAAGGAAAAACTTAAAAATATTTTACCCGACCCAAGACCTTATACTCAGCAGTAGCGCTTATTTAAGATTAATTTTATGTTCGCATAACTCGAAAAATTTAGTGAATAGCTGATATTTATTTCTGATTTCAAGGTTGGTCCGATAGTAGAATTTCTACATCATTATATACTTATAATGATGTAGAAATTCTACTATCGGACCAACCTTGAAATCAGAAATAAATATACAATAACCCGTTTTCAGGTTAGATAGCCATGTTCAGGTTTGTTGAATCAATCACAGATCATACCAAATTGTATACATTATTTAACTAACTATATACATTAAAAGCAGTAACAGAACACGAAATAAAAAAATCTAGAAAAAGAAGAATTATTGTGTGAAAGATGATATAGTTGAAAAGGAGGTGAATAATGAGATAAATTGTATGGACGACGAATACACGCTGTGCCGACATTTATTATATTGGGAGAAGAGTAGAAAGAAGATGACTGTGTTAAAAGGATTTAATACGATCTTAAGAGAATTGGATGATTGTGATGCGTAAGAAGTATCAGATATTGTTGAAGGAAAGTTAAAATGAGGCTTAATAATGCTGTGCCCGACAGAGTCCATAATTGCTTCATTAATTTTAGGCCTACCAACTGTTTTACCAACATTATGGAATGTAATAAATTGTAAATGTAACAGTAGAGAATCAAGATCGGTCGAGAAGTATGTTGCCTACTTTTAACAGGTTTATAATACGAGAAATTCTACCTTAAACACGTTCTTGTTCATAAATCTAATCTTAATCCCTGCAATCAATAAACTACGGCTACGTTTAATATTATCTGACACGGATATATTATAGGAAAAAATAACAATAAATACTGAAAAAATATATATGATTTTTGAAGTTTTGCTTCACGCCTATCTTATATTATTGAAAGGTGTAATAAATTCAACTTACCGGAGATAGTCCTTTGTCCTTAAGCCACTGATCAGGTTCCTTCAGGCAGAAAGTACCATACATAAGCACCAGTATGAACATCACAGTTGTCATCGAGAATATTCCATAATATCCCATCTTCTGCAGCAAAAATCCACTCATGCCGATGCCAATAGGCAAACCAGCAGTCATGCAGAAGTTGACCAATCCCACTCTAAATGTCCTCGATTCTTCCGAAGTAATATCACTTATATAACTGAATACACCTAAGAACATAGTCACCCAACCACCAGTTATAGCCGGAAACAACGTCTCTAAAAACACAGTGATTTCCACAGGAATCTCGTAGAAGAAATACACGTTGACCAAATTGTTCAGTGATGTTAGCACTTCTCCGTATATTGGCAGCATGATACATATCTTTCTCTTCCCTGTTCTGTCACTCCACGCTCCTAGGAACATTATTATCATACATGGTAACGCAGTTTGGATCACGCCTTTCCAAATATCTATTGAAGAAATCAGTTCCTGCACTTCTCTTTCATACTCTGTGAAATTTTTGCTCGTTTTCTTTATCAGTGCTTCGCATATTTCATCTCCAAAACCTAAGTTAACACGGCAAGCTTTGTCCAAATTGAGATTACCCATAGCAAACCTTGAAATAACACTGGGTATAATGAGACCGGCTAACAAAGGTTCCACTGTGATATTATCTCTGATATATCCCAACTTCTCTCGAAAAGTTTTATCCTTATATCTTTGGATAACATCTTTGTTTAGAGGTTTTTCCTCGACGTCCACGGGTTTAGTTTTTTCTTCAGCCATTTTTGAAATATTTCCACTGCACGGGGTTATTTGAACTATATCACATTCATTGTTTATAAACAGCACTTGAGCACGACCGTCTGTCACTGTCGCAATATTTGATTTCACATTATGTTTGATACATTGAAAGACAGAATGGGTGCCTTATTATTTGTCTTACCGATATATCTGTTTGGTATCAATTACTCGTTTATAATGATAAAGTAGAATTCCAATTAGATAAAGTGGTTTGTTGTTTGTGATTAAGGTACACACTTAATGTGTTTGTATTGTTTCAGGTAGAAGCGCGTTATTTGCTCTTGAAGTTTTGTTCTGTTACGCCCGATCAGGTCAACGGCTGTTTTGCAACTGGCATCTGCATGAAAAATCAGTGTTAATATAAAGTAGGATGTTTTGAAATTACGTTGGTCAGTGTTTACAAGTGAGTTAATTTTTTAAACGCGTAGTTTCAGTAAAAAGCAGAGGTTTAGTAACACTGTGGACTTTAATAGTAATAGAGCGATTGTAATGTAAGATAGCGAATAATTTTGCGATTTTTGGTACATGGTATAAAAATTGTGTGTAAATCAGTGTATTTTGTCAGTGGACTATACACTAGCAAAATACGATTGGTCAGTTCTATCCAATCCTTTCAATAAAAATATAAAATGATATAAACAAAGTTTATAAACAAATCTTTCACACAATGTGCATTCCGAAGTCGAAACATTTTTGTCTGCTGGAGACAGAACAGTTACTTGTCAAAACAAAACGCTTGTTTTGTGAGTTACCATCATTGTTTTGATAGCAGTAATCTGTCTTTACTTAGTGATCTTTACTCCAGTTTGCACACTGCTTTATATTCACAGAACACTCGCAAAAAACCATAACATAAATTATTGTACATATTGAACTTGCTTCTGTCGAGTAGATGTCTGCAAATAAAACCTAAGACTATTTACTAGTATCTACCGATGTAACTGAGTGCGAGTTTAAAATTCAATAATGAAAATAGTTTTCATATCCAGCACAGGACCATTTTTTAGGGTTCCGTAGTAAACAAGGAACCCTTATAGTTTCGTCATGTCCGTCTATCTGTCTGTCTAGCTCCGAGACTCTTAATATTAGAAAGCTGTAATTTGGCATGGATAGGCTACCTCCTCTACATGATGATGATGATGTGTGTGTGGTGCTGTTTTTCTTTTATCCCATGTTGTGGGATATCATTGGAAAGGTCCTTCAAAAACATTGTGAGGACGTGAAAACCATTTTTTTTTATTCAGGGATGCGTTTGCGAAATATTAAGCTTTAAAGTGCTACTTTTTGTTAGAGTCAAGTGTCCCCCCCCCCTCGCCAGCTAAATGGTTGGTTTTGGATGTGTGAAAAAAATCACAGCAGTAGTTTATATAATGAAATTAAAAGGAAAACTATCACAGCTAAGTAGGCTCTACAAGTTAACGAATAATAATCGACCAACTATATTTGCAGTTTCAAAAACATGTTTTCCCCATACATTCCGTATGGGAGAACATGTTTTTCAACTACAAAGTTAAATTTGTTTTTGGGATAAATTCATCCCAACTACGGAACCCTTCATTGTGCGTGGTCCGAAACGCACTTGGCCGATTTTTTCGTTGATTTTTGAAGAGAAAATAATATCATCAAAATGTTTTCGAAGGATCATACGTTCGAAGCTTTTTAAAAATATACAAGTGGTAAGGAAAACTTTTTATTACGAAGCTCGAAGAAGTCAACAATATTTTGAAGAGTTCCGTAAACAAAGAATGAATCTGCCTAGCCTTTTCCCAACTATGTTGGGGTCGGCTTCCAGTCTAACCGGATGCAGCTGAATACCATATTTACGTGGAGCGACTGCCTATCTGACCTCCACAACCCAGTAACTGGGTAACACGATACCCCTTGGTAAGACTGATTGTCAGACTTTCAGACTTCTGACAACCCGTAACGACAGTCAAAGATCTACGAATGACAGCCGGAACCAACGGCTTAACGTGCTTTCCGAGGCACGGAGGAGTCTCGGAATGTTAAGATGGTCACCCATCCACAGACCAACCTCGGCAAGTGTAGCTTAACCTGATGGATCGAACCGTGCGGCTGTTATTACTTAGCCACGAGCTCCTCCTTAGCACTTCTGTAAAAAAAGAATCATTCCGTTTTGTCGAACCCCGCTATGTAGAGTGTAAGTTTCCTTGCTTTGATCCTTCTACGAAACGCACATGATTCTTATTAAGATAATTCCGATTTCGCTGTATGTGTATTTTAAAACGAAGATCTTTTTAGGGTTCCGTACGTCCGAATGAAAAACAGAACCCATATAGGATCACTCGTGTGTCTGTTCTTCTGTCACAGCCAATTTGCTTCAAATCTAATGGACCAATTAAGCTGAAATTTATCACACATATGTATTTCTGTAACCCAAACATGAACGTGTAACGTAAATAAATGAATTTTGAATATGGGGCAAATAGTTTTTTAAGCTATTGCATAGCTTTTATCGCGGGCTTTGAGCGCGGCGACCGAATCAATAAATTCCGTAACCTAACGAAAATAAAACCTAACACCCCCCACTCCGCCTACCATGTTCCGGAACCGTTAGTTCCTATGACAACGTGATGTTGTCATGGAGGTTACAAATGCTATGTAATAGCTTTACCACGGCAGTCCCCGAGTGCCACACTTTTTTTTTTTTAAGTTTTGCAAACTGTACCGTGTGACATATTAAATGAAAGGACTTAATGTGAAGGTCTCAATGTGAAGGTCTTAAACTTATTTTTTTTACAATTTTAAAATATATATTGGTATAGTTATTTAAGAAAATTTATGAAAATTGATCATTCACCCACTTTATCTCCGAAACTGCTGAGCCTAAAATGTTGGAAAAATACAGAGAATTGTTCTTTACTCATAGATTACAGGAAACCTATAAAAAGTCTATTGTCTTAAAAAAACATGGTAAATCTCTCAATATTGTGCGAACAAACTTACATTTGCAGTAGGAATGTATGAGAGAACATGTTTTTCATCTTCAATGTTAATTATTGGGATAAATTCATCTCAACTACGAAACCCTATAGTGTGCGTGATCCGACACGCACTTGGCCGGTTTTGTTTGAGTTTTGAAAACCCACATTTACATGTTCACGGTCTGATTTGATGATTTTAAGACTTCTTATAATGTACTAGCTGCGCCCCGCGGTTTCACCCGCATAAGTCTCGATCCCGTGGAAAAAAAAAAGTATCCTATGTTCTTTTCCAGGGCATCATCTATATATGTGCCAAATTTCATCCAAATCCGTTCAGCCATTTTAGCATGAAGGCGTAACAAACAAACTTACTTTCGCATTTATAATATTAAGGATAATACCCCATTTACAGCAGCATTATTTGATCCTATTCACGAGTATGTACACAATAGACATTATCAACTAATATGATCAGAATAGAACACGTGTCTATTTGTAAAGGGTTTCATTATGTTTGAGCTGATGTCTCCGAGACAGGCCTTGTAGTATAATTGGAATGCTACGAGATATTTCGATTAGGAACGATTATACATATTACTGAACTGTGGATATGCAAATTAGTTTTGTAAGCTACCTCAACACAAAACCGAGTGTGAGTTGAGTTAATTAGCGCAATTTAGCATCATTAACAAATAATAAAAAGCTTTATACATACCACACAATTACATAACAATTAAAATTATAAATAACATTGAGAAAAATAAAATCAACAAATTAAATTTTTCATTAATATTATTATTGGATTTCATATTACTTAAAATGATTGAATTCAATTTAAATCATGCATTCAAATAAATAAATTGATTAATTTCAATCCATCAATCTGCCTAGCCTTTTCCCAACTATATTGGGGTCGGCTTCCAGTCTAACCGGATGCAGCTGAATACCAGTATTTTACATAGAGCGACTGCCTATCTGACCTCCGCAACCCAGTAACTGGATAATACGATACCCCTTGGTAACACTGGTTGTCAAACTTGAATTTCGATTAAAATAAAAAAATTATGATTATTTATTTTTGATTATTATCATTAGTGTGTGGACCCCCCAACGGATATAAGCCTCCTCCAAAGAATTCCACTTTTCTCTATCAGACGCGGTGACTAGCCAGTCTCGCCCAGCGTTCGCAATAATCTCGTTCTGCCATCGGGCGCACGGTCGACGTCTGATTCTGGTACCTCGTGGACCTTCCCATTTAGTTGTCCTGATTGTCCAACGATCATCAGAATACCTTGCACCGTGGCCTGCCCACCTCCATTTCAAACTTTGCGAAAAATTTAGGGTATCCTTTTGCGAATGTCTGTGTTCCTTACTCTATCACTTAGTTATTTGATACTCGAGCAGCTTCTCTCCATAGATATCTGTGTTGATTAAATTTAATTTCACGCCTTGTTATCATATATCTGTCGCAGTAATATGGTTATAGCCGTGATATAGTTATATCCCTAGGGATATAGCTTTATACCGTAATATAAGTTATATGAAAGCGGTTCATAACTATCTTACTAGGAATATAACTATGATACGAGCACGATCTAGTAATATAACAATTAGGGCACTACGACCAAATAGATTAGGTTAGAACTGTGACCAAGTACGCGCGAGCTGAGCGAGCGTAGCGAGCTTTGCCACGGTAGCGGCTGGCGAGCGCTACGTCGAAATTGGTCGCAGTAACAAAATTAGGGCACTCCGACAGTTAGTTATGAACCGCTTTCATATAACTATATCACGGCTTAACTATCTTACTGCGACATATCCATAAGTTAGACATGGCCAAATAGCATCATTAGGCAATTTATCATCATTAGGCATTAGGCAATTTATAATTATTATTTTTCGTAGTCATATTCAGTTTTTCCATCTGCTATTTCTCAGTATCACCCCGGAGTCAGGATTTGTGCAAGATTGGTTGCAATAGGGTCACCCCCTATATTATAGGATTTAATTTTAATTAACACTGGTGAAATGTGTGACAAATAACAGTTCAGATCTGGTTCATACATTTCGAAATTGTGTCCGAGTCTTGAGGTGAACCAACGTTGTTTCTAGTCCTGCTACGAACTACCAAATATAGCTAAATAATAACACACTTACAATAGCTTAACACTTACAATTGCAATGTCTTTTCATTTTGACAATTCAACAACATTCATTGAATTTTTCAAGCAATGGATTAGCAATTTCCTTCACAATCCTTAGGATTGTGATTGAAAGTGTGTTACGCAATTGAGGTGCAGGTCATTTCTGGACATAAGCCTCTCAATTGTACGATCACTGCTGTCTCTCATCCATACAGGGGTGTTGATTCTCTTATACACCGAACTAAACTATCACAAAAATTACTTACTTTTGACCAAGACAATTTTAAATCTATTCAGCAAAAAAAAACTCTAAATTTAAAAACAATTTTGACACAACTAAAAGCGAATTTGACAATCGCGACTCCACGTCGTACTTGTTTGCCCTTTTTAGATTTTTTTTAGAGCGGTGGCGCGCAGGGCGGCAGCCTCGACGTGTTTTATATGGAATTTTTCACTTTTTGTATGGAAAAAATTAAATATTATTACGTACATGTTAAGTTTTAGGTTTTTATATAGGGGGATGAAATATTCATTATTTTTGCAATAAGACACACCATTTTCGAGATATAAGCAATAGAAAAGAAAAAAGATACAGTACTGTTTTACCCCTGAAGTCGGTGTTGGTGTGAATTTTAGTTCATGACAACTAATTTTATTCCACACCTTTTTAATCGTGATTAAAAATGGTCATATTTAGTCAGACAATTAATTTTTTTGGTGAAAAACATCAAATTCAGAATAGCAAAATTGCCATTTTCACTAAATAATAACTCAATGTCATTTAGTGCTGTCAAACTAAAATATAGTTGTGACACTTTAGTCTATTTCTGACTGGGACATCGTTACTTGACAGGAATAAACTTAATTTTGGTGATTTTTTGTCTAGTTTAGAGGCATTTGTGACAAAAGAATCACCATTATCAGGCACTTATGGTCCACCTATCCTAAATTTATTAGTGACATGTGAAATTCACTATGACAATTGAGTCCACGTGAATGCTGGTGCTAAACATATGATTATCAGACATTTATATACACGCGACGGTCACAGATCTGTGAACCGGAAAAGTACAGGAAGAGACTGCAAGTTAATGATTTAATAGATATGTTTGGATGGGTACTTTTTATAGACTTTACGTCAGATCTATAGAGTGATTACTTGACAAGTTGTGGTGATAATGGCAGTTGTTTTTTTTTTTTGTCAATTTTGTAAATTTTTCATAGTAATTGGAGGTTTGATTGTTATAAAATAATGACCGGTTTCTGAAAGCTTATTGGATTTTATCTGTTGTCGAATCACATGTCAAGTAGCTGTTGTTATGTCGGTCAACTGATCACAGCAGTTAAAATGGGTAGATTGATGTGTTCACATGTCATTTGAGTGAGTACACAAGGATACTGGTATTTATTTTATACTTGACGGGTTAGATGACCTGTTGAACTTCGTACCACGAGATACAAATTTTGTTTATTTTTTTATTTTTCGGCTGTTCCTTTGAGTTTTTCCTAATTTTCTTTTTTCCTAAACCACCCCGATAACGAGGCGAACAAAACGAAAATTTTAAATTCGAGTTTTTGCGAGATTAAGGCTATTTGTCCACCGCACCGTGAACGGAGACGTCAGCAAGAACGAGATACGGGTGACCACTGAAAATCAGAGTTGTGCTGTGGGTCCCCCGTAGGACAGCATCATGCTGAGTCGAAGCCTTCTTCTCACAGTCATGTCGTGCAGCTGCCGACTAATTTCTGTTCTATGCTCGTGATTTATTATGTGCTTTTTGCTGTTTTCTGATTACTCTTGTCTGTTATGTATGCACATGTTTCTGTGACAAATAAACCCATTTTTCTTTCATTCAGATGACGACGTCCAAGTAGCGACAGTATATTTACTATGGCCGCATAATCTTGTTTCTCGTTGATGTCCTGTTCACGGTGCAGTGGACAAACAGTGTAACGCACGACAAATACTTTTATTTATATAGATAGATAGATTTTATTATAGGTAGTATGAATTTGTTAAATGACTTTAATAAAGTGATTATTTCAAAATAAATAAACAAATGTGTTGACAGCTAGTTAATTCGTTAGTTTTATCCTCCACGGGTCATGAACATATTTTATACCGTTGATTTAGGGACTATACAAATTCCTATGTAACAAAATCGTAATTCTTAGAGGCAACTATTTATTTTCTCGCCGATTCTTCTCTGTAGGAAACGACAAATAAGAACTGTCAGTGTGCACCTACATTTACATTAAACAAATTACATTAAATAATTTTGCATGCTATAAAACGTATCGGGACTCTCATCAAAATAACCATCATATATGTATACCTATTATACATTATTGGCAAATAAATGATTTCTATTTCTATTTAGATTTTTCAAAAGTGCCTTTCATTGGTTAATGCAAAAATAAAATACCACCATTAATCGTCAACGTTTTATTTACTCATTTTTTTAATAACTGAGGTGGTGATTGCCTAATTTCACGCCCTCACGCCCCTAACCGCCGCAGGAGGAGACGCCCGGGGCGGGAATCGCGAGCCGATTTCCGGCCACCGTAGGCGCGGGCTTGCGGACGGTGAGCAATGGGTAGCTCGCCGTCCGATAAGGACCAAGCCCGGGTCGACGGCGCGTTGTGTTCCACGCGCGCCTCAAAGAGATGTCAGCAGAATTGACGGGGTCCGCTAGGGCCAATGCCTGCCGGGGGTTCGAAGAAAACCGATAGGGAAATCGTGGCCCCCGGCAACAGGGCAACTGAAGGAACACGGGTGGGTTTTAGTCAGTAAGAATCTGACACGCCCTCCCGCTCCGCCCAGAGCGGGAGAAGTTATTTGATAACTTCCCACCCAAAAAAAATAATGTGGTGATTGCCTTGATCCGATATTGCAGTTGCTTCAATCTATAGGTCAACCGCAAATGGAAAATCAAGATCATTCATAACTATACCTAATTGTCTATGTAAATAAGGAAAAATATCGACAGCGTTGTTCATATTTCTTCGAAACTTCGCAACGGATTACGATAAATTTTTTACTATCATTTATTCCGGAAAGTGTATATTTTTTTTTTTTTTTTTTGTTGGGCATCTCACAGCTGGTTCCGAAAACCGTAGCTGTTTAACCGGTCAATCCTGTGGTTGCCTTAAGCTACTACACTCAAAGCCTCCAGCCAGGGCACAAATAACTAAGCTAAAAATTTAAGGATGAACGCTCACTAAGGGCACCCCCTGCGGGGTTCGAGCCTCGGCTTAGGGCGTTATCCGGAGGGAGGACATCAAAAGATGGGACGGGCTGGATCAAAAGGTTTTGATCATTATTATTAGTCGGGGAATTTAAAGCTACGTGCACAGCTGCAACAACTGCTGGCACCTCGTTTTCGAGCAAGGGTCGGGGGGGAGTATTATTTACTCGGGGGCGCGGCGGTCGAGATCGCAAAGGACCTCGGCGGCGAGGTCGGTATGACGGGAGGCGTCTGTGTTTGTACACTGTACTTGTTTCCCTATTGCTCTCCTGAAGGAGGGTTATGGGGTCATCGGGATCTACGAGGATATGCCTTGGACGGCGAACATGACTGATTCTACTCGGGACATAACTGGCGGCCTCGACAACCAGAGGGTTGCGATGTTTGGCCGCGGACTCAAAGAAACGCTTGGAAAGGCGTTTTAGAAACTGATGGATTGTGGGAATCTTTAGGTCGAGGTGGAGTGCCTCGTTCCTGACGAACCAGGGGGAACCTGTGGCCCTACGGAGGAATTTATTTTGCACTGTTTGCATTCTATGGATATGACGGGGTTTCGCATGAGCGAAGACGGCACCCGCATAGGTCATGATCGGTCGAATGCACGCCGTGTAAACGCGCAATTTGCACCTAAGTGACAATTTGCTACGTGCATTCACCAGATAAAAGAGTCTACCGAGAACGAAAGAGGCTCGCGAACGAACCATCTTTATGTGCTCTGCGAAAGTCAAATGATGGTCTAGAACGACACCGAGATATTTAGCTCGCTTCTCCCAAGGGATCGGCTTGCCGAACATGGTGATTGGTCGGGGGAGGGGGTTTTTGAGCCTTGAACGCGGCTTCGTAAAGAGAACCGCTTGGCTTTTATCGGGGTTGACTTCTATCCGCCATTTTGTAAACCAAGCTGCCAGTCTATTGACTGCGCGTTGGAGATTTAGGCGAATGATGTCGGGGGATCTAGAGCTGAAGTAGATGGCAGTGTCGTCTGCGAACAGACCCAACTGCGACCTACCGCAACCTTTTGGGATATCGCTTGTGTATAGCGTAAAAATGAGGGGGGACACCACAGAGCCCTGGGGGACACCTGCGCGGATGGGACGGGGAGTGGATAACGCTCCTTCGATACGATAACGGAAGACGCGATTCGATAAAAAGTCTCGTAAGATGAGTACGAGACGATCTGGCACGCCGAGTTGGTACAGCTTGTATATTAAGCCGTTGTGCCAGACTTTATCGAACGCTTTCGCTACGTCGAAGAATACTGCACCGGTCATAGACCCGCGCTGGAAACCAGCGCTTATGGATTCTACGATGCGGTGGGCCTGATGCACGCTAGAGTGCTCAGTTCGAAAGCCGAACTGTTCGTTGGGGATGAGGCCCTTGGTCTCGGCGAAATCTCTGAGGCGCTTATAAATAAGCCTCTCATAGATTTTTCCGAGAACCTTGAGCAGACTGATCGGACGGTAGCTAGAGGCCTCGGTTTTGGGCTTGCCGGGCTTTGGGATACCGATAACCGTGGCCTCCTTCCATGACTGGGGGAAGATATTGTTGCTTAAGGCACCATTGAAGATGGTGGTCAAAAGCATTATTAGGTGGGCAGGGAATAGTTGGATCACCCTATTGGTGATGCCATCTGAACCGGGGGCTTTACGGACTTTAAGACCCTTGATGATGTCGTGCACCTCGTCCGGGAGGACGGGGGGCAGTGGACAATCAGGGTCATCGACGGGAGGGAGGGAGGCTCTACGTTCGACTTCGGCGTCGACCTTTTTCAGGTGAGCTTTGTCTACAGGTAGAGAACTGGGAGTGCATTGGGCCTCGAGGCTGTCTGCGAGGCATTCAGCCTTTTCGGCATCGTCGAATGCGATGGATTTATCGGGACGGGTCAGGGGGGGCATAGCTGAGACCTGGGGAGACCTGAGTTTCCTCTGGAGCTCCCAGAAGGCCTGATGGGTGGGCTCTAGTTCGCCGAGTAACTTTCCCCAGCTCGCGTCCCGCAGCTCCGCTATACGTGTCTTTACAGATATCTGTAAATAGCGCATATGGGCTTTGTTGGCGTTACAGGGAAAGCTATCGTAGGCACGTATGGCCGCGTTCTTCTCAGTCAGTAATGCACGCACGTCGTCCGGCAATTTCCAGCGACGGTCGTCCGTCGCTGGAACTTCCCTTGAACAATCGTTCAGGACGGTTTGTACGTAATTAGTGAGTGAGTCGATCGCGGCCGTGGTGTCGGCGACCGAGTCGAAAAGGTCGGGGATAGAGTCTAGTTGAGGGGACGTGTTGGATTTCAGCTGTGTGCTTACTTTCTTCCAGTCCGTGATCCTCTTAGTGATAGGGGGGGCGTTCGGGTCGGAAAGACCTATGCGGGGGTGTAGTCTCATGACTACCGGGCGGTGATCAGAGTCTAGCTCTTGTACCGTTTCTATTGAATCTAACTTTAGGTTGACGTTCTTTAGGAGCGCCACGTCTAAGATATCGGGGGCATGATTTGGATTCGTGAGCGGAAAATGGGTGGGAGTCATGGGAGCGATGACGTCAAAGGTCAGGGAGTTTGAGAGGTCGAACAGGTGTTGACCTCGGAGATTGGTTACCGAACTGTTCCAAGAGGGATGTTTGGCATTTAGATCGCCCGCTATAATGAGCGAGTTACTCATAGCGAGTAGAATCGAAAGGTCGTTTGAGAGGCGTTGGTGATGGTAATGCCCCGTGGTGTTACCGGGGGGATTATAGACCGATACGAGAGTGATCGGCTCGTGACCTGACATGCCTAGACGGCAGGCGGAGACTTCTAATACCGAGAGGGGGGGAGGGTCTAGTGGGATGCAGTGAAGCTGCTTTCTATAATAGATCAGGGTGCCACCCTTGTGACATCGCGACCTGTCATTGCGAACTATCCGGTAATTAGCAAGTGACGGATCACGATGGCAAGGCTTTAGGAAAGTCTCTTGTATTAAGAGAACGTCTATTTGATGATCGCGGAGGAAGAGCCCTATTTCTTCCCTTTGGGATTTTATGCCGTTGGCGTTGAAGTAACCTATTATTAGGGATCGGGGTTTGAATCTAGCTAAGGCCTCGTTATCCATTGAAAGATTTAGGGGTTTGGGCGAGGGATTCTAGGGCTTGCGTAATATCCGGATACGCATTATAAATGGATTGAATCCTAATGATATTGCCTTGGGCGGCGACGATGAGTTTTGCCATTTCCTTAGCACGCGGGGAGGCAAAACTCGCATAATTTGACGTGATTATGTTGAACGAGGCAACACCTGACATCTGCTCGGTCGCGGGACCGGCAGTCGGGGGACGCGGAGCTTGGGAAGCAGGCGCGGGTTTAGCGGGGGGCGCGGCGGGCGCGGGGGGCGCAGAGTGCGCGGGACGCGCGGAGGGCGCGGGTGGCGCGGTGCCCGGAAAGTGTATATACTAACATCTATCTTATATATAAAATTCACGTGTCACAATGTTAGTTGCCATACTCCTCCGAAACGGCTTGATCGATTTTTATGAAATTTTATAGGTATATTTGATAGGTCTGAGAATCGGTCGTAATCTATTTTTCATACCCCTAAGTGATAAGGGTGGTCCACCTCAAACATTTATATGGCAAAACAACTTTTGCCAGGTCAGCTAGATATTTGAGATTCTCACAACAAACATAACATCACGCCTTGTTTCCCCGAAGGGGTGGGCAGAGGTGTCCCTGTAGCAGGTACACCCACATTTCACCAGTTATGTTTAAGTACCATGTAATAGGGGGCGAGCCTATTGCCATCAACCGGGCACAAATCCAGACTCTGAGCTGCTACTGAGAAATTTCAGATAGAAAAACCCAATAATACTTTGCCCGACCCGGGAATCGAACCCAGGACCTCATGCTCAGCAGTAGCGCTTGCGACCACTAGACCAACGAGGCAGTCAGCTAGTAATATAAAGAAATCTAGATTTTATGTCAAGTCGTAAGAAACCGGCCAAGTGCGTGTCGGACCACGCACAATGAGGGGTTCCGTAGTTGGGATGAATTTATCCCAAGAACAAACTTAACATTCCAACTGCAAATGTAAGTTTGTACACACAATGTTGAGAGATTTACCATTTTATTTTAAGACCATAGACTTCTTGAAGGTTTTCCTGTTATGTATGTGTAAAGAACCATTCTCTGTATTTTTTTCAAAATTGTAGACTCAGTAGTTTGGATGGTAAATTTTCATCTATTTTCTTAAATATCTTTAAAAATATTTATTTTAGAAGTATGAAAAAAATATATTTGAGATTCTCACAACAAGCCATTTACCATTTTATATGTCACACGCTACAGTTTTCAAAACTGTTTTTTTTTTTATTTTCCAATTTATTCCCGAAAAGTGACGTCATTTATTTACGTTACACGTCCGTGTTTGGGTCACAAAAATTCATAAGTGTACCAAATTTCAACTAAATTGGTCCAGTAGATTCGGAGCAAATTGGCTGTGACAGACGGACAGACAGATACACGAGTAATCCTATAAGGGTTCCATTTTTTCCTTTTGAGGTACGGAACTCTAAAGTGCAGAGGCACGAAGCAAAGACGGGTTACTAATCTATACTCAATACTAGTGAGTTTGTACATATGCATGCGGTAATCTTCGGACCTGCTAATCAGATTCCGATAATTCTTTCACTAATGGGAAGTTACAGTATTGTCGAGTGTCATAGGATATATTTTAGGGAGTGCCTCCGCTGCCAGCGCCGGCTCCCAAAAATAACGCCATTGGGAACCGGCATAACATTAATGCCGGCAGCCAAGATTAAAAACATCGGCTGCCGGCACATTACATAATCTGTGGCCGGCACCGCCGGCTCCCATAATGGACACCGGAACCGCGGCGGCGCGGCGTTTATGGAAACCCTTCCAGTATTCAGAACTCCAACTAACTAACCCTAACCAAAGTATTTTTCTATATATTTTAGTCGTTTTTGGCACTCACCGACCGCTACCGCGGTACCGCTCGCTTCGCTCGCTCTTCTCGTGCGTAGCGGATCACAGTTCTAACCTAACCTAACCTAACCTTTTTTTGCGAATAAAAATATTTAACCTAATCTAACTAGTTCGGTTCCGGGTACTTAGTACTTTATTACTGGAATATCGAAATCATTGATAATGGAAAAATAATACTGGAAAAAAATTATGCTTTATAACATGTTTTTATAATAATGCCTACCCCCCATATGCCGCCTATCTACTCCAATATGCCAAATTGCCAACCCCGTTTTCCGCTTTTTTCCAAACTCAGCGCCGGCAACCAATTCGGGAGCCGACGCTGGCAGTGAAGGCACTCCCTATATTTTGTGTTAAAATAATAAATATCACTAATAGTAGAAGCTAGTTTTGTTTGTTTTTCTTACAAAGACCAAGATGTTCTATAAATGGCGTATGATTGATGCACTCACACGTCATTCTAATGTTCATACCGTGAAGCAAGAAAATAAATACACTATAGATGTTGGCTACTATCAAACGAACAACTAATTCTATTATTATTTTGTGTTATTCTGAAACAAAATGTTTAACGTCCCATAACGTCATTGGTCATGGGAAGATGAACATTTGATTGTTTTTATTCAAACGCTATTCTAGAAATCATAAACAAAAAAAATTGTGACTTGTTTTTAGTCTAAATAAATGAATAAGTTTTAATTTATTTAAAATAAAATCGCTAAAAATGGTATTAGAAAATATAAGTTAGTCGATGATTACCCGTTAACTTGTAGAGCCTACATAGCTGTGATAGTTTTCCTTTTAATTTCGTTATATAAACTACTGCTGTGATTTTTTTCACACATCCAAAACCAACCATTTAGCTGGCAGGGGGGGTACACTTGACTCTAACAAAAATTAGCACTTTAAAGGTTAATATTTCGCAAGCGGATCCCTGAATCCAAAAGTGGTTTTTATCTACTCACAATGTTTTTTAAGGACCTGTCCAATGATACCCCACACTATGGGACAGAAAAGAAAAAAAACTTCCATGCCAAATTACAGTTTTCTAGTACTAAGAGTCTTGGAGCTAGACCGCGGACAGACAGACAGACAGATGGACATGACGAAATTATAAGGGTTCCTTGTTTACTACGGAACCCTAAAAAATGATGTTTTATTCACATACACCCAGTTGCACAAAGACAAACATTGATGCACTATTACGTAATGGATCATTAACGCTAATGATTTCATTAATTTCATCAACGAACCATATTAAAATCGAGTCTAATGTTGCTTTCTGCAACAAGTTAATAGAAGATTAGTATTTAATGACAGCTTTAAAAGTTAAAGTTTGTTTCTGCAACTGGCTGATAGTCATCAAAGTTTTAACACTGCTGCATTTTTACGATGCAACACTAGTGTTGGGTTCTGCAATGTTTGACCCCATCCCATTTTTTTTGCATTATGGAACCAACTTTTTTTTCTTCTACTAAGATCTAACGCATTTCTTTTTTCAAATAAACCCTGTTTTCTAAACTAACCTTTTTTCAGAGCACCGGTTTTCTCCATCCAGCCAGGTAACTCACGTTTAACAATAGAACTAAACGGGAAACATGTGCACAATGGCACTGTACACCGATGAATGGTCATTCTATTCGATCTTATTCACCAATTACCTACTTGTGCCGTTTGTGGAGACGGCTGGGCATTTGGGGTCATACTTCGGAACTATTCGGGCAACCTCGTGTAACACGTGATGTTTTTTAACAACGCGATTAGTGGTTGAGCAGAGGTTTAGTTGAACGATTCGCGCTTGATAGATCATTTGTGGTTTCGCGTGAAAATGTTTCACTTCACTTACAGAGACAGAGGCCCTGCTAGCACGAATGTGTGACGTAAACGTCACGTAAATTTCAACAATTTTCAAATCGAAAATCCCATAGTGGTTTGCAAGGGCGTAGCGAGGCACGGGCACGGGGGGGGTAGCTGCCCCCCCCCCCCCCTAGAAGATGCAGGAATGTTCACAAACCGTAAAGTAATATTACGTAGGTAGTCTATTAATAAACAAAAATAAAATTGATTCCATTGACAGGCGAATTTTATAAGATTGTACTATGAATGGTTGAAACAAAATCCTAGCTACGCCCTTGGTGGTTTGGTATACTACTTACCCTATGGTAGTTTGGTTTTTCTGGCTCTTGTGATACAGGTAATCCTATTACAAGAGCCAGGGCTACACTGCTCTGCCGAAGTCGCGGGAAAATCCGAAAGGGATACCGTGGCCTCTGGTAATACAGGCAACTGAAGGAACACGGGTGGGTTTTAGTCAGTAAGAGTCTGACACGCCCTCCCGCTCCACCCAGAGCGGGAGAAGTTATTTGATCATTTCACACCCAAAAAAAAGAACTGTTTGAATCTTGAAGTGAAAATAAATAAATTATTATTATGCTTAGGTATAACACAGTTAGGTACTAATAGTTAGTTCATAGTTATGAATTAAGAAAATATTAAGTGCGAAACGAATACTTTTAATTTAAAAAAAACGTTCAATTTTACGCTACGATGACTTTGCGCATTTGTGCTCGGCAACACAAGTATAAAGTTAATGAGTAATGGAAACACGAGGTGTACCGTCCTAGTGAGGGTCGCGCGCAATCCGCTACACACGGGTAGAGCAGGAGCAGTTGTTGTGAGGATACTTGGGGAAGACTTGTGTCCAATGCCGGGTACAGATTGGTAAAACGTAACATGCAATAAAGAAAGATAGAAAGAAAGAAATCATCATCTGCCTAGCCTTTTCCCAACTATGTTGGGGTCGGCTTCCAGTCTAACCGGATGCAGCTGAATACCGTATTTTACATGGAGCGACTGCCTATCTGGCCTCCACAACCTAGTAACTGGGTAATACGATTACCCCTTGGTACGACTGATTGTCAGACTTTCGGGCTTCTGACGACCCGTAAATACAGTCAAAGATCCACGAATGATAGTCGGTACCAACGGCTTAACGTGCTTTCCGAGGCATGGAGGAGTCTTGGGATGTTAAGATGGTCACCCATCCACAGACCAACCTCGGCAAGCGTAGCTTAACCTGATGGATCGAACCGTGCGGCTGTTATTACTTTGCCACGAGCTAAAGAAAGAAATAATAACATTTATTTGAACACAGTTCCAGAAAAAAATATACAAATTAAAAAAATAGTGGCACTCCGGGAGTGCCAATAGAAGTATAAACTCGAACAAGATCGCCTTGGTGGAAGAAAAATCTATACATATAATAAAATCGTAGCGAAGTCAAAACTGTACATTGAATATTTTTGAAAAAAAGTAATTGCTACGAGGTCTAGGATCGATTCTAATGCCGAAAATATTTTTTTTAGAATTTTTGTCTGTTTGTCTGTTTGTCTGTATGTATGTTCCAGCATGGCGCAAATTCTACCGGACAGATTCTGTTAAAATTTTGCATAGATATTCCCTGTGTGTCTGGTCAAACTATAGGGTATAAACTATCACGCTATTTACTATGGGGGACGAGCAATATTACATTATGTTGTATTTTTATGTTCTAGCATGACGCAATTTCTACCGGATAGATTCTGTTAAAATTTTGCATAGGTATTCCCTATAAGTCTGGTCAAACTATAGGGTATAAACTATCACGCTATTTACTATGGGGGACGAGCAATATTACATTATGTTGTATTTTTATGTTCTAGCATGACGCAAATTCTACCGGATAGATTCTGTTAAAATTTTGCATACGTGTTCCCTATAAGTCTGGTCAAACTATAGGGTATAAACTATCACGCTATTTACTATGGGGGACGAGCAATATTATATTATGTTCGTATTTTTGGAAAAAAACGCGCCAAAATTTTAGGATATTGTTGATGGTTATCGATTAAACTTTTTAAATGATTATCATCACGCTATACCTTTATGGAACTAAGCAGTCAATCATGAAATATATAGGAACGGCTATTTTAGACAAGCTTCAACAAAGCAATTAGCTCAACGGTTGGGCGGTTGCTTTGCAAACATGGGGTTGTAAGTTCGATTCCCACCTACGGTTTTTTTTTCTTTTTTTTCACATTTTGTTATACGATTATTATTATTTTTTGATTATGTACCTATAATCTATAGATATAATAAAATCGTAGTGAAGTTAATTTTTTTTAAAGAAAGTTATTGCTACGAGGTATGGGATCGATTCTTATGCGGAAAATAAAGTTTTTAGAATGTTTTTCTGTACCAACTGTAGGGTATAAACTATCACGCTATTTGCTATGGGGGATGGGCAATATTACATCATGTTCGTATTTTTCTCTGCAAATTGTAAAAGGACGCGCCAAAAGGTTGGGATATTGTAGATAGGTAGTTACCGATTTAACTTTTTAAATGATTATCATCACGCTACCTTTTATATAGGAACGGCTATTTTAGCTAACTTTCAACAAAGCGAATAAGTAAGCGGTTGGACGAATGATTTGAAGTCCTGAGGGCCTACCACCAGCTCAAAAGCAGTATTATTTTAATATTACTTTAGTTTACTTCAGTGTGGGAAAGAGATAAAGCTCTACAGGATGTATAGCTCCATCTCTTTCTCCCACTGAAGTAACATTAAAATAATACTGCTTTATGAGCTGGTGGTAGGCCGCCCGGGGTAGTAAGTTCGATTTACATCTGTTTTTTTTAAACTCTTAGTAATAGTTCATAGAATGTATTATTCACAATAAAAGTTGGTGAAAGAACTCTACGAGAGACTCTTGGTAGAGTAGATCCCACTTTAGAAGATCTTATTCGTCTGATATACGAGGATATCAGTCAAATACCGTACCAAGAGAATTCTTAGGCGTGTTTCCGTTTTAACTCCGAAGATGATCAAGCTGCAGCGATCAACCACAGTATTCTCTCACAAATTGAAGGGAGTGAAGTAATATACACCTCCATTAATACTGATGTGGAGGAAGATGATGCCAAATATCACCCCGTAGAATTTCTCAATTCACAAATGGCAAGTGGACTTCCGGTTGTATATCTGTGTAACGGAAACCAGCTCAAAGTCATGTCTTTGCAGAGAAACGTCATCGAGGTGAAAATTCTAACAGGTTGTGGCGATGGTGAGACAGTGTTTATAGCGCGTATAAAGTACAAATTCCCCATAATTACCAGTTAAAGCGCGTGCAGTTCTCTGGGAGTGTATGCTTTGCGATCAACAAGTCACAGGGGCCGACACTGAAGGCTGAAGGCTGCGGGTGTCGACCTCAGGACAAGCTGCTTCTCACACGGACAACTGTTACGTCGCTTGCTCCCGTGTCACCATTCCTGACTCTCTGTATATTTTGGCTGCTGAGAATAAAACTACAAACGTAGTATACAGGGAAGTTTTATAAAAATATAGCTATTATTGTAGTATATTGTGATGTCTTACGATTTCCATGCGAACGAAGTCGCGGGCAGAAGCTAGTACTTGTATAAAACATTAGTCCGTAACCTTATCTAAATAAAGAGCACAATCGCGTTTACAAAAAAAAAATACTTCCAAAACCTTTAAAGTAAAATACTTGCATAGAACATTGGTCCGTAACGTGATATAAATAAAGAGCACAATCGCGTTTACAAAAAATGAGGTGTCGGTAACGGTATCGCGAGTTCAATTGTTTTTTCCCATCTCAAAAATGCCCAACGCGCCTAAAGAAGTTTTCACTTCAAAAAAATACCGGCCATCGGCGAGTCAGACTCGTACACGACGGGTTTTGTACTGATTAAGAAAGAGCAAAAAAACGCCAAAAAAAAAACGTTTTTTGTTAGTTAATAACATCCTTATACTTAGTTCTTCTCTTCTTCATGTTGCATTACATAAATTAGGACGGCTAATTTATTTTACATTTTATTATACGTTTCACCAATATGTTAATTGCGTAACACACTAACAGTAGCAATGGCTTTTCATTTTGACAGTTCAACAACATTCATTGCGTTATTAACGTTGTTGAACAGACAAATTTTTCGAACATAATTGAGCAATGGATTACTAATATCCCTCAAAATCGTTTTTAGGGTTCCGTAGTAAACAAGGAAAACTTATAGTTTCGTCATGTCCGTCTGTCTGTCTGTCTGTCTGTCCGCGGCTTAGCTCAGAGACGCTTAGTACTAAAAAGCTGTAATTTGGCATGGCTATACATATTAATCACGCCGACAAAGTGGTAAAATAAAATCATGAAAAATAAAAAATAAACAGGTTTCCCTAGACGTAAAGTGAGGATGATTTTTTTTCTCTCAATAATCCCATAGTGTGGGGTGCCGTTGGAAAGTTCGTTCAAAAATATTGTGAGTATGCGAAAACCATTTTTAAGCTTTAAAGTGCAAATTTTTGTTAGAGTCAAGTGTGTGTGTCACCTGCAAGTTTAATGGTTGGTTTTGGGTATGTGAAAAATTTCACGGCAGTAGCATATATAACGAAATTAAAAGGAAAACTATCACAGCTAAGTAGGCTTTACAAGTTAACAAGTAATAATCGACCAACTTACATTTGCGGTTGCAAAAACATGTTTTCCCATACAGAATATATGGGAGAACATGTTTTTCAACCACAAAGTTAAGTTTGTTCTTTGGATAAATTCATCCCAATTACGGAACCCTTCATTGTGCGTGGTCCGACACGCACTTGGCCTTTTCTTTTCCTTTTGAGATACGGAACCCTAAATTTTTTTTTGTGTCAAACGATACTGCTGTCGCATCTCAGAAAAAAAAAGTTGACTTTCTTCTAGTTATTCCAGTTTATTAGAGACGATGTCAAACTTTAAGTTTTACACTCAACCGCTACTGTTGACCTCTTCTCTCTCTCGACCTCTATTATGGTTAGCAATAGCGCTTGCTACCACTACACCAACGAAGCAGACAACGAATCTATACGGGCAATTTAAGGCGACGATAACCGATTTTTAATGATTTTATACTAAAGATCACGTCTAAACGAGTAGTGTCAATGATTTGGAAAAAATATATGTAAAATTAGAGTATTTTTTTAATAACTTAATATATGAATATTTTAGATTATGTTTATATTAAATTCGTGAAATTAATTTGTAAACTTATGTCTAATGCAGATAACAAACTGAGAATCATGCAAAATCTATCAAGCGTATTTTTCTGAAAGTTTCACCATTTTAAAGATAATTAAATGATTGACCTTTTAGTACACACGTTTTATTAAAATACTTTTTGTTTTATGTATAATAAATTAATAATACGTCTAATTTGGGACAGCGCTCCTTGATGGGCGAGTCCTAATTACTGGCTGAACGTTCGATGCGTTGGGTGAGCTCAGTAGAGAACACGCAAGCTAACCACTCAAGGTCACTGGCATATATCAACGTCTTAAGTTTTATAGTCAATTTGGTTAGCAATTAACATCACTGATTTAACATATTAGTAAACACCGTAATCTTTTCAATAAAGCCACCAACATAGCAGAAAAAACCCTTCACCTTATCGTCTAACAACTATCGATAAGTTATAAGAATCTATTACTTTTTCCATGTTTTATTATTGTATTTAAGTATGCACGTTACTTACACTTTCACAACACTACACGTTCCGCTCGGTCAAATATTATACACACACTGTTCAAGTTAACTACGTAATAGGCGAATAGAGGTGTACCTCATGTGGTCGCCTGACGCCGAATATTGGATGACGAAAGTGACCACAACTTTAATTTAACACGCTCAGTGCCGGGAACCCTCCTAGAGGGTTTACCTAGTCGCATATGGGATGCCGCGAGCCCTCGCGGAGGGCTCACTTTAAATGTAGGTTTTTCTTAGCGAATACAGCATTATAAACCGTGAACATAAAATTTGATGTTTAACAAAATTTATTAGTGTATGCGTTGGTTTCAAAATCCAAGTATTATTTTTTTTGTTCACTGTTACTAATTAATATTCACAAAAAAAATTAAAAGGTTGAGAACTACGTATAGCTACAAGACCCCCTGAAAACACAATTTTACTTCGTTTTTCTGTTTTATAACACGGTTTTAAACCTAATGCTTTTAACCGTCTGCGACGGTTAACTTTAGCGCAAACGTAATACCAGTAACCCTTCCGGAGGGTTCACTTCCAATATGTATGGCGACATGGCGTATGAGTTCTAAGAAAAGTGGGTGGAATCGAAAGTGTTAAACAAATCAGAAATAGTAGCTAGCAACATTTCCACCACCCCCTTATAGCTAGTACTTTTATGGCTGTTTTTGTAAAGGACTCAACTATTTTTAACCGACTTCCAAAAAGGAGGAGGTTATATGTTCGTCGCGTAAGTTTGTTTTTTTTTTATGTATGTCCACCGATATCTCCGTCAATTGTAGACTGATTTTGAAAATTCTGTTTTTGTTTGAAAGGGTATACTCTCGAGGTGGTCCCATATAAATTTTATTAACTTTGCTTTGACAGTTTTTGAGTTACCTTCAATAATACGTACTTTTCCCACTTAGTATGTGGATGATAAGTTCCTGTCACTGTTATTTACATAGCAGGTAGTGGTTTTCGAATTTGTGTGGGGTAGGTACCACAACTAAAAAGCGAAAAATAAAACCTTTTTACAAAAAAAACAACCGACTTTCAAAAACACTACAAAGTGAAAAATAACTTTAATTTCGGAAGTCGGTGACAAAAAACGAAAATTCAAAACCAAAGACACCGACTTCCGAAATTAAAGTTATTTTTCACTTTGTAGTGTTTTTGAAAGTCGGTTGTTTTTTTTTTTTTTTTTGTAAAAAGGTTTTATTTTTGTTGTTTGCGTTTCTCTAGAGAAATTATTGCTAACGTAATAGTCATCTTAATTGGACTAACGTGTGAGCTTTTCACAAAAGAACTAACTATAGGGATGTTATTATCCATAAGTAAATAGTTTGTTAGATAACGAATGTACAAGACTCGTGGGAATATTATCTTTCGCTTCTTAGTAGTGATTTTGTGTATAAATAGCTGCTCTTCTTTAAGCCAGTCATAATTTGGTTAGATACGATTTAGTTACAATTAAGAAACCACTCGGTTATGCTCTAGTTAAAATACACTTGTAATTAACGTTTGACATAAAGTAAACCTCAGTTGCTCAGTTGAAAACAACCGTGTTCAATTAAAGCTAAGCGTATGCTGAGACGCAGGTGACGCAGCACAGCACAGTACAGATTTTGCAGGGTAGGGCAGGCGAAGCAGACATAGGCCGCGAGCGTATGCTGCCACGCAGCTACACAGACAAATTCACGTCCTAGCTAGTACAAACAATCTATAATTGAAACAAAAATATGAAACAGTGGTAAAAAACAAGTGACGATCTGCACGCCTGCCTAGCCTTTTTTCCCAACTATGTTGGGGTAGGCTCCTAGTCTAACCAGATGCAGCTGAATACCAGTATTTTACATGGAGCGACTGCCTATCTGACCTCCACAACCCAGTAACTAGGTAATACGATAACCCCTTGGTAAGACTGTTTGTCAGACTTTCGGGCTTCTGACGACCCGTAACGACTGTCAAAGATCCACGAATGACAGCCGGGACCAACGGCTTAATGGGCGCGTTGTTAAGTGACTACCTGCACGCGTCGCACAGAAATCAGTACCGGCTCTATAACGAGACGCAGTGCAGGACAGACACATGTTTGCGTCGCACGTGCCTGCACCGCAGTGTACGCATCTGCTTTGCCTTGCGCTGCGTGGACCTGCATCACCTGCGTCTCAGCATACGCTTAGCCTAAATGTCTGCCACACACCCATCTTCAACACCACCGCTTGGGCCATTACATAATGTCATAACATAATAACATAACATTACGCCTGCTTTCCCCGAAAGGTTAGTATTATGGTACACTTACGTTTCGCCAGTTATGTTTAAGTCACATGTAATAGGGGGCGAACCTATTGCCATCAACCGGGCACAAATCCATATTCCGGGCTGTTACTGAGAAATTCCAGATGGAAAACCCAATAACACTTTGTCCCACCCGGGAATCGAACCCAAGACCTCATTCTCAGCAGTAGTGCTTGCGACCACTACCAACGAGGCACAATCGATGAGGTATCTAATCAGCCCAATAAAACTAGTAGTGCTTAGTTCACAAACTTTTTTGCAATAATTAATATCCCACTAAAGTTATTTAAAGCGGGTTATGCGGGAGTTATACTTGCCATGTTTTTTGTTTTTAAAAACATGGTAAATATCTGGTTTTAAATAATTTTAGTACCTATGGTGAAAATAACCATGTCAGTTTAAAATCCTATAATTAATATACCTATCCAACTTAAAAAAAAAACTCGACTGCGGCTGTAGGTTACTAAAAAGCATAAATGGTGGCAAGACGATAATTCAAAAATAACAGAAATAAACTAACAGCAACACGAGACTTTACTTTTGAAGCTACTTTTCACACAAAATCTTCGACGGGACCTAACCATTTGACGAGTGACAACGACAGCGCAATCTAGCGGAGTACAATAGTGTCATCTAGTGACAATATTGTAAAACATTTTGAAGAATGCTAAAAATTATTTTCAGAACTTTTCTCTAAAATAAACTTGATAATTCTAATGATATTATAGAGTTTATTTTATCAAATGTATACGAGTATATGAGTGATGAATATAAACGTTGATGGATGGAGAGGGAGAGGAAGGCCCAAGAAAAGATGAATGGATTGTTTGAGGAATGATATGGAAGAGAAGGGAGTGAATGATAGTGTGACGGTTGACAGGGGAGAAAGGAAAAAGAAAACGTGTTGGGTTGACCCCAATTAGCATGGGACAGAGGCAGAAAGATGAGGATGATGAAATGAAATGATTTTATTTTCAGTAAATAGGTTTATACAAACACTTTTACACGTCAATAATATTTTTAAAACCAGATGAGGTCGGCCTTTCCTATAAGAGTACTCTGAGAAGAACGACCGAAATAAACTCAGAGGTCACATTACAGTCTCTTTTAAAGTCCAGACATAATGATCATGTGAACACCATGTAGATTGGTGTCCGAAATAGTATTTTGAGGAAAGAACCACACAGATTCAGTAGACCTGACCAGTCACTGCACGCATTCGTCAGCAATCGTGCAGCTCAACTCAGAACATGGGGATGATTTTATCAAATACATAATTTTTTGTGATGTTCCATGTATTAAGCGGTATATTTGCTTATTGGCTGCAATAGATAGTGACGACCACGTTGATCGATATTTTATCTATTATTCTCAACAATAATAAGCTAGTGATTGAAGTTACAAAGATGTTGTTTTATTCCATTGTTGAACACATTTACACATTATTATGACCGAATTGTTTACGAAATTCCTATTCTCTTTCTAACCAACGATTTAAACAAGACTTTTTAGGGTTCCGTACTCAAAGGTTGCCAAACGGAACCCTATTACTAAGCCTCCGCTGTCCATCTGTCTGTCAGCGGGCTGTATCTAACCGTTATAGTTACAACAGTTGAAATTTTCTCAGATTGTGTATTGCTGTTATTAACGCCCTTTATGCCTGGAGGCTTTTATTTAGATATTTAGTTCTGTTTACGTTTAGTTTTTATTTTTTATTTCTGCTTGAGTAGTTCTCAATGTTTTTGGTTGGTATATTGGCGTGTGCTAGCTGACATATGGTATCATTTAAATTATGTTTTGTGTTGCGTAATGTAAATTATTTTGCATACTATTAGTATAGATTTTTTTTTTTCTAACTTGAACAGACAGCTGTGCTGCTGGGGAGTTTGTTGCGCCACTTCTTCCCAGCGAAAGGCACTAGGAAGTGGTGAAGGCTGGGCGTTTTGGGGGACTGTCTTGTGTGATTTTGACGTTCGAAAACTGCTGATTCTCAGCCCAGTTTGAATAAATGACTTTTGAATTAGAATTTTGAATTTTTGAATTTTAACAAATAATAATAATCTGCCTTGTAAATACCTTTTGTTAGTCACCTTTCATTCATCCTCTCAACATGAACAAACCAAGCATACTCTTTTCAAATTGCTAAATATTGTACGGTGGTACGGAACCCTTCGTGTGCGAGTCCGACTCACAAGTGGCCGAATTTTTTAAGTGAAAACTTCTTTAGGCGCTTTGGGCATTTTTGAGATGGGAAAAAACAATTGAATATGCGACACCGTTACCGACACCTCATTTTGTAAACGCGATTGTGTTCTTTTTTTTTTGATAAGGTTATGGTGTTACCAATGTCCTATACAAGTATTTTCTTCCACCAAGGCGATCTTATTTAAGTTTTGATTTCTGTCGGCACTTTCGGACTACCACTGTTATTTTTTTTTCAACGTAACCTACGCAGTCCACTGCTGGGCATCTATTGTCGGTCGTCGGTCTCTTGCTTCTTTTGCTGATTGAAGGGAGCAGACAGGAGCGACGCGACTCTAGTATCAGTGGAGTAATAGTAGAATTACGTCATACCTTCGCATCGCGCCTGTCTGCGTCTGCCTTTCTCTCCTGGGTCTCCACTCAATGACTCGTTTACTCTAACGGTCATCGGTCCTTCGACATATCAGCTTGCTTTTCTCCGCAATTCAACAATCCTAGTGCTTTATTGCCCAACTAGTTACGCCCGGTTTCACCCGCATAAGTCTCGATCCCGTGCAGGGAATATCGAGATAAAAAGCACCTATGTCCTAACCAAGGTCATGGTCTACCCATGTACCAAATTTCATCCAAATCCATTTAGCTTTTTTAGCGTGACAGAGTAACAAACAAACTCAATTTCGCATTTATACTATTAGTTAGAATTTACGCCGACTACTAGACAAGCCGAAGTCAAATATTATTATTAACAAAAGTAGTAACAACTCCAATAAAAAGGTCATACAACATCGATGTTAATGCCTAGATATTGACAGTTTTTGACAGATTTTGTATGGCAAATCTGTCAAAAACTCACAATGGAGAGACCATTGCAACGTTTGTAAATTAGTAGACTCGGCCCCCAGGTTTGTATCCACTGACTGGTAAAGATGTCGTAATCAACAAGTTTTTCCATAAAAAATCGAATAATATTCAGATTTGTTGACTATTGCTTTTATACACTGTTGTCGATAAGGCTGATCGACCTTGAGTGCGATTTCGCGGCCAATAGAGTGATAAAATATACATGAATACATAATTTTATAAAAAACATTTATAACTAGAAATGCCGTTATATAAGTAAGCTTACAACGACGGTGTTGCAAAAAAACAGTAAAAAAAAACAGTGGCACAACGGGAGTGAAAACTTCTTTAGGCGCGTTGGCAATTTTTGAGATGGGACTTAAACCATTACAGACTATAATCATTTCGCGACACTATTGCAAAACCAGCTTTGACCATTAAAAAGACAACAACGCGTTGATTACCGCGGGGCCGAGTTTTTACCGGAGTGCCACTGTTTTTTTTTTTTTTTTAATTGGTATCTTTAGCTTAATTAAGCCTTTACCAGTGAAAGGCTACACTAATCTAGGTGGATTTTTCTTTTGATCGCTTCCATATCAATTTTTCTTTTCCCAGACTGTCTCATTAATTATTATTAAAATGTGAAGATTATACCAACCATGTTTGCAATAACTCTATAGATGTTGTTTAGATTAGAACATAATGTAAATAATACAGGCAAATCCCCATAGTTACATTTTTATTTATAACTTACTGAGAAATAAATAAGTACCTACTAATTATGTAATGAAGACATACTTCTCTGCAGGGTTGATTGATTGACATGATTCAAGATCAATTGCAATAATAAATTTAACAAATTTTAGTTTTTTCATCTGGAATTTCTCAGTGGCAGCCCGGAGTCTGGATTTGTGCCCGGTTGATGGCAATAGGTTCGCCCCCTATTACATGGGACTTAAACATAACTGGCGAAATGTGGGTGTACTATAGTTACACCTCTGCCTAACCTTTCGGGGAATACAGGCGTGATGTTTTGTAAATTTAATTACACAACCCTATATAAAGAAGTTTTTTTTATTTATCTACGCCAATATTATAGAGGAAAGATTTGTATTTTTGTTTGTATTGTGTAAACTCAAAAACTGCTGGACCGATTTTAAAAGTTCTTTCAGCGGTTACGTAGAATGCTATATTATCATTGAGTAACAGACTTTAATTTTATAAAGATATCACGCGGGCGAAGTAGCTGGCGAAAACTAGCCTTAAAATGTTTTTACTTATTTAAAATAACTACAAACGCTATAGTCCGCGCAATCCACGAAGACGCGCCCCACTCCGCTCCGCGCCGTACTAGTGTTCAGCTTACAGTACAGTGATCGCGGAGTGGAGCGCGTCTTCGTGGATTGCACGGACTATAGTAGTATCGAAGACAACATATTATAATATTTATGTCACAATATTTTATCTTACAAAAATAGAAACAAAATTATTGAAAAAAAATCAACAAAAAAACATGATTAACTGTTACAAAATAATAATAATAATACCAGCCTATTATTGTCCCAGTGCTGGGCAAAGGCCTCTTTTCATACAGAGACGGCACGAGCATTGATCACTGTTATTATAAATAAAAAACACTACAAAGTGAAAAATTACTTTAATTTCGGAAGTCGGTGTCTTTTTTATTTTCGTTTTTTGCCACCGACTTCCGAAATTAAAGTAATTTTTCACTTTGTAGTGTTTTTTTTTTGGAGGTCGGTTGTTTTTTTTTGTAAAAAGTTTTTATTTTTCACTTTTTAGTTATGGTACCTACCCCACACACATTCGAATACCACTACCTGCTACCAGTGACAGAAACTTATCATGTCATCAACATACTAAGTGGGAAAAAAATACGTATTTTGTAGCTAACTCAAAAACTATCCAAGCAAAGTTAATAAAATTTATATGAGACCAATTTGAGAGCATACCCTTTCAAACAAAAAAAGAATTTTCAAAATCGGTTCACAATTGACGGAGAAATCGGTGGAAATACATAAAAAAAAAAAACATACGCGACGAACATATAACCTCCTCCTTTTTGGAAGTCGGTTAAAAACTGATTATCATTTGAGCCGAAAGACGTCCACTACTGGACATAGGCCTCCCCCAAGCACCGCCACTTCGACCGGTTCTGTCCCGCATCCAGCGGATTCCTGCGACCTTCACAAGGTCATCGGTCCACATTGTGGGAGGCCTTCCAACGCTACGTCTTCCGGTACGTGGTCACCACTCCTGAACCTTTCGACCCCATCGGCCATCCGCTCTACGAACAATGTGCCCTGCCCATTGCTACTTAAGTTTGGCAATTCTTCGGGCTGATTACAATAAATAAAAAAGCGGCCAAGTGCGAGTCGTACTCCGAAGGGGTGAAGGGTTCCGTAGCAGCAAGTAACGATAAGTTTACGATTTATGACGTATTAAAAAAAAACTACTTGCTAGATCTCGTTCAAACCAATTTTCGGTGGAAGTTTACATAGTAATGTACATCATATATTTTTTTTAGTTTTATCATTCTCTTATTTTAGAAGTTACAGGGGGGGGACACACACATTTTACCACTTTGGAAGTGTCTCTCGCACAAACTATTCAGTTTAGAAAAAAATGATATTAGAAACCTCAATATCATTTTTGAAGACCTATCCATAGATACCCCACACGTATGGGATTGAGGAAAAAAAATTTTTTGAGTTTCAGTTCTAAGTATGGGGAACTCCAAAATTATTTGTTTTTTTTCTATTTTTGTGTGAAAATCTTAATGCGGTTCACAGAATACATCTACTTACCAAGTTTCAACAGCATAGCTCTTATAGTTTCGGAAAAAAATGGCTGTGACATACGGACGGACAGACAGACAGACAGACAGACAGACAGACAGACATGACGAATCTATAAGGGTTCCGTTTTTTAACGGAACCCTAAAAACCAGATTTTTGCCATCCCTGATTCAATGTAAGTTTTTTTTTTAATCCAACAATGTTTATACAGCAGAATAATTACTGTTTAATGATATTATTAAGGATCATAGAACAGCGTTCAGGTACAGACTGCAATTGATCGCCTTAAAACTTATCTACACTATATTACAATACACTGTATAATCTACATCTACACTAATATTATAAAGACAAAAGATTTTTGTATATTTGCAAACAATAAACTCAAAAACTAAAGGACTGATTTAAAAAATTCTTGCACTAGTAGAATGCTATATTATCACTGAGTAATATAGGCTATAATGTATAAAGATATTACGCGGGCGAAGTCGCTGATGGAAGCTAGTTCGATATAATTATACCCATATCGATCGTGATCGATCGTTTCGTGAATTCCACACCATCGATTTATATGGAATGAAATCAGTCGACATCACATAAAAACAATTCTCGTATCTTTCAGCACGTTCCCATTCTAATCTCAGTCACAATCTTTCAAAAATTCCTCTAATTTCCAATATTTTTGACATATTTTCGACATTGATTGTCACTGCGTGAGATTGTGACTAGATTTTGAACGTATTTCATTACAGGAATTGGCCTTCAGTTGACTTTGATCGACCATAATCCGGCTGCCATGTACACACACTAGATCAACCTTACCTATTGACACCATCGATCGATGTCACATATTTCACCTTAAATGCAACAAAATTTCGAGGCAGGATATCGACAAAATAAAAAAAGAAATCATAATTAATCGTTTTATATCTTTTTTCCTTTTTCTGTTTCATCTTTTGTCGGCACAATTTCATATACAGCCTCAACATCTTTTGATCGTGTACGTTGCTCTGCCAATTCTTTTCGATGCTGTGCAAAAAACCATCTGAAACAAACAAAAACACAGTAAAACAAACTGTGATCACTTAATCTGTGTGCCAAGCGTAGTCATCAAAATTTTCCTTAAGACGGTTAATGAAGGTTTCCTGATGACGTTCCCTAGGTGGCAGCACTGAGACGTCAGGTCTGGGCACCTGTCAAAAGTGTCAAAGTGCCTTTATTTTCTTAAGTCGTGACCGAATGATGAACTTATGATCATTATCATATATTGTATATTCATTGGCGAAATGGAAATCCTCTTATCAAAAGTGTCGCCAACTGGTGTCGTGAAATTTCTTAAAAACCCTCTTTCTTCTCTTCCTTTCTTCTCTTCCTTTCTTCTCTTCTTCTCTCCAGTCAGTAGTAGACATAAATAAAAGACTGTATTGGTCTGATGGGGTTCGTCAATTTTGATCTGCGGGTCAGTCCAAATTTAATTTGATTTTTCCGTTAAAAAATTCTTAACAATAACCCGGAAAATAGTTTTGGTTCTCTATCCGCCTTCAAAAGGAATACAGTCGTGATATTGTGATATTTCATGACAAGTAAGTCATAATGAATGACAAATCTAACGACCTACCATCGATTTAACAAATTATTCGTCATCAGTGGACATAATTTGTCTATCTGTAATTGCATTTCCTGCCTATAAGATCACCCTTTGTCCAATTTTTCCCACAACAACCAAAATATTTTGATAACTTTGTCACTGTTGACGTATGTTGGAATTTTCCGTGAGGAATTGCCGGACATTGTTTGTGAGATGAAGATGTATATAAAACAACTATAAGTATGTGAAAAAGGAGACTGTATATTTTTGACTCATGGACCGATGATGACTCGATTTGAAATGCTTGAAAAGTAGTCTTGTATTTGTCGTTTACCAACACCTTAAGTTACGGTATCACGGTAAGTAAATCTTCTGCCAAAATTAATTAAAGCTGTTTATGCTGTGCATGATGGGCTTACCAAAACAATCAACAACCTATCATGTTATAGATAATACCTTCCACGAAGAAGTACTCCCATCCGCTCCGCTCCGTACTAAAGTACAGTATTTCTTAATGTCCCTCGGGTATCATCGCATTTCCGAATACAAACGAATGCTAATTTCCATGTCCATCAATTATTAGATTTATCTTGTATAATAATTTGAATTCAGAACTAAGTACTTTATTGTTGTTTTGTTTTGATTTCCGTGTGAACTATATAGAGCTGTAAAACTATTTTCCTATCTGTCGTGCCTGCGACTTTAGCGGCTTTCCTCCCATTTTTTTAATAAATTACATTGAGTTAAAAGAGTACTAACAACTCTATAATTCCAAGTCGATTGAGAGCGTCCGGTCAGCACCAAGTGCAAAGAGCAACTTAGAAATCCGACAACTGACGAAACACGAAGTTTGCCGAGGGACATGAAGAAATACAGTACTACAGCACAGTAATCGCGGAGTGGGGCGCTCGTCGATGGCACTATCTGTATTCGTCGATTTACATGAGAAATGAACCCAGATAATATACTGATCTGGCTTGTGGCTAAGTAATAACAGCCGCACGGGTTAACCGATCAGGTTAAGCTACGCTTGCCACGGTTAGTCCGTAGATGGGTGACCATCTTTACATACCAAAACCCTCCGAACCTCGGAAAGCACGATAAGCCGTTGGTCCCGGCACAACCGCGGTACCAGGACAACATAACTTACATGAGTATGCCAATTGCGGGGAGAGTCATGATAGAGCTGAACACGTAGACAGTTCCACTGAACATTGTGATGGTGTTGGAGTACAGCTTCGAGTATGTAGGATCGAACATCAGGGCCGCCAGGGTTTCCACCAGACTGAATAAAGAGTTCATTTTACCTAGAAAATATAAACAGACATTTTTAGGGTTCCGTACCTCAAAAGGAAAAAAAGGAACCCTTATAGGATCACTCGTGTGTCTGTCTGTCTGTCTGTCTGTCTGTCTGTCTGTCTGTCTGTCCGTCTGTCACAGCCAATTTACTCTGAATCGAATGGACCGATTAAGTTGAAATTTGGTACACATATGTATTTTTGTGACCCAAACACGAATGTGTAACGTAAATAAAATTTTTTTGAATATAGGGGTCACTTTTGGGAGGCAAACAAGAAAATTAAAAAAAAAAGTTATGCTAACAGTACCGTGTGACATATCAAATGAAAGGACGTATTGCGAGGATCTTAAATATATTTTTTATATAATTTAAAAAAACACATTTTTAAAGATATTTAAGAAATTCAATGAAAATTGACCATTCCCCCCCCCTTATCTCCGAAACTACTGGAACAAAATTTTTCAAAAAAATACATAGTATGGCTCTTTACTCATAGATTACAGGAAAACCTATAAGAAGTCTATGGTCTTAAAATAACACGGTAAATCTCTCAATATTGTGCGTACAAACTTACATTTCGTCGCTCGGCATCCAATAGGCCCATCTCTCTAGCTACTACTATAATATCAATATCAAAAGTGTTTGTCAGTCTGCTTAATACACAAATAAATAAAACTGTAAATGTTCATGACAACCAATTCGGGTTTCGGCGTGGTTTCTCAACAGAAAGTGCAGTGTTGTGTCTTAGCGTACTGTCACATACTATACTTATACACAGCGTGGGACGCCGATTTATGCTAGCTTCCTCGACTTATTCAAGACTTGATCTGGTTGCTTATGACGTATTGTGGAGAAAGATGGAGAAGGATAGGTTGCCAATGGAGCTTAAAAACATTTTTAAGTATTGGTGCCTATGGTAACCAGATCAATAGTGTACGATGGGCTGGAACTTTTCCAGGCCATACAGGTTGGAATGCGGGGTGAGGCAGGATTGGCGAGCTCAGCAGCACCAGAGTGGGTTGTTATACAGTGTGATTCTTCATAATGTGCACATATCGAAATGAGGGAATCTATGCTTAATTTTAACGACAGTTTTTTTTTTTTTAAATCTATTTTTTTTTAAATACTTTTATGGAATTAAAAAAAAATTGTAACAAAACTGTGTAACTTTTAAACTGAATCAGCTATCATGATGAAACAAACTTCATAATGATTGGAAGTAAGTAGGCGTCCACATAAAATTAAAATTGAGAAAAAAACTACCCTCAATTGAAAATAAACATGTTTTTTTAGTAAAAATCTGTATTTTTCTCATCAATTTTTACAACAATTGTAAAATTTATGAATAAGATGCCCAAGCGAATAAAAAAAAACAAAAAAAAAAATTTTGACCATTTTTCCGTCGGTAAAATTAAGCATAGATTCCCTCATTTCGATATGTGCACATTATGAAGACTCACACTGTATAGATGGTATTTGTGTAAATAATATTAGCTTTGCAGACGATATGGTGCTTCTGAGCGCCAGCCAGTATCCCATAGACAAAAACTGTTAGTCGCAAAACTTTCTGAGTGACCTGGTAAAATAAGCTAAAGTTCATAAGTTTACTAACACAATGAGTCCTTGTTACTTGAATAAAGAAAAATATATGGATGACTGTTTTTTTTTGAACGACGTTTTCTAAAAATGAAACCTAGCTAGATCGATTTATCGCTCCCGAAACCCCCTGCATACTAAATTTCATAAAATTCTTGGAGCCGTTTCAGAGATTCAGGTTATATAATATATACATATATACAAGAATTACTCGTTTAAAGGTGTTAGATTTTTATTTTTACTACACGTTCAAATAAGTGATCCTGCAATTAAAAAAAAACATAAAAAATTACACATTCGCGGTATTGGATGGCGAGCGACGATTTGCAGTTGGAATAAATGTTAAGTTTGTTCTTGGGATAAATAAATTCATCTCAACTACGGAACCCTTCATTGTGCGTAGTCCGACACGCACTTGGCCGGTTTTTTATTTAACGATTCTAAGAAGAAAGCGGCAAAAAACTACAGTCGAGAAAACTATTTGGTATACAGGTAAAAGTATTTATTTTTCCACTACTCTGCCAATATTCATTTTTATTGTGCATAATAAGTTTTTAGGCTCGGAAGACGCCTGCGGGCGGCGAAATTGGGGCTGTGTCGTCGCCCGAACAGTCAGGCCCAAAGAGAACCACGCAGTGTTCCATGCTTGTCTTTATGGGAGGACGTGTGGTCGTGGGATCGGCCGCACTGGGTGATGGGGCCCGCTAGGGATAGCAGGCTGATACCAGTCGGGGGTGCAGTGAATGTACAAGTATCTCCCGGACCCCCAATAAATGGTAGTAGTAGGAACAGTGGGGTTTTAGTCGGTAGGAATCCGACATAACCCTCTGTTCTCCCAAGACAGAACCCATCCATGAGGATTTCCCCACAGAAAAAATATAGCAGCAGCCGTAGCATACTTAAGAGAATGACGTAAAAGATTGATCTGCTCAGCACACTCAGAAACTGTAAGTTCACTCATTGTATGTAGTTGTAAGTTATGACATTCAAGCGCCAAAAGATACTTGTACAAGCTCTGTAACTGCCTGCATACCAAATAGGTTGTTCGTCTGTACATGTTTTGTTAGTCAAGTTTTTATACGAATCACCTGTCAAATCTCTTCGAGGTTCTTATGAGTGGCCATTCAGGATGTGTTATGTTTACTTCAGAGTTTAAACGATTTGTTAAATGACAAAAGTACGACTTACCCATTTCCTCGCTTGGTACCAGCTTAGATGCCATCGATCTTAAAGATGTGAATGTGGTCGCGTTCAAGATCTCAATTAATGGAACTGTAAAGAAAAACATTTATTAAAATAACCTTTAATTGTACCTACCATTTCTTTGCCAGTTTTATTCGTGAAAGGAGTAATGCGTAGTAGAAAAAATTCTAAACCACTTAGTTCTGGAACTATTTACCATTGAAGGTTAGTCTACAAGACCATGCATCAGGTTCTACCACATAGGCGTTTGAAATCATCATACCGTGATTGTCTTTTTTAAACACCGACCTCTTATGGGAGCGGTGCTGTGGTTCTTGAAGGAAGCGTATAAGAAAATCATATTTTTCTTTCTCAACTAGACTCCGTAGCTGATATAAAGCAAGGACAAGAAACCAACCACCCGCCAAATCTATCACTTTTTTTAGACCTGCTTTTGTTGTCACCATGAGTTGCTAGAATTAATTGCTTACCCATGAACATATGAAAGTCTGTTTGCACGAAGGTTGTAAGTATGGAACCGGCCAGCTTGCTGATGATGGAAATGAGGCACAGCATCGAGTCGTGAAAGCCCCAACGTTTGCTGAACACGCTGATGGAAAATAAGGCACCTGGAAATAGAAAGATATAAATTAAAAAAAGGAAAAAAAAAAAAACATTTATTCAAACTAGGCTGAGAATCAGCACTTTTCGAACGCCAAATTACATAAGACAATCCCCGAAAAACGCCCACTCTTCACCACTTCCTAGTGCCTTTAGCTGGGAAGAAGAAGTGGCGCAACAAACTTCCCAGCAGCACAGCTGTCTGTTCAAGTTAGAAAAAAATGATTCTATACAATAAGTATGAAAAATTATTCATATTAATTAGTTATTATAGCATGAACACTGAAAGATAGTACGGTCAAGGAGCGCGAAATTTTAAACTAGTTTCAAATTCCACAAAGATGGCGCATGTCACCTTGTCGAACTGTCATTTCCATTTAAAATGTTGGCAATACTTAATGATAAGGTGCAAGTAAAAAATAACCCTATTGTGCTACACATTTTCATTCCTTAATAATACGCAAGAATTTTGATAACAGGATTGGCGCAGCAGCTACTTTAATGACTGCTATGTGTCGCAGGGTCAATTCACTGTTTGATGTTAAACCCATATTATTAGGTAAATTTTCCGGTTCTAGCTATATCTATAGTTTCATATCTTATCCAACCAAAGGTTGTCTGGAAGGCATCACTATTACCGATAACACTACCCATTCTGAAATGTACATGCCTGTCTATGTCGGTATTATGTATTTTGCTGGTATCTGTTGTACCTACAATTTGTAAATATAATATTCCTGATTATTTTGCTCTATTGTGGAGGTATCGTTCACAGCTACGGATCATCAGCTTTTATACGTAGTACCCGGGAGACCGAGCTCTACTCTGGTAAAAATAAGAGAAATGCTCATTTAATAGTATAGGATAGTACCTACTAATTCCATACTGCCATGATAGTAGGTACTTACTAATTCCATGCTGCCATGATCATTATTCTAATGTCAATAATGTCATGTCATTATTCATTATCTTGTTCTAAACTTTGGGCGACAAGCTGTACCCAGGTGAAAATACGGAGAAAACTAATTTTCCCAGTTATGAGACCTAGCTAGACTAATTTTTCGCCCCCGTAAACCCCTATATTGCAACTTTCATCGAAATCGTTAGAGCCGATTTTGAGAACGTGAGTAAGTACAGACGCCAGCACATCAGGCTACTACAATCTGTCAAATTTATTTAATAGATTATTAACTTTATCGCTAAAACATAAGGTTCAAAGTTGATTGGGAAAATTTGACAGTTTCGGGTAGCTTGATGTGCTGGCTGGCGTCTGTACAAATATATATAGAAACATATAAACATTCAAATATTGCTCGTTCAATATTATAGGATATTTTATAATACACTCCACTTTACTACCCTCCTTTTACGAAATACAGGATAGAAAAGAAAGAAAGAAAGAAAAAGTATTTAGTAGTTTTTTTTTTTTTTTTTGTAAGGGACAGCCCTCCGCAAACTAACAGGGTGCATTCAGCTCCTTATTTTGAATCATATTCCATTTTTAACCGACTTCCAAAAAGGAGGAGGTTATATGTTCGTCGCGTATGTTTGTTTTTTTTTTTTTTTATGTATGTCCACCAATTTCTCCGTCAATTGTGGACCGATTTTGAAAATTCTTTTTTTGTTTGAAAGGGTGTGCTCTCGAATTGGTCCCATATAAATTTTATTAACTTTGCTTGGATAGTTTTTGAGTTAGTTACAAAATACGTATTTTTTTCCCACTTAGTATGTAGATGATCTGATAAGTTTCTGTCGCTGGTAGCAGGTAGTGGTATTCGAATGTGTGTGGGGTAGGTACCACAACTAAAAAGTGAAAAATAAAAACTTTTTACAAAAAAAACAACCGACCTCCAAAAAAAACATTAAAAAGTGAAAAATAACTTTAATTTCGGAAGTCGGTGGCAAAAAACGAAAATACAAAACCCAAGACACCGACTTCCGAAATTAAAGTTATTTTTCACTTTTTAATGTTTTTTTTGGAGGTCGGTTGTTTTTTTTTTGTAAAAAGTTTTTTTTTAACCGACTTCCAAAAAGGAGAAGGTTATATGTTCGTCGCGTATGTTTGTTTTTTTTTTATGTATGTCCACCGATTTCTCCGTCAATTGTGGACCGATTTTGAAAATTCTTTTTTTGTTTGAAAGGGTGTGCTCTCGAATTGGTCCCATATAAATTTTATTAACTTTGCTTGGATAGTTTTTGAGTTAGTTACAAAATACGTATTTTTTTCCCACTTAGTATGTAGATGATCTGATAAGTTTCTGTCACTGGTAGCAGGTAGTGGTATTCGAATGTGTGTGGGGTAGGTACCACAACTAAAAAGTGAAAAATAAAAACTTTTTACAAAAAAAACAACCGACCTCCAAAAAAAAACATTAAAAAGTGAAAAATAACTTTAATTTCGGAAGTCGGTGGCAAAAAACGAAAATACAAAACCCAAGACACCGACTTCCGAAATTAAAGTTATTTTTCACTTTTTAATGTTTTTTTTTGGAGGTCGGTTGTTTTTTTTTGTAAAAAGTTTTTTTTTAACCGACTTCCAAAAAGGAGAAGGTTATATGTTCGTCGCGTATGTTTGTTTTTTTTTTTATGTATGTCCACCGATTTCTCCGTCAATTGTGGACCGATTTTGAAAATTCTTTTTTTGTTTGAAAGGGTGTGCTCTGGAATTGGTCACATATAAATTTTATTAACTTTGCTTGGATAGTTTTTGAGTTAGCTACAAAATACGTATTTTTTTTCCCACTTAATATGTAAATGATATGATAAGTTTCTGTCACTGGTAGCAGGTAGTGGTATTTGAATGTGTGTGGGGTAGGTACCACAACTAAAAAGTGAAAAATAAAAACTTTTTACAAAAAAAAAAACAACCGACCTCCAAAAAAAACACTACAAAGTGAAAAATAACTTTAATTTCGGAAGTCGGTGGCAAAAAACGAAAATACAAAACCCAGGACACCGACTTCCGAAATTAAAGTTATTTTTCACTTCGTAGTGTTTTTTTTTTGGAGGTCGGTTGTTTTTTTTTTTTAAAAAGTTTTTATTTATATAGTTTTTCAGTTACTATTTCTTTATTTCAATGTAAAATACATTCTGTGTACACAGTACTCCATTAATGTAAATAAAATAGATAAAATAAAAATAAACAGCAATGGATGTTGAAATTCTCTAACAAACGACGCGTGAAATCAGCTGTCATTGCGTGTAAGGTAATAAAACAAATCAGGTTTATTGGATTCCCATAACGTTCCTGAAATAATTTCATGTACCGGTCGTCTTAGTATGATATACTGAATTCCCCCATCAGTCTGCGGAGGGCTGTCCCTTACACCCTGTATAGTTGCTAGACAGTTTTTACAAAAAAATTGAGTTGGGCGCAGTTCGAGCCCGCGCCACAGAGTTTCATGAAAACGTGTGGTGAAATAATAACAAATTTCTTTAACGATATTATTTGATATTTACAAATAAATAAAATAAATGGTGTTTTTATTCAGGCAAAATACCCATATACAAAAAAAGAATAAATAAGTAGTAAAAAAATTATCTGAAGAAATTTATGTTTATTGCATTCCTAATGATGCAAGCTTTCATCGATTGTGATATTTTTCAGTTCTGAGCAGATTTACGACCGATATGAGACAACACCTTAAATTTTCAAAAGATTTTCTTACCGTTTCTGATACTGCCGCTGCTATTGTATTTTCTTGGCGCTAGTTTTTAGGTTCATTGCATTCCTCATGATGTAAGCTTTCATCGATTTTTTTTTTTAATTTATCGGCCCATATGGGTCTATATATGAAATTATTTTGCTATTATCATCTTAATATGCATCTTTGCCCCTATTTTACAAAATATTTTTCTTGCATCTCTAGGTCTAGGTCCTGGTAATCCTTTATCAACTCTTGGGAACGACACCAGAATCACCGTTCTAACTAAACACGTTTTTGCACTAAACGATTTGGAATTTCGACGTAAAGTGAAAAATAGAAGATCGCGCGCATGCGCTTGCCTTCACGATGTGACGTCATAAGCAAATTAAATCCTGCCTCAAAATTGTTGTAAATATGACCTATCTTTTGTGTGCTCAACCATTACTCAAGCATTAAAAGTCTTGTCGTTATTAGCGATTGAATTGATCTTACATGTTTACTCCAAGCGAAAAGACATTTTCACGTCAAAAGTACAAAAAAACTGACGAATGCAGACAAAGAAAAGAAAGAAAGAAAATACATTTATTTGACCCAGATTAAGGCACACAATATTCAAAAAACAGAGAAAGCTTAAAACAGTATTGTGTGTTTGTGTGCCTCACGGCTGCGACAAATAGGCCCTCTTCAGCATAAATGCTAGACAACTAGTGCCTGACGCTATACCTAGGTGATAACGCTGCATTACAAATATGTTTACGTATTAGATAAACCTATCCGTGTCCGTACCTCGGAAAGCACGATAATGCATTGGTCCCAGCTGTCATTCTTGGGTCTTTGACAGTTGTTACGGCTCGCCAGAAACCCGAAAGTCTGACAACCAGTTTTACCAAGGGGTATCGTATTACCGAGTTCCTACTGGGTTGTGGAGGTCAGATAGGCAGTCGCTCCATGTAAAATACTGGTATTCAACTGCATCCGGTTAGACTGGAAGCGGACCCCAACATAGTTGGGAAAAGGCTAGGCAGATGATGATTCGATATACCTATCGCTTGCAGTCCAATACAGAGAAAATCCTGTACATTTGTTCTCGTGGCCTTATATATATATGTCGGATCCGGTCATTAGTACGGACACGAAACGAATCGCAAGCGCGCCGCTGGCGACAGGACGTGATCTACCCACACCTAAAGCGCGCGCTTCTACAGAGTCGTGGTGTTTTAAGGCCACGGCGAGGGGGGATTCAGCCTCGGATCGCATCAGAGTTAAGACGTCGCGGAACTGTTCTCGATTTGTTGTTCTCAGTTATTGTGTTAATTTGTGATTGTAATAAATGCCGTCGCACCCAGTGTGTTTATATTTTAGCTAGTGTGATTAAGTTGATGGTAAATTATAATGTGATCTGAACTGCAAACAGTTTTTCTATTGCGCATTAACCAACACTACCCACACTACACCCACAGTAGTTAAATATCGCTGATAACAACGAAAGAGTCATGTAAATATTTTCAATCCTTTATTTCAAAGACCGTGACCGTATATTTTTTAAGGATAATTTAAAGTTTGCTTTTCGTTTTGCAAGTCGGATTTATTGCATTTACTTTACCAACTTCTCAGAATATATCGTGACAATATTTAAGGATGTTTGGCCAACATATTTATAACGATAAATCATCATGTTCTGCCTATTACAGTGAATATTTCACTGTGTGATCAAATAACGACGTGTTAACTATCTTTGGTACTGGCTTTATGCATGGCTGGTCTATGTTACCGCGTGAGATGCCTCCTATAATACGATTAGGTTCCGTTTACATAATTATAATCGAACGTGTTTCACTTACGACATTATTGTCTCTTGTGACTGGCGATATTGAAATTGAACTGTAATTAATAGTGCCATACAGATGTATACGAAGGCTCTAATACAATTTAATGATATGCATATTTAAAAGACATAAACTATTCTGTTTACAAATAATATTCTTTGTTTATTGAAATGAAGTTAGGAACCAAGAAAAAAAAACCGGTCAAGAGCTAGTCGAACTCGCGCACCGAGGGTTCCGTATCATCGTATATAAATATTTTGGATGTGTTACTTTACATACAGTCCTTCAAAATTAGGATAGATGGACAGGCGGACATGTGGATGGGCGGACAGGTGGACAGGCGGACAGGTGGATGGGCGGACAGGCGGACAGGTGGAAGGGCGAACAAGCGGACAGTACTTTACTATTACTACAGTGTAGAATATTGCAGTTTTAGGTCAGCGCCACCTCTTGACCGATAGTGGAACTAATGTAATTTTTGTTGATGATTTCTGAAAAAGTGTGCTATTTAGAGACATCGTTTTATTTTTCCTGTAATCTTTACATAAACTTATATCACATAAAATAATTTCAAATTTTTTCTATGCAAAGTTTGCAGATAAAGGGAACGGAATTTTTTTTTTACCAATTTCGTCAAAAGTTGAAAAATATGCGGCCTATAAAAAAAGTAAAAACGTTTAAGAATGTGCAAATAGCGCTCTTTCATATGATACCCACAGGCCATAGTAGCCCCACTTCAAATTTTTAAGACCCCCGTTCAATCCGAATTGCAAATCATATTTGCAAAATTAAAATTTATTTCTTATTTGCAAAATATATGGGCAAACGTCATCTAAAACTATTCCAAGTTTCAAGTTGATTAATTATTAGTAAAGATTAAGCATTAGTAGTTCTTGAAATATCCAGCTGTGACAGACAAACGGACAAACAGACTGAATCGCACCACATGATAAGGGTTCCTTTTTACCATTTTGGTACGGAACCCTAATTAAGTGTTTTAATCATTATTATCTCAGGTTTTTTTTTGTATAGTGACGATGGCGTGTCGCAGCGACACGACTGGTTTCTTTGTAACTAACTCTATGAAAATGTTTCCGTAGGTGGTACATTACCGCTTTTTTTTTTAGGTAAGGCATCTCGTAGTTGACCTCTAAGATCATGACTACATAACCCATCATCTGTTACGACGCCTCATTGAGGTGGGTAACAATTAAAATTCTATTGTGTCTCGTTAATGACAGTTGAAAGGTACCGGACTTTCCTGTGGGTGCCTTAAGCTACTACACTTAAAACCTCCAGCCAGGGGTTATTCAACTATGCTAATTAAAACTAGGTGAACGCTCGCTAAGGGCATCCCCTGTGGGGTACAAACCTCGGCTTAGGGCGTCAACCGGAGGGAGTACATTACCGCTTGTTACCGTTTTCATAGGTTTACATGGAAAGCGGTCGTATTCCTGGTCGCCTTCGTAAGAACACCTTTAGGGCTTATTGTTAAGTACTTACCGATTGAATGTGTTACAATGCTGTAAGTCGAATACAAGCTGTATTTAAGCGCGTCCCATTTCAATTTGTATCTTACGTACATGTATGTGATTATGTGTTCACCTGAAAAAATATCAAGATTAAAAGAACTGAATTTCATAGTAGTTAGGTACACGTGGCAAACTAGTTAAATGTTTTTGTGACTAATGAACAAGTATGTACAATACAAATATGTTCTTAATATCCCTCGGCAAACCTCGTGTTTCATTAGTCGTCGCATTTCTACCAGTTGCCCTTTGCACTTGGTGCAGACGTGATGCTCTCAATCAACTTGGAAGTATATAGAGCTGTTAATACTCTTTTAACTTAATGTAATTTATTTAAAAAATAGCAGTACAGCTGCTAAAGTCGCAGACACGACAGATAGGAAAATAGTTTTACAGCTCTAAATAGTTCACACGAAAATCAAAACTAAACAACAATAAAGTACTTAGTTCTGAATTCAAATTATTATACAAGATAAATCTATCAATTGATGGACATGGAAATTAGCATTCGTTTGTATTCGGAAATGCGATGATTCCCGAGAGACATTAAAAAAATAGAAATACTGAATTTTTTTGAGTGCATATGGACTGGCACATATGAAAGAATTGCAGTTTCGCTACGCACAAATCGACGATGTCACCCGAGGGGTTTCTTAAGAAAATGCTCGCAATTTTTGCGATGCCGCATCGCATCATTTTTATGTGTAAGTAGAACAGCTGTTGATTTACAAACTAGCCAACGACTATCGACTAAGAAACAGTACTTTTTCTTATCTATATTGGAACAAGGCTCTCCCATTGTTTGCTATAATGAGCGATCATGTCATCATTAATGGGCTCGAAAATATTTAAGTAATGATAGCAGTATTATGTTAATAATTAACTGATAAAAGGTCAGTCAACGCAAAACACATTGTATATTGGTACTAAGATGCAGTTTTAAGCAAGTAACAACAGCATACATATAGATATATGGCAGATATACGAGGATGTCGTCGATTTCTTTTACAGTTAAGCACCTTGCTGTTGTTGGGTTGGGTTGCTGGGTTATTGAATCATCGTTATTGTTTGAAAAGACAACAATCAAACAATTAACTCGGCACATTGCATTCTGCTGCGAGTAATAGGTCTATCCCATTTTGCATCACAATACCAAGCTCTTTGCCTAGTAAATTCCATTTTTTTTTTTTTTTGTGAATGGCATCTTGCAATTCAACCTAGGAGGTTGCCGACTGCTTAACCGGGCTATCCTGTAAATGCCTTAATAAATTAAGGCCTCCAGCCAGGGCATAAAACTTGCAAACTAAGCGACTACACGCTCAGGGCACTCTCAATGTGGGGTACGGACCTTGGCTTTTTGTCTGTCCTAGCCGCCTTTTTAAGAATGTCGGCTACGCTTGCGTACTACTGTTCAATCAGGTAATTAATCAAGTTTATTTACTTACCATGATTAGGCCCATAAACGATGGCAACAACAAGGAGTGTTAGGATGATCTTTTTCCTGAAGTTTGTATCCCTCTTCTTGAATGCCACTTGACTAGTTTCTTTTACCAATGTAACCATGTCTGAGCAAGTTACCGGCTCTACCTGGAAAGTGGTAATTTGAGTTGTCATGTTGTATAATAAATTATTGTTCTAGTCTTGGTAATAATTGACTTTGCATTCCATATGGTAGAAAGAAAGAATATCATAAATATGTTTACAAAGATGAATATAAAATATGCATAGAATTATTTTTTTACCTTCTCATTCTTATCAGTACGTGGTTTAGTATTACTCTCCAAGCAGTAGAATCCGTAAGTGAAAGTTATCATATAAATAACTCCAGAAATTATAAAGATTCCATAATATCCCAATAGTTTCAACAGGATTCCACTCAAGGCTGTGCCAATCGGAATTCCGGCAGTCATGCAAAGATTCACAAGTCCCACTCGATAGGTCCTGTTTTTTTCATCAGTAATATCACTAATGTAGCTGAAGACGCCGAGATAAACCATGACCCAGCCGCCTGTGACAGCCGGGAACAGAGCTTCGAAGAACATTGTCACTTCAACACCAATTTCATTAAAGAAGAAGGTGCTTAACAAATTGCTGATGCACACCATGAACTCGCCGAAGATTGGCATCAGTATACACACTTTTCTGTTTCCAGTTCTGTCGCTCCACGCCCCCATGAATATCACGAGCAGCGTTGGAATTGAAGTCTGTATCACACTTTTCCATGATTCTATGTTCGATATAATCTTTTGGACTTCACCTTCGAACTCAGTTAAGTTGCCTTTCCTATCTATCAGTGCATCACAAATTGTTTCATTGTAGTGTAGCTTCACGCGGCAAGTTTTATCCAAGTTCAGATTCTGTATGGCCAGCCTGGCTAACATCGATGGTATTATGAGACCTGCTAGTATAGGCTCTACCGTTATATTTGATTTTATTCGCCATAGTTTTCTTGTAAAGCTTTCGTTTTCGGCTGTACAATATTTGATATTTTTCTCTTTCAGTTGCTCGTCTTCAATGCATTCTTGTTTTTTTTCTGGATCTGACATGTTGTGTTGTGTTCACTCAATGAAAGTAGTTGTCAAACTAACAGTAGAAATGTTATTTTACTAAAGTTTATTTCTTACATATTATCTTAAACGCTCATTATTTGTGTGTGCGTAAGATGTGTATTATGTACGGCTTGATCCAAAAAATGTTACCGGATTTTTTTAAATATTTATAATGGGTGTTGTTTTAAAATCTTAAAGAAATAAAGAATAGAGGTTTTATTCTTGTGGAATGTTGACAAATATTTTATTAGGTTTTAGAAGTGAAAACTTCTTAAGGCTCGTTGAGCGATTTTTGGTAGGGAATAAACTTACGGATTCGCGTCACTGACATGCTTGCGCTGTAGTGTTGTAGTTTAAAAAACTCCGACTAGCATAATATCTGTTATAATAATACAATATTTTTATTGTTCTCTGATAATCACAAACACAGTACAAAGTCAAAGTAATACTTAATAGAGACTGGTGTCAGGCTTACCCTCCTTCGGACACTGTGACACTTTATAACATACAAATCAACAATACACACACAAATGCACAAATACAGTGCATCCCTATTCTGTTCACAACACGCTTACTAGAGTATAACTGTATAATACTCATTATTGAGAACTTTGCTTCGTTAGTCTACTCTCTGTTTACATGCGCAACTTCTGAGCTTGGGCTCCTGAGTGCCATTCCTTGGCATCTTTATTTATGCTATTAAAAAACATTTTTACAAAAAATACAACTGAGTTCCAAACTACAAAGTGAAAAATAACTTTGAATTTCGGAAGTCGGTGTCATTGGATCAGTATTTTATTTTTTTGCCACCGACTTCCGAAATTAAAGTTATTTTTCACTTTGTAGTTTGGAAGTCGATTGTATTTTTTGTAAAAGTGTTTTTTTTTTTCGGTCTTTAGTGGGTTGGTTTGTAATTTATCTAAGTTACAATAGCCTAATGTCAACTGCTCATCACCTTTTACAAAATATTCCTTTCCCGATGCAGAGACTTTAATTGTTCAATTTCTCCTGGTACTTCACCATCAGCTCCACTGCACCATATGAATTGTGACGAGCATCGAATCGCAACATATTATTGAGTAGTTCCGGTGGCCATCTGTGTCCTTCATCATCAGTTCCACTTTACCAAATGGTGTTTTCCGAGAGCACATGCACGAATCACTACAAAAAACCCCAAATCGCTATAGATGTGCCATAATATTTAATGAGTTCCCTCGATTTCTCCAAGATCCCATCATCAGATCGTGACCAAATGACAATGGGACCAACTTGAAAGTATACCCTTTCAAACAAAAAAGAAATTTTCAAATCGGCTCAGCTGTCTTCGAGCAATCGGGGAACATACATAAAAATAAAAGATTCCGACGAACTGAGAACCTCCTCCTTTTTTTTAAATCGATTAAAAAGGAGTTTTCTCTATTATTTTCACTTACTTTTGCAGTGTAAATCATTCTCAACCATTCATATTTTTCTCATTTGTTGTTGAAATTAATCATCCTGTAGAGAAAACGACTTATCAAAGTTAAATAATTGTACATTAGCTAACGAATATTTGCGGAGAAGATATAACTTGCCACTGCACCTTGATGGTCTGATAAAATTATATAAACAATGTAATCAATTCTCTCGTATTTGCTCTTAGATATAGGTTGCGCAAGCGACTTGTTTGTAGAAATAGGTACAACTAGATCTTTATAATCATTATCATCATGACTAAAATGATTAGATCTTTTTTAAATGTCATCTTGTAATTTAATTCGAGGTTAACCAAATAAACTGTTGGCACACAACACGTATTATTTTAAAAGTCTTATGACTAGTGTTTTCATCACTGAATGTGTACCGAAATACAAAAAAAAATATTGTGAAAAATTAAGGAATATGGTGCAATGCAAATACATCCTAACTAATATTATAAATGCGAAAGTGAGTTTGTTTGTTTGTTACGCTTTCACGCTAAAACAGCTGAACGGATTTGGATGAAATTTGGCACATGGGTAGACCATGACCTGGAGAAGGACATAGAATACCTTTAATCCCGATTTTCTCACGGGATCGAGACTTATGCGGGTGAAACCACGGGGCGCAGCTAGTGTTTACTATAATGACGAATAATAAAAAAAAATACAGATGAAAAGCAGGTTAACAGTAAACAAGACGCTTATTTAATGCAGAGATGCAGTCAAAAGCGGCTGGTGGTAATATTAATTCCACCACAGACAGAAGAACGGAATGGAAACGAATTAGTATTGAGAAAACAAAGAATAAGAGGAGGGGAGTTTTAAGCCTTATTTATTAACACAAGTTTGTATTTATGTATATCAGAAATGTGTGGTCATATTAAAAGGTGGATGATGTTTGAAAGGTATAATATATCTATGGGGTCATCGTAACCTGAAATAAGTTATCTATAAAAAAATCTTCCTATCTACTATCGACTGGCGATTCACCCTATTCAATCCATTTGTGTACTAACAGCAATAAAGCAACAAATAATATACTATACTATCTAATTTAGCACGGAAGACCACTGATTTCCAAGATACAGGTTTTCCCCAGTTTGGAATCCACAGTTCATATAGTTTTAGCCGTCTACCCACTTACATTATTTGTACCCTAGTTCTTAGGAATATTGTATTAGGCTATATTTTATTGAGTTCAAATAAACGTTTATTTATTTTTATATTTAACCGACGAAAAAAAGGAGGAGGTTCTCGAGTCGACGCGAATTTTTTTTATATTTTTATGTATGACCATGCATAACTTTTTACTGCGTAGTCCGATTTGAACGATTCTTGTTTTTTTGGGGAGGGTATACCTCGAAGTTGGTTCCATGTAAAATGAAAACTAAAATACACCCCAAAGGGTAAAAAATTGATTGATTTGTTTTTCACCAAACGAAATTTCAACTGTGAATCGATTCTATTATAATTTCGCACATTTAATAAACAGTTCTGATGACACAACCGCATAATAAAGACCTGGAGTTGATCTGATGATGGAGACGGAAGACAGTCGCGAGAGCTCCTCAGCAGTTTACAGCAACTATATCGTGTTTGGACTTATTTCATTCACCTTGATGAGAACTTTAGACTTAGCTGGGTACTGTCATTGAGGGTCTGAAAGCTGGTGGGGGGGGAAATTCCTTACTTGAGGAAAACAATAAATGGTAACTCAAAAGCAAAAAATCAAAACTTTTTTAGAAGATCCATCAAGCTACCATTTTACGGTATAAGTAATTAATTTTTTTGTTTGGCGCTGACTCAAAATTTTTTACTTAAATTAGTTTAGGAACTTAGTTACACTAAAGGTTATTTTTTACTTTTCGGTTTTCAGTTTTGTTTTCGACGGTTGAATTTTTTGTAAAAACGTTTTATACTTAATATTATAAATGCGAAAGTAACTCTGTCTATCTGATACCATTTATACCTTAACGGCTGAATGGATTTGGAGATCATGCCCTGGGTTAGGACATAGGAAACTTTTTATCCCTATAGTAAGTAAGTTCCCGTGGGATAATTCCTGACAACCACGCGGGCGAAGCCGGCAAGTCAACATATATTAAGAGCATTGATAGCCTAGTGGTGTGGCCGTCAGACTGCCAAACCTCTGACTTTTCGGCTTCATGTGCGAATTGTATGATCATATAACACTTGCTTCAAAAACGGTGAAGGAAAACATCATGAGGAAACCCTTTTTTTTTTGGGTGGGAATTTATAAAATAACTTCTCCCGCTCTGGGTGGAGCGGGAGGGCGTGTCAGACTCTTACTGACTAAAACCCACCCGTGTTCCTTCAGTTGCCATGTTGCCGAGGGCCAAGATTTCCCTATCGGTTTTCTTCGAACCCCCGGCAGGCATTGGCCCTAGCGGACCCCGTGAATTCTGCTGATATCACTTTGAGGCGCGCGTGGAACACAACGCGCCGTCGACCCGGGCTTGGTCCTTATCGGACGGCGAGCTACCCATTGCTCACCGTCCGCAAGCCCGCGCCTATGGTGGCCGGAAATCTGCCTGTGATTCCCGACGCCCATGGCGTCTCCTCCTGCCGCGGTTAGGGGCGCGAGGGCACGAAATTTGCCTCAACCTCACGCGCTCCGCCTCCTCCTTCGCGAGTATTACTGCTTCGCAGAAGGAGGTGACGGCCTCCCATTTCCTCTCGCTCCGTAGCATGGCTCGAATCAGGCGCCGGACGCGAGAGATCATCGCCGCTGAAACCGGCATGCCTGAGAGATATTTCCCAACGGCATGTGAAGCCAAGTCAAAGGCCCATGGGCAGCTTTAAAAACTCTGACACCAGGTTAGTCACTAAACTTACCACACGAAAAGAAGAAGAAAATATATTTTATGATCACCAGTCGCCATATTTCTTGCTCTAAAAGTCGGCATATCCATTATAAAGAATAAATTATGACCGCTACTGTTATCATAAAAGAGCGGTTTTTTAATGACAACATAACTTAAACCTCAGTAATTGGTAAATAAAATAATAACACGGGGAAATATAGTTTCAATCGTATTTGGTAATACTGAACCACATAATGTGAATGTTCAATGGAACATCAATGTTCAAAAACAATCTCACACGAAGATTTAAAAAAAAGAAAGAAAGCCGATTGCAAATAAAAGGAGAAAACAAAAAAACAGTGGTACTCCGGGAATGCCGACAGAAGTGAAAACTTGAACAAAAATCGGCACTGCGGTAATCAACGCGTTGATGTCTTTTCCTCCACGCACCGCGGTAATCAATGCGTTGATGTCTTTTACTCCACGGTGTCGGTAAATTGCGTTATAGTGTCGCGAAATCAATAGTTTAGTCCCATCTCAAAAATGCCCAACGCGCCTAAAGAAGTTTTCACTTCAAAAAAAATTTGGAACGCGTAAAACTTATTTGGAATTGTAGGAACTACAGGTACCAATAATGCTAACAATGCAAAATGCAACATGGGACAAGAGCAGGTAGGCCTCCTCCTCTCCTCCTTCTGCAAAGCAGTAATGCTCGCGAAGGAGGAGGCGAAACGCGTGAGGGAGAGGTAAATTTCGCGCCCTCTCGCCCCTAACCGCCGCAGGAGACGCCCTGACCGTTGGGAGTCGCAGGCCGATTCCCGGCCACCGTAAGCGCGAACTTGCGGACGGTGAGCAATGAGTAGCTCGCCGTCCGATAAGGACCAGGCCCGGGGGCGACGGCACGTTGTATTCTACGCGCGCCTCAAAGAGGTGTCAGCAAAACTGACGGGGTCCGCTACGGCCTGCCGGGGTTGCGAAGAAGTCCGAAAGGGATATCGTAGCCCCCAGTAACATAGCAACTGAAGAAACACGGGTGATTTTTAGTCAGTAAGAGTCTGACACGCCCTCCCGCTCCGCCCAGAGCGGGAGAAGTTATTTGATAATATCCCACACTAAAAAAAAGGCCTCTTCCTTTCTATAAGAAGGAGTGAGCTATAATCCAAAACGCGAGCCCGGCGTTTAGTGAATGTCACAATGTCTTCACATTTTTTATGTGTAACATCTTTCCTTTCGCTTTCCTGCAATCTGTGGGAGTGATTTCGTGTAAAGGAACGGAAGTGTGTAACAGGAAGCCGGGAAAGCGCGCGCTATTTTATTTGACCAATGAGTGCGCGTGGTACTAGTTGGCCATCAGAAACGGCCTTGACAACGACCCGCCCCTTTTCGGGCCACTTGCGTTTAAACCCCAATTTCTTGCTATTTTACTATGAACCCCATATAAAACTAATAACTGTAACTGTTTCGTAATCTGTATATTAAATATTTCCTATTGGTTCTTATAAAACCTACAAGAATTTGGTTAACAATAAAACGAGCATGTTTAGACTAAAAACAAGTTTTGTATCTTATATTTACTCATTTTACAACGGTTTTTAAATACCTTGTAATCACAAGTATATGTCTCGTCTCATATTTAAATTATGATAAGTCTATTTTATCTTCTCTCCCCTAAATTGAACGAAAATAACAGTCTTCAATAAAAAATTGCATTGCTCCTAAAAATCCTTGTTAATTAAATTAAATAAAAAGAAAAGAATCGAAAAGAATTAATTAGTCTTCGTTACGAAAAATCCTTTCAAATCATATATATTTTTTTTTTGTTTTAATAACATCTTGCGATCGGCTTGAGAAGCCCTCAGCAGATTTGTTGTGGGAGTTTATTGAGAGGAGAGAACTGTTCCTCCAGTGAGGAAGCTGTCTCTTATTAACTTAGGAATTGTTATTGAACAAGGTCATATATGTGTTGTCTTTTGAGCCTTTTGTGATTTATTGGTTCACATAACGCTGTTGCTAGGGTGTTAGTATGAGCTTTTATACGGTCTTTGTATGCTTTTGCTCTGTGTTCGACTTCCTCCTTAACTGTTTTCATTTCTGTGTAGTCATACAATTCACTGGTTCTGATAAATGGGTGCATTGGTTATCATTTTGGGTGCCTTTATTCTGGAACCATTGTAAAATCTCCACATTAGAGTTTTTTGCTGATCCCCATAACTCTATGCCATATGTCCAAACCGGCTTGATTATAGCTTTATAGATGAGTATCTTATTTTCCAAATAACAACTGAATCATTTTTGTAGGATCTAATGTTAATGTTGCTTATTACTAAGGTGAGATGTCAGATGTTACACATCATATGCGACTACTGTAAGGCTGGCTCGTTTTGTAGGGTTCCGCAGTAAAAAGGGAACCCTTATAGTTTCTTATAGTTTCTTGGCTTAGCTCTAAGACTCTTAGTACTAGAAAGCTGTAATTTGGCATGGGTAATACATATTAATCACGCCGACAAAGTGGTAAAATAAAAACATTTTTGTAAGGTTCCTCCCTTAGATTTTTTTTTCTCATCTGCCCCATTGTGTGGGGCGTCATTGGAAAGGTCATTCAAAAATATCGTGAGAAATACTGCTTTAAAATGCAAATTTTTGTTAGAGTCAAGTGTCCCCACGCTGCCAGCAAAATGGTTCAAATTTAAATTCAAACTAGGCTGAGAATCAGCACTTTTCGAACGTCAAAATTACGTAAGACAAGACCCTAAAAACGCCCACCCTTCACCACTTCCTAGTGCTTTAGCTGGGAAGAAGTGGCGCAACAAACTCCCCAGCGGCACGGGTTGGTTTTGGATAAGTGAAAAAATTCACGGCAGAATATATAACGAAATTAAAAGGAAAACTATCACAGCTAAGTTTATAAGTTAACGAGTAAATAATTGACCAACTTACATTTGTGGTTGCAAAAACATATTCTCTCATATATTCCGTATGGGAGAACATGTTTTTCAACTACAAAGTTAAGTTTGTTCTTGGGATTATTCATCACAACTACGGAAACCTTCATTGTACGTGGTCCGACACGCACTTGGCCGGTTTTTTTTTTTCTAGGACATTCCGGTTTCCTCTTGTGATGTTCTTTTATTTCTAACTTTTATTGAATAAATACAATGAGAAACGATGGATGCACTGTCTGAAAAATAAATTGGGATAAGATTGAATTATTGATGATTGATCATTATTAAATTCTTATAATAATATGTGATTATGTAAAATTTGCACGCCGAAACTAAAGGCATAATAAGAGATCCATATATTTTCATAAGAACTGTCTGTACTATAAAAAAAAAAAAAACATTTATTTGCATAAATAAGTTTATGCAAATAAATGATTTTTGATTTTTTAAATGGCAGTATTTGTGGTGTTAATAGGGTAATGTTATAATCTGTTCTTGTCATTACTCGGCAGAAATAAGTAAAAGCTTCAGCTTTTTACACTGCTGAGATCAGCAACAGTAAACTTCTTAAAGAAAGAAAAGAATACATTCTTAAGCTTGTAAAGGAAAACCAGATGAATCTTTATAATAATATAATTTATTCTTATAATAATTAAAATAACGTAAGATCATGCAACTGTGTATAGTAATCTCACATTTGTCTTAAAACAATAAAAACTAACAAATGAAACAATTCATTCTCCTATCATCACTTCATGTTCGAGATCAATGCTGTTGATAAGCGAATCCTTTTTCTTCTTCGTCTGTAATTCAGTAGCTGTTATTGCTTCATCATCATCAGGTTTGGATCTGGCAGTGTCTTTCTTGTATTGTATGAAGAACCAGCTGTAAAAGTAATTCTAAGTTAGTTTCGTTAAGTTACAAACTAAAGCCGGTATTACAGAACCTCGCTCAAGACTCAAGCATTACTTAAAAAACTTTTTACAAAAAAGTTTTTTTAGTAAAAAGTTTTTATTTTTCACTTTTTATTTGTGGTACCTACCCCACACACATTCGAATACCACTACCTGCTACCAGTGACAGGAATTTATCATATCATCTACATACTAAGTGGGAAAAAAATACGTATTATTGCAGCTAACTCAAAAACTATCCAAGCAAATGTAATAAAATTTATATGGGACCAATTTGAGAGCATACCCTTTCAAACAAAAAAGATTTTTTTTAATCGGGATATACATAAAAAAAACATACGCTACGAACATATAACCTCCTCCTTTTTGGAAGTCGGTTAACTAGTTTCAACGAACAAAAAAAAAACTTTATTGTTCAAGTAAGCAGTATAAGTGCTATTTGAATTTCTACTGCTTACTTCAACAATAAAGATTTTTTTAATTAAAAGGCTTTAAACGAGTTTTATTTCAAGTAATGCTTGAGTTTTAAGCGAGGTTCTGTAATACAGGCCTAAATGTGTTTTATCGAAATCTAGTACTCAACTAGATTTTAATTTAATTTTACTGTAGACGATACAACTAGTGACCCGATGCAATGGCGACATCCCAAAACATCGACATTTATGTGCTGTATCTAAGTTAAATATTTTTGTATGGTACAGATAAACCTTCCAAAACAAATGCTCTAAAATGATGGTGAAGATCGCATCAAAATCCATGGTGTAGTTTAGAAGATTTATGCGGTCACATAGACAGACGAAAAGCGACCTCGTTTTATATTTTGTATGGATATAAAAGATATACAGGGTGGCAGGAACATCGACGCGAAAACTGTTACCATGGATTCAGTACATGATTCTGATCCTCCATGCGTTGAAATTTTTCGTCGGTTATTAAAAAAAAAACACTACAAAGTGAAAAATAACTTTAATTTCGGAAGTCGGTGTCTTTGGTTTTGAATTTTCGTTCTTTGTCACCTACTTCCGAAATTAAAGTTATTTTTCACTTTGTAGTGTTTTTTTTGAAGTCGGTTGTTTTTTTTTTTTGTAAAAAGTTTTTATTTTTCACTTTTTAGTTGTGATACCTACCCCACACAAATTCGAATACCACTACCTGCTATGTAAATAACAGTGACAGGAAGTTATCATAATATCATCCACATACTAAGCGAGGTAAAAATACGTATTATTGAAGCTAACTCAAAAACTACCCAAGTAAAGTTAATAAAATTTATATGGGACCACATCTGAAGTATGATCTACCAAACAAAAAAATAATCATCAAAATCAATTCATAATTGACAGAGTAATCGCGTAACAAAAATACAAAAAAAAAAACAACATACAGTCGAATTGAAAACCTCCTCCTTTTGGAAGTCCCATACATTTTGAACGCGTAATTTCTATGAAACAGCAGATTTTTTTTTTTAATAACCAACGAAAAACTTCAACGCAGGGGCTTTCAGAATCATGTACTGAATCCGTGGTAAAAGTTTTCGCGTCGATGTCCCTGCCACCCTATATACATTAAATGTAAGAGTAAACCATTAAGCTTCTGGATATGTAACTGCAAAAAGTGATTTTGTGGATCCAGAACTAGACCACCGCTTGCTAGTGTGTATTGTATACCTCACCAATTTTTGTGGCACACAGGCCAAACATTGGTATTTATGTGTTAAAATAATGGTCATCACCAAAATTGGTTGCAGCAATCGCAGCTTAACATTGTGGGATATTAGTTCATAATACTTTTTATACTAAAGTTCTACCAAACTAAGTTTGGGCGCCTTTTAGGAATTACTACGCCATTTTTTTGTGTAGAACAATATATTCTGCTAGTAACAAATAGCTCTTAATCTAAGTTAGGCGCAGTTTAAAGTTTTTCGTATAAACTATGAACATAAATTGTAAAAGTCTTAAGCTGGATAATTTATTTTAGTAATTGCATTAAGCTCCCAAGTCAGGACTTAAGAACAATATTTGCTAATCTCATCTGATTTAACTTTCAGTCTTTTGGCAGAACACGTCGAACGCCTAATTAGTAATGAAGAAATGTTTTTATTCTATTTTAATATCTTGTTGTTTCTTACTTGAAGTCTTGTAACAACGACATTTTTATAGGTACCCATAAACCTCGTTAAAGGCAAATAATTAATTTTATCAAGCCAACGGCTTCCTCCCTTCTACTGATAACAATATAATATCTAAGACCACCAATCTGTTTGTCATCCAAGTATCGTACTGTACCCGACTTGCATGCACGTGGCAGCCCGAGCCTCGCAGGTGTTCATTCATAAAATCAACAAAGTATTATTCGATGCCTGCTATACCTACTCTGCGGGAATACTTCCGCGTAAGTAGTTATGTACTTGTGACTACTTATTGGGGTGCTTACGTTATAACCATTTTCTTATTTTATTGGTGATTATCCAGCACCCTTATTGCGTTAAAAACTCTCAATAACAATCCGAAACATTTTAATAAAGGAAATTGCTTCACATTTTTGAAAAGTGCGTCTAATTACTCTGCAGATTATTATTAAGGTTGTCGCCTCCTGATAAAGAAGCCGTTTCATTCTCCACTTTTTCTCATACCCCTTTCTAATGACGTCAAGCACATACTGCACATTCCAACATGCATAATCCTGATGAAACCTTTTTTTTTAAATTACAAATGCGGCAAACAAGTCCGAGCCTTTAAAACAAAACATAAAATACTCACCCGAAAAACATCAGCGGTGGAACCGTAAGCACAGTGCTAACATAATATACGATCCCAGCATCTATCTCCAAGGTGGTCATATATATCCAGGAGTACATCGGCCCGAATATCATTGAAGTCACCACCTCCATCAGATTGAAGAATGACGTCATTTTGCCTGAAATCACGTACGAATTGGCAAGATAACAGTCAATTTTGCCCGTGTGGTTTCGGGGACGTGTTTTTTGTGAGGTGAAATGAATGTTGAGGTCTTCGCCGATACTTTATTTATTTGAGTGTTTTTAGCTGAAAATAGGTTGTTGTTTTTTGGCTAGACTAGTTTATTGATAGGCTCAATAAAGTGTTTGTTGTTTTTTTTAATTCAAAAAATTCAAAAGTCATTTATTCAAATTAGGCTGAGAATCAGCACTTTTCGAACGTCAAAATTACATGAGACAGTCCCCCAAAAACGCCCACCCTTCACCACTTCCTAGTGCCTTTAGCATATTTAGCATATCAGTTTTAGTTGCTACGATTCTAATAATGCTTGGTTATTATATACATCGTTGTAACATTAATTTCATTTAATCATCAACAATTGAATATGATTAAATAACTTCGTATTTTTGTCGTGTCGACGGTACTTTGATAAGGCCAGAGGCGGACTTGAAGTCTCGGCCGCCCTAGGCCGTTTAGTAGTAGACTTTAGTAGTGAATACCTATATTTTATGGGCGCCGGCAGGTTTATTTTCGGGGGGATACATCTTCAGCTCCACGAAGCGAGCTCGATAAGTTTAGTACTTCACCTCGTATAGTTAGGTTTTCGTTTGCACATTCATACAAGGGATAACTTTTTCAACTTATGCAGACAAGCTAATAATAACCTAATCTAATTAAACTAGAATGCAAGAGCGACCGAAGCGAGCTCGAAAATGTTACATTATTTGTTGGCTACAAGGTAGCCTGGCTGCCAGTGGCGGATTTGCCCTAAGGCCCAGCAGGCCCGGGCCTAGGGCAGCCAAATATTAGGGGCGGCCTACCGTGACAAAAAATTCACTGATAATAACAAGAAATAACTAAAAGTACCTATATATTCTAAACGTTCGTGCACATTATTGCAGGCTGGACTGCAGCGCATCGTATAACAATAATAACTTAAAACCATTTAACCCTGAAACCTCGGAAAATATTATTAATTATAATTAACTAAATTTCTGAACCGATTTCGATAAAAGTGGCATTAAGTAAATTCATTATGTAGTCTATATGTTGGGTGCTGAGAAAGGGGAAGCTGAAACTTACTACATGGCCTGGGGCCTAGAGCGGCCAAGACTGCTAATCCGCCAATGCTGGATGCCGCAGCCAGGCTGCCTTGTGCGCGCCTACCCTTAGCCGTCATAGCTCTATTTTATTTACTGAGTTGAGATATTGCTAGCCGCAGGCGCAGGTTGGCCGTCCCTTAAATCTGGCCGCCCTAGGCCCGGGCCTCTTCGGCCTTAGGGAAAATCCGCCACTAGATAAGGCTTGTTTATATTGTTTAAGCCGAGTAGGTGGCCACGTTGATTAAGAACTATATGGGGTTTTATTTTGGTTTGTTCACGATTAAAAAACATTAATTATTTCACTACAATTAACTTTTTCATTAATTGTCTTTAAATTAGATCTTTAAATTACTTACCTAGTTCATCACTTGTTACTAATTTAGATGAAATCGATCTCAGTGCAGTGAATGATGTCGCATTGAACATTTCAACAGCAACCGCTGAAAAATTAAAGTATAGGTAATGTTAACTAACAATTTACGAAGATCTTATTATGAGAGATACCAAATTAATTGTCTACCGGTCTAGCTGTGCTAATTGGCTTATGACTTTATTTCTTCTATACGCATAAGGTATTCTTACTGATGCTGTTGTTCAAAGATTACCCAGAGACCAACGTATCTAGTTAATGGGGTTGACTGAGCAAGTGAGCAGGGTCTGAACTATTTAAGTATCTTCTCTTCACTCATGGAACGACTTGTGGCTAAGTAATAAAAGCTACGCTTGCCGCTGTTGATCCGTGGATGGGTGACCATCTTTACATATCAAGACCCCTCCGTGCCTCGGAAAGCACGTTAAGCCGTTGGCCCGACTGTCATTCGTGAATCTTTGACAGTCGTTACGGGTCATCTGAAGCCCGAAAGTCTGACAACCAGTCTTACCAAGGTGTATCGTATTACCCTTTTACTGGGTTGTGGAGGTCAGATAGGCAGTCGCTCCATTTAAATTACTGGTATTCAGCTGCATCCGGTTAGACTGGTAGCCGACTCTAACATAGTTGGGAAAAGGCTAGGCAGATGATCTTCCCTCATGGAGGCTCTTCCTTGTTGTTTATGTTCCATGAACTTTTGGGGTGCATTAAAACAGCCTTCAGAAATTACGACACAAAAATGAACGCCCAGTGCCCCCTGGGCTGTCAAACTCAAACTCAAAGCATTTATTTCAATTAAACCATTTACAGGCACTTTTGAATAGTCAAAGAGTCGGTCAGTTGGTCAGAAAGTTGAAGCTAGTTGCCCATTCCAAAACGTAGATCTTGTAGCGGTTACACCGCCACATACAAACTAAGCATCAAAGACATGACGTCACACAAATCCTGCATCGCGCAGTTAGAGTTTACCGAGCGATCGACATAGATACAAGATTTCAACTTCAAACCGATGGGCAGTTGCCCGCCAGACACAACACCCGTCTGGTCGGAGGATCCTTCCTTTTCTATGGTGGATGAGTGAACTTTACACCCTGTTCCTTATACTCCTAAAATCTCTATGGAGAAGAGTGGTATCATCCCCACTACCATCCTGCTGACTAGCTATTTTTACCACGGCGTTACTTTGTACCGTCAGGAGAAAAACTTTTTACCAAAAAAAAACAACTGACTTCCAAAAAAAACACTACAAAGTGAAAAATAACTTTAATTTCGGAAGTCAGTGTCTTTAATTTTGTATTTTCGTTGTTTGCCACCGACTTCCACCGTAAAAAGTTTTAATATTTTACTTTTTAGTTGTGGTACCTACCCCATACAAATTCGAAAACTACTACCTGCTATGTAAATAACAGTGGCAGGAACTTATCATGTCATCCACATACTAAGTGGGAAAAAATACGTATTATTAAAGCTAACTCAAAAACTATCCAAGCAAAGTTAATAAAATCTATATGGGACCACTTTTGAAGTATGACCTACCAAACAAAAAAGAATCATCAAAATCAAATTCATAATTGACGGAGTAATCGCGTAATAAACATACAATAAAAAAATACACACGGTCGAATTGAAAACCTCCTCCTTTTGGAAGTCGGTTAAAAGAAGAAGGAATGGAGCTATGATAAACCATACTTACCTATATACATGTCCATAGTGTTTCTGGCAAAACCAGTGTAGAGGGCGCCGACGATTTTGCTGCCGTTGGAGATCAGGCCAAGCATTGAGTCGTGCCATTTTAAACGGTGACTGAACAGGCTTATTGAGATTAATGCTCCTAAAAAAAGAAGTGAACAGGGAAATTAATAACTCACCATTCATTTATACAATGTTTAATTAAAACTAGTGGTCGCCCAGTGGTTGAAATTCGACCATAATTAATTTAAATTTTAAGTTGTATAGTACATACTAATTCCATGCTGCCATGTCATTATTCTAAGGTAGCCATCTTGTGAGTCAAACGCATGTAGTGTGTGTGTTATGTTTTATTTTATTTGTAATGCATATTATATAAAAATACTAGCTTTCTACACTCCTTCTCCATATAAACTTTAACTGTGCCTTTCATACTTCTCCGTCCTACGCGGACGGAGAAGTATGAAAGGCACAGTTAAAATTTTCGTAAAAAATGGTTCAAAGTTTTTTCTTCACGTATTATAAAGACTATCTGGATGACCGAGCTTTACTCGGATTTTTTTAATGACGTTTTCTAAAAATGAAACCTAGCTAGATCGATTTATTGCCCCCGAAACCCCCTGCATACAAAATTTCATGAAAATCGTTGGAGCCGTTTTCGAGATTCAGATTATATAGATATATACGAGAATTGCTCGTTTAAAAGTATTAAGATAACTAAAAACCTCAAAAGGGATCATTGTACTCATGAACATTATGAAAAACTATTACAATAGGATCACTCATGAAATCGCGAAAAAAAATTCTGCTGCAGAATATAGGAAACAACAGCAGGTTTTTCTCACAATTTCAGCGTTGATGGTTACCCTTTCAGGTTTCAAGTCATTTCAATTACACCTTGTATACAGATTATTGTAATCATCATTCAGCTGAAAGAAGGCCACTGCTGGACATAGGCCTCCCCAAAGCATCGCTAAACTGACATCTCCTTATGCCCACATCCAACGGATACCTGCGACCAGGTCGTCGGTCGGTCCACCTTGTAGGAGACCAACCCACGCGCCCCGCTTTAAAAACACAATGACATGTAGATAAGGAGATTATAGTCATTTTGGTGGGCTCATTAACACAACTTAAGTTGTAAAAATAAAATAAACAAGTACAGCAAATACTTGTTTATTTTATTTTTACAACTTATAAAATGTTTTCTACGAGCGAAGCATTTAGGTAAGTATTAGGAATCTCATTTTAATTGTTGTGCTCTTCCTTCTTGTGACGATAGAGTAAGTGCCTACTAGGCACGTATAGTTTTAAATAAATTAATACCTCTTGAATAAAAACCGGCCAAGTGTGCCACACATAGTGACGGGTTCCGTAGTCGGGATGAATTTTACACTTACAACACAATATTGATTTTATTGACGGCAAAAATAAGTTTGAGTTACATAGTAATTCTCAAAGAATCTGTGAATAAAAAGTATTTTTTTCGGCTGTAACCGTAAATATCCCATACCCCAAAAACTTTAAAGTAATAATGTCACCAGAAACATCATCATTTTTCAACACAATATATGTGCGCTAATGCGCATAGAATTATTTTTTTCATCCCTCGTTTACATGTAATATTGCACCTCTAATACATTTTTTACTAGTAATTTCACTACAGCCTTGTTTTCTTATTTTCATCGATAAACTGCCAATAGGCTTTGAGTAAATTGGTTGTGTGTCATCCAAACGGACGGACAGACGGACATGACGAAATTACATGTATGAGTTCTGTTTTTTGCCATTTGGCTACGCAACCCTAAAAAAATAAGCTTAATTAAAATAATGCATTGTGTGCTTCTATGCATTGTAAGCCGACATACGCACGGACGTAATAAAATCGCGGCGATTTTCTTTCGTGCACTAGATTTTCAACGCTCTGCTTAGCGCCGAGAGTTGAAAATCTAACAGTGTATTTTCAACGCGCTGCACGCTGGGACGAGAGTGCGTCCCAGCGCGTTGGATTCTCAACGCTCGACTTAATACCGAGAGTTGAAAATTCAGTGTGCGATAAAATCCCGCCGCGATTTTATTACGTCCGTGCATACGTCGGCTTAGTCTAGCGGTCCCATTTTGCGCATGCTACGGTGCAGGCAGCTTTATTGGATTTTTTAAGGAATTTTCAATAACAGCTCGCAGTCTGGATTTTAGCCTAAATAATGTCAATAGCTCCCTATTATACGGGACTTATATTACTGGCAAAATTAAGTTGTTCAATAGAACTCTGTCTTTTCCATCGGGTATTACAGGCGTGATATTATGTCCTTTTCCTTTTTCCGTTACTATCCATCATCATCTTTCAGCCGAAAGACGTCCACTGCTGGACATAGGCCTCCCCAAGCACCTCCACTTCGACCGATTCTGTGCTTTCGCACCCCTTGCCTCACCGTGGCCTTGCCCGCTACCGTAGCCAAGGGCAGGTGGGCCGCCGAGCACTAGGGACCATTTCGTTTTGGTGCTTGTCATTTTTTGGGGGGGTATGCCATAATCGCTACGCTTGGCAGGCGGGTTAGCGATCGCAGTATGGTGTTAAAAATGCATAGAGAACGCTGCTGCTCATTCTCTAGTAAGTCCCTTAGTCGCCTTTTACGACACCCATGGGAAGAAATAGGGTAGTGCTATTCTTTTATTCCGGCAACACACGGACTATTACACCGTTACTATTACACCTACCTAATACTAAATTATTAACAAATTCAACTAAGTACATTACTTACCTAGTGAGTGGGCGCAAATAAAGAAAGTACCGTAGAAACTGTACATCAAAGCGTCCCAGTTGAAACGGTACCGAGTGTACAGATAGCGTACCGTGTATTCACCTGAAATTACATTATTTATTCAAATTTTCAAATTCAAGTAATATAGTACATCAAAAATAAAAAACATTTCTTAAAGAATCTTATACTAACAAAAATTCGACAAGACATCTGTGCCTGAACTAGATAAATAAATATCTGTATCTCAGACAACAGCGCTCATTCCCAAAATATACATTTAAAAGCTAACAAGTTTAAATTTGTTGTAGTTATAGACATATTTCAATATTTTTCGAACAACTAGTAGCAAATAAAGTAAAAATAAAAAATAAAAAGTAAAAATTAAGTAAAGTGGAGTGTGGAGTAGACCTCCTTTTGTGTCGAATGTAGATGAGTGAGTGTATGTAGGAGGGTGAGTATGCGAACTTAGTGTGGTACAATTAATAGGTTTTCGGTTCCGTCATAGGTCAGCTTATGAATGTACTCAAACACTTTATGCTTACAACTTCTGCTATTTAAGGCAAGAATGTTGACGATTCTATCAATCCTGCTGTAAAGGTATGGACCCAAGAAGCAGAAGTACCTATTAACGAATGGGTGTTTAAACATGTATCTGTCGGTACTGGGTATAGGTTTTCGTCGTCTGGAAGGTATAGCTGGCTTTTCAAAGTTCACTCTCATATGCTGCGTCAAGACAGTGTGCAGTATGAACAATTGGCGGACAGAGAGGACCTCACAGGCTTGGTACAGATGATAAGTTGGGAATAAATACGGACGGAAAGTGCTAACTTTGAGAATTGCTCTTTGGGCTATTTCAAGTGGCTTTAGTACGGTTTTTGGTGCACCACCCCAGACAGAGATACAGTATGATAAAATTGATTGACCAAGTGCCAGATATACCTGCTTCATTAGTTTGGGGTCTGCAACATGTCTCAGATTTTTGAAAACATATATAAGTTTTCTTAGTCTAGCAGTGACTAATTCTATATGGAGTTTAAATGAGAGATTGTTATCTATTGTTATTCCTAGATATTTTATGAACTTGGTCCTGACCAAAGTTGGACATTGGCAGATTCCACTGTTGCAGCAGTTGTGTGCAATTAAAGAGAGTAAAGTAGGAGGTGAGTTAAAGTTACGCATTGAAAATGTTATGTACTGCGTTTTATCAGCGTTAAGTGTCAACCTGTTACTCCATTTTATATCAAAACCACGGCTTTTTTTTTCTTTAGAATTCTTAAGTTGTCATAGTCAATCAACAACCAGTACCCTAATTGCGTAATACAACACAACCACAATCTGTTTCGATTTGAAACAGATTGCTAATCAATTGCTTCATAAGTTGGAAAAAAATCTGCTCAACAACGTAAATAACGCAATGAATGTTGTTGAACTGTCAAAATGAAAAAAATTAGGCATAATTGTTTACGAAAATAAGTTACGCAATTAGGGTACAGGTATCTAATTGAGTAATATATTTTCGTAAATGATTAAGACTAATCTGTTTCATGTTGACAGTTCAACAACATTCATTGCGTTATTTACGTTATTGAGCAAATTTTTTTTCGAACTTATGAAGCAGTGGATTAGCAATCTGTTTCAAAATTCTTCAGATTGTGATTGATCGTGTATTACGCAATTAGGGTGCTGGCAATTTTCGTTACCTATTATCACTATAGCCCAACTGGGGGCCTACCACCAGCTCATAAACAGTATTATTTTAATATTACTTCAGTGGAAGAAAGAGATGGAGCTATACGACCTGTAGAGCTTCATCTCTTTCCCACACTGAAGTAATATTAAAATAATACTGCTTTATGAGCTGGTGGTAGGCCCCCATATTAGTAAGCGCAGTGTTTTGTCACACATTCTGGAAAATGGCCCTAATTACCTTTTACGGACACCCTCAGTCGGAAAAGGTAGAAAAGTTCTTTCTACCAATTTTTTAAGGGAAATGATTAAGGCTTAAAATATTTTCCAAGTAAACTAACCACTGCGAAATGTTTGGACATATAGCAATAGTTACTTTACAAACTAAACACTGATGTAAATAATTCCATAGATCCCCAATGATAATTTGGATTTATGTCCGGAATTCAGTACTATCGTTGAATAAAATATAAGACAAGAAACAAGTACGTACCGTGAGACGGGCCGTATATAAACGCAATCGAAGCCAACACCAAAATGGACTTTGTTCTCCGCTTATTAGGTCCTTTTTTGAATGCAACAGTACAAGTGTCTTTTACGTGTTTTATGTCAAAAAAGGATTTTAGGAAGCCCCGTACGTCGGACGATTCGTTCTGCAATTATAAATCCCATTATTAGACCTGTTCCACATTAATGGCTTCTGCCGTTGTGTTGAGAAATGGAAAAAATACGGCATTACCTACATTGGTAGTAATGGGTCGTAGCATTGTACTACACTAGCACAGCACTGCCAAGAAATACTTAACAAACAATTTACAGAAAACAAAACCGACTTACGAAAAAAAAACAATTACCAAAAAAAACACAATGTATGAATAACTTTATTTCGGAAGTCGGTAGCAAAAAACGAAATTCAAAACCAAAAATTCAACACCGACTTCCGAAATTATTTTATTATAATGTTATTTTTATTACGTTATTTTACGTTACGTAATTTTTTGGAAGTCGGTTTATTTTTTACAAAAAAGTTTGCAAATCCGTCTATATTATGACGGAGTTATACCCGAAAATACATTAAAAACATATATATTGTTTTTTTAGAAGTCGATTGAAAATTTCTGATGTTTACATAAACTCCATTTTATTGTATCTATAAACATCACGTCTCTAAAAATCACTCTCGAAAAATAATACTCTCTTTTAATATTACTCTATGGGTAGTCTACTACTCTTTATTGACTACCCAGAGTCGAATATATTTTGAACCATTTCTTCAAGTAGATTATCCGGATTGACTGTAGGTAGGTTCAAAAAACACACCGAATTGTAGTGAATCTCTATGAGACAGTATGGAGTTTTTTTCTTGAAAACTCGTTAAAATCAGACGTATTTGTCTTATCTTAAGGGGACGTTAACCGACTTTTAATGACTTTATACTGAAGATGACGTCTAAACGAGTAGTGTTAGTGATTTGGAAAAAATACATGTTAAATTAGAGCATTTTCTTAATATTTTAATATAAGCATATTTTTGATTATGTTTATATTACATAGTGAAATTAATTTGTAAAGTTATGTCTAACGCGGATAAAAAACTGAGAATGACGCAAAATCTATCAAGCGTATTTTTCTGAAAACTTCACCATATTAAAGATAATTAAATTATTGTTTTCTTAGTATACGTGTTTTATTAAAATACCTTTTGCTTTATGTGTAATAAATTAATAATGCTTCTAATTTGGGACAGCGCTCCTTGATGGGCGAGTCCTATTACTGGCTGGACGTACGACGCGTTGCGTGAGCTCAGTACAGAACACGCAAGCTAACCATTCAAGGTCGCTGTCATATATCTGCGTCTTAATATAAGAATACAAATGTGTATTTTTTTCCTTTATCGAAAAGAACCAGGTTCTTAATAATAGGGATGATGCCTGGGTAAAAAAAAGAAATTCTATTTAGTCTGTCAATCAGATAATAAAAAATATTAGACACGTATTTTTTACTTTATCATGTTAATACAAAATGACTCAGATAAAACGCATTCAACTTGGGGAGTGGGGGTAGCTACATCACAAGTAAGGATAAAATCTACATATTCATGACGTCATTATATCGCCGTAATCTTTTGATTACGTAAAAAATAAAAAATACGTGTCCAAAATTTTTTAATAATCTAGCTGGAGCACAAAAACAATTTTAGTCTTCATCCCTATTAATTATAATACAACAACGAGAATTTAAATGTAACAGTTTGTTCACATGAATCCGAACTGCAAACATTACAAGTGGGTAAATAAATATTGTCTTTTAGTGACCGCATTGAGGCATTATGGGATTAAAATTACTCCTTTTCATAACAAAGAGGCCACAATATCGAGTAATCCAGAGCAACGTTCCACTAAACGAAGACGTTACAGTCAAACTTAAAACTGGTGAAAACTACTTTTGACTATTTAAAAGTACCATTTACTTTAGATACGTTCAATTCTTATCAATAAGAAAATAAGGCGACAAATGTTATGCACGAATTCAATACGCAATAACGAACAATAAGATTTAATCGTTCTATCAAAATATAACCTAATTGATTAAGTACACCATGTGAATAAACAAGCCCTGTTCCAGTACATGGGCCTCGCTTTTACATGTTTTTATTTTAGGGAGACTATCCTCAAATCGTCTGTTTTGATATTCAAAATCCTAGCGACATACTATGAAAAAAATCCAGATTACTATGGGTTATGGGCCCCTTTTTTGGGAGTTTTCTGATTGTATATTATAATATTAAAACATTAAACTAGCTATTTGAAGTTTTGAACCTAGTTAAAGTTTATCTTAAATCGCTTGACAATGCAGAATCGAAACCTGCAAATATTTTAAATTGACTAACCTTTTTCGGTTTTTCTGTAATAGGCCTCTCCGGATCTTTAATGTAGACAAATCCATAGACAATGCTGAAAAGGTTCAGCAAAGCGCTGACGGTGAACACTCCATAGTATCCTGTAAGTTTCAGGAGAATTCCGCTGAGAACTGATCCTATCGGACCTCCGGCTGTCAAACACAGGTTCGCTATTCCCACTCGAAACGTCCTGGACTCGGCACTAGAAACATCACTGATGTACGCAAACACACCCATGTATGTGGTGATCCAACCACCCGTAATCGCGGGGAAGAAACCATCGAAGAACATGGTCACTTCCACCGGCAGCTCATAGAAGTAATACGCGTTGAGTATGTTGCTCAAACACATGAGCAGATCTCCTATGATTGGGAGAAGAATACATATCTTTCGCTTTCCAGTCCTATCGCTCCAAGCACCCAAGAAAATTATCAAGATACTTGGCAGCGCTGTCAGAAGAACGCTCTTCCACATCTCCATCCCTGCTATGAGCTCTTGGACGGCCAATTCTTGTTTAAGGTACTTTGTTCCTTCTTTTGCTATGAGTGCGTCGCAAACCTGATCGCCAAACTGCATGTTCACGCGACATGCTTTGTCCAGATTCAGATTCTGGTTTGCCAATCTTGACAGTACTCCTGGGATTACATAGCACGCCAGAACAGGTTCCACAGTAATGTTTTCCTTTATCACTGCAATCTTCTCTTTGAAAGTTTTCTTTTTCGGTTTTTCTTTCCCTTTCAAGGGCTGTTCTTCTGGGGTACCCATCTTTTCCGACGGCGCCATGACTACTAACTCTTACAGGATAGGAAAGGTTCCCAGTGACATGTTAATTGCCAACCAAATATTAACTCATTGTGACAGACTTAACTATTGTTATATTTATAGGTATTTTATCAGTTTTTCAAAGACGAACAATGTTTGTATCCGAGGAGACAAACATTGTTTTGTTTGTTTGGTGCATTTATGAAGGAGCACGCTATTTATTCTGACGTAATTATAATAATCAGGTGTGATGATGAAATCTCTATATTGATAAAATACAATCTTTAAACACACCTTCAAAGTCTTGTCATGGATCACACTACTTGTGAACGTTTGCACCATGTACTAGATTTACGAACTAGAGAAATCTCTTTGTCTCTTGTAGTGTGTGGGTAATCTAATAGCATCCCTAATCAATTGCTCCACTTCACTAGCAATCTGAAAAGCGTTAGAAACATACTCCTGTTCTGTACCGCATCCAATTTGTCCACTATATAAAAAATAAACCAAGCAATCTAGATCGTGGCCATCTTAATTTGCGGTTTAACAAAGCCAGATGGGGATTTTCATTAAAAAACTTGTTTTTAGATCCTGCATGTGATGTTGGAAAGAATGTGTGGGGAATAATGTTAGTGCTTTTGAAGGATTGGGAGTTTATGTTGGAGGATATTTTTTATATTTCTAGAGATAGGACATTGTGTGGAGTTTTTACACTTTTGTTTGTTTGGTAGAAGAATCTCATATGACTTTTATGGACCTAAGTGATGAAGAATAAGCTTCCGTTATAAAGTGATTTCTGTTAAGATGCTCCTCCATTGTCGCAGATTCCCAAATACTCATTGCATTGCGGCCAAGTCTCCTAACATCATGTGACAACCGTCATTAAACTAAACGATGATTGCAGAAGTCACCGATGCCCATCATCTTGAAATATGCAGAGACGAAAAGAAAAGTAATGACACTGAACATTGCCAGTGCCAAGCCATATCTTGACAAAACACCGTTGAAGAGACAGGGTTGCTTGTCCTTTTGCCAGCAACGGCAGACACCACATAGCCAAGTGTCTATTAATCTCAGTGAACTTGATGTACTGCACGTCCCAGAGCCGGATGCGCATTTAAATTAAAAGACATGTTATTTTTATATATCTATGTGAAGCAAGAAGGATGTGTCGCGGTAATGCTGCTCACAGAATGTGCGCGCTCTTGAGTCGATGCACTTTTATTTTGATGTAGGGGGTTCACATTTTAGTACGGACAATGTTGTTCTTGGCTGTTTAAACTTTGGTCGCGGAAAACTTCATCTTTTTGTATTGTACATGCACCAACCACCGCTATCTACTACGACCGAAATACAAGCTTAAAACAGGAGCTAGTAGACCTGCATCAACAATACCTAGATGTTGTTGATGAACGGGACAAACTGCGGCTAGTCACGGATGGTTTTAATAACTGCAGTAACTTATATGAGGAGGCTTTGTGTAAGGTTAGGGATCTAGAAGAGGAACTAATTCATGCAAATCTACGAATTACTAAGTTACAGAAACAAAAAAGTTGTACTCAGGCTAAGGAAACTAATAACTTATATGATGAATTATCTAATAGTAATTGTAACCCTCAATCCTTTATAACAATAGATCTTACAGAAGATTCAATATTGAAACATAATAATAGTTGTTATAAAGTAAGTCAAAATAAAATAAAAAAATATGCAAAACTAAATAAAATCATAAATAAATGCAATAAATTCAAGAAACAACAAAAACACAATTCCCATAATATTAAACTAAGGAAAGAACGTGTTTTTCTAATAAATAAATTAAAAAACTATCAAATTAAATTAGAAGACAGTAAAAACATTTATCAAATTGACACCCAACGATTACAGTCTGGAATTGAGGTACTTGAAGAGTCACTACATTCACTTTATATTAAATATGTGAGCTCTCAAAAACAAATAAAGGAACATATCCTTGCTGCCAACAAGTTAGTACAAATGTGTAACAGTGAGGCAGACAGTGTGGTCCCGATGTCTCTTAGCACCGCTCAATGTTCTTGTCAAGGGGCATCCAACCTTGAGGCTCTTCAACCTGAGGCAATGGAGGACCCGTCCCAGTCTGGAGAGGCTCAGGGCTGTGTCCCTGATCTAGATACACCACATGTTATACAAGCTTCATCTCAAGTAGCACAGACAGATACTTGTTGTAGTAAAGATTGTTATTGTTCTATTATGTTTTCAGATAGTTTAGGGACAGGGTTAGGTAAATTATTAAGTAACAACCTGAGGCAATCTTCAGTTAATTATTGTATGCCAGGGAAATCCTACGAAGAGATAATTTCATCAATAACAGGCCGTAAATATGATCCGAAAGCCATTATTTCTGTATTTGTAGGCAATAGTACTAATGTAAAAAAAGATGACATCACTGACAGTGTCACCGAAATCTTGAAGATTAATTGTCAGAAAATAATATTGTGTGCTTTTCCATACTTTGAGCACTTGTCAAGTAGGCAAAATCATAATATACATATGCTAAATAACCATATGCATTTATTAGTTAATCACTATAGTGACAAACTTATATTTTTTGACACCAACACTTTTGTTGAGAAATTAAAGTCGACTAGGGATACTGCGTATCTGCCTATTAGTTTTAGACGTCAAATAGTATGGCTATTAGCTTTTAATATAAACTCAGACATAAGTAGTATGTCGAAGTCTAATGTAATTAGCACCACAAAAATTAGTAATAATACTAATATTAAGGTGGTTAGTAATTTAAACTAGTCAGTAAGACAACAGAAGGTACCAGTAACAATGTTTTTAATCTCACCATCAACAAGGTATCTTCTAGCACTCAATTAGTTAATTGTAAAAAAGGGGCTAAGCAGAATTCCTTGAAATTGTTTCATCAAAATATTCAAGGTTTTTCTTCCAAATATTTAGAAGTTGAATTGCTTTTAGAAAAAACAATGTTTGATATTATTTGTATAACTGAACATTGGTTGAAAGATTATGAAATGTTAATTAATTTTGAGAATTACAGTGTGGGCAGTTGTTTTAACCGAAAATCAATGCTACGTGGAGGTTCACTAATCTTAATTAAAAATTGTATAAAATCTAAGACTCATAATGACATAGTTGAACTATCGGTGGAACATAGCATTGAACTGTCCTGTGTTGAGCTAGATAAGCATTTTATAGTGTGTGTATACAGACCTCCAAATTATCAAAACTACTCTATATTTGAATCAGTAATGGAAGATGTTTTGGCAAAACTTACAACTGGTAATAAATCAGTAATTATTTGCGGTGATTTTAATATTAATATTTTGGAAAATAATTCAAATAGCAGTAGATTATTAAGTATCTTCAAATCATTTAATCTGTCAAATGTGTTTTTAGAACCAACGCGAATAACTTCGACTACTGCTACATGTATTGATAACGTCTTTTGTTGCTGCGACTATTTAGGTAAAGCTATTGTAAATTATCTCCCTTCTGATCACAGCGGTCAAACCGTTATTTTCGAGTCCAACACACCAATACTAAAAGTGCAGATACAAACTAGACCAATAACATCGGGTAATTTAATTAAGTTTAATAGCACTTTAATTAGCAAGTTAAGTGCTCAGGGTCTAAATATGTCCAATGGCAATATTTTGTATGAACAATTCTTTTCATTAGTCCAAACAGAGTTCAATAAGTCTTTTAAGAAAAAAACTAAAACTATTTGCCCTAAGTTTTTATTCAGTGACTGGGCAACTAAAGGCATCAGGAAAAGTAGGGAAACATTATTTGAACTGTATGGCCTTAAGCCGTATATTAACACAGAAACTTTTAATAAGTATGTTGCTACTTACTCTAAAACTTTTAAAAATATCTGCAAAGCAGCTAAAGCTTCTTTCATTAGCAACAAGGTTAAATCGGCAGATAATAAAATAAAGACAGTTTGGAAAATTATTAACAATGAAACAAACAAGAACAAAAGACATAATATAGATTACACACTAGACACTTCCGGCGGTCTTATTAGCGACAACAACGATGTTGCTCAAGAATTTGCAACTTTCTTTACCAATATTCCAATTAAAACTACAGAAACTCTAAATTCCTCCCCCTCACTTGCGATTGATTTATTAAAAGCGAATGTTTCAGCCTGCCCTGTGGAATTTAAATTTAAACATATAAACCCTGTGGTCGTTATAAAGGCTTTTAAGCAACTTAAGATCAAAATTACCGAAGATCTGTGGGGCATGTCTACTAAAGTTTGTCAATCAATTATTGAGACAATTGCACCCCATTTAGCTTTAATATTTAATTTGTGTGTAGATCAAGGGATATTCCCGGATTTAATGAAATACAGTAAAGTTATTCCACTTTTCAAATCCGGGGACAGCAAAGACACTAATAATTATAGGCCCGTATCAGTTTTGCCGGTTTTCAGCAAGGTGTTTGAAAAAGTAATGTTAAATCAAATGCTCAATCATTTTAATCGTAATAACATCCTACACGATCAACAGTATGGTTTCACCAAAGGACGTTGCACAACCGACGCCGGTGTCACCTTATTGAAACACATCTTTAATGCATGGGAAGAGGCACAAGATGCAATAGGCATCTTTTGCGACCTATCCAAGGCATTTGATTGCGTGGATCACGAAACACTGCTCTTGAAACTTGAGCATTACGGTCTGGATAAACTTGCGCTGAGCTTAGTAAAATCATATTTGAATGATAGACTGCAGCAAGTTCAAATAAACGGTGTAAATTATTGGGTTTAAAAGTCAAAATGGATGTACCACAGGGCTCGATATTGGGTCCATTCCTCTTTTTAGTATATATAAATGATTTACCAAATTTACTGAAAAATCGACCACAAATGGTGTTATTTGCTGATGACACATCACTGATTTTTAAAGTAGACAGACGTGCACAGGAGCTTGACGACGTAAATAACGCTATGCTTACGGTCCATAATTGGTTTACTGTAAATAATTTGGTATTAAATGAGAAGAAAACTAAATGCATAAGATTCGCGTTACCGAATGTTAGAAGTAGTGAATGTCACGTTGTATTGAATAAGGAGACACTAGAATTCGTCGAAAAGACAGTTTTCCTGGGGATAACGCTTGACTCCAAACTACAGTGGGGTCCTCACTTAACATCACTTGCAGGGCGGCTAAGTTCAGCCGCTTACGCTGTTTGGAAAATCCGCCAACTAACAGACGTGGATACCGCGAGACTGGTCTATTTTAGTTATTTTCATAGCATCATGTCTTACGGTATTTTGCTGTGGGGACGGGCTGCAGATATTGATTCTATCTTTATTCTGCAAAAGAGGGCCGTCAGAGCCATCTACAACCTCCGCAGACGCGAATCTCTAAGGGAATTGTTCAAGAAAATTAACATCATGACGGTACCTTGTCAGTATATATATGAAAACATTATGTATGTTCGAAAAAATCTACACCTTTTTAGTAAGATAAGTGACAGGCATAATTTTAACACTAGAAATAGGAATAAATTAGATCAACCACGTTTTAGATTGTCTAAAGTTCACACTTCTTTTATGGGGTACTGTGTAAAATGTTATAATAAAATACCACTCGATATTCTTCAACTAAATGAGAAGAAATTTAAAACATGCATTAAACGCACACTATGTAGACAAGCATATTATAAGTTGGATGATTATATCGTAGATAAAAATGCTTGGCTTAATGCTGGTCCTGCTCCACAGCCACTTGGGCTCACTAGTTAAAATTTTAATATTTGGAAGAGTTGCTTTCCCTTTTTTTTTTTAATTTTGTTTTTGACATTACGAACTTAAATGTTTATTTTTTTATCTTACCAAGTAAATAAAAATGCTTGGCTCAATGCTGGTCCTGCTCCACAACCACAACTAATTGATTAACATTTGCAAATACTGTTGGAGCTGCTGAAGATTGTAAGACCATCTTTGCATTGTATAAACTCAATCTCTTTTGTATTATATAATTGCATAGCACACTATGTACTAAAGAGTTACTATTTACCGGGTAATATGTCTTGCATTGACTTGAATGTGCCCTGGCGGCTGTGAGTATGTCATGCTCACTCAAATGTTTCGCTGATGGTGGCGCGTGTGTTGGATCATTTAGCTTCCTTCAAAATGGTTGAGCTGAATGGTGCTAATCCATGCGTCATGTTCGTGAACGGGCGCCGTCAGTTGGGACTGGTTATCTCTTAGCTGCCAGGGCTTATTTTTAATTTTTTTTGAATTGTTCTTTTTTATCTTTTTATTACGGACGCTTCTCATGTGCACGTCTTTCTACATTGTTCTCACATGTATAATTTCAACATGAATGATGTAACCAATATTTTGTAACAATTTTTTATTTAAAAGAGTGTCCGTGGAGTTTCTTGCCCGTTCTTCTCCATAGGTACCTACTACGCTTTGGAATGGGCAACTAGCTTCATACCTATTTCTGACTGACCGATTCCTTGACAATTCAAAAGAGCCTGTAAATGGTTTAATTGAAATAAATGATTTGAGTTTGAGTTTGAGTTTGACCCTGCTGTCCGTCTGCTGCCTGCTGTCCTGCCTGTTTCTGGTTTTTGAACTGTGTCGGGTATTTTATGACCCACACAATGATAGTGCATGCTAAGGTAAAAAGATTAAACAGTAAACAAGTTGGTAGCCAGACATACTGAACGATTTTTTTTGGGTGATTTTTTATTTTAACAACCAAATTACAACTTGTACTTAATTAACTATGTACGATTATTTATATAGACAGTACAGCAAAACGATCGCTAGTAAATACCTAATCGGCTCTTTAGAAAAGCATAATGAAATTCAGCCCGTCTTCTTGAAATAATCATAGAGCCTCATTTCTGCGTTACCAAGAAGCCTTAGAGAAAACTGTTTTTGCTTTTCATATAAACCATCAAATTAATTATAAACGTAATTCTTGCGTTTATAAACGGAATAAACGACTATAAACGAATTTACTACCTAGAAAATATCTTGTTGTGCGGTACTAGGTACTAGCTAAAGTATTTCAATTACTGAACCTAATCGAAATACTTGGAGCGAACGAACTCGTCGAACTTACCTAAACACCCTTTAAAATTCCTAACATAGTATCTTATTCATTGGATTAAAAGCAAAATGGTTCCTAGGTTTATGCTTCACTAACTTCTTGACATATTTTCTTGCGGTCATCGTTCTGACGGTAATATCTGTATTTTTTTATATATATATCCCTAGGGATATAGCTATAATATACATACATACATAAACTCAAAATACAAATACAGGGTGGCAGGGACATTGACGCGAAAACTGTTACCATGGATTCAGTACATGATTCTAAAGCCCCCTGCGTTGAAATTTTTCGTTGGTTATTTTTAAAAAATCTGCTGTTTCATAGAAAAATGCAATACCTTCGCGGTCAAAATGTATGGAACAGCAGATTTCTTTTTCGTTGCGTTGATGTCCCTGCCGCCCTGTATAAGTTACATGAAAGCGGTTCATAACTGTCGAAGTGGTCCAATTTTATTACTGCGATCAATTTAGACGTAGATCACAGTTCCAACCTAGGTTAGGTTATTTGGTCGGAGTGCCCTAATAGTAATATTACTAGATCGTGCTCGTATCATAGTTATATTCCTAGTAAGATAGTTATGAACCGCTTTCAACTAACTATATTACGGTATATAGCTATATCCCTAGGGATATAACTATATCACGGCTATGACCATCTTACTGTGACACATACATGACATCACGCCTGTAATCCCGAAGCGTTAGGCAGCGGTGTACCTGTAAATCACCCACATTTCACCAGTTATGTTTAAGTCCCATGTAATAGGGGGGCGAGCCTATTGCCATCAACCGGGCACGAATCCAGTCTCCGGGCTGCTACTGAGAAATTCCTGATGGACAAAACCCAATAACACTTTGCCAACCTAGGAATTGAACCGATGACCTCATGCTCAGCAGTAGCGCTTGCGACCACTAGACCAACGAGGCAGTCGTCAGAGTTTACTCGTGTAAGTAGTTATTCACTTTGAATACCGTGAAACAAGTATTTCCACGCGTAGGTAGTTAGGACAATGACTCGAAAATCGATTTGTCTTCACGGCATACGTATTTCTATTCTATGCCTAATCAAACAACAAAAAATGCCTACATCAGAAGATCAAAGTCAAAGTTATTTTTCACTCCTCTTGCTCAAAAAGTCCGTCATTGAAGCGTACCAGAGCGGGGAAAAAATAGCATATCTTGCTCTAGGGGAAAAAGTAATTTTTATCTGTAACCAACGAGCCTACAAAAACGAAAAAAGTCTTTATTCTTATGTAAAACTAGCTTTTTACTACCGCATACCGGGATGAAAAGTTTCCTTAAAAATTCAGATTGAACAAATTGTATATTTTTTAGGGTTCCGTAGTAAACAAGGAACCCTTATAATTTCGTCATGTCCGTCTGTCTGTCTGTCTGTCTGTCCGCGGTCTAGCTCCGAGACCCTTAGTACTAGAAAACTGTAATTTGGCGTAAGTATATATTTTAATTACGTCGACAAAGTGGTAAAATAAAATTATGAAAAACATTTTTTTTAGGGTACCTCTTATACACGTAAAGTGGTGATGTTATTTTTTTTTCTTTTTTTAACCCATAGTGAGGGGTATCATTGGAAAGGTTCTTTAAAAACATTGAGAGTTTGTAAAAACCATTTTTGGATTCAGGGATCCGTTTGCGAAATATTAAGCTTTAAAATACTAATTTTTGTTAGAGTCAAGTGTCCCCCCCTGCCGGCTAAATGGTTGGTTTAGGGTGTGTGAAAAAAATCACAACAGTAGTTTATATAACGAAATTAAAAGGAAAACTATCACAGCTAAGTAGGCTCTACAAGTTAACGAGTAATAATCGACCAACTTAACTTTGCAGTTGCAAAAACACGTTTTCCCATACATTCCGTATGGGAGAACATATTCTTCAACTACAAAGTTAAGTTTGTTTTTGGGATAAATTCATCCCAACTACGGAACCCTTCTATGTGCGTGGTCCGACACGCACTTGGCCGGTTTTTTTAATAAAAGTAGAGTGTAACACACGGCGCTAAAATCCATTATAACTCGGTTTCTATTTACTCCCTCGCTAAAGCTCGGAATTAAAACTATTTCGATAGAATGGGTTATTTTAGCCCCTCGTATAACAATCTACTATTATTTGCCAGAAACATAATATTGAGGAATGGACTCTTTCATCAAGTTGATTATTTCACTCAACTTCAAAATTCTGAGGCACCCAACCAAATAAGCTAACACTATCCTTTACATTCGGTCTATCGGAACCGGAATAAAAATCAAACTTTTTTTTCATTCACTAACAGTTCACTAAAGCCAAAACTATCCATCAAGTAAATCCTGGTCACCGTACTTTGTTGAAAAATGTTAGGGAACGCTCGTGGCGCGTCGCCATTGTTTTCTAACACTAATTTACTGGCGACATATTTTTCTGCTTACTACGAAGAATAGGTGGCCGTTTCTTTACACCTACATTTTCGGTATTAAAGGTGAATGTTATGTGAGATTTTGAGCTTAATACAATAGCTTTTGAGGATCTGCGCTGAAATAAGCTTGTTATCTTAGCGAATTGAGTACTTGAAGGTACCTGTTTGACATTCCTCCATATTTATCAGCCTATAGCAGTTCACTGCTAGACATAGGCCTCTTTAATAGCACGCCACTACATTAGCACTGGCGTAGCACTGTTGTAGCACTAGCGTAGCACTAACGTAGCACTGAAGTAGCACTGGCGTAGCACTAGCGTAGCACTACCGTAGCACTACAGTAGTACTGATGTAGCACTGGCGTAGCACTAGCGTAGCACTGATGTAGCACTGGCGTAGCACTAGCGTAGCATTGGTGTAGCACTAGCACAGCACTGGTGTAGCACTAAAGCAGCACTAGCGTAACGGTAGCATTGGCTGGCTTAGCACCCCGTAGCATCCAAACAGTCTCATACTCAGTCCTCGATACAAAAGCAAGTATAAAGGCATCGTTATGAAATAAATTTGAACATAAAGGAAACTAAAAGTGCCAGCAGTATTCTATAGAGACCCGCCTCGCCCCGCCTCGAAACCGCCCCTCTATCGCATCGTTTCCGTTATCTGTGTGACGCAGTAAAATAGAACCTAGGAATGAAAGTAAACAATATTGTGTGCATTTCCGAGATAATTTTAGTCTGGTGATTGTTTATCGACTGTTATTTATATCATGACTTCTGCGGAACGTCCTCTACTCTCTACTTGCATTACATTTTTGACAAACACTTTGCCTTTCATGTTTGCATTTCAACAGTGAAAGTCATTGCCTGAGGAGCTATTTCGGTATTTTTAAGAACCTTCGCATTCTAATCTCAATCTCAATCTGTCAAAAAATTCTCACATGACAAAGATTTGACATTATTGTCTTTGAGGTGAGATTGTGACTCTAATTTGAACGTCTTATATGTACGAGAGCCTTCGGAAATAAGTAGTCAATGATGACCATCAAATCGTCGTCGTCATCATCGTCATTGCTAGGCAGAAACCCCAGGGCTTCACGAAGAAAGAAATAGGACTTACTAGCTGGACAGAAAAATACTTAAAGACGTGACGGTATCGGATATTATTGCTAATAAAACAAAAAAAAACTTTTTTACAAAAAATACAACCGACTTCCAAACTACAAAGTGAAAAATAACTTTAATTTCGGAAGTCTTTGGATCAGTATTTTAGTTTTTTGACACCGACTTCCGAAATTAAAGTTATTTTTCACTTTGTAGTTTGGAAGTCGGTTGTATTTTTTGTAAAAAAGTTTTTTTTTCACTTTTTAGTGCGTTGGTTTGTAATGTGTCAACTGCTCATCAAAAATACCCAAATCGCTATAAATGTGCCTATAATATTTGAAAAGTTCCCTCGATTTCTCCAAGATTCCATCATCAGATCGTGACCAAATGACAGTGGGACCAACTTGAAAGTATACCCTTTCAAACAAAAAAATAATTTTTCAAATCGGTCCAGCCGTCTTCGAGTAATCGGGGATTTTTTTTTTTAAATATCCCGACGAATTGAGGACCTCCTCCTTTTTTTTTAAGTAGGTTAAAAAAAACAGAACTCACAATTTCAAGTTACTTCACTTTAGGCATGAGGAACAGGGTGTAAAGTTCACTTATCCTCTATAGAAAAGGGAGGATCCTGCTACCAGACGGGTGTAGTGTCTGGCGGGCAACTGCCAAAGGATTTTTTTTATGGCTTCCCGTAGCTGACCTCTGAGTTCATAACTACTTAACCGGGCTATCCTGTAGCTTTTTTAAGCTACTAACTTAAATTTTCCGGCCAGGGGGGCCCAACGATTGATGTCGGAAAGTTATATATGACGAAGAGAGTATGTATCTCTTTTGTTGTTATCAGCCATATTTTTACTACTGTGGGTAGTGTTGGTTATTGCGCAATAGAAAAACCGTTTGCAGTTCAAATCACATTATAATTTACTATCAAATTAATCACACCAGCAATTCACACACTGTAGGTACACGACACAACAATACGGAATGCGCGACAGTTTCTAAACGTCTTCACTGCTTGACCGCCATCTATGAACTCCGCTGCTTAGCTCCGGCTCCGGCCGGTCTGAGCGTTATGCTGTACTCTGTCAAACGCCGCTAGGCGGCGCTGGCGTCCCGATTAATCAACTCAGTGACGTATTTCTGACATACTGGGTGATTTTTTTTACCGTCTCGAAATTTTTACAGGCTGTTCTACCCATGAATGTAAACAACTTTCACTATGGGAGCAACTCTGAGAGCATGAAAAAAAAATCAGCTGTTTCATACATTTTGGTCAAGTATTAGTAGGTATTGAACTTTTGTATAAACAGCAGATTTTTTTTTTCGTGATTTCAGAGTTGCTCCCATAGCGAAAGTTGTTTATATTCATGGGTAGAACACCCTTTAAAAATTTCGAGACGGTAAAAAAAATCATCCGGTATATAATGTTGATCGCGCGGTAAACTTTCCTTGCGCGATGCAGGATTTGCGTGACGTCATAATTTTGTGGCGATTTTGTAGTTCTCATGTGGCGATGTAGATGCCGCCACATCATCATCAGCGTCCGTTGACCCCGCATACCCACGTTGAGCACCTGTAGTTACTCTTTTCAATTATAAGTTTATAATAATACATTATTGCAAAGGCCGGGAAATAGGCAATTGAAAGCCGAGCCGTAGGCAAGGACTTCAATAATACGAGACAGGCAATTGCCATTTCCACCGAGGCATATATAGTGCTTTTCTCAAAAGAATGCAGGGAAATAAAAGTAGTTAAATTTCCATAATTTTTCAAGGGAATAAATTGCCCATAATGTAGATGGCTTTTTAGTTTTAGTAATCTTATTAAAATACGCCAAAATACACAGTTTGTAGAAAATGTTCACTTTATTCTCGTTTTTCCAAATCATAAAATTTTCATATACTTCCATGTATTTTTCTTTTGACTTCGCTGGAAACAGGTTTTCCATTGCTACATGATCTTAAATCTGGTGGAGTACAATCAATCTTCATTTCACTCTCTGAACCGTTGGAACTCATTTTAATTATCTATTATGTATGTAAATAACAAATCAAGACAAATTTTCAGCTTTGCCGCTAATTTTCTATTTATCATCTGTGCCGAAAGGCAAACGCATCTAAGGCTATACAGCCACGTGAACGCAATTTGTACTATTGGTATGCCAAGAATAATAAAAGAGATCCAATCAAAGAGTATTTAATAACCCCAGCACGCCATTTCATACAACATTGCTGGAGCGTTGTAATGTTTCAAATTCAAAATACACGCCTGCAATGGATTTGATTTTCTTTGACCGTAAATTCGATACTTCGCGTGTTCTTTGTTCGAAAACAATGACAATGTTTCCATGCATGTTTGAGAAACAACTTTTTTTTTGTTTTATCGTCATTATAAAATGGTATTTTTGTTGGAAGTTTTGCTTGCTAATTTTATTTTACCCTACATAAGTTGTGATTAAATGTGAGAAGTATAGAAGAAAAAGATAGGTTGCATCAACCCTAAATAAATTGAGACAAGTGATGATGTAGTTGTGATTTAGTTTACCATCAAAGAAAATTTGCTCGAGTATTTTTCTGCTCAGTGTGCGCTTACTCTAGGCAGAGATAATGTAATACTACGCTCTCTACGCAAACATCGTAGGCAAACCTTCATGTGTGAATGTGCCACCACGCAGTGAGCATTCGTTTGCATCATTGTTTGTTTCTATTCTTATGTACTAATTTTGTTAAAATCCCCAACATAAATATCTACCTATTTGTATTTGTACAAGTTCTTGAAGTAAAAACTTCTTTAGGCGCGTTAGGCATTTTTGAGATGGGATAAAACAATTGAACTCGCTACACCGTTAGCCGTTACCGACACCTCATTTTTGTAAACGCGATTGTGCTCTTTATTTAGATAAGGTTACGGACCAATGTTCTACGCAAGTATTTTTCTTCCACCAAGGCGATCTCGTTCAATTTTTCACTTCTGTCGGCACTCGCGGAGTGCCACTGTTTTTTTTTTCTTAGCAAACATCTGTTATCAACAAAACTAGTTAGGGATCGTTATTTCCTAAGGAAGTGGTGAACGGTCACACAATAACGTGTCTCCAAATACAGAGCGTTTTTTACCCGACTACGGCGAAGCAAAAGTGAGGGTTATGATTTTGACCGGTATGTATGTATGTTCATCTGTTTGACAAATGAGGTATCGTTGAAAGCGTCTTGGTCATCCGCTGGTTATAAGCTATGTGACGTCACATTATGTGGCGCGCTCTAGAGGACATAATGATTGTAATGATCTAAAAAAATAAAAAAATATGCCATGTTGGGTATCAATTTAAAAAATATTTTACCATCCGGATTTTTTATTAGTCTGTCTATGATGTCTTGTTTGTACCTTTTTAAATGACTTTTTTGTCATAGTTGGGTTTTAGTGTTTTAATTTTTATTTTTTATTACACTTTAATGTCCGATGAAAATGACAGATTTTCTTAATGGCCGATAGCATATGACGGAACCATTCTTCTTGGAAACTGTAGCTTAAGGCCGCGTCCTACTTGCTACGATCGTCGCATGCATAATGTGTCTCTTTTTGTTCAGTGATTCACGCGTGGTCTTTTGAACAAAAAGTGACATACATCACGATTCACGCGATGATCGCGAATTCGCGCCACGATCGCTTTTGAATAAGACACGGGGTAACATTCAAAAAAATCTTATAAGATAAAGGTTCGAAGAAATATACCGCTATAATTCACATTCAAATAAATACCCCAGCGCTCCAATTGCAAATATTTCTTCTAAAATAGGTACATATTGCAGTAACAATGAACTTAAGAAGATTCTGTTAACCTTTTGTGACGTTAAGACAATACCACCTTTATGTGTAGGTATAGCTTGTATTGCAAATAAAACAGTCTAGCCCAGTTAATATGTGGACGGTAGACCCATTATAAGGTTACGACCCGACCGCCGTAGTATAGGTTATAAACCTAACGAAAGTAATATAAACACAGGGAGGGATGTATGCCCAACTGCTTGGCTGATGTTTCTAAAAGGGTAAGTACGGGTACTTGCTCGCACGTCTATCACGTGCGAGCAAGTACGCGTACACACGGCTACACATCAAGCTATACATTTCCAGTTTATGCTGATCTCGCATTGTATTGGAGTTCCGTACAATGCGCGGTCAGCTTATACTAGAAATGTATAGCTTGATGTGTAGCCGTGTGTACTTATGGCTCGGCGACCTTATTCGCCCGTATGTCATACTAAGTACACGTACTTTAAAACCACTGTGTAAGTTCGTCGGCGATCCAACAGGTTTAAAATTTTGCTCGCATCCCGCCTTGGTTAGTAGTTTCGTAGGTCTGTCATCGCCACGAGTCGCGAGCCGCCATTTTGTTTCGACCATGTGTAATGCTTGTTTAGTTTGGTTCAGAAAACTCGACAACATTGCGATTCAGTGTGAGCAAGCTTCACGTATGTCACCGACGACGAGCCAAGTTCGCAAACTTAAAAAACCGCGTACATTAAGTTCGCACGTCTATCACCCACTTTAGACATGCGTCTTGCGGTAAAAAAGTTTTTTTTTTTTAAATAAAGCTGAATACAGTTTATCAAAGTATTTGCAGGATAAACTATAAGATTTATATTTTAACTTTATATTTACCTCAGTTCTAAAATAAAACTTTTTTATGAACTTTATATTATGCCGATAGGTAAAATATGGCGATACTGAGACCGTAATATAGGTACTATTATTAAATGAACGTAAAACATTTAGGTATATTATTTACCAATATTTTCAAATAAATGAATTTGAATTTTCTGTACAAGACAAACACCCGTTTTCGACAACCTTTACAGACATAGCAAAGGTACGATAGAAATAGATGATAGCATCTATTATTTTCTATCGTACATAATCCTTTTCTCATGCCAACTTTTTATGAGTTAGTTATCTAAATCACCGGCCTCCATTCTTGATGCATTAGCATAATCAGCCTATAATGTACCCACTGCTGGGACACAGGCCTCCTCTCTTCCAGGGAGTGGGCCGTAATCCACCACGCGGTTCGCCCAGTGCGGGTTGGTAGATGTCACATATGCTTCAAATGTTTTGGTTCTAAGATACGCCGGTTTCCTCACGATGTTTTTTTTCACCGTTTTGAGAGCAGTGGTGAATGAAATTATTTACGCAAAGTAAAGCACCTGCCTGGGTTCGAACCCACAACCTACAACTCGTAAGTCCCGTTACCGATGGCCACCACTGGTGCATTTCTGATGGGCTACTTCTTTTTTTTTGCCAATGGCGAAATCTAGGATGACAGCAGATTTACTGACAATATATTTTGAAACTACTGAGTTAAGTGTTGTAAAGCCCTTTTGAAACATTTAATTGACTTTACTGAAAGACCTGACTCTTAATTCAATTTATTCTGTATTTTGATTTGAAGATGAATTTACATTTAGGTAGTACCTACCTATACATAACTAATTGATTTTATTTAGAACAAAAGTAGTATTATAGGTAAGACTAATATTATGAAGAAGTAAAATTGTTTGTTTGTAAGTTTGTATGTAGGGGGTAATCTCTGGAACTACTAGTCGGATTTGAAAAATTGTTTTTGCATTGGGTAGCCCAACTCTTTACGAAGGTTATAGGCTCGCGGACGATTAATAATTTTAGACCATTAACATAGCAAAACCTCACGCCTGTATTCCACAAAGAGTAATTACAATTATTAATATGTAGGTAATATGATGAGTAAGGTAAGACTTTATTTCAATAATACAGATAGTTATAAAATTACTGTTGTGTAGGAACCTACCATGGCTTGGAACAGACAGGTCAGAATTGAAATTTATTTAATATTATCTGTTGTATTATGTTGTAGCCAAATGTATCCATAATAGTCACACTTTATATCAATGGAGTGGTTATCAAGTAAGTAGGTGAACAACTGGTTTTGTAAAATGTTCTAATTCCAATATGCTGATATTTTGACCACATAATGGTGTTAATGAAAAAAATATAAAAATATTGTGGGGTTTTGAAAATAAAATAATAAATATTTTTATGTGGTTAATAACCACTTTGCTAGTTTATTTATTGAACAAATATACAGAGCCAGTGTCGTCGTAGAATTCACAATCGCTTATATCTAGAAGGAGCAGTCTCATGGGTAGGACACGGTGACGACATGATGGTTTAATTTACAATAGTTTAAGTATGCCGTCCACCGATGTTTAGCAAAAGGAATGTATCAGAATGATGCGCAACGTTGCGCTCAATGCAAAAAACGTTATCACAAAATATGCAGGCGTTTTAGACATTGATAGCTTGACGACTTAGCGGCACAGAACTGATGGAGATAACAACTTTATACAAGTTAAAATAACATAATGATGGCAGAATCATACGTCCGGTGAGCAGCGTAAGTTCGTCGAGGTGTTGTCAATAGAAAAGGTTCAATCCTCTTAGGCGGCAGGCTTCTCAGACTTTTCACTACAGACGACGGTAGCGCCAGTCGCGACGGAGCCGCCCTCATCAGGAGCCACCGTGCACGCAAGTACTGGGAACTTCTGGTACAGAACAGCGCGGTATTTAGGATGGCTGATACCATATACAATAGGGTTGTACACGGCATTAGCCTTAGCGAACAGTGAGCCCCAGATAGTAGCTAGAGGACTAATGGGCGCGCTCTCGAACACCCCCGTGTAGTTGATCACAAGGTATGGCGTCCATGCCATGAACCACAGAGAGATGGTCATCAGAGCCACCTTAGCCAACTTGCACTCAGCGCTGGTATTAGCCGCTTCGGATGACCTGAGCGAAGCCACGTTCATTTTCTTAGCTTGATCCCTCATAGCCTTTTCGTGAGCAGTTACAGCCTGGACGATGTAGTAGTAGGAGTAGATGATAAGCAGAAGTGGTAAGAAGTACACGAATACGGAGTAAACCAAAATGTAGCTTCGGCTTAACCAATCCTTTGACAAGTAGTCAGTTCCGCAAGCAGTCATGTTTCCCTCAGGTACGTACCGGTTCCATCCGAAGAATGGCGCAAGGGTCCATGCGAGTGAGAACAGCCAGATTCCAAGTATGCGTTGAAGAGCTCCAGTCTTGGTCATTGGTTTAGCTGCGATACCCTTCACGATGACGTTATAGCGGTCGAAGGCGATCATGGTCATGGTCCAGATAGATGCACATCCAAATAGAGAGCCAGCGCAACCGTAAAGTTCACAGGCAAACGGACCGAATACCCACGTTTCATTGTAGCAGTTAACAACCATAGCCGGAGCCATGGCGCACATCATGAGGAAGTCTGAGAAAGCGAGGTTCACTACCAGCAGGTTAGATGGTGTCTTCAGGCTTTTGGTGCTTGAAAATATGTAGATGACCATGCCGTTGCCAGCAATAGATATGAATCCCAGAACGCCGATTGTGAAACCCAAGAGTGCGTGCCAGAGTGGGTTCATTGGGGGAAACTGGTACCAGTGAGCGTCGACCATGTGGAGCATGTCGGCTGATACTTTGTCCACGACAGTCTGGTTCGCCGTTCCATGCATTGCAGTTTGGCCTCCCCAAGCTTGCAGGGCTGCCATCCCGGGTCCGTGATCACCCATCGCCATGTTAGTTGTAGTTCTTTTTCAATTTGAAGTTTGGAGAAATCTCGGCCGTAGATGTTTGTAACAAGATACTGGAGAAAATCGTTACACGAACTACTCCAGTTTGTAAGGTTATGTAAAAACCTGCCGAGGCTGTGGAGACTACTCGTCTTTGGCTGTTCCCCAACGTCTTATGGGTAGTTCTTCGAAATTTGATTCTTCGACTGATTCATATGGCCAAAATTTAATTTCACTTTCAGCTTTGTAACATATGTTCATATGAAAATAGGTATACCAAATAACATATATTTGAATGAGGGACTCGTTTTTATAAAGTGGTTTTCAAGATATCGATGTTCAAATATTTTGTGCCCAGATTAATCAGAAACAGAAATAAAAATCATAAACTTTATGCAGATGAGCTCTGTATTAAGAAAATATTCATATTTTAACAACAACAATAATATCTTCTATATTATCTTCACCAATGGCGTGAGACTCTTTTACCCGTTTATCATATTGAGCCTTTTAAACACGAAAATATCCTCATCGTCAGAATCTGAGCGATTATTCACGCTTTTCTGATGAAGGGTCGATAGTACATCTCTGGTGAATTTTGGAGTTATAAGTTTTTCATCGATTGACGAAGTCTCCATCCAAAAGTTGTCGTCATCGGGAAGGTCGAGGTCTTGTTGGGGTGTATCCGTATCTTTTCCAGTCTGAATTTCGGCACCCCGAAATTCAGAATTTCCCGTGTCCTTTTTCAGAATAATTCCACACTAATAATCGCAAACTTGAAAAATACCAGTGCATTTTCGCCATTTTGAATTATTGAAAAGGTTATAGCTAATTAAATATAACAAATAAGACTAGAACTACTGACTTGTACACAGTCAAAAATTTGACAAGGAGAATTACGCAACAAAAGCGCTCCTTTCGTGCTGGAGAGGCGAAAAACTAATTTATTTTAAAATTCATATGGGGTTTTGACTATACGAATCAGGCACAGATTAATCAGGATTTTGCCTACAATCATGCATAACTCATCATACATACAGACTTCAGTATTGTCATGTTTCTACACGAATCTATAACCCAAGAGCATCACACGAAACTTAGATTGAAGTTTTAAAACAATAAAATAAATTTGATAAAGTAGGCAGTGTAATCAAAATGCCACCTGAACCAAGCACAGATGAATCAGATGTTTACCGTCGTAACACCGGGATCTAAGCCAACCAGCCGCACGTCCGCCTTCTAGGTCGTCCGTTGTGCGACTGGCTCCCCCCCGCGCGGGAAGCCAGACTCTCATTATTATTACCCGACTAAGTACGGTCAAGCGCAGCTTACGCCACATTAATCAGTATTATACACCGGACACTTCTTATTTACATATTTTTAAACACACTAACGTAGTTATAACTAATTCTCATTTTTTTTTGTAAGAGGACAATTCATTTCCTTTTGATATAATTATAATTTATATTGATTTATCAAAGGGAAAATGCGACATCGACCATATTGTTCCAGAAAATGGCAAACGGACGCGTTATATGAATCAGAAGAACAAACTTCAAATATTTTTATTCTGTACCTAGACAGCAATTATTTGAAAAATATCATTTGTCCCAGTTAGGGACATATATAAACTGTACAAAAAAAAAATTACATGTCGTTTTGTTAGTTGGTTACAGAAAATATACCCATAGAAATCGAAAATTTTGTCTCTGAAGAATTACCCTTATATACTCAAACCTTATGGATTAAACATGACGTTGCCAAGACAATCGATATTCATAATTAGATATACGAATCTAAGAAGGTGAGGTCAAGACTTAGTAAAATTTGAGTAGCAGGGGTAGGATCGCGTGGTTGTCAAGGTTCCGTAACAATACATTATAGGTATTAATTTATTTAACACCCTGTTTTCAGAAACACAACTGAAGAACCTTTCTTCTCAGCATACATTATATAATCAGACTATAATGTTCCCACTGCTGGGACACAGGCCTCCTCTCTGTGAGAGGGAGCGAGCCGTAATCCACCACACGGGCTCAATGCGGGTTGGTAGAGGTCACATGTCTTTGAATTTTTGGTTCTAGGACATGCCGGTTTTCTTACGGTGTTTTCCTTCACCGTTTTGAGAGCAGTGGTGATGAAATAATTTACACAAAGTAAAGCGCCTGTCTGAGTTCGAACCTACGATCTCGACTCGTAAGTCGTGGCCTTTACCACTAGGCCACCACAGCTCTTAGAATACATTGGTGGGTTTAAATATAAAGTTTCAAGAGTCTTTTCTAAGAGACCCCAAAAGGCAGCCTAGAATATGTGGATAAATGTAAGAAGAGAAGGTAAGTTTTGCCCTGCAGTGGAACATTATAAGCAAAGGTATACAAACAAGAAAAATTACAAAGAATCGAGAAACAAGTCTGTATGTAACCGTTTTACCAGGGATAGAAGAGAAAGGCTGAAACAGAAGAAACATTAGACATAATGTCTAACCATTTAAATATTAATATTTCAAGCGTAATGTTTTGTGTATTTCTCTTATTTAAGACGACCCCTGCCCCTGTGTAACATAATCACCCATGAGTGTAATGTGATACCATAAGTTCTAATGCTGAAGTTATTATTGTTTGTATACATACAACGCAATTTCTATGACTACCTATTTTTTTATTTAAATTTTTTCCAGAGGATTAGCACAGGAGGTGTTTAATATATTATAATTAAATCTATAGGTATACATTTTGTCAGTTTTGTTTCTGAATCGAGCAGCTACTGAGAATATAAATAAATAAAAAACAGGATTCCTAGGTAGGGCAAACCCATCGAAATCAAAATCAAAAATCAATATATTTAATTTGACATAAACCTAACATAGGCATTTATGAAACGTCAGAAGCTAGGAGCTCGGTTACAATATGGTCGTTTCCTATGGAGAAGAGACGGTAAGAAACTCTACTGTTACTCTTTTAGAATTATTTGTTTTTTTGTGATAGATAAGGGAGGATAGTGTAGGCCTGCAAACAAGTACCAGGCACTCAAAATTGAAAATAGTCAACAAATCTAGGTAGATACAGTCCACAAGGCCTACAACGTTTCTCACATTCATCAAACAAAAAAGAATCTATATAGAAGATAAATAGAAATAAAAACCTGTTTAAACCAAATGACATGATTGCCATTCATTGTACAAAACTGAATTAATAATTATCCTGTCAGCCATTATCGAACCCAAGTCCTTACCAGTTGGCGTCCCCAAGACAACACAACGAGGCAGTCGATGTCACACTATAGGTGCAAATGTTTCTTTCGATCGTGAATCGAACCAGCGGCACGCAACGAAGCAGCTTATTGTTGTAAAATTATTTAATCAACATACAAAAATGCCGCAGAAAATATGTAGCAATTTTATATTAATTCGTCGCATAAACATTTAAAAGCGTTGCATTCGGGGTCAGGGTTCACATCGTTTGAATTCTACGGAGGAAGGGCCCTTAGAGTCTAAAGTCTTAGCCAATGAAGACCTTAGGCGATTAACACACTGTCACGCACCACGCAGCGTAGCGCGTGAATGCGTTGCTTGTAAGTATATCCGTTTGTATAGAAAACACGCACAGTCCAACACACAGAAAATGCATCCACGCGCGTTCATTTTGCTATGGCCGCCCCGCACCACGCTGCGTAATGCGGTGCAGTGTGCGAATCGCCTTAGGCGATTGGCACACTGCCACGCACCACGCTGCATGTTGCGTGACTGCGTTGCTTGTAAGTATATCCGTTTGTATAGAAAACACGCACAGTCCAACACACAGAAAATGCATCCACGCGCGTTCATTTTGCTATGGCCGCCCCGCACCACGCTGCGTGATGCGGGGCAGTGTGCGAATCGCCTTAGGGTCTAAGTAAATGGTCTAAAGGCTTAGGCGATTATCACACTGCCACGCACCACGCTGCATGTTGCGTGACTGCGTGTTTTAACGTTACTTGTAAGTATCTCCGTTTGTATAGAAAACACGCACAGTCGCCCCGCACCACGCTGCGTGATGCGGGGCAGTGTGCGAATCGCCTTAGGGTCTAAGTAAATGGTCTAAAGGCTTAGGCGATTATCACACTGCCACGCACCACGCTGCATGTTGCGTGACTGCGTGTTTTAACGTTACTTGTAAGTATCTCCGTTTGTATAGAAAACACGCACAGTCCAACACACTGAAAACGCAACCACGCGCGTTCATGCGGATCACGCGCATACACGCGGAGAAACATGCAACCCCGCGCGTAGGTGCGGGGCGAGACGCAAGGTATGGCACACCGAATCCCGCAGTGCCGCGCGTGATTTTGAATGGGCGTGACGTGTGTGTTTGAAAATGGATACGACCACCACAGAGAACGGCGAATAAATGAGGTCCGCCGTGCGTGAATCTACAAAACGCACCTACGCGCGTGAGTGCGCAAAAAACCCGCACGATGATGCATATCTGCACTCCCGCAGGAACGCGCGTAGGTGCGTCGACACGCAATATGCAGCATGATGCAGGGCAGTGTGAAAATCGCCTTAGACCATTTTAAATGCTCTGAGATGAAGACACAACTCCAACTCGTTGCCACAGATCTCATATTTTTGTAACAGCATGTTACCATCGACGCTATTGTATATTGAACCTTTGCTCACTGGTTAAACAATACTCAAAACAAGCCATGTCAATGGTTTGGACATCCATTGCATATCTCTTAACGTGGGGTGGGACAAATCTGTTATTAGGTTTAGTGAAGCGAAACACATGAAATGGAACGGTGTTGTCAAAGTTGACGTTGACGACTGATGCAATCTAATAAACGTCATTTTGACAAGTAACGTGAGATTGAGAGAGTGCGTTCCGACTTACGCCGTAATCGATTTGAGCGTGCTAACACCCGTACCGTGTTAGCGTTATCGCGATAACGATGTCCCGTGAATCGTCATAGATGACGTCATGACATGCGCCATCTTGCGATAACACTGACCATGCCCTAAATTAATATCACCGTGGGCGCTGTCAAAAATGACAGTTGTGCTTTTTTGTTTTGAGTTGAATCTTATTTATAAACTAACGCGGCAATTTCGAAATTGTGCTTCTGGCTACAGTTGCCACCTAACCAAAGAAGAAGAAGAAATTTGTGGTGTATACTCAAAGAAATACTGTAATCCAACCATCTTGTGCAAATTTTGGGGTTATGTTATAAGTTTTGACAATGAGCGACCACTGTGAGCAGTGTGAGCACGTTCACGAGCGTTCCGAGTTGTTGACAGCTCTGAGCTGTCATAATCGTGATATGTAACTAGGAACGCGAAGTATCGATGTGAGCGCTGTGAGCGATTAAGGCCTAACTCGGAATGCGGCCAGAGTCGCGCAATAGTGCAACGCTTTCACAAAAAAATATTATATTAAATTCGCCTTTTAGTCAATGGTGTGTGAATAAACAGTCAAACACAGTTATCCAAGGACTCTACTTACTAAACCAAGAAGATTCACATCAGCTCTGACCTCGAAATAGGTTAGTATTGACGATGTGTTAAACATCAACTTTTCGTAAATTTTTGGTATGAAGTTGAGTTATATCCGCGAATTTTTACGTAAAATGAGCTCATCCGCTACCGTGCCCTTGGCACCCGTCGGCGTGCGTGGTATGAAAGTGCTCGATCGAGATCTATTCTTGCGCAACATAAAAGTGCCAGTTCTAAAGGTCAAAGAAGAAAATTTGTGTAAAATCACTCAAATATGTAAGTCGTACTTCCTAAAATTAGAAGCTTTCAAGCCTGTGAGGAGTATAGAAGGCGAGGAAAATGGATCATTCAAGAAATGCATTTATTTCAACCCTGAAAAAGTGAGTCAGTGGGTAGACCTCAGTGAAAGTGACCGGACAGCCCTGGAGCAGTTAGATGTGACAGAAAACAATTTTTATAACAAAGAAATAGAACTTACCTATGCAAATTGGCGTTTTGAAACAATATTTAAAGCAGTTCTTCCAGAGAATGAAGAAGGTGTCAGCGGTTTCTCTCAAATTGGCCACATAATACATCTGAACTTGAGGGATCATCTGCTTGAATACCGCCCTCTGATTGGACAGGTACTAGTTGATAAAATAAAGACATGTAGAACAGTAGTCAATAAGAGCAACAGTATAGATAATACCTATAGAAACTTTAGTATGGAATTGATTGGTGGCGATGACGATTTCTTTGTTACGGTCAAAGAAAACCTCTGTACTTTCCAGTTTGATTTCTCTAAAGTATACTGGAATCCACGCTTAGGGAAGGAGCATGAGAGGATACTTAGCTACCTAAAACCTCGGGATGTACTATTTGATGTATTCTGTGGAGTCGGCCCATTTGCTGTTCCTGCAGCCAAACGTAAAACAAAAGTTTTTGCCAATGATTTAAATCCTGATTCTTTCAAATGGTTAAATCATAATGCTAAAAATAATAAAGTAAACATGTCATTTTTCAAGTCATTCAATCAAGATGGGAAGGATTTTATATGTGATGTATTCAAGGAATACATTATTTCTTTATGTAATGGTGACGAAAAGTTAGAAGGAAAAATTCACATAACTATGAATTTACCTGCAATGGCTGTGGAATTCTTGAAACATTTCAACGGGTTGATTAAAGATGAGAATCTTGCCAAGAAATTCAATCAAGAAATAATTGTTTATGTATACTGCTTTGCGTTGGGTGATGATCACGTTGAAATTGCAAAGAAAATGGTGAACGAAAACATCGGATGTGACATATCTTCACTTATCACGGATGTGTTTGATGTGCGAAACGTGTCTCCAAATAAAGAAATGATGAGAGTGACTTTCAAATTGACTAAAGAGGTTTTGTTTGGTAACAGTGATGTTTTACTATTAAGTGAGCCTCCATTAAAAAAGTTGTGTGTATAAATAAAATTAAATCGTTTTGTTATTAATAACACTTTGTTACTCTTGATTAAGGTGTGTCTGAAGAATTATGTAAGTAATAAAATATTTTGAAAGTTTCTATCCATCTTTTTTTTAAATTATTTTTGTTATGAAGTTGAGTCAGATTGCCAAATCATTGTAGCATTTCTTTAAAAAGCACTGATTCATTCTTGTTTGCAAATATAATTATTGCAATGTCAACTATTCCTAAATGTTATCAGTTCAATCATATTGTAGCAAGTAATCTCCAAAGCCTCAATACACACAGCTGATACCAACTGATAAGGTCAGGAACAATCTGAAAAAGGAAAAAAGCAATAGTATTTGATAATATGTGTAATACAGATATTTATCTAAATACCAAGTGATAAAGGTAGGCTGATGTAATAGGAGTCTGAACAGATGTGCCTACTTTTAAAGTGGATGAACGCTTGACTGACTCGGTAGCCCTCCGCTGGCCAAGGGCTGCTTTAGAAACTCCGAGTCAAGAAGTCACTAACCCATACTATTATTATAAGTACGAATAAGAATAATTATTTGCTGAAAATATATGAAATTAACTCTCTCTCTCTCGCTGTCTGATACCTTTTTCCGACTGAAAGGCGTGAGTTTATGTAGGTACATAATGTATGTGTGTATAGTCACGTAACTTGGCAAGTATCGTAAATACGCAGAATTCGTTTTCACTTGTTATTCTTAACAGACATGTTCAAAAATAAATTATGGCTATGAATTACAATTTTTTTTTTTTTTTTTGTTGCGCTAAGAGTACGTGCGCAAACTTACTCCCAATACGCCAAAACCTTGCCAAGTTACGTACCACCTGCACACATACATAACATCACTAGCAACTCCCGTTTGGCAGAGGTGTACCTATTGTACACCCACATTTCGCTAGTTGTGTCTAAGGCGCGGCGCCCACTATGGCCACTATAGGTGGGCATCGGTACGACTCGGTAGAGCTCGGGCGCTTTACGGCGGCTTCGGGTGCCTCAGAGCTGCCTCGGCAGTCGTAAGCATACCTAAGGACGCCTAGGCCATAGTATAAAGAGTTCTTTTTGAATTGCCTAACATACTTGCCTGTCTCAGGGTTGTCACTTTTAGCTAAATTTTAAATCAGTACCTAAAAATTGGCAAGGGCCGGGAAGTTCTATTTTTAGGGTTCCGTAGTAAACAAGGAACCCTTATAGTTTCGTCATGTCCGTCTGTCTGTCTGTCCGCGGCTTAGCTCAGAGACGCTTAGTACTAGAAAGCTGTAATTTGGCATGGGTATACATATTAATCACGTCGACAAAGTGGTAAAATAAAATCAAGAAAAATATTTTTTTTTCAAGTACCTCCCCTAGACGTAAAGTTAGGATGATTTTTTTTTCTCTCAATAATCCCAGTATGGGGTGTCGTTGGAAAGGTCGTTCAAAAATATTGTGAGTTTGCGAAGACCATTTTTGGATTTAGGAATCCGTTATTGAAATATTAAGCTTTAAAGTGCAAATTTTTGTTAGAGTCAAGTGTCCCCCCCCCCTCTGCAAGTTTAATGGTTGGTTTTGGGTATGTGAAAAAATTCAAGGCAGTAGCATATATAACGAAATTAAAAGGAAAACTATCACAGCTAAGTAGGCTTTACAAGTTAACGAGTAATAATCGACCAACTTACATTTGCGGTTTCAAAAACATGTTCTCCCATACAGAATGTATGGGAGAACATGTTTCTCAACTACAAAGGTAAGTTTGTTCTTGGGATAAATTCATCCCAACTACGGAACCCTTCATTGTGCGTGGTCCGACACGCACTTGGCCGGTTTTTACTTATGTGTTGTCTGGGTTCAGGGTTTGTGAGGTCGGTTTTACCTAAACGATGAAGTTCATAGTGTTTGTATGAATGACAAAGTTATATTTGCGGTTTATATTTTCTGTTACGAATGGTTACGATTCGAACTTTGCTCTATTTATACATACATACATAAACTCACGCTTCTCATGGGGGTAGGCAGAAACTACAGAACGCCACCTGCTACGATCCTTACATAGTCCTTTTGCCTCGTTTACGTTCATACATCTGGGGGCCTACCACAAGCAATATTACTTCAGTGTGGGAAAGAGATGAAGCTCTACAGGACGTATAGTTCCATCTCTTTCTCCCACTGAAGTAATATTAAAATAATACTGTTTTTGAGCTGGTGGTAGGCCCCCTGGTCATACACGCACGCCGGTTGCGAGTACTACGCACCTGGCCTTTCTGAAGAACATCACCAATAAGGTCAGTATATGTTCTAGTCCCCGCCCGGCCTTTCCCTTTACATGCTCTATTGCTCTATTTATCTGATTCACAATTCGTCAAATATTTGAAATTACGATTTTAGAATAGAATAGAATAATATTTATTTGCTTAAAAACATGGTATAAAAGATGGTATAAAAACTAACTGGTATTTTAACTTTAAGTACTTAGTTACTTTACTATACCTACAATACTGAGAAATCGGCATGACTAAACGTAAACAAAGCATTAGCGGCATATCAATTGACAGATCAAAAGTAGGTACCTAATACATTTTAGTGGGAGATTAGGCCTGCCTACTTCGTCTGTCTGATAGTTATCTAATACAACAAAAAATAAGTAGGTATCTCATCATCAAGTAAAAATTATATGCTAGAATAAGTGACTTGGTTACCTTTTCTGTTCAGTAGGTAATCTGAACAGAGACAACTCTGGAATCGATGAATTATTTAGACACCCAAACGCACAGTAATAATTTCTCCTGCGATTATCACTCATTTTTCATACATTTAGCAGTGCCGAAAAACCGCGACGCGCAAACCTTGTGCGGCGTTAGCCCCGACTGGCGCACTCTAAAACAGCCGAGATTTTGTTAAGTGTGCGTGCGGCGACGCATAGATACAAGCCGCGCACACATACAAGCCGCGCGCAGTGCGTTTGTATGAAGATAGCGTACTTCCTCTCTTTATACTATGCCTAGGCTGGTTTCGGACAGCTCGGGTGGCATTTTCGTGGCCAGACAAGTCGCAGAACAGTCATAACGTTCACCGCGCGCGCCTCCATTAGCTTGGCAACAGCCAGAGGAAAATAAAAGGTAACAGCCTCATTAATTACACGTATAGGTTCGTTTTATTTATTTATCGTAAATCATTAAACAAGTTATGAAATTCATCGAAAGTACATCTTTGCTTCCAAAGCTTATTCACCCAAAATATTCTTTTTTACCTTATGGCTCCAAGTTTCTCTTCTTCTTCAGCAAGATGAACAATGAGAACTAAGTCCCAATCCACCATTATAAATACACACGTAAGTACTGTTTTCACGTAACTTTACGACTGCTCTACGACGTATCTGCTACCCGAACTATTCTTAGTTTTGCCGAAACCAGCCTCGGCGTCCTTAGGTATGCTTACGACTACCGAGGCAGCTCTAAGGCGCCCGAAGCCGCCGTAAAGCGCCCAAAGCCGCCGTAAAGCCCCCGAGCTCTACCGAGCCGTACCGATGCCCACCGATAGTGGGCGCCGCGCCTAAACATACATTCCAGATTAAAAAATCCTATAAAATTTACAGTTTTTTAGACAATAGGCTACTTTTCATCCAATAGGATACAAGACATGAAACATCTACCTACCAACCCGCCCTGGGCCCGCGTGGTGGATTACAGCCCACTCCGTCTCACCGAGAGGAGGCCTGTGTCCCAGCAGTGGGAACATTAAGGACGCGTTTACAAAATTGATAGGTAAAGAATCGAGCTACTACATTGACACAGGTCACACATACAAGTGTAAGCACGGTAAACTGCGGGAATAGTAGTCAAGTGAACAAATTTTGATATTTGAAAGTTTATTTTTTATTTTTATTTGTTTATAATACATGAGAACCTACAAAAAACATTCCGTATTGCTGTTTATATTATATTTGGGCTCGTTTGGTTAGTTATGATGAGACCTTACCTCCGGACCTGATGGAGTGACCTGAAGGTGTACTTCGGTAACTGCTACTGGATCTCTTAGACTACTAGAACTAGGTGTACCGAGTTTGGGCTCGTTTTGTTAGTTATGATGAGACCTTACCTCCGGACCTGATGGAGTGACCTGAAGGTGTACTTCGGTGACTGCTAGTGGATCTCCTAGATTACTATAACTAGGTGTGCCGAGTTTGGGCTCGTTTTGTTAATTATGATGAGACCTTACCTCCGGACCTGATGGAGTGACCTGAAGGTGTACTTCGGTGACTGCTACTGGATCTCCTAGACTACTAGAACTAGGTGTGCCGAGTTTGGGCTCGTTTTATTAGTTATGATGAGACCTTACCTCCGGACCTGATGGAGTGACCTGAAGGTGTACTTCGGTGACTGCTAGTGGATCTCCTAGACTACTAGAACTAGATGTGCCGAGTTTGGGCTCGTTTTGTTAGTTATGATGAGACCTTACCTCCGGATCTGATGGAGTGACCTGAAGGTGTACTTCGGTAACTGCTACTGGATCTCTTAGACTACTAGAACTAGGTGTACCGAATTTGGGCTCGTTTTGTTAATTATGATGAGACCTTACCTCCGGACCTGATGGAGTGACCTGAAGGTGTACTTCGGTGACTGCTACTGGATCTCCTAGACTACTAGAACTAGGTGTGCCGAGTTTGGGCTCGTTTTGTTAGTTATGATGAGACCTTACCTCCGGACCTGATGGAGTGACCTGAAGGTGTACTTCGGTGACTGCTAGTGGAACTCCCCGACGATTAGAACTAGGTGTGCCGAGTTCGTGTTCTTTTTGTTAGTTATGATGAGACCTTACCTCCGGACCTGATGGAGTGACCTGAAGGTGTACTTCGGTGACTGCTATTGGAACTCCCCAACGACTAGAACTAGGTGTGCCGAGTTTGGGCTCGTTTTGTTAGTTATGATGAGACCTTACCTCCTCCGGACCTGATGAAGTGACCTGAAGGTATACTTCGGTGACTACTAATGGATCTCCTCGACGAGTAGAACTAGGTGTGCCGAGTTTGGGCTCGGTTTGTTAGTTATTATGAGACCTTACCTCCGGACCTGATGAAGTGACCTGAAGGTATACTTCGGTGACTACTAATGGATCTCCTCGACGAGTAGAACTAGGTGTGCCGAGTTTGGGCTCGTTTTGTTAGTTATGATGAGACCTTACCTCCGGACCTGATGGAGTGACCTGAAGGTGTACTTCGGTGACTGCTACTGGATCTCCTAGACTACTAGAACTAGGTGTGCCGAGTTTGGGCTCGTTTTGTTAGTTATGATGAGATCTCACCTCGGATCTGATGGTGTGACCTGAAGGTGTAGTTCGGTGACTGCTAGTGGAACTCCTCGACGAGTAGAACTAGGTGTGCCGAGTTTGGGCTCGTTTTGTTAGTTATGATGAGACCTTACTTCCGGACCTGATGGAGTGACCTGAAGGTGTACTTCGGTGACTGCTAGTGGAACTCCTCGACGAGTAGAACTAGGTGTGCTGAGTTTGGGCTCGTTTTGTTAGTTATGATGAGACCTTACCTCCGGACCTGATGGAGTGACCGTCGAGTGTCGTCGAGGAGATCCATTAGTAGTCACCGAAGTATACCTTCAGGTCACTTCATCAGGTCCGGAGGTAAGGTCTCATAATAACTAACAAAACGAGCCCAAACTCGGCACACCTAGTTCTACTCGTCGAGGAGATCCATTAGTAGTCACCGAAGTATACCTTCAGGTCACTTCATCAGGTCCGGAGGAGGTAAGGTCTCATCATAACTAACAAAACGAGCCAAAACTCGGCACACCTAGTTCTAGTCGTTGGGGAGTTCCAATAGCAGTCACCGAAGTACACCTTCAGGTCACTCCATCAGGTCCGGAGGTAAGGTCTCATCATAACTAACAAAAAGAACACAAACTCGGCACACCTAGTTCTAATCGTCGGGGAGTTCCACTAGCAGTCACCGAAGTACACCTTCAGGTCACTCCATCAGGTCCGGAGGTAAGGTCTCATCATAACTAACAAAACGAGCTCAAACTCGGCACACCTAGTTCTACTCGTCGAGGAGATCTATTAGCAGTCACCGAAGTACACTTTCAGATCACTTCATCAGGTCCGGAGGTAAGGTCTCATCATAACTAACAAAACGAGCTCAAACTCAGCACACCTAGTTCTACTCGTCGAGGAGATCCATTAGCAGTCACTGAAGTACACTTTCAGGTCACTTCATCAGGTCCGAAGGTAAGGTCTCATCATAACTAACGAAACGAGCCCAAACTCGGCACACCTAGTTCTACTCGTCGGGGAGTTTCACTAGCAGTCACCGAAGTACACCTTCAGGTCACTCCATCAGATCCGAGGTGAGATCTCATCATAACTAACAAAACGAGCCCAAACTCGGCACACCTAGTTCTAGTAGTCTAGGAGATCCAGTAGCAGTCACCGAAGTACACCTTCAGGTCACTCCATCAGGTCCGGAGGTAAGGTCTCATCATAACTAACAAAACGAGCCCAAACTCGGCACACCTAGTTCTAGTAGTCAAGGAGATCCATTAGCAGTCACCGAAGTACACTTTCAGGTCACTTCATCAGGTCCGGAGGTAAGGTCTCATCATAACTAACAAAACGAGCCCAAACTCGGCACACCTAGTTCTATTCGTCGAGGAGTTCCACTAGCAGTCACTGAAGTACACCTTCAGGTCACTCCATCAGATCCGAGGTGAGATCTCATCATAACTAACAAAACGAGCCCAAACTCGGCACACCTAGTTCTAGTAGTCTAGGAGATCCAGTAGCAGTGACCGAAGTACACCTTCAGGTCCCTCCATCGAGTCCGGAGGTAAGGTCTCATAATAATTGACAAAACGAGCCCAAACTCGGCACACCTAGTTATAGTAGTCGAGGAGATCCATTAGTAGTGACCGAAGTACACCTTCAGGTCACTTCATCAGGTCCGTAGGTAAGAACTCATCATAACTAACAAAACGAGCCCAAACTCGGCACACCTAGTTCTACTCGTCGGGGAGTTCCACTAGCAGTCACCGAAGTACACCTTCAGGTCACTCCATCAGGTCCGGAGGTAAGGTCTCATCATAACTAACAAAACGAGCTCAAACTCGGCACACCTAGTTCTACTCGTCGAGGAGATCCATTAGTAGTCACCGAAGTACACCTTCAGGTCACTTCATCAGGTCCGGAGGTAAGGTCTCATCATAACTAACAAAACGAGCCCAAACTCGGCACACCTAGTTCTACTGGTCGGGGAGTTCCACTAGCAGTCACCGAAGTACACCTTCAGGTCACTCCATCAGGTCCGGAGGTAAGGTCTCATCATAACTAACAAAACGAGCCCAAACTCGGCACACCTAGTTCTACTCGTCGGGGAGTTCCACTAGCAGTCACCGAAGTACACCTTCAGGTCACTTCATCAGGTCCGGAGGTACGGTCTCATCATAACTAACAAAAAGAACACAAACTCGACACACCTAGTTCTAATCGTCGGGGAGTTCCACTAGCAGTCACCGAAGTACACCTTCAGGTCACTCCATCAGGTCCGGAGGTAAGGTCTCATCATAACTAACAAAACGAGCCCAAACTCGGCACACCTAGTTCTAGTAGTCTGGGAGATCCAGTAGCAGTCACCGAAGTACACCTTCAGGTCACTCCATCAGGTCCGGAGGTAAGGTCTCATCATAATTAACAAAACGAGCCCAAACTCGGCACACCTAGTTCTATTCGTCGAGGAGTTCCACTAGCAGTCACCGAAGTACACCTTCAGGTCACTCCATCAGATCCGAGGTGAGATCTCATCATAACTAACAAAACGAGCCCAAACTCGGCACACCTAGTTCTAGTAGTCTAGGAGATCCAGTAGCAGTCACCGAAGTACACCTTCAGGTCACTCCATCAGGTCCGGAGGTAAGGTCTCATCATAACTAACAAAACGAGCCCAAACTCGGCACACCTAGTTCTAGTAGTCTGGGAGATCCAGTAGCAGTCACCGAAGTACACCTTCATGTCACTCCATCAGGTCCGGAGGTAAGGTCTCATCATAACTAACAAAACGAGCCCAAACTCGGCACACCTAGTTCTAGTAGTCTGGGAGATCCAGTAGCAGTCACCGAAGTACACCTTCAGGCCACTCCATCAGGTCCGGAGGTAAGGTCTCATCATAACTAACAAAACGAGCCCAAACTCGGCACACCTAGTTCTATTCGTCGAGGAGTTCCACTAGCAGTCACCGAAGTACACCTTCAGGTCACTCCATCAGGTCCGGAGGTAAGGTCTCATCATAACTTACAAAAAGAACCCAAACTCGGCACACCTAGTTCTGTTCCTCGAGGAGTTCCAGTAGCAGTCATCAAAGTACACCTTCAGATCATTTCATAAAGTCCTAGACGAATTAGGCATTTATGTATAAACCTTACCTACTTTTACCGAAATAAAATATTAGAATCAAAATTTGAGATCATGAAATTATCTTACCGTATCAAGTATCAAATTTGGATTATCGAATATTTTGTATTTGTACAGCGATCTTTTCCACACGAGCCGCTGCAAAAAGGCAATACAGAGTCCACTCACGACAACGGCCGAGCGCAGACTGAGATTTCTTTCCAAATGTATACAATAAATCAAAACAGGAACCAAAAATAAAATAACCCTTAAGTCCTTTCAGTTAAGATTCATCCGTAATAGCAAAATATGTGAAAAAGTTAGATTCGGTTTTCATTTTTTTTTACGATTATTTGTGACATTTTTATCCATTTTTTTACTTATCTTTAGAATTGAATATGTGTGCCTACTTGCAGTATTTTTAGAAATCCTAAATTAGGTTGATAATAGAACAAAAAATGTACCGAAACTCAACCCGATTTCGTTAATTTTGTGGAAAATGCCAACGGAAGATCGTTTTTACAATACAAAAAACTATTATTTTGAACAAAAAAATTACTTATCTTTGAAGATGAAGAACCAATCTATATGTGGTAGTTATTAGTTATATTTGATTCGGTTTAGTTTTGTCACAAAATGTACCGAAAAACAGCATAATTTTGTCCGATTTGCAAACGCGCCCTTAAAGCCTGATTATGCTATGCTAGATGATTAGCACATTTTTATCCCACGTGCGCCCAATTACAAAACATACTTAATTACTGTGTCAACGTACGACTTGAAGTCTACCATGAAATACATAAAAAATCAAATAATTATCGCTTTAAATAAGTGGAACGAGAAAAGAATGTGCAAATTGCATTTACAGTTTTGCACATAGGTATGTACAGACGCCAGCACATCAGGCTACTACAATCTGTCAAATTGATTTAATAGATTTTCAACTTTATCGCTGAAGTATAAGGTTCAAAGTTGATTGGGAAAATTTGACAGTTTCGGGTAGCTTGATGTGCTGGCGTCTGTACGTACTCAGCCCAATCGTAAATGTGTGCGTGTGAGCGTGTATGCACAGAGCGGGTGTTATTTTGGCATACCTACTTCACTGTATTGTTCGCAGCGCCATGTCTTGGTTTTTTAAATGAAAACTTCTTTAGGCGCGTTGGGCATTTTTGAGATGGGACTAAACCATTGATTTTGCGACACTGTAACGCAATTTACCGACACCGTGGAGTAAAAGATATCAACGCGTTGATAGTTTTCACTTCTGTCGATGTTTTTAATCTCGGCTGCCCCGGCAGTAATGTCATGCCGGTTCCCCAATGGCGTTGTTTTTGGAAGCCAGCAACGACAGCGGAGGCACTCCCTTTTATTTTTGTTTGTAATAGGACAACTCAAAAACTACTGGACCGATTTTAAAAATTCTTTCACCAGTAGATTGCTATATCACTGAGTAACATAGGCTATAATTTACAAAGATATCAGGCGGGCGAAACCGCTGGCGGAAGCTAGTTTTTAATCAAATGTAGAGTAGGGCTTCAACATAATTATTTGAACCAAGGACGGTTGCAGGCACGATTGACACAGTATTTTTTGGTTTGACTTGCATCACGGGTTCGATACCCTGTAAAAATATTCCTCAGATCTATAGGTATCAAATACCTACTGTATTAGTTCTGTACCCTAATTGCGTAACTTATTTTCATAAACAATTATGACAAAGTTGTTTTATTTTGACAGTTCAACAACATTCATTGCGTTATTTACTTTGTTGAGCAGATTTTTTTTTACAACTTATGAAGTAATGGATTAGCAATCTGTTTCAAATTGAAACAGATTGTGATTGTGTTGTATTACGCAATTAGGGTACAGGCCTATAAAATACCTAGTATCGGAGGTTTTTTGACAAATCTTTTGCAGTAATGCATCCTTCAAAACCACGCTTCAAACTTAGAGAGAGCACAGCACTAACGTATTACCTATACTTTACTAATTTATTACCGTAATAATCAGGATGGCAATGAAAACATCATGATTATTACTTGTACGTAAATCAAAATTTTATGTAATTTTTTACCTCTTTTACTCTCTTTACGATTACCTACTGATTGCATGATGGATAACGAAATCCCCGGAAGGTATCATTCAAAGTTCAATATTTACTTAAATAAATTCAATATTTACTTCAATACTTGCATACTTTCATATTATAAACGCGAAAGTAGCTCTGTCTACCTTTTCAGACTTAAGGGGGAAGCGTCAGGGTAGCCCGCGAAATTCAAATTTTCTTTCGTTTTTTGCATTTTGCAGGTCAGTGTCAGGTTTTACGTTGATTAAAATATCGACACCGGAAATTTCAATTGTCGTAAAGGACAGGGAATACAATGTCCTTTACGACAATTGAAATTTCCGGTATCGATATGATTCGCGGTCGTAACAAATATGGCTTTAAATAAGTTAGCATGATTTCATGATATCATCATCAATCAAGAAAATTTTAATTTCGCGGGCTACCCTGACGCTTCCCCCTTAAACGGCTGAACGGTTTTCTATTAAACTTGGCACACAGATAGGCCATGACCTAGGACATAGGATACTTTTATCCCGGTAGTAGGTACTATCAAAGAAACGTAAATCTAAGCAGTTTGAAAACAAAATCCCGGGCACATGACCTTTTTTTTTCGTAGGTAACCGTTACTATAGCGTCCGAGCGCTGCAAGCAGAAATAGTCCTTTTATGGTATATAAAAATGCGTTTTTTCGATGGTACGTTCCCATGGGATAACTTCCGACCTCCACTTGGGCAGAGCCGCGGGCACAAGCTTGTAGAAAACAAAGTTAGAAAATAAACAGATTGGTGATCCTGTACTGTTCCTATTCCTATGATCATTTCCTCCGGCAGATGTAACTGCATATTCTCTAGAAAATCCCGTAGGTCTATACGCTTAGGCTGGCCGCTTATGTACGGTTTCCTGATCAGGATTCCTGATTCGAAACTCCGTGAGACTAGCGCAGACGTTCGTTTTTTTTTTTTCTTTTGCTTCCGATTTTTCGTGCGGGAAATGTACAAACGTGTGCGCCTAGTTGAAGATTTTGTATGTAAGGTAAGCATTCAAACCGTACGTATACGACCAGCCTTAGACGCAAACCTACATCAAGAGACAGTCACAAATCTAAACTCGTAGAAAAGTCTTGCACAAAACTCTTAAAAATTCACTAACTGTATAAGTATAAACAAGTTTCCAATATTGCCGATTTCCGTTATCAGCTGCTCAAACATACATTCCTATAGTGTGTTGCTGAATAATTACCTTCGAACGTGCCAGTCAAGTAGCGCCCCGTGGCCAAATAGTCTATAATTAATTCAGCAATTTAATCTTAAATTGCTGTAATTGAGCGAGTACTGAGTAACGCGGTGTTACTCGTGTTTTTTTTTACTGATTCAGTAAATCATTAATTTTAAATTATGCGTGGTAGCGGCGTAGAACCAGCACTTTATCTGCGTAGCACACGATCAATCACAATCTGAATAATTTTGAAGGATATTGCTAATCCATTGCTGCATATGTTCAAAAAATTTGTCTGCTCAATAACGCAATGAATGTTGTTGTTGTCGTATCTTAAAGAACGTTTCAAGTTCCTTCATGACACACATAATAGATATTTGATATCATCGGAAAATTTGAGACTAGAGATGCCGATGCATTCCACCGGCTTTTATGACAAATCTTTTAAGGTTCAAGCAGTACGGTTATGGAATGCCTTGCCCGTGTCGATAAGGCGTACTCAATCTTTGTCCACTTTTAAAATTCTTGTAAAAAAACACTTCCTCTCTCCTTAAACATCATCATTACATAATATATAGTTCCTTGCTCTTGTTTCATGTTGTTATTTATCTAATATATATATTTATATAGGTAAATATATGCATTATGTATCTGTGTATCTATTGTATATGTAAATGGTACACCACTGACTACCTGCAGTATTGTCTCTCCTTTTCCATTTAAATCCATCCAAAGGTTGTCTGTAAAAGATCGCTTTTAACGATAAGACCCCCACCCAATGTAAAATTTCTAAATTAATTTCTGTAATTTTATGGTGTACATAATAAAGAATATTCTATCTATCTAGCTTGAACTATCAAAATGAAACCCATGGGTCCTGTTAGCGTATTACGCAATTCGTCTTTCGGCTGAATGATGATAGACACAAAAATGCAAAACAACTTACTATTGGGCTGACGCTGCAAAATATATTTATTAATATTGAAATGACAGTAATAATTCTAATCTAAATAAGTACGGGACTCATGCAAGAATTACAATTATCATCAAGAATAACCACGTATTTACTCTTGTATAATCGAAGTTTCTAAGCAGTTAACATCTTATCATCTTTCTGAAACAGCATCTTTCAATACATTGTTACTGCTCAGATTGCGTAACGGTTGGAAAGGTCAGACGCTAATCATTATGTATCAAACAATAATAGTCAACAAGGAACTCCAATATATCTTAACTTAAAGAAAATACTACGTAATGTCTGTCAGTCAAAGTAGGCCTGACCCTAAGCAAACACCAAGAGAACTCTTCACTTAATTGGCCCACTGACCGCCATAGCCCATCCCATCTTTTTACGCCAGTCGCCGAGCCATATTAGGTACCCGCGACGCAAAAACAGGGGTGTTACAAGTTTAGCCTTGGTCTGTTTGTGACATCGTATCTCTCAAACTCCCAAACGAATGAACCGATTTCAATGCAATTTTACTTCCCACGTTGCGTTAGTGGGATAAATATCTTTTAAAATTGTGACTGGCGGTCAAAAGGTTAAGCAAAATAAGCGAAAAAAAAACCATTTAACGTTAATACAATACAAACAAATTTTTATCTCTCTATAATTACATCTTAATCATTTGGTACTTATCACAATGAACGTCCTTGGTTGAATCGTAAGCATAACATTCGAAACAAACAGACAATGTAAAAACATTAATAAGGCATAAGGCTGTTTAGTCAACATCATGCTATGCTGCGCTGTGCTGTGGCCTGTGTTCTATTCGCACCTCGTAGATTATAAATAATTATAATGCGAGTTAAGGGCAATAGCGGACTAGCGGCCAGCGAGATTACATTAGTATGAAACCTGGCCGCTAATGCGACCTGGCTGCGCGGCCATGACGCGTGGCCCGGCTGCAAGGGTTGCGGCCAAAACCGCAGCTACAATCGTCAGTAGCAAATACAGCGTACACAACACGTACGGCCGCAGCGGCCAGCGACCGACTACGGGCCGCAGATGCGTCGCTTCGATCTCGTTGGCCGCCGCGGCTCGATATGGTCGCTGACCGCATGCGGCCAGGTGCGCACCCTCCATGGCGAATTCATACTAATGTAGCTATCTCGTTGGCCGCTAGTATGCCCTAAGAATCAAAACTTGGTGGCAACGCTTTGTTGGAAACACAGCAGGCGATCAATTCCAAAAAAATCTCACAGTGAACACTTAGGTGAAGTGAGCTGTCAATAGTGTCATCCCTAGTATATGGTGGGATGACAACTTACTTCACCTCAGTTTTCACGGTGAGATTTTGCAGAATAGACCGGCAGAGATTGTCGTTTGTTTTCACTTGATTCAAGCCAGGCGCTAAGGCACCCTGCAAACCGCTCGTAATTCTAGCACTCAATGCAGCGAAATTACTGCGATGCAGCATCGCACTACACCGCATCGTGTGTCATCGGTCTTAGCTAGCCATAGAAATTGAGAAAAATTAGTTTATTTGTCACAGAAAACCGTGCATATAAAAAAGATAAGTTAACTCGAATAAAAAACTAAACAGATTAGAACAGAAATAGTCTGCACGTCGCCGTCGTGACTGTGACAAGAAGGCTTCGACTCGGCATGATGTTATGCTATGGGAGACCCTCGGCACAGCGCTGAGCGAAAACGACGTAGGTTTAAAGATTTGTACAGATTACATCCCACGCCACTTCTTCTTCCCAGCGAAAGGCACTAGGAAGTGTTGAAAGGTGGGCGTTTTGGGGGACTGTCTTATGTAATTTTGACGTTCGAAAAGTGCTGATTCTCAGCCTAGTTTGAATAAATGATTTTTGAATTTGAATTTTTTGAATACATACGTAAACTCACGCCTTCTTCCCATGGGGGTAGGCAGAAACTATAGAACGCCACCTGCTACGATCCTTACATATTCCTTTTGCCTCGTATACGTTCATACACGCACGCGCGCGCCGGTTGCGAGATTACACAAATATTGAAGCACCGCGCAGCATAGCTTGATGGTGATTAGTCACCCTAACGTCGCATTTAATTGCCAATAAGTAATGAGTTTGTTCCACGTTTTCAGTTCAGAACGAGACATGCTGCCGAACAGTGCAGTGACAGACATGGATCTACCTGACGTCACCGATATCTTGGAGGAAACAGAACAGGTAAGGCTTTGTTATTTGAAATAATAACACGGTGGAATTACCTTAATGGTTTAATTAAATGAAGGAAATATAATTGATTTGTCTCGAGGGTTTTTATTCTTCTAACAACTTTGATGTTTAATTAAAATTTAAAATATGATTAAATTAAATTGTCTTTGCTTTTAAGTGTGAATAATAAAAGAACAATTAGAAACGAGTATAATGTTTTATTGTTAACGAAAGGCAGCGATGCCACAGCATTAGGCAAAGACTGATACAGATGAGAACAGATCTTCTTGGACTCTGATCCAAATCAGACCAGATCTTGATTCTTTAGATCTTAGGCTGTGATACGCACTTGTTTTCTCCCAAATCAATTTAATTATTTATCTAAGCTCAATTGAACTTACGTGTCTACTATACATATTATTTTTTTATATATTTTATTTTATTATACTTAACTTAGCCTATGTCCATCCTATCTACTTGGCAGAATGGTACCCTTTTGAAAGCTGAACATTGATCAACATTTTGTTTCATATCGATAAAATCAATTTAAAGCCATTTACGGACACAAACGGGACTTTCACTAGGTGAAAGTCTCGTCAAAATCGGTCCAGCCGTTTCCGAAAAAAAAGACAGACAATTTTTTTTATTTTTATTTATAAATACCATGTATACTTTTATATGCATTTAGTAAAAAGCTGTTATTTTGACATTACAAGACATTTAAATTTTATTTATTTGTATAGATATACATAGATGTACCATCGGGGTAACGCATAGGTATCTAACCAATTTGAAAACAAAATCCCGTGCACACGACCCTTTTTTTCGTACGTTAGCGATACTATAACGGCTGAGTGCTGCAAGCCAGAATAGTCCTTACAGTGTACAGAGATGCGTTTCTTCGATAGTACCTATAGATTCATCATATCAGAATTTTCACAATAACTGCCCTTGCGTCATGCTCGCTTTCTCGGGAATAGCTCATTGTGCCGACTTAAAGATTAGCTCATAAGCGTTTCCAGTAATTCTACTGATAGTGTTTCTAACTAGAAATACTTCTTCATTCCAGGTACTTAGACAATGCTTCACAAAATACGAAATAGACGAAGTGTTCCTCTCATTCAACGGTGGAAAAGACTGCACAGTGCTTTTAGACATGACTTTAAACGTGTTACGTGAAATGTACAAACGTGATGACATTGCCAGTGAACTTAAAGTTGTGTATATCCGTACTAATGGACCGTTCAGGGAAATAGAGACCTTCGTAGAACAGATTAAGGACCATTATGGTGTGACGCTGATAGTGACGGAAGGTGAACTGAAGACTACCCTCCAAAGGCTGCTGGATCAAGATGATAGACTTAAAGCAGGCCTTATGGGGACGCGGCGGACGGATCCTTACAGCGAAAATTTGCAGTTTATGCAGGTAAATTGGGTTTACTATCCTACTAATTAAAATTATTGAACACATGCATAAATAAAGCCTCGTGCAGACACGCGCGACGCAACATCGGTTTGTTCTACCGTGAAGCTTTCTTAGAAATTGTTTTATTAGAGTCGCGTCAGTCTGTACGACGCATTATTTCGCATCTTTGATTTTTGGCCGCCTAATGTGGTCATTTTTCCGTATGTGCGGCGACATCCAGTGCATTTTTTTGAACTTTAATAACGATAGTTTTCCGATAAAATCCTTTGATTAAACATCCAGATTATTATTAGCAGTGATCGGAGTAGGTAGATTGATTTGGGGTCAATAAACTGGCACGTATATATTAGTATGGATATGCCTCCGGGATTCCGGAATTTTGAAATTATTAAGATTTTTTAAGGAATTTCAAATGTTGTAATGTGTAGAATAAAGAATACATCAATATGAATAAGAAATGTTTAACCCTTTTGCTGTCTTTTTAATAGGTTATCGAACTCAAAGAAAAGGATAGGAATACTATAAAAACAATATAATATATTTTAAATGTTTATCTATCACATTCTATAAATTTCTAATGTAGTAGTTTAAAAATCCTTACTTTAACAATATTTGATTCAATCCCGTAAGTACCAAAATGAAATCTCGGAAAAAAGGCTTATCCATGTTGATTTCTATGACTATTCATGATGCGAGTACATAAAATCAATCTACCTACTCCGATCACTGATTATTAGTAATTGAACGATAAACTGAGTTAATATAGATAACTTGTACTAAATTACTAGAACTCATTCTGCTGAGAACTAATAATACATACATACATTGTTTATATTTTGGAAAGCCAAAATAGATGCTAAGCATGTCAAAAGGGAAGACGTCGCCTTGTACTCTTAGTTATATTTCGGGAGACCTTTACAGTCAACCTCTGGGATGTGCCCTAACAGGCGTTGCACAGAGGGAATTTCAGATCGGTCTTTTGAGAGGTAACGGTGCCCCCTTCCATATGCAGATGGTGACCACCAGGGTGGTTTTAGTGAGGTAAAAATTCCACTCTCCCCAAAGCCCGGGCGCCTTTTGAAGTTTTTCCCCGAAAACTAAAAAAAGGCATGTCAACTAGGAACTAAGTATAAGAACCCACTTTTAAAACATGATTATTTTATAAAGTGAAACTTCTCTGAATAATTTGTAAAATCTCATTTGAATGAGATGATAGTGTATCAGATTACCAACTCAAAACAATAATAAAGTACTAGTCAAGGCTAATTAGTCACCTTGAGTTTTTTTATGGGATTCTCGTCTTGTACAGACGCCAGCACATCAAGTTAATCTGTTAAGTTAATCTGTCAAATTTCTTTAATAGATTTTCAACTTTATTGCTAAAGAATAAGGTTCAATGTTGATTGGGAAAATTTGACAGATTGGAGTAGGTTGATGTGCTGGCGTCTGTACAGTCGGCAACAAAATAAGAGAAAACTCAGAGAGTACTACTAAACCAAAGTTTCAGAAGAAATGTCAAATAAAATAAGGTGACCGTCACGGGACGCCCGGCAGAATGTGAAACATCAAAATGGCAAGACATAAAACAAATGACGGCGGAGAGAGGTTATCACGGAGAGCGTCATGCCATTTGCCGTCACGGCCTATGAGTCGGTTTTACTCGTAACACTTTATTTATCATGTTAATAATTGCTGTGTGTCTGTTTTGCAAACTGAAAAATACTAAAAACACGAAATCAGATCAAACGAGATTTGTCGCTGACTGTACGATGATCTTTATATAGAGGTACTTGTTAACTTTGATGTAAGTACGTCAGCCAAGTTTCAAATCATAACCTTAAGGTCAGACCATAGAAGTGACGCTGCGCTTCTGCAATGCTCTGCTAGTTTGGACCGTATGAAGAACGAACTAAAGTTATTTTTATAACCAGGGCCTGATTAACCCTTAGGCTAATTAGGCTGCAGCCTAGGGCGCGAGGATCGGGGGGGGGCTGAAATCGTGTCTTCGCATGCACTAATCTAGCATCATTGCATCTACCCTACATATTTCAACTAGACCAAGACAAAACACTAAAACTAAATGCACCCTAAGGTTGAATGTCATGCAGATTAAAGAACAACGTTAGTTTCGCTTGCAGATCGATCTGAAAACTTTTATAGGTAACCTTTGTTAGGTTTGTAGGTTGGTGAACCATGTTAAAATTTTCACACTACTACTCTACTCACTTACCTACTACTTTTTAGGCCGTCCGTACCTAACACACCTGACGGGGGCGCGTCCTCATAATTAGCCTAGGGCGGTCAGAACTCTTGATCAGTCCGAATATCCCGTTTAGAGGCGTCTTTTTCCATAATACTGCTTACGTTTCAAGCACTTATTTCAAAGTAATGTTGAATTATCTAATACCAATTTATTATAGGTAATTGATTATTATTATTTATTTACTTTGAACAGAAAACAGACCCGAGCTGGCCACAGATAATGCGAGTATCTCCCCTCCTCAACTGGAACTACCATCAGATTTGGAGTTATACCCTGCAGAGAAGAGTTCCTTATTGCAGCTTATATGATAAAGGGTGAGTTAAAAACTCTTAAGGGCCTTATCACATTAGCGATTTACGAGCGAGTTATCAGCAAGGTGAGAGCAGTGGTGGCCCAGTGGTAACGGCCGCGACTTTAGAGTTGTAGGTCGTAGGTTCGAACCCAGACAGGCGCTTTACTTTGTGTAAATTATTTCAGCACCACTGCTCTCAAAACGGTGAAGGAAAACATCGTGAGGAAACCGGCATGTCCTAGAACCGAAAATTCGAAGACATGTGACATCTACCAACCCGCACTGGGCTCGCGTGGTGGATTACGGCCCACTCCCTCTCATAGAGAGGAGGCCTGGGTCCCAGCAGTGGGGACACTTATAGGCTGATGATAATGATATCAGCAAGGCGATCCCCTTGTGCGAGACGAGAGCGGCGATTAACGTGAGTGTACAAGAAAGAGCGAGACAACATGTCGCGAAGTCGCCACAAGCTCGCTTTGCACCCGCGGAGAGCACGTTCACAAATCGCCTCGTTGGTAACACGCTGGCGAATCATCAGTGTGAAAAGTCATGAATTTCGAACAAGCAATGCCATAAGAATATCACCCTGTAAATTGCCCACTCACAAATATGAACTACCCAATAATCTCTAAAATTAACTGGCAAACGGATTGATGAAATTAACATTGTAATTAACTGTCAAAAACATTCCTAATATGCCTATCTTCCTGACTTTATCCCTTTATCATCTTTTAAGGCACTTAGGAATAAGAACGGTACCCTAATTGCGTAATACAACATAATCACAATATGTTTCGATTTGAAACAGATTGCTAATCCATTGCTTCATAAGTTGGAAAAAAAATCTGCTCAACAACGTAAATAACGCAATGAACAAACAAATTAGGCATAATCGTTTACGAAAATAAGTTACGCAATTAGGGTACTGGTCTGCCGACGACTCGACGTTCTCAGAAACTATCAAACTGAACTGCATCTTTTTACAAATTCACCTTTATTGAAAAAAAGCCTCGTCAAGGTCGTTTCTGACGGCCAACTCTAGCAACGCGCGCGCTCATTGGACAAATCAAATAGCGCGCGCTTCCCCGTCTTCCTGTGACACACTTCCGTCCCTTTTCACGAAACCACTCCCACAGATTTGATTATTTAGATTTTCATTGCAGGAAAGCAAGAGAAAAGATGAAAACACATCAAAATCTAATTCCACATTAATTTACAGGTACACATCAATAGGCAGTGTACAAAACACATGGCCAAACCCCGCACTAGCAACTAAAAACAATTTCGGCTGCATCTCGTACTTACCCGCGTGGCGGCTATCCGATGCGTCGCTAGAACGTGCGGGTCGCGGCACCGCGCCTAAGATAACCGTCAATGGACACGGAACTTACAGTACGATCAACGGCCACAGCAATGAAAACAATCATATAGGCAACAGCGATCATATACATCCGTCTTGTGTGTAATTTGTGGAATGGGCAAATTGTAAACTTCTACTGATTGTGTGTATGTTAATGGTACCTACTGTTCTGAGAAAATTGTATAGAACGTGTCACCTAGGTAAGGCGCAATATGCTATAAGCCTTGTTAATTAGCTTATTCTTCCATCAAGACGTTATTTTCTTTTCTCAGCTCACATGCTCTATCATGATAATAACTTTTTCTTACAACACTTTTGAATAGGCCTGTATAAAAAAAATTTTGTCTTGTAGATTATTAAAAAATATTAAACACGTATTTAATCTTTTTTGACGTAATCAAAAGATTACGGCGATACATTGAGTTAAAATGTGGCATGACGTCACGCCTTGCTAGATTTAATACTGCGTTGTGACGTAGCGAGCCCCCACTCCCTAACTTTAATGCGTGTTTTCTAAGTTATTTTTGATTAATATGATAAAGCAAAAAATACGTGTCTAATATTTTTTTATTGTCTGAAAGACGGACTAAATAGAATTTCTTTTTTTTACTTAGGTAACTACCCTATTGCCATGACAGACAATTATCGTTCACTGGCTTATATAGGCGTCCTAATGACTCGAATTGTGGTCGCATATTATTTGCCGGTCACCAATACTTTAAACAAATACAGCAACAGCAAAAAGATACGTACTTCTAACTAACCTATATTGTCTCTTTGCAGGGCCTCCCTTCCTTTTTCCACACAACTCAATTTTCTGCTAAAGCTTCTTCCTTCCCTTTCTTAAAACAAACCTACATGACAATCAGTGGCCGATTACTTTGCTCAATGTAAACGCATCCTTAGTCCGAATTAAATCTCTAGTAATATTTAATAATTATTATATTTTATCAGGTCATAAAACACCCGATAACTAGACATTTACATAATTACTTTAAAAATAATATTGAACTTATCAGAAAATATAATATGTATATAATAATCATGTGAATAAAATATCGTAATTACGAGATAAAAGTATATAAACAATATCTTCAGATATATTTATTGCTTACGTTACAGTAATCTCTATAAAAATATGAATTGATGTTAATATTTTTTTGTTACGCTAAATGTGTTGTCTGAACACAGTTATTGTGTAAAAAATAAAGCGTAAGTGGTACAAAACTCAATTCGAAACGAATCATAGCAATAGGTAAAAAGCTTAAAATTGGCCCATTTGAAATTCCCATAAACACGGTACACGTAACGCGACATGAAATGTACCACATACTGCAACAAATTCGCCTAGTTGTTGGTTGCATTGCATATGTTTTGTACGGCATGTTCGTTTCAACGTATGTTGCATTACATGTTACGTGAAACATTATGTACCCACCATTAGAGCTTATACTGTTGCTATAAGCTGTCTCTAAACAATATACTTGTTATTTTCAAATTGAAATGTACTTAATTGTGAACACTTAATCTTCATGCCTTTTGTAGAAATATCACATGTATGTCGTTTATTCATAAGGTAATTTATTATGTGCTGTAGATACCTGTTTTGAATTAAATAACTGTGATGTTAGTATAATTACGCTTGTTCCATAAATGCAAATCTATATATAATAAAAATCAATTGCCGTGCGTTAGTCTCGCAAAAAGTCGAAAATGGCTCGACAGATTGTGATGAAACTGATAAGTTGTGTGCGCGCCGGAGAAGGTTCCTAACAAAAAATAAGAAAAAGGCATTGCAATGCATTAGCTAGTTAAATAGTAAATATTATGATGTACTTAAATGATTAATTTTTATGCAGACATGTTGTCACGGTCATAGACAGGCGACATTTAAAATATCAAGTTTTCATAGCACGTAATAAATGCACTTAGTTTACCAAGACCACATTTAATTTAATTGTTTAGATTAAGCATTAGTTGATTTTAAAATTCAGGGCCAATTGCACCACAAATCACTAAATGCTAAACGCTAAACGTATTTAGAACATCATTCTGTCTCTGTCATCTTCAAACGCTTGACAGAAATAGAGCGATGTTTTTTTTACGTTTTGCGTTTCTTATTTAGTTATTTGTAGTACAAGCCGGCCTTAGTGTTTAGTCTTTTATTTATTACAGTTCAAGTGCAAATCCAGATAAGCCGTGAAAGCAACAATGACCCCTATAATCAAACGCACGTAGTACATCAAGGAATGAAAAATTTAGCACCTTAAGGTTCATTTTTACTTGCACCTTGACAATTTTCCGAATACGTATTGCCAACATTTTAAATGACAATTATAGTTCGAAAAGGTGACAATGCACCTGGTATGTAGGAATGTAGTTTGAAATTGCTTAACATTTTTGCTTCTTGAATTTTGGGCGGAAAGTACAGGATCTTAGTATCACAGCTAGATGCCTTACGCGCGTAAATCGTCTTATAAGAACTGTAGTTATAACTAATTCAAAATATGATGGCGTCTCACTACTTAATGTAAATATTTTTTAAGTATTTATTCAATTGTAATGTCTTATTTATTTTTCGATATTTTTGTGTGACATTAAAATTCATTCGCAGCTGTTGTAATATCAGTAACGAAACTTCTTATCGTAAATTTATTTTACATCGCAGAGAAATCATAAAAGTTTGTTTGTAGACATTTTATTCCACAGGACACTTAAAAATTCTTGATAGCTTTAATATTTTGCGACAAGTATTTAATGTGATTGTGCACATTTTGTATTTTTTGTTTATTTATTTTCATAAAAATTTGTAATTCTCACCATTTTATTTTTGTTTGCTATATTTTGGCACGGTTGTGTTAGCACATACTTTTGTTTGAATAAAAACACGTTATTTGGAAAGAAGATATTTTATTTTTTCACATTTTTAAAGCAAAATTGGAACATTTTTTAAAAACAGTATTCTTACCCTATATTTACAGTTATTGTCTTAAAGTTAATAATTTTACGTGTTATTACCGCTGTTATTGGGTTTCACGTGTTTCCTGATGAATTCTTGGAACATCGCTACATCAGCCGGTTTGTCGTCTGAAACAATCATAAATATCATAGATAAGTAATTTATCTTTGAAAAAGTTGGTGATGAGTCTGATGCAGAAGGCAGTTGGACTTGGATAAGGCACGTATTTTGCGAAGGTTCTTTACTCTGGGTCAGTGGTCGGCAACCTCAATATTCAATTCTTTATTGCATTCTACATGTATTACATAGATGGTATAACAAAGTAAAAGATCAATATGGACCCTGTCGGGCACAGCAAAATTAGGAGAGAGGAAGAGAGCTAAGTAGCAATTCAATATTATTATAAATTATTAGATGTGTTTAATTGGGTGTATAATTAACCCTCATTCACACTCCTTAATTAGACAAAATAGAATTTTATTTGTTATCGATCTCCAGGAGAGCACCGGAATGTCAAGAGGAGAGAGCCAATCCTTTCTGTGTGTCCAAACTGTCAATACACTTTTCTTAATCCTTGAAACCTCTTTCACTCCATAACGATTCCTAAAATTAACTTGCTAAGAAGTCACCTGCAACCTGAAGTTGCCTTTATCATCATCATAATCATATCGGCTGATGACAATATGATGAGCCATCTTCGACTGCCGCGGTCGGTCGACCGGCCGGCCGATCGACCGAAACCCCGACCTCCGCGCGTATCTCGCTCTCTCTATCTCTACGCTCGCACTCATGGACATTTGCACAGAGCCGCACTCTATTGGCCAAAGAGCCGCATGCAGCTCGCGAGCCGCGGTTTGCCGACCACTGCTCTGGGTCCCTATCCACCGTTACATTGGGTCATGAACAAAACTAACGCCCATAATTTCTGTTGCATTTGGAAAATGTCCTCTACCTCGGCGCTACCTGATTAGAACAAAATCGTTCTTTTTAGAGCGTAGGCGCAACGTGGCTCGAAACTATGACCATCCGGCTCGAAGGACCAATATATAAATCGAAGCGGAATTAATGAGAAATGGCAAAAACACAACTTAGAATATGTAGTTTATTTATTTATTTATTTATTTTATTAAGGTCAACCAACAATTTTTTACGCCAGTACATTAGCAGTGTATTATGTATAATAGGATACAATTGCGGGTGCAACAATTAATTATAGGTTAACACCGCTAGCACAAAATAAACAGTGGTAAAAACATTAATTACTAAATTACGACGGATTCAAAAAAGTGTGAAAATTAAATTAATAAATTAGATCATAAACGAGTAAACATGTTACAAATTGAATGATAATTGATATTAAAGTATTAAAATTAGATTATAAATTAGACTAAAATAAAATAAATTAATTACATTGAACATTTAAGAAAAAATTAAAACAACAACAATTCAAATACTGACTGTGGTAAGATAAAAAATATAAAAGTATCCAACTCCATAACAAACACAAGAAAAATCGCTCAGGTAATCATTAATAAAAATATAAAAAGAACAATAGAAACAAAAATAAGCAACCTAATTCAATAAACATAATTATTCTATCAAGTGATACAATTATACTAACAATAGCAATGAGATTTGCGTTTCGATCAAAGAAAATTACTGTACAAATAAAAATAAAGGTAATAAATAAAAAAACAAAATGTAAACAGCAATATCCTTACAAGTGTGCCGCATGATCGCTTAATAAAATTACCTTAAGAACTGCACTTACACTGGCGCAGTGTATATCCAACAAGTCACTACAGCTATTAAGGATCCTGCATAATCTAGGAATTGGAGAGTTTGCACCAAGTACAGACCTTCGATATGGTGGGCACAGAGGCGTTATGCTTTTCCTAGGATACCTAGAAGGCGCCCGAAATCTAATTAGGTTAAGTAAATCGGGACAGTCAATTTTGTTACGTAGCAGTTTAAATAAAAATAAAACATCTGCGACATCTCTGCGTGCCGATAAGGTTTGCACTTTGAAATGTTGCAGACGGGAATTGTATGAGGGAAATGATTTGTAATTCCTTTCACAAAAAGCTAGATGCCACATAAAGCGCTTTTGTACACGCTCGATCCTCAGAATATGGGTGGCGAAGTGAGGCCTCCATACAACGCTGCAATACTCCAAAATACTTCGCGCGAGACTGTTGTATAACATTATTTTCGTGCTAGTTTTGCGAAAACCTTTAGTGGTTCGAATTATGAATCCTACCATTTTGGATGCTCTCTTAATTATACTTTCGATGTGGGGTACGAAACTTACTTTTCTATCGAAGAGTACTCCTAAGTCCCTTATAACTTCCACTTCCTGAACTCTGTCCTGGTTTATGAAGTACTCAGTTTCGATGTAGTTAATGTTCCGGGTATATTTTGTATGGAAACATTTTTTAGAGTTCAGTTGCATTTTATTATTGCGACACCATTCGATAACATGGTTAACGTCGCGTTGCAGGAGCTCACTATCTTTTGATGATTCAATTTTACGTGCCAATTTTAAATCGTCGGCGTACATAAAAGGCTCGGAAAATTGTAGACACAAGGGAAGGTCGTTTATGAAAACAATAAAAAGTATTGGTGCCAAATGTGATCCCTGCGGAGCGCCAGAGGTGATAATTCGTGTTGTAGATTGATACCCGTTAACAACGACATAGAACTCGCGCCCCGAAAGATACGATTTGAACCACTTTAACAAAGATCCAGCTATACCGTATGCCTCAAGCTTTTTTATTAGGATGGAATGGGGCATTTTGTCGAAAGCTTTACTGAAGTCGGTGTAAATAACATCCAATTGTTTGCCATCGTCGATAGTCTGAACTAGGGACTCAGTAAAAGCTACTAAGTTCGTAGCTGTAGATCTTGAAGGTACGAACCCGTGCTGACAGTTGCTCACGTACATTTTAAAATGTTGTTGGACATGAGGGCAAATAAAAGATTCAAAGATCTTAGCGAATGTAGAAAGTATTGAAATGGGCCTGTAGTTATTAATGGAGTCTTTCTTATCCGACTTGTGTACTGGCACTACCTTAGCCTTTTTCCATTCTGAAGGAAATGTTCCTGTGGCCAGGGACGCATTGTATATGATTAATAGAGGGGACACCAGAACTAATGCACAATTATGAATAAATACCGGGGGAATGCCATCGGGACCAGATCCTTTTCTGATGTCAACTGATTTCAGTTTCTTTAGTAGATATTCGCGTTCTATTTCTAGGGAAGTCAAGCCCTGGCTATTATTATAAGTTGCTTGGAGAAAATTTGAGTAATAATTATTTTCTGTATCAGTGTCTGATATGTACACGCTTGAAAAGTGGTTAGCGAAGAGATCACAGATTTCAGAGCCATCAGAAGTTATGACCTGTCCGTCAGTCATAGTGAGCGGGTAGGCACTAGACCCTCCGCGTTTGGTTTTAATATAACTCCATAGACGTTTAGGGTCAGTCTTAATGTCATCTTCTAGTTTCTTTATATACTCGTTATACAATTGTATGGCAAAACTTTCACATCGCTTAGAAATTAGTTTAAGCTCAATTTCATCTAAAGGATTTTTATATTTTTTAAGGCGTATCCTCAACTTATTTTTTTCTTTTAGACATTTAATTAAACGTTTATCAAACCATGGTGGGTATCGGTCATTCCTTGGCTTACGGTTAGGTACGAATTTAGTTATAACGTCACGTATATATCTATAGAATATTGCAACCATTTCGTTTACATCTTGTGCATGTTGAAAAAGCTCGTTCCAGTTCAGTTCATGTAGGTATTTGTTAATTTCTGCATAATTTGCTTTATAAAAGTTGGGTCTGCTGTTCGTGTTGTATGGCAAGTTACAATCCCGCGCCTGTGAAAAACCAATTTCAAGAGGAGGATGTAGTATATCAATACCGGTAAGAGAACAGATAGACTCGCTTACTGAACATGCAGGCATTGTAGACATTACCAAATCCAAGATACGGCCTGAGCAATTTTTTACACGATTGTACTGCACCAACTGATTGACATTTATGAAATCAAGCAGGTTTCGGCAAGTTGTAGGAAGAGAATTGTTTAATGCCAATGAGTCCCAGTCAATTTTTCCCAAGTTAAAGTCTCCCACAACACAGACAGGCATACCCATAGAATCTATCACTCTGTTGCAATTTTCAATAAAATGATCAAGCGTTAGAAGAGTTACCGGTGGAGGCAAGTAGACAGCACAGAGAGCAATTTGACTAGAAGTACTTATATTCATTGTGACCCAGAGGTCCTCACAGCTGCTATGCCAGCGGTCGACACGCACGGAATTGAAAGTTCTCTTAACAGCAATCAACACCCCGCCCCCATCCTTATTGCAGTGAAACCCAGTCGATTCCCTATCACGTCTGTAGACCTCATAACGATCATCAAAAAGCTCACCGCTCAGGATATTACTGTTTAACCAGGTTTCAGTTAAGATCACAACATCGTAATTCATACTACGTAAATTACAATAAAACAAACTCGTTTTAGTTCTCAAGCCTCTACAATTTTGATAATAAATTAGAATTTCCTTGAATTTTATAAATTGGAGTACAAGGAAACATGCATTGAATTAAACTAATAATAGCTTTATAACTAAAAAAATAAAAACCTTACTTGCTAAACAATTTTAATGAGGGAATTCTTGCTCTTGATTTGAATAGACTCAGCGCCCTCGGTTTTTCGCACATATATTCTACCGCTTCTGACCCAGACATATTTGTAGCCGTTCTCCTTAGCTTTAATCCTTGCAGCTGCATGAAGGGCTCTGTTCGTTGGGGACAGATGTTCAGTAACATAGACAGCAGAATTCGGTCCACCGTAACCAAGGTGGGAGCAATTAAGCTTTTCTTGAGGGTTAAGTTTGTTATAGTTTATAGTTGCTGCTAGTATCTGATCCCGCATTCTAGGAGAAGCCAGCTGCACAGTAATGGAGCGAGGGCGATTACTAGACGGGTTAGCCTTAGCGATACGTGCGCACTTTAATATGTCTCTTTCATTTAATTCACATTTTACGACGCGCGCCAGTTGTGTAACAGTGCTGACTAAGTTTTCATTTTTATTCTCCGGCACACATTGCACTTCGATATTGTTGGAACGGGTCTGCTGCTCCAGGTTGGTAAGTCTTTCGCTAAGGTCATCGACAGTGGTCATTAGCTCAGCATTCTTGATTTCCAGTTTCTTTATTGTTTCCCTTGACGATTGTAGTTCCTTCCTCATGTCTTCAAATGTTTCATTCATAAAGGAGACCGACTCAGCAATCCCTTGCATATCCTTCTTCACTGGGTCCAATTCTTGGTTAATAGTGCTGACAATAATGTTATTAAACACAGCCAACATCTCCTTAAATTCTTCTTTGATTACTTGTTTAATAACAAAGCGAAGCTCGCCCACTTCATTTAGTAAGGTGGGAGGAGAGGGAGAACCAACAGCTTGTCTTTTGGAACCTCTACCTGTGGATATATTTCGTGCTGGAGTTGAGTCGTCCCGACACGCTTTTGGTGTGCAGCTCAGACATTTCGGACATTTCCAAGCGCTTACATCATTGGGCGGATCTTTAATGAGCAAACAGCTGTAGTGGAAAAACTTTCCACAGGTAGGGCATTTTATAGATGTCCCATCTAAGTCTGTATTATCAGAGCAGCAACCCCACTGTACAGCTTTTCCAGCCATAATTCGCAACAAAAAAAAAAAGCAGAAAAAGAAAAAAATAAAAAGTAAATAAATAAACTCGTGGGACTCGAACAGGCGACTGCAACGAACAAATATGCCGCTGAGTAAACCGCTCCGCCAAAGTTGCTCTAACTGTATCTTCGAAATATGTGATAGCTATGCGCTGTGCGATGAATCACACGCAGGTCAAGCAGACGGCGACGGGGACCGTGGCGGTGAGCGCGGGAGGTATCGAGCGCTCTGCGGGTTGCCCTAGGTCAGGGACAAAGTTCGTTATTCACTTTTTGAATTTAAGTTTTTTTATCACCACGGTTTAATATTGATGTAACTTAGTGATACGTAACTGAATCACTATAAAATTACACAGATTGATAGGTCACTTCACTAGCTTCACGTAAACAGTATATTATTGTTATTAGATCCACTCTTTACCGCCTGACTCATTTAAAAACTGAGGAGCAAAAATAATAACGTAATGCTTTTACCAACGACGAACGTAAATGTAGTTAGTAAACGCGGGAGTTTCTTGCCGGTTCTTCTACATAGGAAACGACAAATCCGATTCTATGTGACATGAAATATTTTGAATTTAATTAAATCATGCAAGAGCTGTATTAACATACCCGTGTCCGGCTGATTCTCTGTGCCCTCCTCATCGCTAGAGCTCTCATTGGCAGGATGTTTGAGGTACATGTCGCTAATCTCACGACCTCCCGACACTTCTTCAATGAGCTTCTTTTTGTCGATCACTGTATCATCTGGACCTGGTAACAAAGATTATAATGTTTCGAGTTAATGGTCTTACAAACAAGAATTATTGAAGTGGAAACTTCTTTAGGCGCGTTGGGCATTTTTGAGATGGGAAAAAACAATTGAACTCCGACACTGTTACCGACACCAGCTTTTGACCATTAAAAAGACATCAACGCGCGATACATCTTCTTTGGGATTAATGACATTCCAAACATAGAGACATGACAACGACATGATTGACATTTCCCTTTTTTTTACCGACTTCAAAAAAGAAAAGTATTTCCTGCACAATAAAATTGTTCAAGTTTTCACTTCTGTCGGCACTCCCAGAGTGCCACTGTTTTTTTTTAATTTATTTACTCTGCTGCCTCGTTGATCTAGCGGTCACAAGCGCTACTGCTGAGGTCTTGGATTCGATTCCCGAGTCGGGTAGTATAATTGGGTTTTTCCATCAGGAATTTCTCAGCAGCAACCCGGAGTCTGGATTCGAGACCGGTTGATGGCAATAGGCTCGCCCCTTTAAAACATAACTAACGAAATGTGAATGTACTATAAATACGCCTCCGCCTAATCCTCCGGGGAACAGGCATAATGTTCACTGAACCTTGTAAGTAAATCATCTACTACTACTAAGTCTATATCCATACTAATATTACAAAGAGTAAAATTTGTTTGTTTGTAAGTTTGTATGCAGGAGGATCTCTGGAACTACCAGTCGGATTTGAAAAATTCTTTTTGCATTGGATAGCTCAATTCTTGAGGAAGGTTATAGGCTCGCGGACGAAGTCGCAGGTAGAAGCTAGTCTGAAATAAATGCATTATTTTCGACATAATACTGGTTATGAAGTATTTTGAAACAAACCTTTGTTTTTTAATTCTTCTGCACTTCGTTTCTCCTCTTCTAATTTTTCAGCGCGCATCTTCAGCCAGTCTGCTTTGTATTCCCTAAAAAAGCAAAAGGTTTTAACATTACTTTGTCTAAATTAAAAAGAAAATTATTGTGTGTAATACATCATTATTGTATGAACCTACTTTTCGTATTCTTCTGCAGCATCATCCACCAACTTGAAAAATTCATCTAAACCCTGAAAGAAAGAATCAAATCAAATCACGAAAAAAAAATCCTCTGAAGAAAAGAAAATCATAGAATATTTCCTTCTAAGGTTATTTCTACTCCATACTGAAGAAATCATTCACAGTAATGAATATTTTTGGTTACGAAAAAGGAAAAGCAAAAACTGTTCGCTCTCGTACGGACGGGCAAATTTTTATCGCGCACTGAATTTCCAATGTACGGTTCCAGCGCGGAGAGTTGAAAATCTAACAGAGCGCGTTTTTTTAGAGAGCTGGGACATAGTATAAGGAGAGGAAGTACGTACATATACAAGCCGCGCGCGGTGCGTTTGTATGAAGATAGCGTACTTCCTCTCCTTATACTATGGCTGGGATGCGCGTTGTTGAATAGGGAGGATGAATAATAACAATTTGTCCATCAAGTAGTTCATTAAAAAATATTAGACACGCATTTTTTTCTTAATTTTACGTAATCAAAAGATTACGGCAATACATTAAGTTCAAATATGACATGACGTCAGGAGTATGTAGATTTTATACTTGTGACGTAGCGAGCCCCACTCCCCAACTTTAATGTGTTTTTTCTGTTATTATTTATTAATGATAAAGCAAAAAAATATGTGTCTAATATTTTTTTATTATCTGAGTGAAAAAAAATATATTTTTTTTTTTTGCCCAGGCATCATTTTTCTGTCTATTCTCAATGTTTGACTATACAGAGATTTGAAAACACAGTATGCGATAAAAAAAATTGTCGCATAAAAAATTTGCCCGTGCTTACGAGGGCTTAAAAGTCAAGTAATACTTACATCACCCGTATGTGCACTAACACCGCAGCACCGCAAATCAGAGTAGAACGTGTCAAGTGCGAGCGCCATGGACCGCGTCAGATTCCCAATGTACGTGTTTCCGCCTTCCGTCTCGCCTTCGCCTTCGGCTTCTAGCGCCTCTTGGAACGCTTCGAAGTCTCGCATCCATTCCACTGCGTACGCGTTGTCTACTACGTCTGTCTGAGGAAGAATTTATTGTAAAGAAAGCAAAGTCTCTTGTCTATTGCCTCAAAACTCTGCAAAGTCTTATAATAATAAGGAACTTAAAAACTGGCGAAATTTAGTAGTAGTACTACTATAGGTACACCTCTACCAAACCCTTAATAAAACATATTGTCAGTGTGAATGTTGGAGATTCTGATGCAGCCTATTGTTTCTTTCTTAAGCTGTTCTTAAAGCACTCAACTCTCAGGCCTACTGGACTACTCAAGATGCCCAAAAGAAAGTACAGTACAAATATGTTCTTAATGTCACTCGGCAAACGTCGTGTTTCGTTACTTGTCGGATTTCTATCAGTTACCCTTTGCACTTGGTGCAGACCGGACGCTCTCAATCGACTTGGAAGTATATAGAGTTGTTAATACTCTTTTAACTTAATGTAATGTATTTAAAAAAACCGGCCAAGTGCGTGTCGGACCACGCACAATGAAGGGTTCCGTAGTTGGGATGAATTTATCCCAAAAACAAACTTAACTTTGTAGTTGATAAACATGTGAGAGAACATGTTTATCAACTACAAAGTTAAGTTTGTTTGTTTTGTTATATAAACTACTGCTGTAATTTTTTTCACGCATCCAAAACCAACCATTTAGCTGGCAGGGGGGGGACACTTGACTCTAACAAAAATGAGCACTTTAAAGCACATTTTTGGATTCAGGGATCTGTTTGCAAAATATTAAATTTTGCAAACAGATCCCTGAATCCAAAAATGGTTTTCACAAACTCATAATGTTTCAACACTATGGGATAAAAAAATAAAAAATAAAACATCACCACTTTACGTGTATCATCACCCTAAAAAAATGTTTTTCATAATTTTGTTTTACCACTTTGTCGGCGTAATTAATATGTATACCTATGTCAAATTACAGCTTTCTAGTACTAAGGGTCTCGGAGCTAGACCGCGGACATACAGACAGACAGACAGACGGACATGACGAAACTATAAGGGTTCCTTGTTTACTACGGAACCCTAAAAATGGGAGGACAGTCGCTAAAGTTGCAGGCACGATAGATAAGAAAATAGTTTTACAGCTCTATACAGTTCACACGAAAATCAAAACAAAACAACAATAAAGTACTTAGTTCTGAATTAAAATTATGAATCTAATACTTGATGGACATAAAAATTAGCATTCGTTTGTATTCGGAAATGCGATAATACCGGAGGGACATTAAGAAAATAGAAATACTGTAGGTACATCCGATAAATACAATGTTAATAATTTTATTCTTGTATTTTACAGTTACTTTTAGTGCTACCTATCCCTTATGTTGCACCTGCCATTTTTTCCCTCTACGTCACCCTTAGGGTAACTGATAGAAAATGTCTCAGGCATTAAGACCGCCTTTGAACAGTATTTTATTTTATTTGTGTAAAGTTTTATTTAATAAATAATTATCCAGAAGGGTAGGTTTATTGCTGACCTCACATTGATCCCAAACAAAAACAACATTAAAAAATACTTTACTCACCTTATTCATAACAACGATGAAAGGCAGCCTTGTTTTGTACAATATTGAGCATGCATACAGCATGTTGGACATGAACGTGACGGGTGACACACTGCGGACCGTGTCCATTACATATACAACTATGGTAGGACATGTTGATGCTAATGCTTCTGTTACAATTGTACCCGAAGCTGACCATGTAAACACTTCTATTTGACCTGAAAATTAATAAAAGGGCTCAGTAACACTTTTTAATAGTAATAGTATTATTTCAAAAGAAATTATTTTAGAGTTACAAAATGTTTCCAATGTTTTTTTTTTGTGTTACTCTTACAAATTCATGATGCTCTGCCAAAGCAAATTCGTAACTCAGATAGAACAAATAAAATGTAGGAACAAACAAAACGAGATATAATGTTAACAAACATAGTAAAATTAAATATTTGTTTTTTTCTTTCTTTTTATTACAATTGATAAAACATGTGTACTAAACACACAGCTACACATCAAACACACACACCACACACACCACACACACACACACCACACACACACGCACACACCACACACACACACGCCACACACACACCACACACACACACCACACACACACCACACACACACACCACACACACCACACACACACACCACACACACACCACACACACACACACCACACACACACACAACACACACCACACACACACCACACACACCACACACACACCACACACACCACACACACACCACACACACACCACACACACACACCACACACACACACCACACACACACACACCACACACACACACACACCACACACACACCACACACACACCACACACACCACACACACACCACACACACCACACACACACACACCACACACACACACACCACACACACACACACCACACACACACACACACCACACACACACCACACACACACCACACACACACCACACACACCACACACACACCACACACACACACCACACACACACACCACACACACACACCACACACACACCACACACACACACCACACACACACCACACACACCACACACACACACCACACACACACACCACACAAACCACACACACACCACACACACACACCACACACACACACACCACACACACACCACACACACACCACACACACACCACACACACACACCACACACACACACCACACACACACACCACACACACACACCACACACACACACCACACACACACACCACACACACACACCACACACACACACCACACACACACACACCACACACACACACCACACACACACACCACACACACACACCACACACACACCACACACACACACCACACACACACACCACACACACACCACACACACACACCACACACACACACCACACACACACACCACACACACACACCACACACACACACCACACACACACACACACCACACACACACACCACACACACACACCACACACACACACCACACACACACACCACACACACACACCACACACACACACCACACACACACACCACACACACACACCACACACACACACCACACACACACACCACACACACACACCACACACACACACCACACACACACACCACACACACACACCACACACACACACCACACACACACACCACACACACACACCACACACACACACCACACACACACACACCACACACACACACCACACACACACACCACACACACACACCACACACACACACCACACACACACACCACACACACACACACGCACATCATTTCCAGTATAAGCTCACCTCACATTGTATGGAAATCCTCTACAATGCGAGAACAGCATAAACTGGAAGTGTATAGCTTGATGTGTAGCCATATGTACAAAAGAATAAAAATATTAGTACCTGGTGTATCAATAATACAGTACTTATGTTTCTTTCCAGCCTTCTCAATCAAATCCACAACTTGTCCGAACTTTGTGGAGAATAAATTTAGAGCTGTCACTATACCACCATTGGGACCCAGTCCGTATTGTTTCATCACCTCTTTATAGTTCACTGTGTCCCTTATATCTGAAAATGATTATAACAGATATAACATGCCAGAAGACTGCCAATCCCTGTGTTTATTCATCAGATTCAAAATCAAGTAATCTCCTGCTCTTGCCAATTTATTTGAGGTTGAAGTAGTATGTGCTTTTAATGCTAATTAGTACCTGGGCGACCGAGCTCTACTCTGATGAAAATAGAGAATGCTCATTTAATAGTATAGGATAGTTCATACTAATCCCATGTATAGTACTTACTAATTCCATGCTGTCATGTCATTATTCTAATGTCATTATTCAATATCTTGTTCTAAACTTTGGGCAACCAAGCTTTGCTCAGGTGAAAATGTGGAGAAAACGAATTTTCCCAGATATAAGACCTAGCTAGATCGATGTTTCGCCCCCATAAACCCCTATATTGCAACTTTCATCGAAATCATTAGAGCCGTTTTCGAGAATGTGATTAAAAATATATATCAATATTGCTTGTTTAATAATATAGGATAGAGTAGGATAGGATATTTAATGAATACTTCTCATAAGAGAAATATTTTAGCTTTCATCTCAAACTCAAAGCATTTATTGCAATTAAACCATTTACAGGCACTTTTGAAATTGTCAAGGATTGTCATCATTCTGTTGCCCTTACCCCAATTTATTTGGGGTCGGCGCAACATATCTTCTTCTTCCAGAAACTATATACCTTTAAAGAGCTTTATTGGGTAATTATTGCATGTCTAAGTTGAATTCTTACCAATGTTAGCAGGATAAGGGACTTCCCTACATGCCGGATCCAAGTTCTTCTTCCAGAAACTATATACCTTTAAAGAGCTTTATTGGGTAATTATTGCATGTCTAAGTTGAATTCTTACCAATGTTAGCAGGATAAGGGACTTCCCTACATGCCGGATCCAAGTTAATCAAGTAAGGTCTGGAGCCATCAACGACCTTATTGGAGAGTCGTCGAGTAAACGAAGTCTTGCCAGCACCAGCCATGCCTAATTAAATACAAAATATTTAGTATAGGTATAGCCTGTAAAACTGCAAGACAACACTGAGACAATCCTAACCTAAAATTATTAAACATATCGGCTTCTTTGAGTCTTCCTCCATTGCTTCGGGCTTAGATTCACTTGTAGACATTTTTCTGTTTTGTCATAAGCTTTACTTATTTGTTTTTTTTTTAGATTTAAAGTTATTTATAATTTCCAACTGTTTAAGAAAACAAACACGAAAACTATCGAATAGCCTTGAATGAAATTGACAGGTGTCAAACTGATGACAAACTGTCAAACGAGTTTTTTTTTTTGCTTGGTACCGCGGCCTTTTGTAACTACCTACGCTACTACGTCGAAAATCAATAACAAGGGCCGGCGAAGCCATCATTGATCCTTTATGAAAAGGGGATTGTCTGTGGGGATTGTGCTATTCGTAATGTCATATTTGAACTACACAACGCATATCCAAATGCAACTCAAGTGTACAATGACTTTATTTATTTTAATGGTTTGACCATGGAGCACGCATGGTCGCTTGCCTAAAGTAACCTATTCACTCTTGACATGAAGACCGCCAGGTTGTAGCTATCATGAAACCGACTCTGGCAGGGAATTTCACTCCTTACCTTATAGCTGCTGCACTTGACTTTGACTGCCTTGGGTCTTGTTTGTCATTTATGCGGCTGTGGATCTGAAGGGGAGTGAGCCAGTTTCTAAATTAGAACTCTGCTCACGCCTGGCCTAACCACTTGTTTTGGTTTATCTTTTCGGTCTGACAACTGAAGTGTAATTTTAGTTTTGGAATACGGTGTCTTTTTGCCACCAACGTTGGTACCATAAAGGTTGGGCTATCTTTACCTTTTTATAATGGATTTGTGGTTTATTTCCGTTCACATGGTATTTGTTTTTTTTATTTTTGTTGTCACAACATTAAAATCGATAGTACTAACGGGTACCACCACACCACTAACTGGGTACACTCACGACGTTATACTTGACTGTAATAGCTGTTGTGGTGCCACAAGACAAAGAAGCCCGTGGATCAAACTAATCTCACGATTACCAGGATTTCTACATTATGCAGTCAACTGCACGTCATTGGTAACACTTGCAATCGTTTGCTATTACTGCTATGACTTAAAGGCGTTGTTAGGCGATTCTCACACGACGCTGCGCACCGACACTGCAGGCGGTGAAACGGAGCTCACGTCGCATTGGTTTGTATGTAATCCGTTAATGTCTAATGCCCCTGCCACACTATGCTCTTCGCGCTGCTCAACGCTCTGCTTCTCGCGCTGCCGCGATGTTGTACTCACACACTGCTCTACTCACGCAATTAATCGCGACGCTTCTCACTACGTCTTTTGACTCGCGCCCAAAAACCGACAAAAGAGAGAGCAGTAGGCATGACGAGGAGCATGACGTGCGGCTTGACAAGTAATGTTGCCACACTACGTCTCTGCCTACTTTCCTCGCTACTTCTCATGCCACTCGACGAGTGTTTGGCAGGGACATTATACCTCTGCCACAATGCTCCTCGCGCTGCTCATCGCTCTGCTCCTCTCACTGCCGCGATGTTGCACTCTCTGCCCACACTGCTCTACTCACGAAATTAATCGCGACGTTTCGCACTACGTCCTTTGACTCGCGCCCAAAAACCGACAAAGAGGGAGCGGTGGGCATGACGAGGAGCATGACGTGCGGCATGACGAGGAGCATGATGAGTAACGTTGCCACACTACGTCTCTGCCTACTTTCCTCGCTACTTCTCATGCTACTCGACGAGTGTGTGGCATGGGCATAACAAGTACACCGCCCGACTGTACCAACGAGTGGCGCTCACGCCCGCGCTGCCCGAGTAGGACGGCGTTTGATACTCGGGACAACGCAATACAGCGCGGATCACTGTGGGACAAGGGTGTGTAGCACTTTTTTGTTACTGGATTTCTATGTCCGCGTGGCGCACCGCTAGTAGCCCATCCGCGCGGACAAGCGCGCTCACCGCGCAGCGCACAGCCAAAGAATCCGCTTCGTAGCCTCCGCCCTCCGCGGCGGGCGGTGAGAAGCGACGTGTGAAAACCGCCTTAGTGTCAAATTGTTGCCACAGCTGTGCGGCCGACTGTACAACAGGGTAGCCCCGACACCGACGCGAAAACTTTAACCATGGGTTGAGTACATGACTCTGAACCCGTGCGTTAAAATTATTCGGCGGTTATTTAAAAAAAAAACAGCTGTTTCATAGAAAAGTGCAATACCTACGTGGTCAAAATATACGGAACAGCTGATTTAAAAAAAAATATTTGACGAAAATTTCCAACGCAGGGATTCAGAATCATGTACTGAATCCATGGTGGATGTCCCTGCCACCCTGTATAGTTACTGTTGTGTTGTTGTGCTTTGTACCCGTACTATATTACTTTCCTCTATGGCTTTGCCCCTCAATGAACAAGTGCATCTCCTTTCTTCTTCCCCTCTCAACAATAATACAAAAAAAGAATAGCAATAAAATCTTTTTATTAATTACTACATAATTACATTAATCATTCATACGTCACATTCAAATTGAAAATTGTTAGTACTTTGTGATTTGCAGAAAGTAAAAACAGTTATCTAGCATTGCATTGCACAATTTGACCTTTTGGTGGTCAAACTTACCAATTCCGCGATTGTACGAGTATGTAAGTAAGCGTCGTAAGAAATCTGGCTCGAGTTACTCTATGACGAAAATCGAATTAGTCTGATGTATGGTACAAGGAATATTTGACCAATTACTTAATGTCCCGTTCTAGCTCGTCATAATATCATGTCTCCTCTTTACTTTGTGCACAGTTGTCGATGCGTACATACTGGCACTTCCACAATCTTACATACAAACATTTTTTTTTAATAAGTATTGGTTTTGGTTTCGAAACCCGGGTTGGTTTTTTAGTTTCGACATTCTCAGTAGCAGTTTCTCTACTAGGAAACCCGGCCGATACTTTCCCTCCACCCGGTCCGAACGAGCATCTTCCCGTAGGGTCCAACCTTCTGTGGCCCACTTGGAAGTCTCTGAACCGCCTCCGAACCCAAGTGGGAAGACGCAACTACAACAGGTGCGTCAGCAGAGTGTGAATGTAGAGCTGTGGCGCAAATTATGTCCCACCTCCTCTCCTGCCATAAGTGTCCCAAAAAATGCAGCCGTTGCAACATCTGCGCTGCCACCATCGATGCCGTGGAAGTGGCGAAAATGTTGGTCAACAAAATTTTATACGCTGTTGTACCATCGACACGACGAAAAAGAAGAAGAAGCAAGTCAGCGTCAGGATTTGAGCACATCTAGCTTGGCATTTCATATCTCCTCTTCACTTTGTGCACAAGTCTTCGATGCGTGAATAAAGCAGCTGAATATATGAATGTTGCTCCACAATCTTTGCAAACAAGAGGTCGACAGCCTAAATGTTTGTTTATATGTTGCAATAGAGTTTTTTTTATCTGTAAAATTAAAAAGAATTCTCTTTAAAATCTCGAAAATATTCAACGGCGTAGTTCGTAGTGGACAGTGTGGGTACTTTTAAAAAGACTGGCCTATTTTCAACCAATAGAAAAGTACCTAGTCGATATAAATAATATTAGACAGTTTTGTGAAGTGGTCGTCGTAAATTGATCAAACAAGATGACACTGGTGCCGATTCCCTTGTTCACAAACTAAACTAAATTTAAGTTCAGTGCATCTTTTTCTTTCTATTTCATTAAGAAAAGGACAGAAGATACATTTTAGTTTAGTCCTGTCAAATTAATCAGCGCTTGACGTAAATTGACGTAATTTTAGTCGGCAAGTTTTTAATCACGTCTAAACTTGTATGGAGAGTGACAGGCGATGATTAATTTCAATGATGAAATTGAAATTAATCGATCAAAAGTATTGAATAAAAAATTGAAATGGTTATTTTCCACAATTTTACTGTTTTTTCTTTTTTTTTTAGATATTTCTCGACGGCTTGTGAAGCCAAGTCAAAGGCCCATGGGCGGCTTTAAAACTCTGACACCAGGTTAGTCAGTAACCACACGAAAGAGCCCCCCCTTTTTTTATCATGAATAAAAGTTTTTTCTTTTTGGTTCAAGGTTCGATAAGTTCGGGATGGCATTGATATTAGATTTTCCATTATGTGATTCTCTGTAGAAGCTCGGAGTCTGGATTTGAGCTCGATCAATTGCAAAATACGCTAGCCTCCTATTACATGGGTGGGATTGGCTGAATGTGATTATACTATGTAGTAGACTATTAATCCTTTGCTTATGCTTTCGGGGAATACGGTTATGTTAAAAACGCTTAAGACACATTTCCTGGTAAATGTCAAATAATTCTTCACTTTCTCTCAGCCGAACTCGCGGCCACTAAAACTAAAAATGTTTTATAATAATTATTATTACTTACAGAAAATGTTTTTCCACAATATTCACATATCTTAGGGTTGAGCTGAGGCTTTTGTCCCTTGTGAACGAAGCGAATGTGTCTGGCCAGAATGACTTTATTTTTACTATCCTTAAATAAATAAAAAATCTAATTAATTTAAGAATGTTGCAATCAGTACGTTTTCGTCATCACTGTTAATAAAGTACTATAAATTTATCTAATAATAAATTGTTCATTGGGCATATAAAAATTCGTCCGCATCACTGTCAAAGGGAAAAGTGGCAATGCTCATTCTTTGGGCAAAAAATTAGCCAGCCCTCTGGTCACGTAAAGAGTCGACCAACCGCTTAGCGATGTACCGAAATACTCGGACCCCAAAACCCTAATGTTTCAACCTCAAATGGCTCAATAATTATTCGAACTGTATATTACCTATAGGATACTGGATCATTATAAACTGGCTATACTTATACTAGTCTGTAAATTATGTTACTAAAGTCTGGCCACGCTTAGTCTGCATAAATAAAAAAACGGTGGAATTTGAAAATCTATAGACGGCAACACCATCCTGTCCTACGAAAAAATAATTTGATACTTTGTTTGTCTTTTTGTTTCTGATAGGTTATTTGTTTACATTCTGATTTATTCCTGGTAAAAAATAGTCACTTGATTACGATGCAATGTGGATTTGATACAGTTTTGTCATCGTATGGAGGTAGAGCATAGGTACGACACATAATCACACCTATTATGCGAAATTCAAAAGGCAAAATATCAAAATCATTAGATCTACTTACAACCCTTGAACTGACATAACTGACTGTTGTAAAATATACAAAACTTTTTGGGGTTGCCCATTTATTCCATTGCAGAATTAGCGTGGCCAGACTCTAATACATTATGATAATAAGTAAGCATAAAACAATATAGATATCTCACCTTCTTACAAATATCACACGTATACTTAACTCCATTAACTTCTTCGAGATGATTCTTCAAAGCGGTCGGCCCCTTAAAATATTTGTTGCAATGATCACATTTAACGCTGTGGAAAATTATATTAATTGAAAACTTGTTATAAACAAAAAAGGGATAATATAACACAAATGAGCTGTCCAAACTTATGCAATGCAACATGAAATGTAACACAGTATCTATGCAAATTTGTTTCAATGTGTGTTCAAATTCAATTCAAATTCAAAAGTCATTTATTCAAACTAGGCTGAGAATCAGCACTTTTCGAACGTCAAAATTACATAAGACAGTCCCCCAAAACGCCCACCGTTCACCACTTCCTAGTGCCTTTAGCTGGGAAGAAGAAGTGGCGCAACAAACTCCCCAGCAGCACAGCTGTCTGTTCAAGTTAGAAAAATGATTCTATACATTAGTATGCAAAATAACTTACATTATGCAACACAAAACATAATTTAAATGATAAATTATTCGCCATATGTCAGCTAGCACACGCCAATATACCAACCAAAAACATCGAGAACTATACTCAAGCAGAAATAAAAATAAAAACTAAACGTAAATAGAACTAAATATCTAAACAAAAGCCTCCAGGCATAAAGGGCGTGCCCGCTTACATAAAGCTATTTAAAGGTGTAATTGGAAGTTATTATAAATGATAAACTAGGACCATCGAGGTAAAATAAATAAACAGTTAATTACTAGATACAATAACAAAACCATGATCAGCAAGACGACCAGTCACCACAAGCAGCACCGTAACATGAAATGTAACACTTTGCGTTATACACGTGAAGTATAACGCAAAGTGTTACATTTCATGTTACGTTACACCTATCCGGGCATTAGGGTACTGCAACTAAATTGCGGTCGATGGACGATGTTTTGCAACACATCTATGGTCCGCAGAGGAAACACCTTCACCTATCTGTTTAATTAATTAAAAGTATTTTATATCAAATTTAGTATGTTAAAAAATATATCGCGAGTGGGTTGGCTAAAAATTCCCGGCCAAACTCATCATCTGCCTAGCCTTTTCCCAACTATGTTGGGGTCGGCTTCCAGTCTAACCGGATGCAGCTGTATACCAGTATTTTACATGGAGCGACTGCCTATCTGACCTCCACAACCTAGTGAATAGGTAACACGATACCCCTTGGTAAGACTGGTTGTCAGACTTTTTGGGCTTCTAACTACCCGTAACGACTGTCAAAGATCTACAAATGACAGCCGGGACCAACGGCTTAACGTGCTTTCCGAGGCACGGAGGGGACTTGGTATGTAAAGATGGTCACCCATCCACGGACCAACCGCGGCAAGCGTAGCTTAACCTGATCGATCGACCCGAAAAATTCCCGGTCAGACTATGATAAATTAAAAATTCAAAAATGGCTTGGCAATGGCATCTTTTTTAATGTTCACTTTTGACTCAGTCGGGTTTTGATTTTTGATTTTTTTTGTTCGGTGTTCATGTAATGCACCTAAAAAATACAATGCAATATCATGTGCAATGAAACTTTAGTGGCATGAGGAACAGGGTGTAAAGTTCACTCATCCACCATAGAAAAGGGAGAATCCTCCGACCAGATGGGTGTTGTATCTGGCGGGCAACTGCCCAATGGTTTGAAGCCGGAATCTTGTATATATGTCGATCGCTCGGTAAACTAATTGCGCGATGCAGAATTTGTGTGACGTCATGTCTATGATGCGTAGTTCGTATGTGGCGGTGTAACCGCTACACAACAAACAATAGTTGAGCAATGAAAACAGAGCCATATGCCTATAGTCTAAAGCAGTTTTTCCATTGCGTAAAAGCATACATACCCAACTTTTTCAACCGCGTTATGTTTAAGACTGGTTTTGAGGTGATAGATGTAGCTTTTTTTATTCTTGTAATTTTTGTCACAATCAACACAGTATTCGCTACCCTCTCCCTGAAAAAAAAAATATATATATAACTTCCGTCCCATATAATGCAATAGGGACCGAGCCTATTGCCATCAACGAGGCACAAATACAGACTACGGGCTGCTACTAAGAAATTCCTGATGAAAAACCCAATAACTCATGGCCCGACCTGGGAATCGAACCCACGAACGCATGCTCAGCAGTAGCGCCTGCGACCACTAAACCAACAAAATTTTTAAACCAGCTTTTAATAAAATGCGGCCTTTTTGCTGTCCAATCATAACATACAAAATGTTAGGTAAAAAAATTTACTTGTCAACTTACAGTGTCGTTGTGTATCTTCAAGTGCTTATCTAAATAATTCTTTCTGACCTTCTTCTGGCATACAGGACAGTCTGTCGTTTCTCTTTGATGTGTACTACATAAAACAAACAAAAACGTACTGATGACGTATGTTTCAAAATTAGAATGGCAAAGGAATTTTGTACCTAAAATCTCAGACCAAATAAAAAAGTGGTGGCACTCCGGGAGTGCCGACAGAAGTGAAAACTTGAACAAGATCGCCTTGGTGCAAGAAAAATACTTCTATAGAGCATTGGTCCGTATCCTTATCTAAATAAAGAGCACAATCGCGTTTACAAAAAAAAAATACTTCCGAAACCTTTAAAGTAAAATACTTGCATAGACCATTGATCCGTAACGTAATATAAATAAAGAGCACAATCGAGTTTACAAAACCTTCAAAGTAAAAATACTTGCATAGACTATTGATCCGTAACGTAATATAAATAAAGAGCACAATCGCGTTTACAAAAATGAGGTGTCGTCAATGGTTTAGTCCCATCTCAAAATGCCCAAGGCGCCTAACGAAGTTTTCACTTCAAAAAACAAAGACATGCCGACAGGCCGGTTTCGTAAACATGTGCACTTAGTGAGGTGTAGTTTGATTATGGTGTCATTGTAAATGGTTGTAAATGTGTGCGTGTGAGCGTGTATGCACAGAGCGGAGGTGTAGTTTTGACATGCTTCACTGTATACACGCAGCGCACTGTCTTGTTTTTTTTTATTTCGTCTGAGCTAAAATGAAATATGTAGCCATCATCAATAGCGGCATTAAATTAAAACACTACAGTCTACTGTATGTTTTATAAGATCGCTCGCTAAAAATAGAATTTAGCTCACCAAACAACAAAATAATGTTGCCGGTTGAAGATATCTAATAAATTCAGTCTAACTAGCCTTTTCCAAACTATGTTGGGGTCGGCTTTCAATCTAACTGGATGCAGCTGAATACCAGTATTTTACATGGAGCGACTGCCTATCTGACCTCCACAACCCAGTAACTGGGTCATACGATACACCTTGGTTAGACTGGTTGTCAGACTTTCGGGATTCTGACGACCTGTAATGACTGTCAAAGATTCACGAATGACAGCCGGCACCAACGCGTTAACATGCTTTCCGAGGCACAGAGGAGTCTCGGTATGTAAAGATGGTCACTCATCCACGGACCAACCTCGGCAAGCGTAGCTTAACCTGATGGATTGATCCGTGCGGTTGTTATTACTTGGCCACAAGCTCCTCCAAGATATCTAATAAATTATTAATTTTAAAATCATATAGGTAATGAGGGTTTTCGTGAAAATTTACGCCACTAGTTGGCGATAGTTCCATTTCAACAATGAATACAAAATATTTGATGACATTCGTTTCATTCATTAGTTCATTTGTGAACTAATGAATGAAACGAAAAGTGCTTTGACACTTTTGACAGGTGCCCGGACCTGACGTCTCAGTGCTGCCACCTAGTGAACGACATTTCAGAAAACCCTCATTATGCTAATTCTTTTAATCATCATTTCTCATCATAGTTTTACTGAGAGTGTGCCCTTCAAACCGGTACTACCCTAGGTGGGTAGTCCTTTCACAGTTATTCTACCTCTGATATTGCATCACTTTCAAAATCATATTGATATTTATCTCGTTATAATAAGGTTGCTGTTGGGTTGCTGCTTCTGAGAAGTTTGTCAAAATCACAGTGATCTTTAGTTTCGTTACAATAAGGTTGTTGTTGGGTTGCTGCTGTCAGAGGTAAAATAACTAAAAGGACTGTAGTATCGGTTTAAAGGGTAACAGTCACGAGACCTTTCCACTTTGTCGCTAGGATGGCAACACTTGCAATGTCTTAAGCTACGGTTTCCTAGAAGAGCGGTGACTGCTTACGTAGCGTCCGCAATTTACCGGTGAATGACGTCATTGAAAAGTTGATTATTAAAGTAAGTTTGTGTGGTTTCCTAGAGAGCGTTGTTATCACCGTAAAGCAAATCCCGCCCCCCAAAGATTTAAATCGCTAGATTTGACCTCACCGTAATCAGTCACAAGAAAAAGTGTCCATACTGAGAAGAGTGAGCTCACACATTATTAAATAGCGTTTCCATGACAATCAAGTGTAGTCACTACGTCATTGTGTCAGAGGTGTCAAAACGAAACTATCTTCTGACGCGGTAGAGTGGATCTAACGATTTAAATCTTTGCCGCTGTCATAATTTTCCTGACAGTTGTTGATGCGGCCGTCAAGTGCGGCCACCGCTATTCTAGGAAACCTTAGGTAGCTTTAAGGCGTAGACTGTTTACCGCTGACTGGGCCCCTGTTTGATTGCCACACAATAGTCCCCACGGTTGGCTTGCTTGTCTAATTTGGGGACAATGTAAAACCCTTGTAATCTTTTTGGCAATAACGTTTTAATTTATTATAACATAACATCACGCCTGTATTTCCCGAAGGCTTAGGCAGAGGAGTACCTATAGTACACCCACATTTCGCCAGTTATGTTGAACTCCCATGTAATAGGGGGCGAGCCTATTGCCATCAATTGGGCACAAATGAGACTAAGGGCTGCTACTATGAAATTCCAGGTGGAATAACCCAATAACACTGCCCGACCTGGTAATCGAACCCAGGACCTCATGCTTAGCAGTAGCGCTAGACCAACGAGTCAGTCAACAGTTTGTTTAATATATTACTTTTTAATATATTCATTTATGAAAACATAAAAAGAGAAATACTTACGCCATATGCGTTTTCAACAGCGGCAAAGTAGAAAACGTTTTGTCACATTCTTCACACCTTTGTCTCTCTCTGTTCGAATGGACTTTGATTCTATGTTTACACTTCTCTTTATATGTCCTGAAAGAAATAGAATTTAGAAATAAATAAGGTTTGAGTGGAGGGAGGCCTTTGACCAGGAGTGGGACAACAGTAGCAATATTGCACTATGTTCGTATACGGGTTGGACCTCATCTGGCAGCACGGAATCGCCTTTTTCCGTCGCCCTTTCTCTTTCTGTCGCTTAGAACTGCCATTTGCTAGACCGAGACAGAAAGCATAATGCGATAGCACGCGGCGGAATCCTCGAGGCGATCGGCATCACGGACAAAATGCAATGGTCGGCAGGGAGACTCCGGAACGCTGAAGCGCGCGATAGCATGCTAACGCATCCTTTCACCGCCGATCACTTGCTATCGCATGCTGTCTCACTCTATCGTACAATGGCGCACGCGGCCGCTCGTCAGCTCAGTGCAGCCTGTTCATTCATGCCGTGGTCCTATCCATCTCGCGCTTGAAACTAAACTGATCATGAAAGAACGCGGCAGTATGCCACCCATGCTGCAGCATGCTGACGCGTGCGATCGCCTTTTTTGTCTGCGGAATGTGACAGCGCGCGTTCGCATGCGGCAGCATACTGCGGCACGTGGTAGCACAGGCGGAACAAATGCGATTCCGTGCTGCCAGATGAGGTCCAACCCTACTTCTGCAGTTAGCTCACAGTTTTATCGCGGACTGGATTTGCAAATCTCGGTGTTAAGCCGAGTGTTGAGAATTCAACAGAATGCATCCCAGCGCGTCGAAAAAACACACTATTGAATTTTCAACTCTCGGTGCTAAGCGGAGCGTTGAAAATCCAGCGTGCGAAAAAATCCCGCCGCGATATTTTTAACCGCAAATTGTAAATAGACGAGCCAAAAGGTTAGAATACTGAAGGCCACGGATCGACCTCAGGAACAGCTGCTTCTCATAAGGGCTTATTTATGTACGTCGCTTGCTCCCGCGTCACCAGTCCCGACTCTCTTAAAATTTTGGCTCAACAGCCAAAATACATTGTCTTGGTCTGTTGAGTTTTGGTCTGTTGAGACAACAGACCAAAACTACAAATGTAGCATACGGGAAGATTTATAAAAATATGGCTGTTATTTTAGTATATTGTGGTATCTTACGACTTCCACGCGAACGAAGTCGCGGGCAGAAATGACTGTTGTAATAAATAGGAGCATAGAGTTAGGCCATAAAGACCGGCCGTAACTAAATAAATGCTGATTTGATAATGCACTTACTTGAAAAATGCATCACATTTCTTGCAATCGAACAAGGACACCTCATGATTTCTTCGAATGTGGTCAGATATTTTTAATCGGTCACTGTTTTGGTACGGGCACTGAAGGCATTCAAATATCCTGAAAATAAGGTTTTTTTTGTAATTCACATTTTTCGATAAATGTAAGGACAATAATTGAATTCGATTTTGAACTATACTCCATAGGTTTAGGTAGTTAAAAAAAGGTAAACAAATCGTAAAAAGGGTTTTTATAGATGACACTTTCTTGTTAAAAAACAATAAAACCAAATTAAATTTATTTTAGTGTTTATCTATAGTTTCCTCTTTTATTAATGTATGTTAAAATTTATCGTTTATTCTTCACTACTTTTCGTAGATGTAACTGCTTGAGCACAATTTTTTTTGTCTGATTTATAATATTTTGTAATCTGTCTATTGTAAAGAGCCCAATTTCTAAACGTCAACGAAGTATAACGTTGCTAAATTGAAGAGTTCAACTGTGACGTAGCATAACAACTGAAGTGACAGGTATTACGTTTAGTCGGTTACTTGACAGCTGTTTCGTAACGTGGTTTTTTTTGTTTACCTTTTTTTAACTACCTAAACCTAGTATAGAAGATGTAAAACTTTCGGAAAAAAAATTATATAAAAAATGACCGATTTTACAGGCTCTGGCTATGGTATGGTTAGTTGGGTCGTATACCGGCGAATATTCGGCAGCCGGAGTGTGACGTAAAGGAGCTTATGGAATATACACTTACACAAAATGCTGCTTATAATGCTCATCTCGATCATTTTCGTTGGGAAATCTTTGTTCACACAATTCACAAACTGAATTGCCTCGTGACTGTGAAATAAATAAAATATGATTTATTTTAATACATATAGTTAAAAAAAAAACATGATTGATCATGGAAACGACTTTTTAGATTTTAACATAACGCCTTGTTGGGTTACCATACCCTGATGGGTATCGTTAACTCGTCTGTGAAGTTTACACAAAAGAAATTGATACTTTAAGTGACCACACTACCGGCGTTTGATGACCCCAAAAAAAAAAACATGATCAATTTAATTTATTTTTTGTTTAATCATGTTTAAATATGGATACTAGTGATGTTAAAAAATGTGATCCGCGGATATGGATACGGATCATAAGGGTCTAGATCGACAAATACGGATACGGATCTCAACTTTCTTCAGCTTCAGCAGGAATTATTATTTTATGATCCTCATCGTAACAGACTTTTTGGAGACAAAGCTGTCAAGTAAATCTTTTTAATTTCTTGGCAATAACATTGTTTTAATTGATGATAACACCTTGATAATTATTTCAATTAGCATAGCACAAAGATTGGAGGTTTGATCTCATTACAATGATAGTTTAATTACTACCTTATAACTATTTTACTAGTACTCTACTTTAATTATAATAAATGTGATATAATTTTTAAGAAATAAAACTAGTTTGGGTTAAAGTTAACAGTATTTCGTTGCTACCTATTTTTAAAATTTCATATACGTTATGAAATGTATTAAGGCGAAAGCGTCAGGGTAGCCCACGAAATTCAAATTTTCTTACGTTTTTTTGCAAATTGCAGGTCAGTAGTCAGGTCATGTTGTATGTTGATCTAAATATGATTCGCGGCCGTAACAAATATGGCTTTACTCAATTATAATCATTCCAATCAGCAATACAACTCCATAAGTTTGCAAAGGTGTCAAATGTCATGATTTCATGAAATCACACACAATCACACCTTTGCTAACTTATGGAGTTGTATTGCTGATTGTAATGATTATAATTGAGTAATCATATTTTAATGAACATAAAACCTGACACTAACCTGCAAAATGCAAAAAACGTAAGAAAATTTGAATTTCGCGGGCTATCCTGACGCTTCCCCCTTAATATAAAAGATCCGTTCAAGATCCGCCAAAAAGTAACGGATACTGATATCTGATCGATACCCATCATCATTTTGCTAGATAATTTAATTTGACCCTGTATAATGAAGTTTGGTAAATGTATCGCTATATCGTTATCATAGAGAAAAGCGCGCGCATCGTCGCTTCGCGTCGCGTTTCGTTGGCAGCTATTTGTAAACTAACAAAAGATACATACCATATCATGTTTCTTATTATGTTCGTCCAAATTTTTTTGACTCATAAATTTTTCAACACACCGATCACAGTTATACCCATGTCCTTTATATCCAATCTTCAACCTCTGTTTATCCCTAAATGCATTTAATTCAGTTCTATTCAAAATTATACATTTGACCTCATATTCATCATAGCCGTATATGCCCGTAATCTGTTCACATTCTGGTTCTCCTGGCTGTGGTTGATTTGGTGGTGATACTCTTCGTAGATTCGAACTGTTTGGACCAGATTGTCTCTTAAGAATCAGTTCTTCGCGTTTTGAAAGAGTTGGGGCTTTTACACTATTCGGGACACTTCTTCCCTTACCTTTTAACCGATTTGGGACGTTTCTTCCTTTACCTTTTAGTACAATTGAGACACGTCCTTTGCTTTTTACTAACATCGGGATCCTTCGTTCATCTTTTAAAGCAATTGAGAGACTTTCTTCATCTTTTACAGCAATTGGGACACTTCCTTCATCTTTTACTAAAAATGAGACACCTTTGCTTTGTGCTAACATCGGGACGCTTTCTTTACGTGTTCCCAAGTTTGTAACTCCACCGGTAACTTTTACAGATTCTCTGTTCCCTCTAAGTGCTAACTTTTCTTCTGGCGCCTTAATAAACACTTTCTGTGGTCTACAGTTGAATTTAACATTTGGTGCAATAAACGCAGCTTCTAATGCTTTTTGAGGTGGCTCGGCAATGTTCGCACATTTCATTAGAATTTTTGGCTTTTTTTGTTTTCGTGGCTTTAGTGGATCTAAAAATATTAATGTTGAATATTAATTAAATTATTTGAGACGTACAGTACGATTCGTCATATCGATAATTCCCGCTCTGAAAGCAATCTAAATTGATTCGGGCCGGTAAGACTTGCGTGTTTTCCGACATAACCGATATAACATCGAGTTACATACAGTCAAGGAATGAAAAGAAAATGATAACCATACACCTTAAAGTTAATTATTACATTGCACCTGGGCATTTTTTGGGTTCCGTTCCAAAATGGTAAAAAGCAACACTTATAGTGTGACTCAGTTTGTATATCCGTCTGTATGTCACAGCTGGATATTTCAAGAACTACTAATGCTATCAACTTGAAATTTGGAATAGTTTTAGAAGACATTTGCCAAAAAAATTGCAAATAAGAAATAAAAAAATATATATCGTTTTTTGCCACGGGGACTGAATGGGGGACTTTAAAAATTCGAAGTGAGGCTACTATGTGGGGTGTCCGGCGATAAGACCCCTCTTTGAGGAGTGGCTTGAGAGACGCCACGGCGTCCTCAACTTCCGCCTGACGCAGGTCCTCACCGGACACGGCTGCTTCGGGAGGTTCCTGTTCAGGATAAGGCGGGAGGAAACACCCGGGTGTCACCATTGTGTGGATCGGCCTGAGGACACGGTGGAGCATACGGTGGAGGTCTGCCCGGCTTGGGCGGAGCAACGCCGTGTCCTCGTAGAGGCGATCGGCGGCGGTGATCTCTCGCGTCCGGCCCTGGTTCAGGCCATGGTACGGAGCGAGAGGAAATGGCAGGCCGTCACCTCCTTCTGCGAAGCGGTAATGCTCGCGAAGGAGGAGGCGGAACGCGTGAGGGAGAGGAAAATTTCGCGCCCTCACGCCCCTAACCGCCGCAATAGAAGGAGACGCCCGGGGCGGGTATCGCGAGCCGATTTCCGGCCACCGTAGGCGCGGGCTTGCGGACGGTGAGCAATGGGTAGCTCGCCGTCCGATAAGGACCAAGCCCGGGTCGACGGCGCGTTGTGTTCCACGCGCGCCTCAAAGAGATGTCAGCAGAATTGACGGGGTCCGCTAGGGCCAATGCCTGCCGGGGGTTCGAAGAAAACCGATAGGGAAATCGTGGCCCCCGGCAACAGGGTAACCGAAGGAACACGGGTGGGTTTTAGTCAGTAAGAGTCTGACACGCCCTCCCGCTCCGCCCAGAGCGGGAGAAGTTATTTGATAATTTCCCACCCAAAAAAAAAAAAAAAGGCTACTATGTGGGGTATCATATGAAAGAGTACTATTTGTACATTCAGAAACATTTTTCTTTTTTTTTTTAGGCCGCGTAGTTTTCGACTTTTGACGAAAAATGTAAAAAAATACCGTTCCCCTCTACCGTACCCCCCTTATCTCCGAAGTTTGGATACTTTTAGAAAAATGTGAAATTATTCTATGCGATAGAAGTTTTCAACTTTATATCTCACCACTTTTTCCAACAATTATTCTTTGAATAACAATTAAATTGTAATAAAAAATCATCAACGAAAATTGAGGTTGCAAAATTAACCTCAATTATCAAATGAATGTGATTTATAATTATAATTTTGAGTTTATGTATTAGAATAATCAAATCAGAGCCACAGATACGTTTTCTGATCTATTTGTTTACATTTTTGTCAGATATTTTTGGAGCAAACTATAGGTAAGTACTTGTAGTTTTATATATTCTGGCTCAATAAAAAATAAAAACTTTTTACAAAAAAAAAAACAACCGACCTCCAAAAAAAACACTACAAAGTGAAAAATAACTTTAATTTCGGAAGTCGGTGTCTTGGGTTTTGTATTTTTGTTTTTTGCCACCGACTTCCGAAATTAAAGTTATTTTTCACTTTGTAGTGTTTTTTTTGGAGGTCGGTTGTTTTTTTTTTGTAAAAAGTTTTTATTTTTAACTTTTTAGTTGTGATACCTACCCCACACACATTCGAATACCACTACCTGCTACCAATGACAGAAACTTAACATAATATCATCTACATACTAAGTGGGAAAAAAATACGTATTTTGTAGCTAACTCAAAAACTATCCAAGCAAAGTTAATAAAATTTATATGGGACCAATTCGAAAGCACACCCTTTCAAACAAAAAAAGAATTTTTAAAATCGGTCCACAATTGACGGAGAAATCGGTGGACATACATAAAAAAAAAAAAAAAAAAACAAACATACGCGACGAACATATAACCTCCTCCTTTTTGGAAGTCGGTTAAAAATAGTACTGACCGTCATACATGTCTGTTTCACTAGCCGTATCGGTAGACTCATCGCTGGATGCTTGCTGTATTTTTGTGGATTGTATCAGTTCATCAAAGTCTCCGCTTATTTCTCCCGCGCATTGTTCTTCTTCCTCAACCTCAATTTTGATAGTTTCTGGTTCTACCTTTAAGGGCGCAGGTGTGATAGGGCGTGGTTGGGGTATTTCAATCAATATTTGTTGGTTCTGGTTGACTGGTATAATTTGTGTTGCCTGTGGAGTTATGTTTATTGTTTCTACTGCTGTAATTTTCAAGGTTGATAGTCCTTCGACGATCTGGAACAGAAACCAGTAGCTGAAGATCTCCCACCTAGACATTAGTTGCCTTGGGCAACCTGGAAGTCTTTGAACAGACACCAGACTCAGGTTGGCCAAAGCAAGGAAAACTTGTTCAGGTTCCACCAACGATGGGACACTTACTATCATGTCTTGCGTGTCCTAGTTTTGCGCCAAATACGTAGCCGAATTCTGGGCCGAGTCCATTTAGATTGCAATCGACACGCTAAGAAGATCACGGAATGTACATCGACAGTACCACTCGATTTCTAAACTGCTACACAACTATTAGCTACCAAGGACCCTAGTGTGAGTTTCTTTTAACCATCTCGATTTTACGCAGCGACTGCGTTCGGCGCTCCGATTGGCCCTTCATCAGTGAAAGCCAGTGAGGGGCCTGTGGAACTCGAGATGGATAAAAGAAACTCACACTAAGGCCTCTGTCTATCATTATTGACAAATAATTTGATTGTCTGTTTTTTATTTCAGTCAGCCATTCGCAGCAGTGAATGGTAAAGGACTGACAGGCTTTCAGCTGATTCTAGTGTTGATTAGCCCTTTAAAAACCTTGTGTACTATTTGTTGTTTTGAGCCAATATGAAAGGCGATAACTCCGGCGTCGGTAAATTGGTGTACCTACATCAAAGGATGCATAAACAGGATATAATATTCCCACTGCTGGGGCACAGGCGGAGGCAGAGGAGTCTCTGTGAGAGGGAGTGGGCCGTAATCCACCACGCGGGCCCAGTGTGGGTTGGTGGATGTCACGTCTTCAAAATTTTTGGTTCTAGGACATGCCGGTTTCCTCACGATGTTTTCCTTCTCCGTTTTGAGAGCAGTGGTGATGAAATAATTTACACAAAGTAAAGCGCCTGTCAGGGTTCGACCCTACGACCTACAACTCGTAAGTCGCGGCCTTTAACACATCAAAGGATGCTGCGGCTGATTTCATCAGATGGAACAATTGTCTTTGGAAAAAAAACCCTAAAGTTCTAAAACGAGGTGGCTTTACAGTCATCACGTGGCGTCATAGTCGTGGAATAAAATGATTATACCCACAATTATACTTATTTTATTACTCCATACAAAAAGGTGACATGCAGGTATAGTCCGTGCAATCCACGAAGACGCGCCCCACTCCGCTCCGCGCCGTACTAGAGTTCAGCTTACAGTACAGTAATCGCGGAGTGGGGCGCGTCTTCGTGGATTGCACGGACTATACCCACTAAGTGTATTAGAAAACTGCATATGTAACCTGTTTGTTCCAGACTTAGTATTTCTCCAGAAACCAATTTTTATGTATATTTATGAGTCAAAAAAAAAACTCAATTCTATTACTATGAAAATTATTATATTCAATTATATTATTATTCAAATTTTCTTTGGTTTTTTTGCATTTTGTAGGTCAGTGTCAGGTTTTATGTTGATTAAAATATGGTTCGCTACCGTAACAATATGGCTTTTCACAATTATAAAAAAAAAAAAAAGAAAATTTGAATTTCGCGGGCTACCTTAGCGCCTTAACCTACTTACAGTTTTAACTCCTTGTAGGGTTAGTGTTATTTTAAGATGTGCCTTCGTTAGTCTGGCCTGGAATCGTTTAATCTTTGAGATCATAAACTCACACTCCCAGCATATAAAATAATGGGCATGTAGCTGAAAAAGAAAAAATATATATTAAGGTGAGTGGGGGCAAGATCGAACGATTTTTTGATGAGATGAGCAGTGTTGTATTTGAAGTCTTGTAGAACAGTACATATTAGTATATGCAAAAAAAATCTTTGTAGTGAGTAAAGAGCAAAAAGTGTATTTTTCCATCACATTGATAACATCCTGCTAAATCTGTTAGAAAGCAGAAAAAAAAAATTAAGTAAAATGTTTTTATCATGAAACTGAAACAGGGGGAAGATGAAAGGGTGATGGGGAAAGATCGAAATAGTTTCTAAAATCGTTCAAATGATTATCAGACGTTGTTGGTGTTCATTAGTCTAAAGTTTGAAGTGCCCTTAAAACTCTCAACTGTCTATAGTGTCCGAATACCTTTAGTTAACAAAGATAAAACGATTTAAAAAAAAACTATATATCTATCTTACCCCACCGGGGGAACATTGAAAGTAGAGGTTCTCAAACTTTCCACTTTAATTGGATAAGGTTATACTGACAATAAAACATCTTTATCAGTCAAATAAATCCTTTACCCTTTACTTTATCCTACTATGAAGATACAAAACAAAATTTCGCATCTTTCTTTCATCTTTGTCTTTTAAATGTTTATCTTACCCCGTCAAATATTTATGGGTAAAGACGGAAAATTGAAATAAATCCTAAAATAAGAAAAATAGCCATATTTAGATGTTATAACACAACTAAGAATTACAAATAATAAGTAGATATTCCAATAAAACACTCATACCTACCACGTAATTAAAGTTACAGGACACGGGGTAAGATTAAAAAACTCGATTAACTTGTGTAAAAGTCGATGTGCAGACATTTGCATTTTTCACACAAACCACTCACTAAGGTGTGTGTGTGTGACTGAGGTGTGCAACGTAACAAAATAGCGGTCTTAACAATGTTGCCATCACTGCTAAAACTGCACAGAATCTGGCGCCATGGACGACTTTTTGTGTTACCCCGTTTTTCATCTTGCCCCCACTCACCTTAGCTATTGCCTGTTGTTTCTCTTAATGTGGTTTTACACCAGCGAGGCGAGGCGTGGATGGGACAGGCGAGAATTGAAATTTGTATGGCAAAATTTCTATCCACGCCCTGCCCATCTTTGGTGTAAAAGGTTTAGATACGCGAGGATGTGCGAGACGAGGATTGAAATATTTGTTAGTACAATATTGAACTTTATAACTGTAAGAATAGAGTATTTATTTACTTTTTAAAACGGATATACAAATCTCGCACCGGCCATCGAGGGCTCGCACGGTCTCTCTCCGTCAAGCGCTGACTCGCGATGTCACGCGATGGCACGCACCGGCTCGCTCCGACCATTGCAAGACATCGCTGCATGCTGCATACTCGGCTGACCGATAGCGATGGCCGGCGCGTAACATCGCAAGCCAGCGCAAGGCAGCGCTGGCCATCGCGAGACGGTGCGGTATAACGATGGACATCTTTCGGTGTAAAAGGGTAAGCGTAATTTCAAGTCACGCCCATCCCACCCACGCCTCGCCTCGCCGGTATAAAACCACCTTTAGCGTGCAGGCTAACTACTATCTGTTCTAAAAGTATCTAATGAAAGTGTAAACAAAATCTGTTCAGGTTAAACTCTTACTCAATCACTCACTAAAGGGAAATTAGTTACACATTCATCTGTATTTAGAACGTTTCACCTTTATATCCCACCACTTTTTCCAAAAATTATTGTTTGAAAAACATTTTAATGGTAAGGTTTAGGTATTCAAATAATCAAATCAAAACACTAAATTTGATAGTAGTATAAATTGGCCTCCACAGATATGTTTTCTGATCCACTTGTTAGTTTAATTTTTCTTTTATTAACAGACTTCCAAAAAGGAGGAGGTTATTATGTTCGTCGCATATGTTTATTTTTTATTTTTTATGTTTGTCCACCGATTTCTCCGTCAGTTGTGGACCGATTTTAAAAATTCTTTTTTTTTTTAAAGGGTATGCTCTTGAGGTGTTCCCATATAAATTTTATTAACTTTGCTTTGATAGTTTTTGAGTTAGCTTCAATAATACGTACTTTTTCCCCACTTAGTATGTGGATGATATGATAAGTTCCTGTCACTGTTATTTACATAGCAGGTAGTGGTTTTTGAATTTGTGTGGGATAGGTACCACAACTAAAAAGTGAAAGTGAAAAGTTTTTATTTTTTATTGAGCCAGAATATATAAAACTACAAGTACTTACCTATAGTTTGCTCCAAAAATATCTGACAAAAATGTAAACAAATAGATCAGAAAACGTATCTGTGGCTCTGATTTGATTATTCTAATACATAAACTCAAAATTATAATTATAAATCACATTCATTTGATAATTGAGGTTAATTTTGCAACCTCAATTTTCGTTGATGATTTTTTATTACAATTTAATTGTTATTCAAAGAATAATTGTTGGAAAAAGTGGTGAGATATAAAGTTGAAAACTTCTATCGCATAGAATAATTTCACATTTTTCTAAAAGTATCCAAACTTCGGAGATAAGGGGGGTACGGTAGAGGGGAACGGTATTTTTTTACATTTTTCGTCAAAAGTCGAAAACTACGCGGCCTAAAAAAAAAAAGAAAAATGTTTCTGAATGTACAAATAGTACTCTACTCACTTTGTAGTGTTTTTTGGAAGTAGGTTGTTTTTTTTTTTTGTAAAAAGTTTTTTTTATTATGTAGTTAAGAAGTTCAACCTAGAATATCCATTTATTTACATTTTCATCAGAAACTTTTGAAACAGATCATAACTAGCCTAACTACAATGTAAGACTGAAGGCTGAAAGAAAATTATTCAACACAAAGAGAAATCCTCATTGGGCATTGGTAAAAACAATTTAAGTACTGAAAACAATTACTTACATTGTGTATCTGTGTTTTTTATGAAAATTAAGTTAATGAGGCAGAACCAATTTTAAAATTTGATAATTGTATAACATAGGCTAATTTAATAAACTTCCACACACAATGCGTCGTGGGCTGTATGCATTTTCGTTCTTTGAACCTAACATAAACACCACTGGATGGCCCCTTGGGAGAAAGTAGGCGAAGCGTAGCGAAAAACTCTTTGAATACATGATCCTCCTTTTTGAGATCAGTTAAAAATGGATGACGGAAATTATCAACAGCTTTTCATTTGTTTACAATTTTGGAAAATAATGTTGAATCGACTATAGGTACTGTTTACATTCAATTGTTATATTGTATAATTTAGACTTTAGTGCTGAAATAGGTTAGCTTTTATTTTGAAATTAGCAAGGGTGGAACCAAATTACCTTATCTTTAGAAAACATCTCCGGACACAGCATAGTCAAAAGACATTTTTGCTCATGTTTCAATAGTATCAAATTCCTGTCCAAGCTTAAACAGGTGTAACATCTGAATTTCATGTCCGTGGACGGACTTTGCTTACTGTGGCGAATACTAAGACTCATTTTTATTTAATTCATTTCATTTCGTTTCAATTTAGTGAAGAGATGAAAGAATTCTTTTTTTTAACACAATTGACAGATGTGAGATGTCACATGAAGTTGACAGTGACTGTACTGACAGCTAAATTAGAGATGTCTCGTATCGAAGTCGGAATGATTTAGTCGATTTATCACAAAACCGGCACACACAAACATCCATCATAGAAATCTTCTTTGGAGTCCATGGACTTATTAATCATAAACAGTTGTTCACTAGGCTTCTTGTTACTTATGCTGGCGTACATAGACAAAAATGAAATGCTGTTCGATGGTAAGTACATCACTTGAGATTTTGAGAACGACTGAAACGATTTGTCCTTTGTTTGTTTTAAAATTTAATAGTCACGTTTCGTAGTAGGATTAATTTTTTATTCAATCTGCCTAGCCTTTTCCCAACTATGTTGGGGTCGGCTTCCAGTCTAACCGGATGCAGCTGAATACCAGTATTTTACATGAAGCGACTGCCTATCTGACCTCCACAACCCAGTAACTGGGTAATACGATACCCCTTGGTAAGACCGGTGTCAGACTTTCGGGCTTCTGACGACTCGTATCGACTGTCATAGATCCACGAATGCCAGCCGGGACCAACGGTTTAACGTGCTTTCCGAGGCACGGAGGAGTCTCGGTATGTAAAGATGGGCACCCATCCACGGACCAACCCCGGCAAGCGTAGCTTAACCTGGTGGATCGACCCGTGCGGCTGTTATAACTTAGCCACGAGCTCCTCAGGATTAATTTTTTATTATGGATTGGAAAAGATTTCCTGTAAAAATTGAACGACCCTGTTTTCTATGGGATTTTTGTATGAATATTGGGACGGACGTCTGTCGGGTCAACTAGTTACAAATAAATAATGTGTACTTGTATTAGGCACTTTATTTATTTACCAAATCAAATTATTATTTACATTATTTACAGTGGCTATAACTAGATAGCAATTTAGTTTTCTTTCTCAAGATTTAAAAACATTATCGGGTAAAGGTGACCAAGTTTAGATATTCTTTTCTGGATAATTAATCTTAAGGTGTCCGTGTACGTTGTAGGGGGCTTGCATGTTGAGGGATCGCGCCAGTGAAGGCCTGTACAGAAAAGTTTGATTAATTTAATGACCAACTTCAAACTATAATAAAATAGCAGATTCTCATAATGTAAAAGATATTTAAGTCGTTTTTACTATAATACCTTTTACATAATGACAACATTCTGAAAAAAATTACATAGGTTAAAAAAGAACTGAAGTCTTACCAGTTGAATCACAAGCAAATAATGCAGGTGAAGGCACATTATCTCTTGTGTAATTCCATAAGCAATCGCGTAGAACTTGTACTATCTGTAAATTAAACAATGTTTTAGATATAAATAATAAAATTCTTTGTATTGGCAATACTTTCAAAAACCGGTATCTTGTCATAATCCAAAAGCGCTTTATTATAAAAAAAGGTCTCCAAATAGTATTTCATCCAAATTTACCTCACTAGCTGTAAGTTCAGGCGCTAACTCGAGCATATGACTTAGTGGATGTGGCAGCAGCTGTCCCAAAGTCATTGTAGCCAACAGCTCCTGTAATGCAGCGCGTTCTCTTGCCATTTCTGCTGACTGAGTGTGACGATCTGAAATTAAAAGTAGTTTTTATGTTAAAAAAGGAAAGATCCAAAATATTATAACATTAGAAATAAAATATGTTAGTAAACTGTTACAACGTAATAAGAATAAACATGCGTATTTAAGTTTCAGAGATACGCTCTCAGTCTATGCAGCAGCGTGGCGGCCGTGGCCCGCAGTAAGGCGGACGCGAGGCACAGCGCGGGGCGCGCCGCGCATGTATAGCTCTCGCTTAAGACTCGTTAGTTACCTAGATACGCTCTCAGTCTATGCAGCAGCGTGGCGGCCGTGGCCCGCAGTAAGGCGGACGCGAGGCACAGCGCGGGGCGCGCCGCGCATGTATAGCTCTCGCTTAAGACTCGTTAGTTACCTAGATACGCTCTCAGTCTATGCAGCAGCGTGGCGGCCGTGGCCCGCAGTAAGGCGGACGCGAGGCACAGCGCGGGGCGCGCCGCAGCCGCCCGGCGCAGCGCCGCACGCGCAACTGCGCACGACTCCAACGCACCGCGCATGTATAGCTCACGCTCTATGCTCACTTGCTGTGAAACAAAATGTTTATGCCTATGAAGACCAGTGGAAGATATTTTGACATCGGACGAAACCACCTCAAGAGTAAGCCACCCTCTAACATACAATAACATTATCACAATGGTATTCTAACGTGCCTACACTGTGCACGTATCTACACAGCCAAATAGGTTACATTAGCCTCATCAGACCACACGCTCGTAACCAATAGTTACCAAAAACGAAACGGAAACCGTTAACGTAGCCGAAATCGGCATTTTTTATTAAAAAACTTTTAAAAATATTAGCCCAATGGTATCGGGGACAGGGTCAGGGGAGGCCTGACCACATGTAGCTTGGACCTTCCTAACAATACCATTATTATTACTTGCTACAATAACCGACCAATAAGTTACTAGGAGCAGTGCTCTTAACTCAGCAGAACGACAAGTCTCCGCAAAACCTGCCTTTAGTTGGGGCAAAATATAACAGGAACGGCAAGACGGTTCAATTAAGTCATTCTGAAAAACTATGTGTGCAACATGTTTCCAGAAATACAAAATCATTTTGCTAAATCAATGTTTTGCAACATGAATACGGGCTTAATAAATTTCCCAAATTGAACTATTTAAGACCAAAATAACATAATCAAAACCGATGCAACAAAAAAACTAGAGAAGTTATTGTGAAAATAACTCACCTTAGTAAAATCTTCATCGGGCCAAGGCAGACCGTTGTACATAACATCTGGTGACACCAATTCGACTAGCAGCAGAGATACGGACGTCGCACCTTCTACTAAGCCGCTGTTACCATCCTAAAGATGTCAAAAACATATTTAACACAAGTAACTTCTGGTTTTCACTACCTACACTGTTATTGCACATTAGTCGATACTCAATCTCTACTAGTCGATTTCCGAAAGTTCCTCTCTAGAAACTGGAAAATTAACAAATCAAAAATAAAACTAGAAACATTCCTAAAATAATGGTTCAGTTTTCCGTCAGGTGAATAATATAACCATGCCAGCGGGGCTATTGATTGATTTAAAGGTCTTTATTAACAGAAAAAGGAAAAGGTTAATACAAGTTAACAAAAAGATCTTATTCTAAATGTAAACTAACATAATCCGAACAATGTTAAATAGGCTAAAACACCTCTCTTAACATATAACATGTATGATTGTTAGTGTGACTACAAATTTAATAGATACATAACATAAGATTGTGCTGTTATGTAGGGTTTGCAGACCCACATTTTTAAATTTAAGTTACCCAGGCCCCCCATTTTACATTATTTTAAAATGATTAAATTGTCACATTATTAAGACAAAACATTATTTAACAAAACGATAAAATTTTAAGCATATAAACGTAATGTAATGTACATATTACTGTGTAAGGTGACAGCAATCACGCTGGACAGGTGGTAAGTGAGCTAACGTTAATCCACCAAGAAATGGTGATGAGGCAGTTTATACTTGCTATAAGTTCTGGCATAAGGTAATCGGGTTAATCTACTCTTACCAATGTGTGAGACTAGAGTATTGTGATGACGTGGATTATTAAAGAGGTAGAATTTTCGGGATACTTTCAGAATGAAATCCTTTAGAGTTGGAAACTTGATATCATTATGTAGTTGTTTAAGGTTAGTGTAGAGAGGTGTGTTAAATGCTATTTTGAGTGCTTTGTTTTGAACGACCTGGAGTTTTTGTAATTAGTGTCACTAATACTACTCCAGACAGGGGATGCGTATGTCATACAAGGACGAACCAGTGTGGAATAAATGCGTAATTTGGTTTGAGGGCTCAAATTAGATTTACGATTAAGGATTGGTTTTAAGCTGTTAAGGGACTTGACTCCTTTTAAACGAAGTTATTCCATATTTTTCAACCAGTTTACTTTATCGTCTAAAGTTGTTCCTAAATACTTGACTGATTTCTTCCATGGAATGTCATAGCCTTCAATTTTAACAAAGCGGGTGGGAAGTGATCGCTTTCTTGAAAACATAATAATCTCCGTTTTAGTAGAATTCACTTTAAGCTTCCATTTAGTGAAGTAGTCTAGGAGAAGATCAAGCGAAAGTTGCAATCGTTGAATGACAAGGTCTAGGTCGTCAGATGAGGTGTATGTTGCAGTGTCATCGGCGTACACAGCAAGATGCGTTAGCCTTTGCTTCGGAATATCATTGAGATACAAAATAAAGAGGAACGGTTCTAATATTGATCCTTGTGGTACTCCAGCTGAGAGTTGTCTCTGTATGGATGTTTGATTACCAATAGCCACAAGAAAGGATCGTTCACCCAAATATGACTGGAGAAGCTTAACAAGGGATAAAGGGATGTGGTTGATAATTAATTTGTGGATTAAACCCGCGTGCCAAACTGTATCGAAAGCCTTTTCGATGTCTAACAGCACCATACCTGTGGATTTGTTATGGTTTAGGTTGTCAACAATATGCTCAGTAACTCTAGCTAGCTGTTGGACTGTGGAGTGGGATTTGCGGAATCCGAATTGTTCTGGAATAAGGAGATGTTCAGTAAGTTTGTAGAGGCGGCTCAAAATCAGGGACTCAAAAAGTTTTGCTAAACTTGGCAGGAGGCTAATAGGTCGATAGCTAGTAGGAATTGTTTCATCTTTGCCAGGTTTCTTGATAGCAATAACTTTAGCTAGTTTCCAAGAGGAAGGAAAGTAGCCCAGTTGAAAACAGCCATTGAACAGTTTGGTGAGGAGGACTATACATTTTTGTGATAAGTTTTTAAGCAAAGAGTTGTCTACCCCGTCCATACCTGGGGCCTTGCGAGTTTTCAAGGCATTCAACAATTTGTGAACTTCTTTGGGTCTCACTGGAAATCTTAAATCATTTATTTTGTATCTGTTCAGTATATCGGTCGAGTCTCTAACAGCAGCATCAGTTTCTGTGTTACTATTCCAGTTTTTAGTTAACGTAGCGTTTTCCAGAAAAGCGTCTGCTAATGTTTCACATTGCTCCTGAACGGATGACGTTAGGGCATCATTTGACATCTTAAGTGGAGGAATTACTGTAGGTTTAAAGTTAAGTGATTTGACTATACGCCATAAATCCGAGGCAGGGTTATCTACTTTGGAAAGCTTCTTATTCCAGATCTCATTGTTGTGGTTAAGTAATAAATGTTTGATGTTTTTATTAAGTGAATTGACATTCCCAGAGATAATCTTTTTCTCCATAGGGTGTTTTTCTTTAAGAGCAAGCCTACGCAACATGTTCTTAGTTTTTATCATGGTTTTAATGCGTCTGGGAAGTTTAGTTTTATTTTCACTCTTTAATGTGGGGACACTTATTTTGCGAGCATCAACGATAGTCTTTGTTAGATTTTGAATAGCGTTATCTATTTCAGATATTTCCTTAAAAGTGGCTGAACTTAAGGAAATATGTTGATCTATAAAAGATCTATACTTTGCCCAGTCCGCATCTTTATAGTTAAAAAAGGTTTCGCTCACACGCAAAAATTCACTACCAATGGTGAATATAACAGGAAGATGATTAGAAGACAAACAGGTTAGTGCCTCAAGTTCACTAGATACTTTGACATTGTTGACTAAGACTACATCAGGTGTTGAAGGTATGTGGGAGGTGTCATAATGAACTAATGTAGGAGTAGCAGGGGCAAGGATTTCATAGTCATTAGTGACCATGTGATCGAAAAGTAATCGTCCATGAGGGTTTTCAACAGAACAGTTCCAATAGGGGTGTTTAGTATTAAGGTCACCCATTAACAGTAGTTGCGGGTTCAAGTGAAACACTATATCAAGGTCACTGAGAAGTAAAGGTAAATTAGGAGACTGATATGCTGAAATAATTACAGATTTTTTACCTGCAATCGCTAATTCTATACCAATACACTCTAAATTTTGCGTGTTAGGAATTGTAACAAGGGAATGCGGTATATCAGACCGAACGAGAATCGCAACTCCCTGACCTCTACCTTCACTCAAAATATCCTGGCGATAGCACTTAAAACCAGGAGTAGCGAGAGATGTTTGAGTAGAGATTCTGGTCTCACACAGGGCTATAATGTCAATTGAGAGCTCACTTACCAAATCCAAGAGTTCATGTATTTTTGCACGAATTCCATCAGCATTCCAATAAATAACACGCAAGAGGTTTGCATTACACATATTTTCCGAGATGAGTAAGAATTAAAATCACTTTATCCATCATATTATCGCATGCTATAAATTTGCTTTTTATCGATTTGATAGTCATTAAAATTGCTAGCATGTCTGTGGTAGTTTGATCTTGAACACTATTGGTGGGCGGAAGAATAGTGGTCGCAGTAGAAGCCCCAGAAATAACCTCATTCCAGGCGCGTCCGTCGATCTTGTTTGTGCTGATAGATTTGACAATACCACTAACCGCTTTGGCTTGTGATTGCCTAACCCGAACTTGCTCCAGATACTTTTGGCGGTCTTTGCATTGCCGGTAGTTTGCTGGGTGGTTCTCCTTGCAGTTGCAACATTGGGCTGGCGTCGTCCGGTCTTTTTTCGGACAATCTGTTGTGAGGTGAGGCTCTGTACATTTCACGCAGCGCGGTGTAAGATTACAATTTTTGGAGGAATGCCCAAAACCTTGACATCTATAGCATTGAGTACCATAAAGGTTGTTAGGTTGATACTTTCGCACTTGAACAGCACAGTTGCTAAGGTATTTAATCTGTCTGAAGCGTGAGATATCTGTGCCTGGGGAAAGTTGCACCAGCGGGGCTATTGCGTAACACATAAAATGGCAATTGATGGCAATGGGTTTCATTTTGACAGTTCACCCATGTCCATTGCGTTTTAATAAACCACTTTGTTAAGCAGACGAATTTTTCAAACCAGCAATGGATTAGCAATATCCTTCCAAGCTTTCGTATTGTGATACAAAGTGTGTTACGCAATAAAGGTGCTTGTGTTTGTATCCATCTGTTGCCTTCATTTAAATTATGGTACACTTGGGATAACTTACGAAGATCTTTTTGGCGCTCGAATGACGTTGACAGGGAGGCGCTGTTGGTAAACATTTAAGAAATTGTTTTGTGAAATGTATGGAAAAAACAAGATGGCGGAGTTAGTTCCAATTTTGGCCACGCGCCAAAAGATTCTTGTACATCTATAGACAAAACGATAGCCACTGGTTAACATTTGGAGAAGATAGATTCGGGTCCTTATGCGCTATTAAAAAAAAAACAGTGACACTCCGGGAGTGCCGACGAAGTGAAAACTTGAACAAGATCGCCTTGGTGGAAAAAAAATACTTTTATAGAACATTGGTCCGTAACCTTATCTAAATAAAGAGCACAACCGGGTTTACAAAAAAAAATACTTCCAAAACCTTTAAAGTAAAAATACTAGCATAGAACATTGATCCGTAACGTAATATAAATAAAGAGCACAATCGCGTTTACAAAAATGAGGTGTCGGTAACGGTGTCGCGAGTTCAATTGTTTTTTTTCCATCTAAAAAATGCTCAACGCGCATAAAGAAGTTTTCATTTAAAAAAATGCAACCAAAACAGCCTAAAAAATTGTTCATTGTACTACTTACACTACTACTCAACTTACGTCAAGACCTCTCTCTCATTTTCCTGACGTCTTTATGACGATGCCCACGTCAAAAACTAACGTGTGGCTTTGAGTCAGCTAAAAAAAACCACAACCAAAAATCCCGAAAAAAATTGTTTGCTGTACACTTACACTTACCATGCACGACATGAGCGCGCCCATGAGTAGTTCGTTGTTGGTGGTCAGTATCGGCGGTATGTCGTTCACATCGAGATCGCTCGGCTTTCTGACGCCTTTGCCGATGATGCCCGCGTGGAAAACTGACGTGTGACTTTGAGTCAGTTGGGTTATTGGACCCTGGGGGGTTAAAAGATTACAGTATCAGAACTAAGGGTTTTATGTAGCGCATAGGGGTGAAACCGTTGAGAGACTATTTCAAAACATAAAAATAAATTAATTGACATTTTAGTGTCATGAAATTAATGTGATTAAATATCATTCGTAAACAGAACAGCAGGACATAGAGCACATCTAAATTATTATAAATACTAATTTAGATGTGATACTGACACCTTTTCTGATTTTTGCTATTTTGGCTTGGTCCGTAGCAGCTCAGGACAGAGAGAGTTGGAAAACAATAGGCCCAGCAGTGGGACAATAAAGCCAAGTAAAAAAAAATATATTAAAAAAAAAGCGGCCAAGTGCGAGTCGTACTCGCCCATGAAGGGTTCCGTAGCAGCAAGTAACATTGAATGAAAGGTAAATTGCGGTTTACGATTTATGACGTATTAAAAAAAAACTTCTTGCTAGATCTTGTTCAAACCAATTTTCGGTGGAAGTTTACATGGTAATGTACATTATACATTTTTTTTAGTTTTATCATTCTATTATTTTAGAAGTTACAGGGGGGGGGGACACACATTTTACCACTTTGGAAGAGTCTCTCGCGCAAACTATTCAGTTTAGAAAAAAATGATATTAGAAACCTCAATATCATTTTTGAAGACCTATCCATAGATACCCCACACGTATGGGATTGATGAAAAAAAAATTTTTGAGTTTCAGTTCTAAGTATGGGGAACTCCAAAATTATTTGTTTTTTTTTCTATTTTTGTGTGAAAATCTTAATGCGATTCACAGAATACATCTACTTACCAAGTTTCAATAGCATAGCTCTTATAGTTTCGGAAAAAAGTGGCTGTGACATACGGACGGACAGACAGACAGACAGACAGACAGACAGACAGACAGACAGACAGATAGACAGACAGACAGACAGACAGACAGACAGACAGACATGACGAATCTATAAGGGTTCCGTTTTTTGCCATTAGGCAACGGAACCCTAAAAATGGCCGATTTCGAGGAGGCTACTTTCATCACTCGTGATGACTCAGTGGTAACGGCCCCGACTTCGAATTTGTAGGTCATGGGTCACCTAAACTTTACTTTGTATAAATAATTTCATCACCACTACTCTCAAAACGGTGACGGAAAACATCGTGAGGAAACCGGCATGTCCTAGAACCGAAAATACGAAGACATGTGACATCTACCAACCCAATGGCAATTACAAGCCACTCCCTCTCGAGGAGGCCTGTGTCCCAGCAGTGGAACATTATAGGCTGATTATACTTTCACCACATCACCTTACGGTATTGCACATTTTAGAAGAAAAAAAAGTGGCACTCTGGGTGGGCCGACAGAAGTGAAAACTTAAAAAAAACATCGGCACCGCGGTATTCAACGCGTTGATGTCTTTTACTCGACGCACCACGGTAATCAACGCGTTGATGTCTTTTACTCTACGGTGTCGGTAAATTGAGTTAGTGTCGCGAAATCAATGGTTTAGTCCCATCTCAAAAATGCCCAACGCGCCTAAAGAAGTTTTCACTTCAAAAAACAGACAGAAATGAAAACATGAACAATTTTATTGTGCAGGAAATACTTTTCTTTTTTGAAGTCGATAAAAAAAAGAGAAATTTCAATCATGTCGTTGTCATGTCTCAATGTTTAGAATGTCATTAATCCCAAAGAAAATGTATCGCGCGTTGATGTCTTTTTAATGGTCAAAAGCTGGTGTCGGTAACAGTGTCGCGAGTTCAATTGTTTTTTATCCATCTCAAAAATGCCCAACGCGCCTAAAGTTTTCACTTAAAAAAATTGTATGATTTACTCACATGTTTTTGATTCAAATGTATCAGTAAATCATCGCTCCTCCAGTCTTTAGTCATGGCAAGGTTCGCCATGATAGGCCGGCTGCCGAAGGCCGCATCCTCTCTAAACATGGCCGTCTCTAATAGTTCTCTTAGAGCCAGCGCCCGCGCTAACTTGCTGTGTATGCATAGTTTGCGGAGGAGACGGCAAGCTGTGGCTCCGCCTCGGAGTTTCTCCATTGTGTCTAGAAATATTTTACAACTAAAAATTTATTACAGTATTTATATTTTCTTAATTTCCCTCGGCAAACTTCGTGTTTCGTCAGTCGTCGGATTTCTATCAATTGCCCTTTGCACTTGGCGCAGACCGGACGCTCTCAATCAACTTGGAAGTATATAAAGTTGTTAATACTTTTGTTGAGTTGTTAAATTAATGTAATTTATTTATAAAATGGGAGGAAAGCCGCTAAAGTCGCAGGCACGACAGATAGGAAAATAGTTTTACAGCTCTATATAGTTCACACGGAAATCAAAACAATAAAGTACTTAGTTCTGAATTCAAATTATTATACACGATAAATCTAATTATTGATGGACATGGAAATTAGCATTCGTTTGTATTCGGAAATCCGATGATTCCCGAGGAACATTAAGAAAATAGAAATACTGTAATGCCTTGTTAGTCTAGTGGTCCCAGGTGCTACTGCTGAGCATGACGTTCTGGGTTCGATTCCCAGGTCGGGCAAAGTGTTTTGAGGTTTTTTCATCAGGAATTCCGAATTTCTCAGTAGCAGCCCGGAATCTGGATTTATGTCCAGTTGATGGCAATAGGCTCGCACCCTATTACATGGGACATAAACATAACTGGTGAAATGTGAGTGTACTATACGAACACCTCTGCTTAACCCTTCAGGGAGTAGTGGCGTGATGTTATGTTATCTTTGAAACTCACAATTTATTTACAAAGAGTATCTAGTGTTTAATTATAATCGTATGATTCCATTCATTTGTGCACCTGTTTTTTTTTTCTAATTGATAAGTAAAATTACCTTTGAGATGCAGGCACCTGAAGAAATACTTGACGGTTGCTTGTACTACTTTGAGAATTACTTCCACACTCGGTGGCGCCGCTTTAGTTCCCGTCATATCCACGCGATCTAAGACCTGTTAACAAGTAATTTTATTAAGTAGGACCTCACGTAGAAGGAACAGAAGCAACCTCTGAGACGACCCTACCGAAACTTACGGAAAGGCCTTAATAATAGGAGTGAGGCGTATTTATCGTAACAGGTAGAAATAACAGATATTTAAAAATAACAAATAACAATTGTTCCTAACAATATAACTTATCTGTTACTTAAAATAAAAGACCCTCAAGAACTGTTACCGCGGCTGTTACTGTTATTCATTACTAGCTTCTGCCCGCGACTTCGTTCGCATGGAAATCGTAAGACATCACAATATACTACAATAATAGCCATATTTTTATAAAACTTCCCTGTATACTACGTTTGTAGTTTTATTCTCAGCAGCCAAAATATACAGAGAGTCAGGAATGGTGACTCGGGAGCAAGCGACGTAACAGTTGTCCGTGTGAGAAGCAGCTTATCCTGAGGTCGACACCCGCAGCCTTGAGCCTTCAGTGTCGGCCCCTGTGACTTGTTGATCGCAAAGCATATCGATGCCTTACGGGCGAAAAAGGATAACCGCCTCTTTTCAAATTTTACAGGGGAGTGATTTAAAGTTCAAAATAAACGAAAAAAAATCATAAAAAATTAAGTATAGCTCCCGAAAGCCTGGAAATGAGTTTTTATAATATTTAGCATGCTATCTATAAGATGGCGTTTTTATTTTTACGTAATTCAGCCTGCAAGAAGCAGTTACTGTCGGTTATCCCCAAATGGTCTTTATTTTAAAATCACCCAAAATGTCGTAAATTGAATTATCAAATTATCTGATGCGAGTAAAAATGACCTAAATTCAACCCATGTTTTATTTAAATTAAGGAAAAAAGGTCAAGTCTTGGTTTTTAGAGAAAAAAATGTGATAATATAATCTAACCAACAATGTAACAATAGTTGACTGAAAGGAAAATTGTATCAAGCACATTTTTTGAAAAGATGTCAATTATTTAGTGGATGTATTTTGATTATTTTACTTTAAAAAACTGTTATCTCTGCATTTAACATTTCAAGTTCACCCAAGAGGTATAGGTATACAATAAAAAACCATTTAATTAGGTAATCAGCTCAGTCTTTAATTAACATAAAAATGGCACCTCACACTTATCAAATTAAAAACATACTAAATAACAATTGTTTGTAATAAACTCTCGTATTGTATAAAAAAATCACCGTCAAAAAAAAACATCATCAAATAGACTTAGAACTATTGCACTAAAAGACTACAGACCAAACAGAGTCTGCAAAATGCGGCCAAAACGGAATAAACGACTAATTATGTTTTAAACACGAACAGGCATAACAAACTAAATACATATTTCTGAATTTTTACTTCCAGCCAAAATAGTTTAACGTACAATCATTAAAATATTACAAAAAGTCCAAAAGGTGTAACTTCTTTATTCTTAAATAATTCGTAGATCAAACACCAAAAAAATAATTTTAGAAAAATTGAAGTCGTTTACAACGAAATAAATTGACAGAAGTCTATATTTTTCCTACCGCGTAACCGACAAAAAGTTTTACGTAGGCAAACGTTACCTAGACCAATCGACGCAAAAAAAAAAGGCGATTCTAAGTATGTATATAACTCAATTTCTCAAAAAATGTCGCTTATCCCTTTTCGGCCGTAAGACATCGATATACTCCCAGAGAACTGCACGCGCTTTAACTGGTAATTATGGGGAATTTGTACTTTATACGCGCTATAAACAGTGTCTCACCATCGACACAACCTGTTAGAATTTCCACCTCGATGACGTTTCTCTGCAAAGACATGACTTTGAGCTGGTTTCCGTTACACAGATATACAACCGGAAGTCCACTTGCCATTTGTGAATTGAGAAATTCTACGGGGTGATATTTGACATCATCTTCCTCCACATCAGTATTAATGGAGGTGTATATCACTTCACTCCCTTCAATTTGTGAAAGAATACTGTGGTTGATCGCTGCAGCTTGATCATCTTCGGAGTTAAAACGGCAACACGCCTAAGAATTCTCTTGGTACGGTATTTGACTGATATCCTCGTATATCAGATGAATAAGATCTTCTAAAGTGGGATCTACTCTACCAAGAGTCTCTGGTAGAGTGCTTTCACCAACTTTTAGAAGAACATCGGAGAATACTTGAGCATTTGAATTACCGCCAAGCCGAGGTCGTATGATGATGGTCAAGTGCAGTTTATGAACTCTCGACCATAGAGTCGACCTTTTCAACGAAGTATTCACTTTTTTTGTCAAAACTGCGACACCACCCATCATATCTTGGTTTCTGCGGATGTCCTGCAGGGTTCTGTTTACAGTTTCCACTGCTTTCCTTTTTGCCATAATGCATTCATCCCCTAAGCACACATCCCTTGTTACTGTTGCGTGACACCCCACAAACAGGCGTTTCGTTGCTCTCTAAATCGATGGGAATCTTAAACATGACGTGCGCTGTTTTGCCACCAGGAAGCAGTGTGGCAGCGATTCCAGAAGATCCACACACATACATATTTTAAAATCGCTTGGACAAATCTGCTGTCAAAATCTGTAAAAAAAACATTTTATTCCTACAGTCTTTTGCTCTAAAATGATCAGAATACAACCTAGAATGTTTTGTGACTGTAAAGTACTTGTAACTTAGTAGTTTCCCATAGCTTACGAAGTTTTCCATTTTTTGTGAATTAATACATTCTATGAACTATTACATACACAATCCAAAAAAGAAATCGTTTTACAAAAAGAGTTTAAAAAAAAACAGATGTAAATCGAACTTACTACCCCGGGCGGCCTACCACCAGCTCATAAAGCAGTATTATTTTAATGTTACTACAGTGGGAGAAAGAGATGGAGCTATACATCCTGTAGAGCTTCATCTCTTTCCCACACTGAAGTAAACTAAAGTAATATTAAAATAATACTACTTTTGAGCTGGTGGTAGGCCCTCAGGACTTCAAATCATTCGTCCAACCGCTTACTTATTCGCTTTATTGAAAGTTAGCTAAAATAGCCGTTCCTATATAAAAGGTAGCGTGATGATAATCATTTAAAAATTTAAATCGGTAACTACCTATCTACAATATCCCAACCTTTTGGCGCGTCCTTTTACAATTTGAAGAGAAAAATACGAACATGATGTAATATTGCTCATCCCCCATAGCAAATAGCGTGATAGTTTATGCCCTACAGTTGGTACAGACAAACATTCTAAAAACTTTATTTTCCGCATAAGAATCGATCCCATACCTCGTAGCAATAACTTTCTTTAAAAAAAATTAACTTCGCTACGATTTTATTATATCTATAGATTATAGGTACATAATAATAAAAAAAAAAAAAATCGTATAACAAAATGTGAAAAAAAAGAAAAAAACCGTAGGTGGGAATCGAACTTACAACCTCATGTTTGCAAAGCAACCGCCCAACCGTTGAGCTAATTGCTTTGTTGAAACTTGTCTAAAATAGCCGTTCCTATATATTTCATGATTGACTGCTTAGTTCCATAAAGGTATAGCGTGATGATAATCATTTAAAAAGTTTAATCGATAACCATCTACAATGTCCTAAAATTTTGGCGCGTTTTTTTCCAAAAATACGAACATAATATAATATTGCTCGTCCCCCATAGTAAATAGCGTGATAGTTTATACCCTATAGTTTGACCAGACTTATAGGGAACACTTATGCAAAATTTGAACAGAATCTATCCGGTAGAATTTGCGTCATGCTAGAACATAAAAATTCAACATAATGTAATATTGCTCGTCCCCCATAGTAAATAGCGTGATAGTTTATACCCTATAGTTTGACCAGACACACAGGGAATATCTATGCAAAATTTTAACAGAATCTGTCCGGTAGAATTTGCGCCATGCTGGAACATACATACAGACAAACAGACAAAAATTCTAAAAAAAATATTTTCGGCATTAGAATCGATCCTAGACCTCATAACAATTACTTTTTTTCAAAAATATTCAATGTACAGTTTTGACTTCGCTACGATTTTATTATATGTATAGATAACAATCCCCACACACCCACTGTTACTACGGCTTTTACTTACATACACACTCACACAAAAGAAGAAATATTGCAAGGTTATCAATGTCTCTCTCTTCCTCATTAAGGAATGATCCTTACTGAAAAGAGAAACACCTATTATTTATTACGAAACATGTTTACTTCTCACTCTTACTATAGCGGTTAAACTACGTTAAAAAGAGAAGCACTTAGTATTTATTATTCCTAAAAATACAGTTGGTGGTCTTACAAAAACAAACACTTACGAAAAAGTGACTTCTAAATTAAGTCGTGTTACCTGTTATCTGTTACTGACCAGTTGCCATTATAAAAAAACTTAATACGAATAGAAATAAAGAAGATATTCAATTGATATTTAAATACGTATTTATCTTCCGTACAAAAATAACAGCCTGTTATTTAATAACAGATATTTGGATCTGTTATTTTTGTGTAACAGTAACAGTGATAACAGATATCGTGTTTAACCTGTTACACCCATCTCTACTTAATAAACTAGATAATTAATTATGAAATGTCGAAGGAGCAGCCACTTTGGTGATCACAAGGAATCGGCCAGTTAGTCAGAAAGTTGAAGTTAGTTGCCCATTCCAAAACATAAATGTATATGGAGAACAACGGGTTAGAAACGCGATGGACACTCTTAAAAAAAATAAGTGGTTGCACTCCGGGAGTGCCGACAGAAGTGAAAACTTGAACAAGATCGCCTTGGTGAAATAAAAATACTTGTATAACCGTAACCGTATCTAAATAAAGAGCACAATCGCGTTTACAAAAAAAAATACTTCCGAAACCTTTAAAGCAAAAATACTTGCATAAAACTTTGATCCGTAAAGAAATATAAATAAAGAGCACAATCGCGTTTACAAAAATGAGGTGTCTTCATGGTGTCGCGAAATCAATGGTTTAGTCCCATCTCAAAAATGCCCAACGCGCCAAAAGAAGTTTTCACTTCAAAAATGTTTTACTAATTAAATTAATCTCTTACTAAATACATAATACTACTTTTATGTTGTTTCTCTATGGATTTTACTGTGTATATATAAATAATAAAATATAGGTATATCATTATTTTTGACCTACCTCAGCCAAAGCATGACAGGTCGGCATCTCATTCAGAGAAGCCATGGTACACTCCTTCCTGATTCGCAATAACGACGTATATTCTTGCAAAGCGCCGCCTATCCGGTAAAGGTTCGCTTCGACCGCGCGACCGATTGGTCGCGTGCGTAAGTGAGATACGCGGGTCGAGTTTTCCCATCTGTGGGAGAAAAGAAAAATCCGTTTGCAACAACATTGCATGCATCGTGGAAAAGCGATAAAAGAGTTTTATACCAAGTGTCTGTTTTTAGTAGGAAGGTAAAAAGAGGGGGGGGGGGGGAATTTATGGACGGACCATCGGAACATCCGCTGTAAAGAAAATTTTTCAAACTTCGAAAATAATGGTCAGAAAACGTCGAATGAATCTTTTTGTTAGTCAGTTTGTTGCTCATTCCAAATTTAACATTTTTTTTAAGTTTAAAAAAGTTTTTTTTTTATAGACAACTTATCCTCAGAGAAGTTGTCTATAAAATATTAAGGCGGAAGCGTTCGCGGTCGTAACAAATATGGCTTTATTCAATTATAATCATTACAATCAGCAATAGTGATTAAGAAGATAAAATGATTTCATAAAATCATGACATTTGACACCTTTGCTAACTTATGGAGTTGTATTGCTGATTGTAATCAATATAATTGAGTAAAGCCATATTTGTTACGACCGCGAATCATATTTTAATCAACATAAAACCTGACACTGACCTGCAAAATACAAAAAACGTAAGAAAATTTGAATTTCGCGGGCAACCCTGACGCTTCCCCTTAAAGATTTTTTACCAAGTAAAAAAAAACAAAAATATATCACGGTTTACTCACCTCAACAACTTAATAATATTCTCGCAAAACAGATGCAGATACGTCTTCTGGTCCTTCGGTACGCCATCCTCAAGGAAGCAACTCTTAATCTCATTGTCAGACAGCATGGCATCCCTCAAAGCATACTCCACTCCCGTCTTCACAAAGTTCTGGTACCTTTCGGTATCCATGCTAATATCTGGACTATCACTGGGCACATGCATGGTGATCGTACCAGAGATGATTCGTACTAGAAGTGCCAAAGTGCAATCGTCGCGGGAATATTGAAGAAGATAGCTGATTGTGCTTACGAATTCTGATGGGAGGTTGTAACCTGAAATATTTTATACTTAATGAGAATAGGGATGATGACAAATTTTTTGAAGTGAAAACTTCTTTAGGCATTTTTGAGATGGGAAAAACAATTGAACTCGCGACACTGTTACCGTTACCGACACCTCATTAAAAGTATTTCTTGTACAATAAAATTGTTCAAGTTTTCACTTCTATCGGCACTCCCGGAATGCCACTGTTTTTTTTTGGCCGTTTTGATAATTATAAAAAAATATTGGACACGTATTTTTTATTTTTTTACGTAATCAAAATATTACGGCGATAGAAAGATAGAATATTCTTTATTATGTACACCATAAAAATTACAGACATTAATATAGACATTTGTATAAATACATTGCGTTAAAATGTGCAATGACGTCACTAGTATGTAGATTTTATACTTACTTGTGACGTAGCGACACCCACTCCCCAACTTTAATGCGTTTTATCTAAGTATTTTTTTTATTAATATGATAAAGCAAAAAATACGTGTCTCATATTTTTTTATTATCTGACTGACGGACTAAATAGAATTTTTTTTTTTTTACCCAGGTACATCCCTATTATACTTATTATTACATGCTGTCGAATCTGTTTGTATATAAATGATAATACCAAGATGTTGAGTTAAAATTGAGAATATGGATTTTTAATTGTTATTGTTGTCGTGATTTTCTGTGCGATATTTATTTATTTTATGAAAATCAATGACATGCTCATATTGGAACCAGTATTTATGAGAAGTTCTACAAAAATAGTTTTAAGTGTTGAAGTGAAGTGAAATTAGTTTAGCTACTTACTGACTAAAATAAGTATCCTGGCTAGTGAATACTTTTCCAGTTGATTGCCATCTAGCAGTTTGTCCCTGACAATATTAATTTCTTCAGCCGCACTTGTGAGCAGTGGTATATTTTTATCAGGAAACAGACACTCGTATTCAAGCTTTTGAAGAAGATATTCTGAAAGGAATGTTCAAGTTTGTTTAATTATGGTTGACTGTATGTGTACTGCAAATTTATAACCCGCGCCGTTAAAGAGACGAATTTAAAATGGCAGCCAAAGGAGCTTATCATGCCCTTCCACACGCACAGTATAATGTTGGAGTCAGAGGCCGTGATTAAATTATTTGGCCATCATTTTCATTTTTCAATTTTTTTAATTTTTTTTTAGGTAGGGCATCTCGTAGTTGACTTTTGAGATCATGACTACTTAACCGGGCTTTCCTGTGGGTGCCTTAAGCTACTACACTTAAAACCTCCAGCCAGGGGTTGGTTATTCAACTATGCTAATTAAAACTAGGTGAACGCTCGCTAAGGGCACACCCTGTGGGGTACGAACCTCGGCTTAGGGCGTCAACCTAAAGGAGGACATCAAGGATGGGACGGGCTGGATCAGTTTTGATCATGATTATTAGTCGGGGAATTTAAAGCTACGTGCTCAGCTGCAACAACTGCTGGCACCTCATTATCGAGCAAGGGTACAATTAATTTCTTTAAATGCGGTTATAGGGACTATTTGTGTGAGAGGAAGGATGAGAGGAAGGATGTGTGGTGGAGCGTGTGTAGGGGAAATGGTGCGTTTGTTTTGTAGAGTTTATGCTAAGTTATTGTGTAACCTCTTGACAGTCCGGTGCTCTTCTGGAGATCGATAACAATTAAAATTCTATTGTGTCTCATTAAGGACTATTGAAGGTTTAACACTCACCCAACAGCTGCCTACAGAACACATTCGTGAGTGCGTGACGTAAGAGCAGCAGTAGACAGCGCACGTCGGCGCGCAGTAACAACGTCACCAGCGCGGGAGCCGTCACGTCCACCCACAGCACCGTGTTACGTTGAGCGGCGCATACAGCGCAAAGACGTTCCATTACGTCATCGGTCACTGAAATATGTTGTAGTCAGGTTTGAAAGCGAGGCCCTCATGCCTAAATAGTGTACGTAAATGACAACCAAGCAAATCAACAACGAGAATTTTTTTGGTACTCTTGTTATTATTATTTATTACTAGCGACCCGCCCCGGCTTCGCACGGGTATAAACCGGGTTATTATACATATAAACCTTCCTCTTCAATCACTCTATCTATTAAAAAAAACCGCATCAAAATCCGTTGCGTAGTTTTAAAGATTTAAGCATACATAGGGATATAGGGACAGAGAAAGCGAGTTTGTTTTATACTATGTAGTGATTAAAAGCCTGTGATGTTCCACTGTAGGGCAAAGCCCTCCATACTCTCTTTCTACTTCTTTCTGTTTAATGCTGCTAAGGACAAGTTCTTGGATGGATGAGCTGGACTCCTTCAACAGAATTCAGCTCATCCCGCCATCTCCGTCTGGCGCGACGTTGCTTGCTTGCCATTAGAGGGAGAGGGACCCAATGGGTCGTAAGTTTGGCTCATTGGTCGTCTGACATGCGGCAGATGTGTAAGCCTAATTTGCAAACCTCAGAGAAGGAACAGTGATACGATTGAGGGTACTGTTACTTTTTTTTTAAACTTGCCAGTTTTTTGAAGTGAAAACTTCTTTAGGCACGTTGGGCATTTTTGAAATGGGAAAAAACAATTGAACTCGCGACTCCATTACCGATACCTTATTTTTGTAAACGCGATTGTGCTCTTTATTTATATTACGTTACGGATAAATGTTCTATGCAAGTATTTTTCTTTAAAAGTTTTGGTAGTTTTTTTTTTGTTATCGCGATTGTGCTTTTTATTTAGATAAGGTTACGGACCAATGTTCTATACAAGTATTTTTCTTCCAACAATGCGATCTTGTTCAAGTTTTCGCTTCTGTCGGCACTGCCGGAGTGCCACTGTTTTTTTTTCCGATGCTTTGCCTCCTTAACTTCTAAAATAATTATTGACTAATTGAATTTAAATATATAAATATAATATGACACGCCTTATGCATTCAATATGAGAGACAGCCATCAACATTTTACTTACAAGTCTGTTCAATATCCTGAGTGAGAGCTTTCAAGACGATATCAGATTTTGCTGCTAAGTTCAACAAGTATGGGATCACTTCACGTTTCTTCTCTGGCTTACTGTCCTCCTTTATAGCTTCCTGTGAAGGTGTCAAATACATATAAATTGTATGAAAACTGTGTATTTGACTTTTAGAAATCAAATTATTCCAATTTGGCACCTAGGTAATTTTTTTGCTCTGTTTGGTTGAAGGTTTAGGTAAAATACATAAAGTCGATTCAAATCCATATAAAATGATACAGCAAATATCTAGTTGATATTTGCTGTATCATTTTATATACATATGTGTGTTAATTAATAAAAAAAAACATAGAAAATATTAAAGTTACAGCAGAAACCAAAATTTATGTATGTATGGCAGAGTTACTTCTCTGAAATAACAATAATTAGAAACTGATTGCTGATGTCCCAATTTACATGGTGTACATAATAAAGACTATTCTATTATATTCTATTCTAGTCATCCTTACATATTATAAAACAAAGTTCCCCGCGGCGTCTGTCTGTCTGAAGGCGATAAACTCAAAAACTACCAAATGGATTTTCAAAAGGTTTTCACTAATGAACGGAGTAATTCATGAGGAAGGTTTCGGTGTATAATTAATTAAAGTTTTGTGTAAATTGGCTGAAATATGACGATAATTGAAATGAAATTGTTTATTCTGTAAATAGGATATCGGAATTACTTTTACACGTCATATTCAATTGTAGAAGATGTCGGAAAAATTCATGCCGACTGGGAGCTTTGCGTGCTCGACGTGCGCCGCGTAAACCATTAGAGATACATAAAATTTATGTTCTACAGGGGTTTGTAAATCTTAAAAAGCTCAACAAAAAGTCCACAATGGCATATGTCTATCTTCTAAGGATGACCCACAGTAACAATTGTTACCTTTCAGTATTTGAAAATAATTTGATTGTTATTTCCGAAGTTATTTAAACCGGTAAATATGTTATTTAAATTAGGCATTTAATTTAGATTAAAATATGCCTCAAAATCACATCATTTAAATGAATAGTTAAAAAGATATTACAGATTCAAAATAACGCGTAACAAAATAATTATGGTTGACAGCAACGCGGGCGTAGCGGTAGGAGTCAATGACCTTTTCCTCGGCTATTAGGTATGTAATCCCGGTAGCACGTTCCCGTGGGATATTTTCCGACATCCACGCGGGCGAAGCCGCAGGCAAAAGCTAGTAAAAAAAACAAGTTTTTTGGCACTTCCAGTACCCAAAGTTACATACATGAAACAAGTCGAGCACAGCAACTCGCACGTGATGCGTGGCGGGCGGATGGTTCGCGAGATGCGCTAAAACAGCGCGTGCCGCATCTGCACCCAGCTGTAATGCCCGCGGAGCAACTAGTGCCGGCTCTGCGCGACCCACCCAGCCTACCGCCCAGGAACATGCCCAGGATCCTGTGCAAGGGAATTAATGAACATAACACACATAGTCATGAAATAATTTTATTTATTTAATTATCTATTTGCAGAAAATACAGGTGTTACCAGTTGTAAAATTTGGTGGTCTACATACAGTTCATATTTTGCCTATAAAGGGCATGTAAATTAATTTTGCATTAATTTAATAATACTAAGATCCCAGTTAGCTAAATTGCGCAATGTAACAGTAAAATATTTGAATGGGAGTTCCCATATATTCTAAGGTATTTTATTAAAAAAAAGTAATGCCGAAATTATAGACATTCTTTTTAAATAATGCTGAAAAACTAAACGGTTGTGGGTAGAGCTGGGGAAATGTGACTTTGGGTTCAGCATCACAATCTCTTTTTGTGTGTCAATTATGTGAGCGGTGTGCAAGCTTATTAGAATTACTACTAGCTCGCATAAAGAAAATATTAGCAAGCATGAAGTTGTAATTCTTTTGAATTGTGAACATATAGGCGTAAATACACTTGTATGTAGGGTGAACTCTGTGGGCAAACCTATTTTAAATAAAAATAAATAATGCAATACAGTAACAAAATTTAAATTACAGAAACTTACCAAGCATCATATCAATGCATTTTGCTCTTTCCTCAGAGTTTAACAAGGTTAAATTCTGTGTGGTTATATCCAGTAAAATTCTAACTGGATCTGCACTTTGAAGTGTTGTATCTGCAGAAAAAAAAAAACAATTTTAAACATTTCTTTTGTATCCTTAATTATTTATTTGTAAGTATCTTCTATTCTACACTGGTTAACTTACTTGGCACATTGGATTTCTTAGTAGCAATATCCATGATGAGACTGATACACCATGGTGCAATGAATGGTGCCCATGACTGACCCAGGCTACACAACTCAGGGCCAATGATGCTGACACTCTCCAGTGATCCGTTTGCACCTAAATCTGTCTGTAAGGAAAACAGATTACAGTAAATTTCTGTCAACTGTAATTTTCTTCAAATTTCGTGGTAAAATAAACTAGAGTAGATGGAAAACTTAAGAAAAATCCCTAAGACGACCCACTGTCCAAAAAAAGGAAGTGTCATTTTACAATTGGTCCAATATAATTGGACCAATTGGATTGGTTTTAAAACTACACTGGTGGTATTGGGTTATATTGGTTGGGTTAGTGGTTAATTCTACCAGTTGTTTATTAATTTTGTACACACACATCTTACATTCAAATGTAAACCTTGTCTCATAGAGAGCTGTGCAGTTGCAAAGCTAGCAATGCAAGTTATTTCTGATGCTAAGTAATACGTATCTAATGAAATATATCTCTTAAAATTTTCTCAAAGTAAAAGTAAATAAACAACTGTATAGTTCAATATTCAACAAGTATATCCAAAACACCTCACAAAATACCTCATAGTCCGTCTGAGTGATAGAAACATTGACGGCATCATGGAAAACCATAGCGAAGTATTCCAATACGGCATCTCTTGCCGCCGGGAAGTTTTTGAGCAAACTCAAGCCAGTCCTTGTCAACTCCGGCGCGTTCTGGGCATTTCTCCGTGAAACACCATAGATGAAGTTATTTAAATCGGCGGACAACGCCGTCGACTTATTTTGAGGATTCATCACAGGTTAGAATAGGTTCATAAGCTGATAAATTCAGGAAAATAAACAATTCGCGAGCACAACGCACGAAACCGCATCAAACGACTAAATGTCAAAATGACATTGACCGATTAACGTAATGACGTTGACGTTTGTTTTAGTTGTTGGTTTTTTACATAAGGACTTCGTAACATGGTTTGGACGTTAGCCTTTTGAGCTTTAAAAAGGACTGTAGCAATCATCGTTTCCGGTACCATAATATTGGTAACGATCTTACAATTAGGTAATATATGTATGTCTTCTAAATTTATTTGTTAAAGGGACAGACTTTCAATCAAATCAATCATTAACAGTTTATTTTTTTATGTTTTTTATATTACCAGCGTATCTACAGTATATATAAACACTATTATAGCGTTATCGACCCCCGGTTGGCTATCCGCCTGTTCCGTGGATGTTCGACAGATCTAAAGTTTGCCTACACCATCAAATTAAATAAGTACTCTATTTCTTAATCAAATTTTTTGGAGTAAATCGTTAATTTCAGTAAGCGTGTACATATTTTTTCCCCTGAGCCCCAATTGTACCAAAAATTATCTGCATGGATTATAGATGTGCTCCGGGCACTCAGGAGTCAGGGGCATTCGTACCTACCAATCTAAGAGTATCATTGCACATTGAACGATCGTGGGGTGTGCGCCCACCTCTCACAACGCTATTTTGACTGGCTATAATTAAATTGAATTTTCCTTTTTTGGGTTGCTAATTTTATAACACTCTTTAATTAGCGATGACGCACAGCCCTTTAATAAAATCAAAGGTACAGATGCCAGCACATCAAGCTACTATAATCTGTCAAATTTATTTAATAGATTTTCAACTTTATCACTGAAATTTAAGGTTCAAAGGGGAAAATTTGACAGTTTCGGGTAGCTTGATGTGCTGGCGTCTGTACTTTTAATTAACGAATATGAGGATACTGACTGACATAGGTACTTAGGTAGGCAGTATTACACTGGTTCAATAAGACACCTATCACAAACTTTTTTTTGTTACAGGTTCCATGTCGAATTGGTGCACGAGTGAAGTATTAATTTACATAGGAAAAGCTTCGAAATTCATGTACGCGACATAGTTTTTCTTTATAATATAATTCACAGTACAGTGACGATACACAAATGGACATCAGGCGAATTCCGGGCAGCCAAAACCACTACCACCTTGCTGACTGACTAAAATTTTAGCATGAGCACTCATATTTCCCTTCGGTTTGTGCCGACACGAAAGAAGAAGAAAACAATATCAAGTTTAGTAATACTCGAAGTTGGACACATTACCTATATTCTCTATGTTTATCATTTTCTCCCGCCGCGGCCGCCGCCGTTTCTTACCCCTTTCGACACCGTTCGTAAAATACGCGCTTGGACGTGGCGTTGCGGATACCAGCCCGATATACAATACACAACACTACTCTCGACATTGAACTTGAGTGACAACATAAGACGACGATAAAATGATACTATGTATTTCCTAAATACAAAATAGATTTATTTGAGACACACAGAAGTTGTACTAGGAATCTCATCAACATTCTCCTATGACCTTTATTCCAATTAATTTGCGATCGGGGCATAACACAACATGTGGTCCCGATCGAACACTTCTTCCATTCACACACACACACACACACATTCTATTAGTCACCATTTCAGTATTCACCCCATTTATTCTAGCCTTAGCTATCATCTTTCACATGTATGAAGTCTTTCATAAAGTCCATCCATCGTTTCTCTGGTCTTCCCCCTCCCATATTATTATTATACTCTTTGTCTTCCCCTACTCTTATGTCTAGCCAACCATATTCTCACTCAAAACTTTCCTCACGATGTGAAAACTGAAAGCTAAACGGCAAATTGTTTTTTTTTTGTTTAGTATGTTTATTGTGTAATTGTTTAAGTGGCTAAGTAATAACAGCCGCACAGGTCGATCCATAAGGTTAAGCTACGCTTGCCGGGGTTGGTCTGTGGATGGGTGACCATCTTTACATACCGAGACTCCTCCATGTCTCGGAAAGCTTGTTAAGCCGTTGGTCCCGGCTGTCATTCGTGGATCTTTGACAGTCGTTACGGGTCGTCAGAAGCCCGAAAGTCTGATAACCAGTCTTACCAAGGGGTATCGTATTACCCAGTTACTGGGTTGTGGAGGTCAGATAGACAGTAGCTCCATGTAAAATACTGGTATTCCGCTGCATCCGGTTAGACTGGAAGCCGACCCCAATATAGTTGGGAAAAAGGCTAGGCAGATAGATATTGTGTAATTGTTTATTATTTTAAAGTCGAATTTAAAGAATCCCGCAGACAGGCGCGACGCCGCACAACGCGACACTGCACACTGGTGGAAAATGTTCAGTGAAAACTTCAGGGAAATTGTTCCACCGGTGTCGTGTCGCGCCCCGTCGCGTCGCGTCGCATGTCTGCGGGAGCCTTCAAACGAAATAATAACAATTAAGCCAGTAATTAAGTTGGCTATTTTCCTCGTTTATGAAGGGCTACACCGACAAACTACGCTGATTCGCCGATACTCCACGTTTCTTAAACACGTGTACTGTTACGTAGCGAAGGTAGGTAGCAACTTGGGATAATAAGAGCTATCTATACCTCTATACAAAATTCACAGGCACGAATAGCAGGGAAAAGTGATTGTTCCTTTATTTTATATAACAAGCGCTTTGTGCGTTTATCATAAAACTTCGATTTTTCGACCCTGTGAACAATATTTTCGACTTAGCGAGTTAAAATTTGGCTGAAAGATGCCTTGATAGTCAAGGGAACCTACTAGATTGAGATTATGTTCCTAGTTACGTTCAGAGTGACTTCAGAATATATTTTTGTCTTTTCAACTTTTTATAAAACTGTAGCAAAACTTTACTGAAGCCATGATTAAAAAAAAATACTACTGAGTACCTACGTGCAAATAGCTTTAAAAAGTACCAAACAAATAAGTACAAAACAAATAGTAGTTATGGAGATGAACTGATGAGATTGTTTGAGACATCCATTCTGACCGTATTTAAATTCGAATTCAGAATCTATTTTATTTCAGTTCGATTAATTAACTTCCTACTGGTATACAAAACTGACAAAAGTAGGAAGTAGTACCAATTTATTTAAGCGTGGTTGGTAGTGGATTACCTACCTACCACGCTTAAATAAATTGGTAAAATAATTAGGTACACACGGCTACACATCAAGCTATACATACATTTCCAGTATAAGCTGACCTCGCATTGTACGGAAATCCTATGCAATGCGAGATCAGCCTAAACTAGAAATTTATAGCTTGATGTGTAGCCGTGTGTTAGGTACAGTAGTCGAGTAGTCCAATTCAAACAATTTTTCTAAAATTATAACTTAGGTATTCATTAGGCTTCCTATCCTATATGTACGCTATATCAGAAATCACAATGATTAAAATAAATCAGCAATGATTAAAATAAATCAGCAATGATTAAAATAAATATGGACATCATTGCAACTGGTACAAAATAGTCATTGAAATGTCAAGCTGCAGTGTGCCTATTCTATTCAATATCTACGTAAGCGGCTATGCGTCTATCATATACATCGCATCGTAGTAGGTAGGGGGATGTAACATGAAAACGTGGGGTCAGGAACAAAATCAATATTGAGTGCGCACGCGATCCGCGCAAGCCCGCCCCACGACCGACGCGACGCGCTGGAACACGGACAATAATAATATAACTACGTATAACACTTCTATTAAAAATATATACATATATATAAATATATACGTAGTCTGCTGTAGTTATGACAACAACAAGAATACAAATAAAAAATATGAATTTCGCGCCTAAAATGTCTAGGTAATTTGACCGTGAATTAAAATTGGCTAAGTCTTTCGCTAAGCACCATGCGCTTTATAGCTAGGTAATTGCATAGTACCTAATAACGATCATATTAAAAACTAGCATTGGTATTAGCTGGGTACAGACGGCATACATTTTTAATGCGTGTTCAAAGTATTGAGATAGTGGTTCAAAGATGGTTCAAAACGTTCAACTTGTTTGAAGAATATTTATCTTCAAAATATGACTAGATAAAATACGTATAATAATTGAATGACGTATATTATATTATTCTTAAATGTAGAGCAATGTTTAGTCACTGGATTTTACGTGCCAAATGCGGAAATATTTTTTGACTTTCGCTGTTGACAGTACACTTGTAAATATAGCCACGTTCTGATGAATGATAAAGTTAAAAAATCATTTTTTTGATAATTTCTGCACTAGGACTAGCTCTTGTATGTACCGTATTTACATATGTATAACAAAGTCATTTGTTACGGAAGACGGAATTTATTCCTACTGTTTTTATTGTTTGTTTGAGGAATTTTATTTTTCTCTCACTACTCTCTCAGAGGGCGTTCATTATCCTTTGTAAAATGCCCCCAATAGTTATTATGTAAACTACCTAAGTACCTCGTAATCGTGATCGGATTCAATTAATTAATCACTTATCAACTTTCCATATTTACCCGTTTTTATAAAAACCGGTAACGATAATTATCGCTTGTTTACGTTTTATTTGATATTACTATCTAGATAGACTGATAGAATAATTATGCATAGAATGCATTCAGCGTCCTTCGATTCGCCCACCCCTCGACTACCTATACCTACCGAGTAGGAACAGCGTAAAGAGAATAATATTATTTCTGCTGTGTAGTAGGTATGCAACTATGCAGTATGCTATTGCATTTGCTTTCAATTATTCGATTGACAAAAAGTAGCTCTACAATTTTATGTAAGTAATCATAAATTGCGACGAATAGTAGTTATGTTGTGAAACAAAGGCAGCTTGCTTCCATATCATCACGCCGTTTCTCATCGATTCGATACATCATCGACAGCTGAAAATAGATAATGCTACCAAGAAGTAATTTATAAGGATTGTCGTTAGTAACAGCAATGAAATACGTAGTAGGTATTATAAGATTTGCGACTATATTGTGTAGCCCACAGCTGGAGGTAGGCTAGGCCAGTGTCACATAGGGTTAGCAATTGAATAGATTTATGAGAGTGACATTTTTGTAATGCAATTTAGCTAAGTACCCGATAGTATAGCAACGTTAGGTAACGGTAACTTTAATTAAAGGGACGTTATAAAAATAGAGGTTGTTAATTAATTGAGATTTAAAAAACTGGTATTGGTTTTATATGCTTTCTTGATGAGAATACAACACGCATCCATATATGTATATGTATTGAGTAATATGTAGAGAGTTCATGGAATAAAAGCAATTTGCGCGTGAACAGGGTGGCGCGTTGGCGATGCGGAGTCAGGGCGGGCGCCGGTAGCTGCTAAACGCGCCCCTCGCGATACGACGCAGGCGCGCGCCGCTCAACCGACGCTCAGTTGGATCGATAAGATAAACGCGCAACCCCGGTCTACGAGTTAAATCAATATCATTTCTATCGATTTTTGCAGCCGCAGCCGCCGCACACCAGATTTGAGGGTCGCAAACGGTGGGTGCGCGCATTGCGTTGTTTGAAATTATTTGAAAGTTGAATTGTAATTTCCATGTTCTGTGATTATTGTGTAAAAGACTGTAATGTGTGTGCAGCAGTTTAGAATAAAAAAACTTTTGTCGACTTTATCGATTGTCGGACTTTTACGGTAAATATTTCTTTTACACTAAAGTTCAATGAACGGATAGTTCTTATTCATTTGATGCACTATTTTAATATGATTAAAATATATATAAGTAATTGTATTTAAAATAAATTAAAATTATAATGCACATTTTAAATTACCTACCATTAGTGGCGAAAAAAGAGTTAAATAATAAATTGGTGTTTATTTTTATTTCTTCTAAGTTTTCGTCATCGGGAGATCGATAGACGCTGTTTCATTATGTTATTGTTTTGATTTTGTTTGTTGTTTTCATAGCGTTTATTTTGAAATTAAAAGGCACCAGGATTTCAACATTTAATTTTTTAATTAATTATGCGAGCCTACGACTAGAGCTTTCTACAATATATATATAAAATTACGCAAATGACTAATAGCTTGAACGTGAGCTGCAAGTCAGTTTTATCAACATCCTGTTTTGTGTTTTGGTTGTTTTGGTCATTCATTCATTCATTCATTTGAAATATGAATAAAAAAAGCGTTCTGACGTCAACAAGATGAACGCGCGTAAGTTAAAATTTTATTAAAATGATGAACGTTTGTTGCAGATGGTGTGAAATGTAGGAAATAGACAAGAAAAATGACGTCCACGGACACATACCAGTTAAAATGGCACTCGCACAGTTCCCACCTGAACGGTTCCGTGGCGGCTTTGCTGCGTTCGGAGAGGTTCACGGATGTGGTGCTGTGCACCTTGGACGGGTCCCAGATACCGGCGCACAAGTTTATCTTGAGCTCGTGCAGCGTGTACTTGTGCAACCTGTTCGAGGGCCAGCGCTCGGTGACGCGCATGGGCGGCATGCTGTATGTTGTGCTGCCTTCCGAGATATCCACGAAAGCATTGAAGATTCTCGTAGAGTATATGTACAAAGGTCAGTAATTTATAAATACCTTTCTCTTTAGTACCGCTACGCCGGTTATATTTGGAAATATTTCTGAATTTACGTTTATTTACTTATTTCAACTGTAATAATACATCTAACTACTTCAATGGGTGAACTGTGCCAGTGTGCATGGTAGCATTCATTTAAATACCCATCAATACACTTGCCAGCAATGGCTATCTGGCAGCCTGAAATTATCTTCTTTAGTGTATCAGTGGCAAAAAGTTCATAATATAACATGTTGGGCCCAAAATTCAGCTACGTGAACTGCACTCACTGACGCAGTCATAAGATCATCAAGTGGACATGTAACAAGGCATGCAGCGCACAATAGAAGGTGGACTGTTGTCTGTGGGGAAACGCCGCATACCAACTTGAAATCTGAGCTGACCATGAACTCCATTGAACCTATGGAAAGGGTGTATGATGCAGAAAATAATGCAACCCACCCTTCATCCCTCTCATGACACACACATAAACACTTTATCTTAATTTTCTTACATCAATTTCCAGGAGAAACAACAGTTTCAAACGAAGTTCTAGACACCGTCTTAAAAGCTGGCGAAGTCCTCAAAATCCGAGGACTGTGGAGACAGATAGAAGATGGCAGCGATGGATCTGCTGAGAAAACGGCAACACAAACTATTGCCACTACAAGTGTTATGAAGGCGGGAGTGACAAAGAAACCTGACGAGATACAAATACAACCAAAGATAGCTGTTAAGAAAGATGATAAGTTGCTGAAAGCCTTCAATCCGGGACAACCTGGTCAAAGGTGCATAGAAATCCTAATTACATTTACTCTAGGAAATTATACATTCATAAAATCATGCTTTTTTTCTTTAGGTTAGGCAGAAACTGCAGAATACCACAAGTATCAATTAACATTGACACATGCCTTGGTAAATAATTGAGGTGGCATAAAGGTGTTAAGGGTTAAAACATGCCATTTTTAGAGTCCAGTAGTAAAACAAGGAACCCCAATATTTTCGCCTGTCTGTCTTGAGAGAGACTCTTGGTACTAAAAACTGCAATTTGGCATAGTAATAAATAACGCCTACAAAGTTGTGAAGTAAAATCTTGATAAAGTTTTTTTTCTGTTCCAAAGCAACCCTTGTTGAAGCATGATTTATTTTTTACTTGTCTTCTACAGTACGACCCTTAGGCGCCGAAGCAAAACTAAAAATCAGAAAGAACGCTTAACCAAAATGAAGTAATGGGGCACAGCTATAGGATATATTTTTCACACGGACGAAGTTGCTTGCCTTTATATATCTATATATAATTCTTCAGTATGTCTGTATGTCACTCTTCTTAAACAACAGGACTGATTTTTATGTCTTTTTTTGTGTATTTTTGATATGGTTTATATTCACAATAGGACCCTGTAGGTGGCGCTGCAATCGAGTTCTAGGAAACAGGATAACTTCTGTCCAGTCAGCTGGTGTTATTGTAAAATATACTTCAATGTACTACTACTATATCTTTATGCTTTCCTTTGCGGAGTGGGCAAAGAGGATCAAGCGGCACGTAAGCGTCTGGGGTATTGAGCGATCCCATAATTAAAAAGATTAAATTATGTTTCTAAGTGGCTGTGCTGCTTAAGTCAATAGTTTGTGGATATATTTCGGTTACAACCTCAGAAATAACTTATTTTTCATAGTTTTTTTTACGGTCGATAAAAACACGAAACTTTTCACTGTGCGTGGTCTAACATGTACTGGGCCAGTTTTCATGATATTTCTAATAATAATTATGTTCTTTTTGTCTTTGGTTTAAAAGATGAACAAGACTAGCAATATTCTACCTTATGTGACGCTCGACTGGTAGTCACCGCCTGAGGTATGTGAGCGGTGAGGCGGGGGAGGGCGCCATTGACAAAATTGGCAGACTGAGTTAGCTTGGCCTTTATCTATCTCAAAATTAATAAAATTGACCTGTAATCAGCTGCCTATTTATATTTATACAAATTTAAATAATGTTATTTTAATATAGTAATGTAATCTTTAATAATAAGTAACTTCATTTCATTTGGATTTTAATTAGACTAACGATTTATGTTTTATTTTATTCCATATTTAGTATTGTTAAGTACTTTAATGTATTTTATTGTTGTTGTTTGTTCTCATGCAATGTTACGAAGTGTATTAATTTATCATTATTTTATAATCTAATCTTATTTCGTTATTTTATTATATATCAAATTAATGTTAATATTTTAATAATTTGTCGAATAATTTGTTGCCTGTGATGTATTTACAGTGTTCAAGACTCGTGATACCTATTGTAATTATCCTTGTAAATATGCCGCTGGTGTGCCTTGCTTAATAAATAAATCTCACCACTCACATACTTCAGGCGGTGAGTAACAGTCGCGCGCGAACTATATCAGCATATTTGAAAGTATGGTGTATGTTTAGTTAGGGTTAAAACATCTGCCAGTTTATTTTGATGGTTAACCACAACATTGTTTTACGTTTTGTTCTTAGGCCTATGTTCATTGGCCCTCCAAAGCTAGTGTTCATCAAAACGACCGAAGGGGGCACACAAGCGGCGATCAGGCCCGGGGGTCCGAAAGGGCAAACGATTTTGGTCGCTCCCGCACCCACCGCTGCCGAGCCGACTGCGGCTGCCACCGCTACTACAACTGCTACTTCAACTGTAGCGACGTCTACCCCTGCCCCACCAACCGTGACAGTGGCCACCACCACCACCGCCGCCAGTGAGGACTCGTCAGACGAACCACTGACACCAAGGATCTTGAGAAGACATACTGAACGGAAGTATGGAAAGAGACAAAAGACTGAAACCAAATCAGATAATGACGAGACTAAAGACTCTGAAGAACAGGATAATACTTCTGAGGCTTCAAGTGAGTGTTTTAAATTGACCGAGCTAGGTATGATTCCGAACCCCGCTGCACGAAGCAGTGTTGCTGCTGGCCGCTACCCCAAGCTCGTGCTGTTCGTGGTGTCTCGCTGTTTTGTTGCAAATTTACTTGTCAACGTTTACGTGTTATCGCTGTGATGAACGCCGCACTACTGGTCTGACGTCGCAGCAAAACTGCTGCGGCTGCACTGCCGCGAGCAGTGGGGTTCAGAATCATACCTTAATTTTCTGTGTTTCTATTCTTAGCCATTCTCACATAAGTAAAGTGAAGTTGCATGTTTCACCATTTCTTCTCAGGGGTAGTCAGATAGGAAGTGCCGACTCCATCCAAGCTAGTTTTTTTTTTTTTTAAATTTCGTGTGTAAATGTGATTCTGATATCCTATTTACAGAATAAACAATTTAAATAAAAACTTGTATTTATCCACAATTATAAGCATACCTTCAGGAGTCAGAAGTGTTACGGAAGTCGTTTTACCGGAACCGGAATCAGAGGTTTTAAATTTGATTGATCGGAACCGGAACCGGAATCGAAGGTTGAAGTAGAAGAAAGATGTGTTATGGGGAGGTAACAATTAAAATATAATTCAGTCTCTTTAATCAGTCAAATATTAGCGATAACATCCACAAACAAAGCAATAAACTGAGACATCGAGCGCGAGCGTGTATAAAATAAACAAAAGTTACACTGGCGATGAGTTAAAACTTGCTTGTACGCGCTCTAGTCACGTGCATCGTTGCGTTTCGAACTTCGGTATAACTCCGATTCAAAATTATCGGAACCGAAGTCGGAATCGGAGGTGTAAAATTAATTGGAAGTACGACCTATCTAGCCGCAATACGGTGACACTGCAATGGATAAAGGGACACAGCGGATCGCTGGGTAACGACGCAGCTGACGAACTTGCTAGAAGAGGATCTAGCACAGCAGTCTGTGGACCCGAGCCTATCGTGCCAATTCCCTTCAACCAAATACGCAGGTGGCTACAGGAGTTCACCCAAACCCAAGCGGAGAATTGGTGGACCTCGACACCGGGCTGCAGGCAGTCCAAGGAAGCAATGCCATCCTTGGATAGCAGGCTAACGAGGCGTTTATTAAGCCTTGACAGGAATGGCCTGCGCCTGATGACGGGAACCATCACGGGTCACTGCTCGCTAAACAAACAATTCCACACAACAGTCATAACGGACAGTCCTCTGTGCAGGGCGTGCATGGAGGCTGAGGAAACCGTCGCGCACGTACTCTTCGAATGCACAGGTGTTACTAAGATTAAAACAGAAACCCTCGGGTCACCCAGATCTTTCACTGACGTTCTGAACAGACCAGGAGTTTTAATTAACTTCTGGAGGGAGGTGGGCTGGTTGGAATAACCACCAAACGGCCGCCATGGCCCACGCACAATGGTCCACCTGACGGACTAAGTGCGGACGGAAACCAAACCCCATAACATAGAACATAGAAGTACGACCTTTCGGAACCGGATCCGAAGCTCCGTAACATCCCTGGTATATATGCGATTATTTTTTTTGGTGGGGAAATGCAAGCTCACATACTTGCTGAATCACCTTTCGGCCTTTGGGCTACAGGCGACATTGTGTTCCAAGCATGATACTAATTATATTTCCAAATTTTCTGACAGAAAAATCGTCGCAAAGCCTGATGGAAACCGAGATCCAAATAAAAGACGAGCCAGAATGGGACGCCAGCAGCATCGAAGAGGAAGAGAGGTCCATCGCCGAGATGTTCCAAGCGGAGATGAGCGTCAAGAATGAACCTACTGACGAGGTTGATATTGAAGAGGAGAGCTTGGTAAGTCTAAAAACTTGAAATATTAAGGTTCTTTTTAAAACTTTCTTGATACTTGAATTGAGATATAAGTTAGAATTTATTTCGGATTTATTTAGTTTTGCATAATCTGTGTTGTCTAAGTGTCAACTTTTCAATCAACAAGTAACTTTTTGTTCCCGTTTCAATGAAGACTTGTTTTGAAACTCTGCTGTTGTGTACAGATCTACAGCCCGCTGGCGTGCGAGCTGTGCGCCGAGGTGTTCACGGTGCCGGCCGCGTGGGTGCGGCACGTGCAGGGCCACGCGCGCGACCACACGCAGCACGCGCGCAAGAGGAAGCTGCGCTCGGCCGTACGTCTACTTCATATACATATTTATTCACTGACAGACAACGCACAGCCTAAAACGCTGGGTTTGGAACCATGAAATTTTGCACAAGAGTTACTTTTATAACGATGGCGAGCACTAAGAAAGGGTTTTTTTTTGAAAATTCATACCCTAAGGCCGGCCGACAGCGGCGCGTTCAAATGCATAGTTTTATATGGAACTGTTCTCGATGGCAGCGGTGCGGGGCGCGAGGACAGCTCCTTATATACAACTATGCATTTGAACGCGTTGCTGTCGCTGCCGCCCGCCTCGCTGCCCGCTGCCACCAAGAATACGGCCTAAAGGGTTTAAATAGGGGATGAAACTTTGTATGGAAGTTCGTCATTTTTTGCCAATGGGAAACCCCTTCAATCAGCTGGATTGTACGACTATCTCCTCCTGTTTTTGCCAATCTCTACGACTATGACCACACCTTTAATTACGCACACCGCTCACGAGTACCCCATTAGCTGGCGCTATCATGTTATGTGAAAGTCCTCCCATATAGCTGGTGTTTTGGTATATCACTTTGTGGTCAAACATATTGTGGCTATAGTTTGACCGAGACCGCCGTTCCGCGCCTTAGGATTGCGCGGCGAGGCAGGGAGCAGCGTTGACAAAACCGAACCGCACCGTGAACGTTAAAACGAATGAGCGGCCTGCACTGCCTCCCCCCGTCTCACCGCGCACATAATTAAGGCGCGGGAACAGCGATCTCGGTCAAACTATACTTAAATTTTTGCATGTTAACGCAAAATAATTAAAGATTTTCTTCTTTTCCTATTGATCAAGTTTCCTACTCTAATTGAAGTTTTTAAAATATTGTTACTATTTTGTTCATCAGAGCGACGACACGGAGGAGACTATGGCCTTGCTGAAATGCGACCTTTGTATGAAGCACTTCCCCAACCCGGCCGAATGGGTGCGACACATACAGAGCACGCATACGGAGTCAGGTCAGTACTAAAACTTTAATCTATTGTACCGTCTTCTTGGGCAAATACCTAGATAATATATATATTATCAAACTAGATAAATTTACCATTCCCAAAGAAAAACCAGCTAGAAATTAGATTAATTCTTCTTAAATTATTGGATTTTTATTTGCAATTTCTTATGACTAAATGTGAGAAAAAGGATAAAGAGTAGGGATAGGAACAGCTCGAAATACAGTTCATTTATCAATAAAGTATAGGTACAGGTGAATTCGAATGCTAATGTGGAAGCCGGTTCTAAACTAATTAACGACAATGGCAGTTGAACTTAAAATAAATAAAACACAGCATTAGTTGTCCAAACGATTTTGAGTCAGGACCAAGGCCTTTCGAGGTCCGCGTTAGTGTTTTTAGGGTTTCGAACCTCAAAAGGAAAAAACGGAACCCTAATAGGATCACTCGTGTGTCCGTCTGTCACAGCCAATTTTCTCCGAATCTAATAGACCGATTAAGTTGAAATTTGGTACACATATAAATTTCTGTGACCCAAACACGGACGTGTCACTAAAATAAATGAATTTTGAATATAGGGGTCACTTTTCGGGGTCAAATTGGAAAATCAAAATAAAACGTTTTGCAAATTGTACCGCGTGACATTTTATAATTTTAAAATAAATACTTATAAAGATATTAAAGAAAATTTACGAAAATAACCATTCCCTTATCTCCGAAATTACTGAGCCTTAACGTTTGGAAAAAAATACAGAGAATGGTTCTTTACTCATAGATGACAGGAAACCCTATAAAAATTCTATGGTCTTAAAATAACATGGTAAATCTCTCAATATTGTGCGTACAAAGTTACATTTGCAGTTGGAATGTGTGGGCATGTTTTTCAACTACAATGTTAAGTTTGTCCTTGGGATGAAGTCATCCCAAAACTACGGAACCCGGGTTTTTTTTTAGGCATGGGCATGCACCGGAATACCGACGACCCGGACGGCCCGCAGCCCGTGTATACAACTATCCAAAGAAAGTATGCGCTTCGGGTATCATCGTCTTTCTTCGAAAATACGAACACGCGACGATGAGATCTAATCTAAAGCTGACTATAAAATCATGGAAGTACTTACTGATTTTGTATTTCCATGTATACAAAATTATAGATTCGTGGCTAAGTTATAACATCCGCACCGATCGATCGATCAGGTTAAGCTTCGCTTGCAGCGGTCGGTCCGTGGATGGGTGACCATCTTTACATACCGAGACCCCTCCGTGACTCGGAAAATACGTAAAGCCGTTGGTTTCGGCATTCGTGGTCCGGTCATTCGTAGATCTTTGACAATCGTTACGGATCGTCAGAAGTCCTAAAGTCTGACAACCAGTCTTACCAAGGGGTATCGTATTACCCAGTAACTGGGTTGTGGAGGATAGATAGGCAGTTGCTCCATGTAAGATACTGGTATTCAGCTGCATCCGGTTTGACGGAAAGCCGACTACAACATAGTTGGGAAAAGGCTGAGCAGATGATGAACACCAATTCCAAAAACTTTTGAGTAACAAATGATGATCTGATACCGGAGTAGGTAACGCGGCAGAGAGAAAACTTCATACAAACGCGCGATACGTAAGAGCGATAGTACAAGGCTATGAAGCATTGCCTCTGTGGCGCGACGTTCGTGCTAATTCGGAAACACGAAGATTAACGAAGTGCATACCTTTTCTGGTTTACCTGTTTGATTGAACAAGCTAAAACAAAAAAATATTGCCTAAAGGCCTCCTGATGACTTTATATATAGACTAAAAAGCTTGTTAAAATCTAATTTTATTATTCAGCTATTATTATTTAGAAATTGTTTTTAATCTAGTTTTCCCTACAATTTCGTTTATTTCAGTGTTGTATACAGAGTAAAACTCTTACTCCCTTATTTATTAAACTTAACATCAAAGAGATTATATTTAATGTATTTTCATATAACGTGCAGTCGGTGATCGTTAATAAATAAGGCACATGGAGTTTTTTATAGTCTGTCACACATGTATGACCAAAACGACGCTCTTCAAAACCGAACTTATTCTAAAATTCACATGTGTCATATTCAACAGACGGGGACTGTACATACACGCTTGTTGAACGATTTTAAATAAGGGACTAAACATTAGGTATCATCATTTTGCTTGTACAATAATATACAGTATTTCTAATTTCTTTATGTCCCTCGGGAATCATCGCATTTCCGAATACAAACGAATGCTAATTTTCATGTCCATCAATTATTATTCGATTTATCGTGTATGATAATTTGAATCCAGAACTAAGTACTTTATTTTGATTTCCGTTTGAACTATATAGAGAGATTTCCGTGTTAAATAGGTATATAGAGTTGTAAAACTATTTTCCTATCTGTCGTGCCTGCGACTTTAGCAGCTTTCCTCCTATTTTAAAAAATAAATTACATTAATTTAAAAGAGTATTAACAACTCTATATACTTCAAAGTCTATTGATACCGTCCGATCTGCGCCAAGTGTAAAGGGCAACTGATAGAAATCTGACGACTGACGAAACACGAAGTTTGCCGAGGGACATTAAGTAAATAGAAATATTGTATGTACTTATTTGTTGTAACGATTTTTTTAATAAAATTGGTCAGGTTCATATATCTAAATCGGTTCCTTGGGTAATAGGGCAGCATCAGGATGCTAAATTAATAATGCATATATTATAGGTATATGCATTATTAATTTATTGTTCTGTAAAACTAAATCCGAATATCAGTAGTTAGATTTTTTTACAGAGATGCGAAATATTAATATAGCTGGTTAGATATTTCGTGTTTTTTTTCTTTGCTTACTCCCAAAATCTTAAGAACTGTGGTATCTTTCTGGGCCCATTATTTAACCAGAATTTTCAAACATGAATGACATAGCCGAAACTAGATATTTATGTAATAGGCTAATTCTCGACAAACGAACATCCTGTCGCCGTACGCGTAACAGTTTTTTTTTTATTTATTTTATTTTACTTCTGCTAATAATCTTACACCTTAAAGTAAACACAGACGGACTGCATTCGACGCTACAAGCAAGCTGTGAAGAATAAATGTGAGATTGCTTTGCTTTGAGAATCACGACAAAAATAGAATGCATGCACTAACACTTTTTTGTAGATAGCTTGCAGTTGAGATGCAGTCCGTCTGTCTACACTCTTACTACCTATGCTTTAAGATACACTACTTCTTACCCTGCTACTCAAACATGATAATCACTTCAGTTAAGATTTATTACTAAAATTAAACATTGGAATGCTTTGTTTGCTTATACCTTTGCTCTAGATATTATTTGCCGTTACCAAACAAAGCGTTGCATATTGTGTGATTGTCTGCCTGACTGAACCCTGTTCTAAATGTTCGTTCGATGTCGATTGTCTAGAATTGGCCATGTCAAACAACAGTGCCCCACCAAAACGTCACAATCGTTTCACAGAGGGCGCGCAAAACAAGAATTGCTCGCAATGCAAGAAGACATTCCCGTCGCACGCATCGATGCTCATACATATGCGTACGCACACAGGTGAGTCACGATTACCTTTACGTTAGTTAAAACCTCTATTCATAAACGAATCTCTGTTTGACGAATGGTGGCTAAATAGTCCCCAACATGAAATATATCATATGTAAATAGATTGATAGATCACAACACTTTTCCCCGTACACTGGGGTACGGGGGGCCTACCACCAGCTCAAAAGCAGTATTATTTTAATATTACTTCAATGGGAGAAAGAGATGGAACTATACGTCCTGTAGAGCTGTAGGCCCCCAGATCTAATATGAGATTCAATTAAAATGAAAAAGAAATTGCTACAGTATCTTTCTAGTATAAGGGGCTAACGTTGTTGGTTACGGGTATAGATAGTGCAATCCACGAAGATGCGCCCCACTCCGTTCCGTGCCGTACTCGAGTTCAGCTTACAGTACAATAATCGCGGATTGGGGCGCGTTTTCGTGGATTGCACTATCTGTAAGTGAACGTGACATCCTGGTTCGATCCTCAGGGCGGACTCAAGGGGTTTTTCTATTAGAATCTGCTCAGTTCGAAAATGGGAAAAGGTGCATTTTGCGGCCACATTCACCACAGCCGCGTTTCTCATAATGAGGAGGAGAAAATATTTTATTACTCAAAGAGCGAACCGAAAGCGTGATGAGGCGAATTTAAATTTAAGCTGAGATGTTTGAGTTGCTATTTTTATAAACAAGTCAAGTTGCACTAAGTTTTACGACCTGCGGGCGGTAATTCTGAAACATACATAAGTAAAATGGTAATTGATCGCAATGGGTTTCATATTGACAGTCCACCCACGTTTTTAGTGGCATGAGGAACAGGGTGTAAAGTTCACTCATCCACCATAGAAAGGGGAGGATCCTCCGACCAGACGTGTTGTGTCTGGCGGGCAACTGCCCAACGGTTTGAAGTTGAAATCTTGTATGTATGTCGATCGCTCGGTAAACTCTAATTGTGCGATGCAGGATTTGTGTGACGTCATGTCTATGATGCGTAGTTTGTATGTGGCGGTGTAACCGCTACACATTCATAGTGTTGTTGAGACATACATACATAAATTCACGCCTTCTTCCCATGTACATACATAAATTCACGCCTTTTTCCCATGGGGTGGAAAGAAACTACTACGATCCTTCCTTATTAATTCTTGTTAAAAATTAAGTTTTGAAAATAAAGAGCCTTTATTATTATTATACAATTTCAGGCGAACGTCCATTCGTATGCGGCCTCTGCAACAAAGGTTTCAACGTAAAGTCCAACTTACTGCGACACTTGCGCACGCTTCACGATCAACTTATCAGCCCAACACAGGTGGAAGAGGGCGATGAGGAAGATGTCGAGCCGGGCCCTTCGGAGGTCAAGCGCGAGTCCTGAGGGCGTGGAGGGGGGGCAGGTAAGATATATTTACTTCATCATCATCATTTTAGCCAAAACACATCCACTGCTGGACATAGGCCTCCTCAAGCACCGCCACTTCGACCGATTCTCTGCTTCCCGCATCCAGGGGATTCCTGCGGCCTTCACAAGGTCATCGGTCCATCTTGTGGGAGGACTTCCAACGCTCCGTCTTCCGGTACGCGGGCGCCACTCCAGAACCTTCCAGTCCCATCGGCCATCCGTTCTGTGAGCAATGTGCCCTGTCCATTGCCATTCAAGTTTGGCAATTCTTCGGGCTATGTCGATTACCTTGGTTCTCCTACGGATCTCTTCAATTTCTAATTCGATCACGTAGGGAAACTCCAAGCATAGCCCTTGGGGTGACTTTTAACCTTCTGCTAAGGCCCATTGTGAGCGACCACGTTTCAGATATATTTACTTAAATAATAAAAATAATACCAGCTTATTACTGTTCCATTGCAGGGCAGAGGCCTCTTGTCATACAGAGAAGACTTGAGCATTGATCACCACGCATGATCAAGTTCAGTTTTCCTCGCGATATTTTCCTTCACCAATGTCAGTAATGTCCAAGATAAACTCAGAAAGCATACACAATATAAATGATGTTTTATGTTATGGGGTTTGGTTTCCGCACTTAGTCCTTCAGGTGGACCATTGTGCGTGGGCCATGGCGGCCGTCGATGGTTATTCCAACCAGCCCACCTCCCTCCAGAAGTTTATTAAATCTCCTGGTCTGTTCAGAACATCTGTGAAAGATCTGGGTGACCCGAGGGTTTATGTTCTAATCTGGGTGACGCCTGTGCATTCAAAGAGTACGTGCGTGACGGTTTCCTCAGCCTCCATGCACGCCCTGCACAGAGGACTGTCCGTTATGCCTATTGTGTGAAACTGCTTGTTTAGTGAGCAGTGTCCTGTGATGGTCCCGGTCACCGGTCATAAACGCCTGGTCAGCCTGCTATCCAAGGATGGCATAACTTCCCTGGTCGGCCTGCAGCCCAGTGTCGAGGTCCACTTCATTACATATTATGATATTCACTTGCACTTATTTTTTAAATTAATAATAATATTATGCAACACAGTAGGATTGTTGTGAAGACAGTTTGCAGACAGTTGAAACACATCATCTTCTTCTCGTATGTGCCATAGATGGCTAATTCTGTAGAACTACTGCAGAGTTACCTCAGTTTTGCATTATAGACATGCGGCTTGGTTTTGATAAGGTAAGGTTAGCAAGCGTGCCATTTCTAAACTATTTTTTCAAATGTTACAGGTAGAGGGCGCGGGCGACGTGCAGCATACGTAAATGTAAATGCTATGAGCGAAGCCACCCGTCGCGCCCACGACAAGAAAAGGCAATCTGACAACGCATCGCCTTCGAACGTGCCGCGCAAGCAGAGCTACTCGCTCTTCTTGAAACAACGCGCGGTACTGTTCTCTGCCAAGAAGTGGAAACAGTGAAACTCGGTATGGCGACTAGCTACGACATTACTTTCATTCATTAAAATGTTTCTTTGACTCTTGTTGAGTTCAAGTTACTCGTAGCAGTGGCCATTCAGCCGTTTATTCACTTATACCTGCCCACCCTCCTCCTTTCGTCTTTAACGGTTACTTAATTTATATTTAAACGTATTCTTATGTGTGAATTATTTTTTTATTATCCCCTAGTTTCTAATAACTTTGAAGTATCTCGACTTCTAGTCACATAATATTATGTTCTAACTTTAAGACTTAAATATCTGCTAGAAATTTAATTTAAGTGATCCCCTAAATGTAGCACGGGTTATGTCTTAAGATCTAAAAAAATTACAAGAAAGTCGAATTTGTTAACAAATAAGTTTTGAATGAGTAGACTTTACAGTGGGCAATTTTTTTTGTTTCACTTAAGTACATTATTTTATTAACCATTGTAAAATATATGGATATATAAGTGTCTAAATAATAACCACTATCATTACAATTTTATTACTACAGATCTGTTTGTACTTTATCCAGGCTTAGCACGCACCGAAAATGTTAGCCAAGCACGTACTATTTTTCCGTCAATTTACCTTATTCATAATATCCGTAGCTCAATGCTCATCGACTCCATTGCAATACAAGGAATAATAATTTATATTACCAAACAAATACTATTCGTTTTTGTGCTAGCTTTGACCAGCGGTTGAGCCCATTTAAAGGTCGGAAATGCCACGGGAACGTACTAATGGGATAAAAAAGAAATATCCAAATCCTTTCACCCGTTGAGGTCTAATTGATTAGCCAACATTCAGATTCACATAGAAAATGCTAATATAGTTAATTGATTTAGGCGTGACCTTGCGGAAATCCATTATGAAATACAATAGACGTGGATATATTTAGTAACCTGTTCCGCTTAGCTATTTCGAAAGAGCCATAAAAAACCCTGAAAGAAATCGACGTGTTTCACCTCTCAACGAGGCATCCTCAGGATGACGATTGACTGGTTGCGAACTAGAACACGGCGTGTTGCCACATCGAGCGCTGAACGCAGACTGCGCGCAGCGCTCGGTGTGGCAACACTACGTCTACATCTATTGTATTTCAGAAAATGCTATCTAACTAACCTAGTCAGTGGTGCTTGCTAAGCCTACATCTCCGATATTTATCATAGACTATTTTAAATGCATGTCTCAATTTTAATCTCTTACCAATCTGTTTTTACCAACTGTGTATATACGCGTGGGGATAACGATTTTTATGTATAAGGTCGATTATTATAATATTCGTATAATTAAAAATTGCGAAGCTTTAAGTTCAGCATTCCATTGTGTTAGAAGTGATTATTTATTTTGAACATGTGTATCAGTAGACACTGAACTTTTATTTGACATTTTAATTCAATACTCATGTATAACATGAACATGAATGTAATTTGTACTATTGTGGAAAATAAAAAGTGATTTAATGTCAATTGTTTTTTGATTAATGAAAAATACCACCATTTTGACGAATGTGTTTATTACTTCTTACAAAAATACTATTATATCACAACTTTTAGCGATACACACAGTGTATGAATATATCAGGCTTGAGAAATTGGAATTTTAACATGATGTTTTTGGAAAGAGCAAGTACAACATAATATACGCGAATACAAAATAAGACCTTATTACTAATCAACTAATTTAGCTATCCTCCTCCTCAATCTTGGGCGCTAGATAATAGCGGATGTGACCAATCTCTGGAATTTTGTACTCGACGACAAGAGGGACATCAGCAGACATTGACAGTTGTACCTAAAACAAATTAAAAACAATCATGAATACCTCATTCCTATTTACTTCAGCAAGCAGTGCTGTTCGCGTGTATATCGGGGCAATGCAACGGGAATATTGTATTGATGAATGCAATTAATAATTTTGTCTAAACATGAATACTTGTGGGTTGGGTAGGGTATTTCCATGACAATCTTTCTGACAGAAAAGTCTATGTATCATCTCTTATCAACCACTGTCTACTGCTGAACATAAACATCTCTGAAGACTGCATTTGAAATATTTAAATTAATTATAGTCACATTAACTTGCAAATATATTTTTTTAAATGTAAATTGAACTAAGGTATATTTTGTATTGGCCAAATACGCCCAGTGTTTTTGCCAACATCAAATTGCGCCGTAACAAACAATAGTACAATAAAGGTGAATTTCCAAGTGTCTATTTACCTGTGGACTAAGTGACGTGGCTTTAGTGAAGTAGTTGAGATACTGGCAGGCGAACGTGAGAGTTACTGGCTCCTCCATCTCAATAACCACAGCCTCTTCCTCTTTGTCAATTGAAGCAGTCTGCGCAAGCTTGATGTTCGCAGAGCCGATGTCACCTGATGCTGAGAATTTCACTCCTATGGGAATTTAGCAAAATGTTACAAAAACCATATGAACTACAACTGCACTAAGGAAAAGTATAAGTACTGTTTAATTAATAAATGTCTAGTGACCCACCACAGCTTTGCAAGTGTGAATTATGAAATTTTTCTGAACTAAAAAAATCCTCTCGACAGGAATAAATGATGGTAAAAGTTGCATCTAAATCCATCCAGTAATTTAGAAGTATTAAGGGAATAGATAGTTAAACCACTCTCGAAATATAAATTATGATAAACAGAGGAATCCTTACCCTCTTTGGTGCAAGAAATGACCATGGACTCTCCAAACTGTGAGAGATCACGGCAGATTCGCATGAATTCACCACTCGGTAACCGAATGGTGCAGCTGTACTCGGTCTCAGGAATACCTGTAAAATATTTTGATTTAATAATTAGCACAAAACAAACGAAAAACAGAACAACTCTCAAAACGGTGAAGGAAAACATCGTGAGGAAACCGGCATGTCCTAGAACCGAAAATTCGAAGACATGTGACATCTACCAACCCGCACTGGGCCCGCGTGGTGGATTACGGCCCGCTCCCTCTCACAGAGAGGAGGCCTGTGTCCCAGCAGTGGGAACATTTATAGGCTGATGATGATGATGATGATGATGACAAAACAAACCAAGCTGACATTAGGTGCAAGATTTATTTTCATATTGGACGTTTTCAGAACCATTTTGAAAATAAATCAGTGCAATCATAATTAATTATCGTATGAATTTATTATTTAAATACATAGTTGGCACTAAAATGACTTTGAATGAAAGACTGAATGATTTATGTTCTTCACTAGCATTCAAAAATCTTAAGGTGCCTTGAAACTATTTTCTTTTTGTGGTTAGATAAGTACATGCTGAAAATTAAGAAGTTATCTCCTATCCACTCACCTAAATGCTCAAGATCCAAGTTCATGAGCTTCATCTCATAGTCTGACACTTTCTCTTGGTTGGGGCTCTCAAACACAAATGTGACGGTGTCAGCATTGTCCTGTGCCTTGATTGTTACCGTGTCTTTGTCACCAGCACACTTCAGGATTTTTGACATGCTAGAAGAGTGTGTTCCAGAATATTAACATGATGAAATGATCATAATTACAGAGTACTCTGTCAAAAAAACGACACTACAACTGTGTTGCTGTATGTCTAAAAAGATACTACAACAGTTCAAGACATCCAGGGACAAGAAAATTACATAAACCTATGAGTACTATGTCTGAGAGCTGTTTTCTAGGCTCTAAAGATCAATAGTTACTTCAGAAAAATTAAAACAAAGTCCTATTCTTATAAGAAAATAGTGTATATGGTGGAGTTTTATGTTTAAAAAGTAACAAACATTGATTATGGAACTTACCTTCCTAAGTTCATGCCCATGGAGATATTTCTATCGCATCTGTATTTGTCAAAGCCATCAGATCTGAGAGTGAGGGACACCAGTGACACATGGGAGTTGTCCATTGCCTGAAACATTTCATAGATTTAAACAAACCTACCAAGGTGTTCAAGCACACGATAAAGCAAATGGTTACAATAGGTAACGTAGGTCCATAACATTTTAGTGATAAACAGTGTGATAAAATTATGTGATGGAAATCCTTGCAAGTTGGAACCTGTTTTTACGTGTCTGCCTTGAGGTTAGTCTAAGTAGGCTTTACCGTAAACCATTGTTTACTTAGCATTTGTATGAGAAATATAGGAAAAGTACCTAAAACCGTACCTGTAATTGGATTCCATTGTCGTCGCAGTCAAATGTGGCCTGTGTGAGCAGATCCTTGATGGCTTCCAACACCTTCTTCAAAATGGAGCTACGGAGAAGACGTGCTTCAAACATAATTTCCTGTAAACGAATTATAATGGTATCATTTAAATGTCTCCAGTTATTCTTAATTCGTGTACCAACGAGTGCAGGTCACTTGTAACAAAAAGGGAGGAGGAACGGTAACGGATTTCCAAATAGATTTGGCTCTTGAAATCAAAGTATTTCAACTCTCTCAGCATAACACTAAGTAAATACGGAAGAAATACTTACGTTTGTTTAAATTTAACCAGTAAAACAGAACAAAAACTAATTGAAATGAGGCACGATGCGTCTATGTCGCTGACCTCACAAAATAATGACAGCCGGTCGCGGGAAAAAACGGCGCGAAAAAGCGAAACGTCATTCAAAAATGTAGGAAATCAGTATTAGTCCAGTGCAAAAATTACATGTTTAGCATTAGAAAAGTTCATTGAGGTTGGTTGGGCCTAAGTGCGAACGAAAAAAACAGCAATAGGTCAGGAACGCTTAAAACGTCGAATATTTTTTTCAAAGCTTTTACAATAGTGGGTGTGCGTTTAGAAATCTTTTCATTTTCATCTTATTATAATCGTTCGAAACCTGTCTTTATTCTTGAAAATAAACCACCTTGTGGGCTTGTGGGACTCGATTTGTGGCCGGTGAGTTGAATGACGCAACATAGCTCGACTTTTGAGTGACTCGAAACTCGGCGGTGAGGGCGACTCGTGTAAATTCTTGACCAAATACCATCCAAATACAGACACTTTATATACAAGAATCTGATTCACACAACATATTTAACAGTTTGGCAAAAAAGAGTCTGGAAAAAATGAGAGCGCCACTATCGCACTTAATTGACTTCGAATGGGAAATTAATAAAACAATTTAATTAAACAAATTGATAAAAACGCTGCTTGTGGGTGACTCAAAACCTATTAATACTTGTCAGAAAAGTAGTGCCATCATCATAGGTCTGCATTACTTCAAGTAAACTATTTAGTTCCAAATGTCACCACGTCAGACTCTTTTATGTCGACCACTGTATGTATACCAGCGAAAAACTTAGCGGAAACTTGTAAATAGCCTTCAAATTTATATTCTATATACGATAACTGTAAGTTACGCGAAAATAATCCTAGCTAATATTGTAAATGCGAAAGTGAGTTTGTTTGTTGTTTACGCTTTCACGCTAAAACGGCTGAAATTTAGCACCATGAATTGGAAAAGAACGTAGGAGACCTTTCATCCCGATATTCCCACGGGATCGAGACTTATGCAGATGAAATCGCGGGGCGCAGCTAATAATACAATAAAATTATCTTGTTCCTAAGTTTACGTTTTGCTGTCATGGCTGTGTTCAGGTTGTTGCGTCATCATTTGTACGCATTAAGGCTTGTGCAGACCAGCGCGATATCGCGGGCGCGACACTGATAGCGCTGCCTGTCGCGCCCGCGATATCGCGCTGGTCTGCAAAAGCCTTTACACAATACTAATATCATGTGGTTCACGTATCTATTTATAGTGCATTTGTTGCACTGACTAAATTAAATTCGTTAGAAGATAATAATATTATGATCGATGACGTGATACTGCACTGCGCTTACCTGATAACGACCGCAATGATAATAATACCCCGATAGTATCATTGCGGTCGCCAGCGGATAAAAGTATTTTGTTTTTGTTATGATAAGTCGAACCGACTATTTGTATAGTCTTAGTATGTAGTGCGATTTTTGTTTAGTGCTAAAATGGAAAATAACCATGGTGTTAAGACACTATTTTTGGCCGCATGGTAATCATACTGGGCGCACTAAACATGAATAGGGAAGAAAGGGGGGTAAAGTGGAGGTTTGTGTCTTATGCTCTGAGTAGGCAAAAAAGGCTGTGGACAAAAAATAAAGGAAACATTAAAACAATTAAAAAGTCTATATTTTCACATAGAAAAGCATAAATAACATTATCCCAAATACCTTACTAAGCCGACGTACGCACGGACGTAATAAAATTGCTGCGATTTTTTTTAGTGCACTGAATTTTCAATGCTCTCCTCAGGACCGAGAGTTGAAAATCGAACAGTGTGTTTCTTCAACGTGCTGGGACGAGAGTGCGTCCCAGCGCGTTGGATTCTCAATGCAAAATCCAGTGCGCGATAAAATCGGCCGCGATTTTATTACGTCCGTGCGAACGACGGCTAACTAAAACAACATTGCTTATTTTGTGACAGTCCCAATAATTAACAAGAAAGCTGAACTACTTGATCATCACCAGGATAACATGGTAACCTTAGGAAATACTTTGACACTATGCCAGGAGGTAAGAATCTCCCACCAAGAAAATGTTTGGCACCTTCTATGAACTTGTCCTGGGCACATAGTTTTGGTGCTGAAAGTGATATCAGGAGAGAAGGCTTGAGGGTCTTGCCAGTACCTGGACCATTTTCTACATCCCATCCACTGGGGATATCCACACTGAAAATAAAATAAAATATGAAGAATTAAAAATTAACTGGTTCTCATTCTTTTTTTGCATGGCCTTGTATATCAGCTGGACTAAGAGTCTCTCAAAGTAGACCTTTCTTAAGGTCAAGAGACTCTAATTGTTGTCTGAAGCTGTTATTGAAGAAAGATAGTTTCAAAGCAAAGTTAATTTGATGAAGTGACAGTAGCAACAATTACCTGCAAACTGGCAAATTAGATTCAATTAAGGCATTCATGGCAGGTGCTAACTCTTTTCTTACTGGGGGCTTGAAACTGAACCCAAAGAGAGCATCTACAAGTACATTGTACTGATTACACAAATCTTTTGGTGGAGGTAGCTTTTCAACAATATCAACCCCAAATGCTACACACTGTGCCAATAAATTTTCATACAACGGTTTTGGAGTGCGCTTTGGGTAGTGAATGGAAACATTGTATCCAAATAGTGACATATGACGAGCGGCAACTAGACCGTCTCCACCATTGTTTCCTGGTCCACATATGATTAGAGCTCGCGGGTGCCTGCAAGATAAGATTGGCTGAAATTTTTGTCTGAACTAATGAGGTACTAAAAATGAAATGTTTATAGGATTGTGATAGCTTTGTTCAAAATTAACTTACGTAGATGCTGGATAAACTCTTGCAACAGCCGTAGCGACACTGAGCCCCGCCAGCTCCATCAACTGGTCAACACTATACTTGTATTCATTGAAGAGATCTTCGTCCAAAGCTATCGCCTCTTTTTGCGTTAAATATCGCAACCTCACGTTGCTGCAATGCTTCGCGCCTGATGCCATTACGCCGCCACCCCAAACGTTAGCTACACGCAACTGAAAACCAAATAAAATTCTCAAAATATGTAAACTTACGTGCTAAGAACGAGCCGGCAAAATGTAAGGACCATACCAACAACGCACTACTAATAAGCCGAAAAAACATTCAGGTACCTAAAGGTTGCCGGTATATAAACAATAAACACTGGTGGTGATTTGGTCAATTAACTATCGTACGACAGTTAACGATAATATATGCTTGTTTATTTTGCTATTCTTTGAGAGATACGAAGTCGAATTCGATTCGAAAACAAACCTATAAAAAATATATCATACAAAAAAAAGTGTCAGACAGAGGGCGCATTCCGACTTACGCTAAAAGTGATTATATCGCGAATCCACCCAAATTTAATAATCACAAAATATAAGGGTTATTGAGTTATAATTGTGACTTTGGACTTTGGTCGGATTCGCGATATTATCACTTTTGGCGTAACTCGGAATGCGGCCAGACAACACTGACAGTGACGTTTCTTTCAAAGGCCGCATTCCGAGTTACGCCTTAACCACAGCATTCACATCGATACTTTACGTTCCGATTTAGATATCACGATTATGACAGCTCAGAGTTGTCAACAATGAGGTTAAAAACCGAAAGCTCAGGAACAGATGGCAGCATAGTTGTACGTCTTTAGACCGCTATTGTTGTGTTTATGTTTACTTTTATGTCGATTACAAATTATACGAAAACTAGATTAATACGTATGAGACTTGGAGTGTAGCACCATCAAAAGACGAGCTAAGGACAGGGAAGCGTCTACCACTGGTGAAAAAGCAGCTTTAGTGGAAAAATCAATAAATTGTTTTATATTTTATTTTGTGTTTGTTGACTTTAAATTCGGTTTTTGTTAAAGAGTGGAGGCGTACGATAGAAATAACCTGATCAGAGTTGAAAACCAACTCGGACATGATCTTCCTGACTGAAAAACCTCAGAGATAGCACTTCTTGCACTGATCTATTATGATATTTTAATATAAACACACACATACTTTACCATAATTTATATAATATCACATCACAAGTGCCAGTATGTAATGAAAACAGACTGAGTTCTCTTGGGAGCATCACCTATAAACCACTTCCTCCCATAAAAGGCTTATAGGATAGCACATTGTCTCGGTGAAATATCGGATTCCAATTTTTTTCGGAGAGCTTTCTCCCACAGTTTTCTTCTTATAATATCTTTGGCAAATACATGGGTCACCGTATTTTTGCAGTTAACAGCCGCGAAACTGGGCTCAATAATTCATTATGGATAAAAGAAGCTGCTTGTTTACAAAAAATGTATGGGTTTTTTTTTGGAGTGGGTAATTTTCAAATAACTTCTCCCGCTCTGGGCGGAGCGGGAGGGTGTGTCAAACTCTTACTGACTAAAACCCACCAGTGTTCCTTCAGTTGCCATGTTGCTGGGGGCCACGATCTCCCTTTCAGACTTCTTCGCAAACCAGGCAGAAAAAAAAAGTCAAATTATAAGACGCTGGAGATCAGCGCCATTTGAAGTGAGCAAGTGGCAGTTTTTATCCCCATTCTGAACGCTCGTGAACCCGTTCACACTGTTCATAGTATTCGCTCAACGTCAATACTTATAAGTCATAACATAACCCCAAGCCTTGCACAAGATGGTTGGATTACAGTATTTCTTTGAGTATACACCACAAATTTCTTCTTCTTCTTTTTTGGTTAGGTTGCGACTGTAGCCATAAGCACAATTTCAAAAATGCCACGTTAGTTAGATATGATGCAATTCAAAACAATACAGCACAACTGTCATTTTTGACAGTGCTCTCGGTGATATTAATTTAGGGCATGGTCGGCGTTATCGCAAGAGGGCGCATGTCATGACGTCATCTATGACGATTCACGCACGGCACATCGTTATCGCGCTCACGCTGATTCGATACGGGTGTTAGCACCCACGAATCGATTACAGCGTTACTCGGAACGCAGCCAAATTCATGGTTGTTTCGATTCAGTGAATAATAATTTTAGGTAGCCCGTTCAAAAAAATCTTTTACCATTTTGCTTGTGCTATATTATTCTATTTTTAATAAATGGCAAGCAAAGCCGATGTCGACTATTCTGCCAATGTCGAAAATGAGTTGGAAAAAGAATTTTGCTCGTGCTGAAATTACTTGAACTGAAACGTTAACAACACTAACTGCCATGTTGACGTTTGACAGTTATTAATCTTGTCATTTTTGGTTTTTCGCTCATCCGTCACAAAAATGGCTGCGCTTAGGGTATTCAGTCGTAATTTGCCGTATTTACGACAGCAATTTTCTGCTTTATTAGGAAACACGTCGCCATTGGTGAAATTTATTTGTGTAGTAGTAATTATAGGGTATATTCTATCGTTTTCCGACGATGTTGTGGATGTTCTCAGTATCACTCCAGGGTATTTGTTGCCACCTTCGTTTCAATTGTGGTCCACTTTCACGTTCTGGTTTCTCGAGATACATTTGTGGGAAGTGATCATCGACATTGTGACAGTGGGACTATGTGGGAAACTAATAGAACCGTTATGGGGTCAGATGGAAATGATGAAGTTTTTCTTCCTGATCAATGTTGGTGTAGCATTTCTAACGACGTTCTACTATTTAATGATGTTTGTGATAACAGGACAAACGTCCTACTTGTTCGATATATATGTACATGGTCTGGCGGGTTACCTGGCCGCGGTGAGTGTAGCCGTAAAGCAGATAATGCCAGATCACCTGCTGATTAAAACACCACTAGGTGCGAATCGTTTGATAAGTATTGACGTTTTAAATTGTTGTTACTGATATCACATAGTTTGGGTTAAACACACTTGATCAATTGCCTTGAATTACTTAATACATTATTTATTTGAAACCTCTGTGTCCACAAAGTATCTAGCTTATTCATTTAAAAGCCTAACAAATTCAATTTCACACACTACTAACAACTATAGCAAATAGATCTTATTGAACATAATAACAATTCATTCTCTCAAATCAAAATGAAGTGATGTGAATTTTTTGTTACAGCAACATCAATGTTTTTGTTTTCTTCCAGGGAAGCTGACGAACAGATCATTGCCGCTTCTAATTCTAATAGCAGCTATAATACTATGGGCTATTGGAGCACTGGAGGGCACATACCCTTGTATGTGGGGCAGTGGCACAATCCTGTCCTGGATATACCTGAGGTTCTGGCAGAGGCATAGCAGTGGAACCAGAGGAGATATGGCTGATAATTTCAGTTTTGATAAGTATGTTATTTATTTCTAATTAATTTTAATCTTTACCTACTCCACATGACACATAGTGTACAACATTTTTATGTTGTAAGTAGGTAGGTTTGGGATTATCTATTTTGATATCCCTGTAAAGCACTGATGGCCTAGTGATACTGGCCTCGACTTAAGAGTAGGTTTGGGGTTGAATCCAGACAGGCACTTTGAATAAATTATTTCATCACCACTGCTCTTAAAATGGTGAAGGAAAACATAGTAAGGAAACCGGCATATCCTAGAACCAATTTGAAGACATGTAACATCTTCCAATCCGCATTGGGCCCGCATGGTAGATTTCAGCCAACTCCCTCTTGAAGAGACGAGGCCTGTGTCCCAGCAGTGGGAACATTATAGGCTGATTATTAACTTTAGTTGTAGATGAATATCAATACCTACACTGAAAGATAGCTCGTAAACCAACTGCATAACATGTATGGCTAATAAACTATCAGAGAAGAGCAATAGATCTTCATTATTTTGCCGTATTTATCCTGTGTGGTGTAACATCGATATACAATGATAACTTTGTATTGGATAAGAATATAATCAAACCAGTACCCTAATTGCGTAATACAACACAACCACAATCTGTTTCGATTTGAAACAGATTGCTAATCCATTGCTTTATGAGTTGGGAGAAAATAATCTGCTCAACAACGTAAATAACGCAATGAATGTTGTTGAACTGTCAATATGAAACAAATTAGGCAAAATTGTTTACGAAAATAAGTTACGCAATTAGGGTTCAGTAATATTCACATAACACTAAAACCAACATCAAAGAGAAAATTGAAATGACAGATTCAATCATTTTAAGAATTTAAGAAGAAATGCAAGTCATATTGTGGAGAACAATGGGCTTGTAATTTGAATAATCTGTTTTTTTTCATACTTTAAATTATTCTGTTATTTTATGCTATATGGAAAACCAGACAAATGGACACCAAAGTGATCCTATAAGAATTCTTTGTTTTTATTATTTTTGGCCTGAAATATTCATTCTTGTTGCCAACCTGCTGTTTCAAGTTATAGAAATGGTTGACCTAAATTTTGTAGGACATTAATATACATATTACCAAATAAAATGGCTAAATGTGTTCCAGGTATTTACTTATTGCTAAATTAGCTTCTACCCTCGACTTTGTTCGCGTGGAAGTCGTAAGACACCACAATATACTAAAATAACAACCATATTTCCCGCCCGTGCTATAACGTTTTCGCTTAACTTTTAGACTTTATTCTTTTTGCTCGACTTCAAAGGGTCGTCGCGTTATGTTAAATAGTCTGTAACCTTCCTTAAGCATTGAACTATTAAAGGCAAAAAGTATTTTTTTTTATCCGACTGGTTTCACAGATTAGCGCGTTCTTCTTTTCGTGTGGTTAGCGACTAACCTGGTGTTAGAATTTTAAAGCCGCCCATAGACCTCTGACTTGGCTTCACATGCCGTCGAAAAATATCTCCGGCATACCGGTTTCCTCACGATGTTTTCCTTCACCGGTTTTGAAGCAAGTGATAATTATACAATACGCACATGAATCCGAAAAGTCAGAGATGGCCTGCCTTGGGTTCGAACTCGAGACTTGGCAGTCCGACAGTCACGCCTCACAACAGTAGGCTATCACTGCTATTAGCCGACGTAACACGGACGTAGTAAAATCGCGACGTTTTTTTTCGTGCACTGGATTTTGAACGCTCAGCTTAGCGCCGAGAGTTGAAAATCCAACAGTGTATTTTTCACGAGAGTGCATCCAAGCGCGTTGGATTCTCAACGCTCGGCTTAACACCGAGAGTTGAAAATCCAGTGCGCGATAAAATCCCGCCGCGATTTTATTACGTCCGTGCGAACGTCGGATTAGCGCGTTCTTAAAAACAAAAAAAATTACAAGCTCGTCAGCTTTATTATATTAGTATAGATTATAAAAGAGATCAGTAGAAGAATCTGCATTGCTCATCTGCAGCACTACAGATAGTCATCCTTCTGCTTTTTTTCGCATTTATACGAGTTCCGGCAGCCTGCAGCATACGAGGTCGGCTTCTTCAGCACTAACACTATAAGTGTTTATATATTGTTCCATAGCAACATAATTTTTTAAGTGCCTAGTAAAACTAGACCAAGTGATAAGTATTATTATTACTTTCCACGATAGCTGTAGCCCCGTCATTGATAGATTTGATGATAATGTGATGGGGTTTGACGCATTTGGTGCACATCTCAACTTGTACACCATGCTCAAATGGTGAACTTAGCAACTGGTGCACTTCTCATATGGCACACTTCGCAACTGGTGCACTTCTCAATTGGTGCACTTCGCAAAAGGAGCACTTTTTAAGATGAGTGGAGATTTGGAAAAATTGTCTAAAAATGAAAGAATCTTTGGTTTTGTGTAGGTAATTTTCTTAAAAATACAATCAACAAAATTATTTTAAATTAACTCTACATAATCACTATAACATTTTTAATTTTTCAAAAATAAAAAAAAGTCACTCGGAAATAATAAAAATATAATTATGTAAGAAAAAATTAGATTTAAGTACAGCAAAAAGTTATCACAATAAAGACATGATATAATAGGACTGTTTTACACTAAATAAAACAGTCATTATGTGCCGAAAGAAAGACACAGCGTTAGATTTGAAGATGCTGTCTATGATTCTGTCTTCTAGGAGCATAATATTGAAAAACATACCTGATTCTCTATGGATTTATGTTGTTACCTCTCACCTCCTGCAGGGGTCGCTGTCACTAGTTCCGGCGACCGGCCATTGGGGTTCTCATAGTGTCTTCACTCACCAGCAAGGGCCTTGCTCTAACGCTGTGTCTTTCTTTCGGCACATAATGACTGTTTTATTTAGTGTAAAACAGTCCTATTATATGCCTACCAGAAAGACACAGCGTTAGATTTGAAGACTTGTTTGATATCTGCTGGTGAAGGTAACTATAAACGCTATGTGAAATGAAAAATGTGTTTAAAGAAAGAAAGAAATTCATTTCTGATTAAACATTATCATTTATTATCAATTACCCTAATCAGTGAAATAATATTATTACTAAATATATTCATTTAGGATCACAACAAATAATTTGGCACTTCAAAACTTAAATTATTAACTTTGACACACAAAACTGATTTACTCTTATTAAAATCCAGAGAAGTTTAATCGCAACAAATCTTCCTCTTCATTATTAGAGTTTTTAATAATTTCTCTACAGTAAAACTTCCTGAAGGTCTTATCACTCCTCCAGTTTCCTCTAGCTAATATCTCATCCACAGGTACATTCTCCCACCACCCCTTTGATGCTACAGCAGCTCTGATGCTTCCTGGAGTAGCTTCTAGATTTAAATCTTTAAATATAGATTTAATCCAACCGGCTATAATAGTTCTTGTAGCTGGTTTAATTTCGCCTTTTACTGAGACAAATAGACTAGTAACGTTACTATTAAGACGTCTATTTTGAGTAATTTGAGTCAGTTGTTTTATATGTCTCAAAGGACATATATTAGCATCTGGGTGCTTTAATAAAGACCATCCAGACTGTCTATATTTACTTGAGTCTGTTTTTGATCCAAATTTTGGCCATAATAATATTTTTTCTTCTTCTTCTATGAAATTGTTTTGAGATATATCCAATAAGGTAAGATCGTGTATTCTTCTGCCTGATGCTAACAGTAAAATAATTGCAGTTCTTCTTGAAATATCAAAAAGTGAATTTGTACTTGGAACAGACTTCAACCAATTGAATAGCAATTTTGTGTCAAAAATAGGAGATTTTGAAGGTTGAGGTTTTGCCAATGCTATGGCTTTTAAAACTTGTTGTACAAAGAAATTTTTTGAAAGATTTTCTGCATTTGAAGCACAAAAGGTAGAAATAGCCGATTTATGTAATAAAATTGTGTTAACTGAAAAATTTCTTTTTAAATGCAGATCTGCTAAAAATCTTGCAACGTCTTTGCCATCTGGGTTTTTGTGATTAATATTATTTATGGCACAAAACGATAGCCATCTTTTTATAGGGGCTTTGTAAGTATTCAGAGTGCTTTGGCGCCAGCTATTACTCAATAACTTAATTTCATCCCTGCTCCAGTTAGCTACCTGGTCTGACCACCCCCAATTTTCCAAGCCTGGAGGAACAACTTGTTCACTTGAGGGGGACAGAACCCCGTCGATCGATCTATAAGGTTCTTCTGTAGGTCTGTTATCGGTACTGGATCTGATAGTGACCTGGCTTGCAGATCGGTCAGCCAAAAGCACTGATCCCACTGTGGTGCTATTACTATGTATGTTCCTTTGGCCCTGTTTAGATGATCCAGCACCCGAGGGATCAGGTTGGGGGGGGGAAACACCCACCCCAGCTGAAAGTCCCAATCTCGACTGAAGGCGTCGCAAAAAATTGCTGACCCATCTGTTGAGTCCCAAGTTACGTATCGTGGGACAACTGCGGTTTCTTTTGACGCGAACAAGTCTACGTCTGGAATGCCCCATTTTTTGAATATGACTTTCGTGGCTTGGGATTGTAGTTGCCATTCGGGGACAGGTTTTCCTCTCGAGAGGCGGTCCGCAATCCCGTTTAACCTCCCCGGGAGGTATGATGCCGACAGCGTTATATTGTGCTGCTCGGTTAGGTGAAGGAGTTTGTTTGTTAGGCCTAATAGGGCTAAGGACCGGGTGCCCCCCTCGTTCCTTATGTAAGCTATGAGGGTCCGATTGTCGGACTGCACTAAAACGTGTGCATCCTTCATGTATGCACCTTGTCTCACTAAGGCTGCATACACTGCAAACATCTCCTTCACATTGGAATGCCATTTTTGTTGGCGGCGATTCCATTTGCCTGACAACATGATGTTGTTCAGGTGTGCTCCCCAGCCCGCGTCCGCCGCGTCTGTGGTGAGAAAGTGGGTTATCTTGGGGTTGTGCATTGTTCTTGCACTTTTGCCTACGTTTTTTACCCACCATTGTAACTCTTGAGTTACTAGAGGTGGCAACTCCCTCTTTTGCCTTGGTCTGCATCCTCTGAATGATTTCAGAAAAATCTGAGTGCGGCGACAATGAAGGCGTCCGTTTGGAGTTGCTAAGTTCGCGAAATTTAGCACACCCAGCAATTTTTGTGTTTGTCGGAGACAAGACTCTTTCTTTTGTAATAGACTTGATGCTAATTCTTTTATTTTTTGTACTTTTTTTACCGGAAGAGAAATTAGTTTTGTTTTTGTGTTCCATGCTATACCCAAATATTCTATTTCCTGAGTTGGGGTGAGAAGTGATTTTTGAAAGTTGACATGCCAACCCAACTTTACCAGAGTATCCACCGTTACTTTGGTGTGTTCTATGAGTTGTATTTGATTTTGACTGGCTATTAAAAAATCGTCTAAATAAACTATAATTCTTATGCCTTGTCTCCGAAGGATTTCCGCAATCCAATTGGTCACCGATGCGAAGGAGTGAGGAGCTGATGAGAGACCGAAAGGCAAGGCCGTTAACTGTAATATTTCGCCTCCATATATTATACGCAGAAAACGCCTGTGGGTTTTCTTTATGCTCAAGTGAAAGTATGCTTGATGAAGATCGATTTTTGTCATCCAGTCCCTGTCTTGTAGGAACTGAATTACATCCAGACGAGAAATTAACTGGAAATGCCGAGTCGAGACATGTAAATTTAGACTCTTTAAATTGAAAATAGGGCGTATCCCCCCATCTGATTTTTTGACTAAAAACATTTTGGAGTGAAAGCCGGGTGTCATGTTTTTTGATTTTTCTAATATTCCTGCTTCTTTTAACTGTTCTACTACTTCTGTCATTTTCTTTGATGGTCTTGTTGCAAACTTGTTTAATATTCTTTTGTAAGGGTAATGTAAAGGAGGTTTTGTTAAAAATGGTATGCGACTCTCCGCTATTATTTTTTGAATATACTGGCTGGCTCCCAATTGTTTCCATGCTTGAACATGGAATTTTAGGCAACCGCCTTTGAACACCCTGCTTTGATTGTCATTTATCTTTAATATTGGAGGTGTCTTGGGAGACTGTACGACGAAAGGAATGTTTTTTATAATTATTCTTTGATTTTTTGTCCGAGTTATTATACTTATTTTTCTTATTAGAATTTGTTTTATAAGATGGCTTGAAATTTTTATTGTTTACTTGATTATTAGTGAATTTCTTTTTGTCTCTTAAATAACTTGGGTTGTTTAGCCATACTTGGGAGCCTCCTAAAGAATCAACCAAAGGGATGAGCGCTTCTCTGTTGAAGAGATGTTCTGCACTGGGTGGAATATTTTGCAACGCTAATTTAAGATTGATGTTACTAATTTCTTTTAGAATGCGGTCACGTCTAACTTCAATACACTCTGCTCGCTTGCCACAAATGACTTGCATACAGGATTCCATATTTTTGTATGAAGGGGACGTTAGACCAAATTTTTCAGATAACTTATTAAATAGAGTATTTGCATTGAGTTCTGTGTCAGAACTAGCAGCCCAATTTACAACCTCCTGTAGACCCTGTTTCAAGAGTTGCCTATTTTCCAAAACAGCATTTGACAATCCCGCTAACAATTGTTCCGTACTAGCCAAATAATCTGTACCTTTATTAAGATGACACAGTTCCTCATTTAATTTTAACCCTATAAAACCTGGTGTTGCTATAAGTGTCTGTAAGTCCTTCTTATACCGAATACCTTTCCAGGCCTGTGAATTAAATTGTTGAAGATTATTTAACTCTGCTAATTTTACGGGATCAGCTACTGGTACAATCTTAGATTCGTCAAAACTTATTTTCAAATCCCCCAAACACATATTATTATTAATGGGCGGTTTATTTAAAAATTGGTTACAATTCGTTGAATTTACGGAGTCGTAAAGGCCGCCATTATTTTCTTTATTGTTATTACTCGCACTAATTGCCGTGAAAATTTGCGGCATTTGAGCTACACAGTTTGATAAATATGTAACTTGGTTAATAAGAGTATCCATACGAGGATCCGAACAGGTTCCGACCTGTTTGTACCTGCGCCGCTTAGATCTTTTGTTAGGTGGTGGCGAGGCAAAACCTTCCTCGTCTTCCGAAGACGAGGAACTGGTTTGCGATGAGCTTGAGCTCTCAGCTCTTCGCCCTCCGTCCGGAGCAGCGATTTGAGCTGGTTCAGGTACAGGATCCTCCGAGTTCATAATGGAAGGTAGGTACTTACCAACTCGCTGTCAAAAATAAGCTTCAGTGAGATTTGAACTCGCGACACTTTATACACATACACTGCTCATACGCCGCGGTACTAATTTGACACCACAGAGAACTTTTTAATATAGGTAGTTGACACTGATAAAACTTTTGCTCCTTACACGACAAAAATCATAAACGCTATGAGAACCCCAATGGCCGGTCGCCGGAACTAGTGACAGCGACCCCTGCAGGAGGTGAGAGGTAACAACATAAATCCATAGAGAATCAGGTATGTTTTTCAATATTATGCTCCTAGAAGACAGAATCATAGACAGCATCTTCAAATCTAACGCTGTGTCTTTCTGGTAGGCATATAATATCATATTATATCAATAACCTTAATAATATTATAATTTAACTGTACTTCTTTTAGTTATAGTTATTATTATTAATTAAATAAAAGCTTTAAATTAAATTACATTTTTAAAATTAAATTACATAATCACTAATATAACAGTATATAACTAAAAGAAGTACAGTTTAAATTATAATATTATAAAGGTTATTGATATAATATGATATTATATCATGTCTTTATTGTGATAACTTTTTGCTGTAAATCTAATTTTTTCTTACATAATTATATTTTTATTATTTCCGAGTGACTTTTTATTTTTGACAAAATTAAAAATGTTATAGTGATTATGTAGAGTTAATTTAAAATTATTATGTTAATTGTATTTTTAAGAAAATTACCTACGCAAAACCAAAGATTCTTTCATTTTTAGAAATTTTTTCCAAATCTCCACTCATCTTAATAAGTGCCCCTTTTGCGAAGTGCACCAATTGAGAAGTGCACCAGTTGCGAAGTGTGCCATATGAGAAGTGCACCAGTTGCTAAGTTCACCATTTGAGCATGGTGTACAAGTTGAGATGTGCACCAAATGCGTCAAATCCATGTGATGTGGTAACTAAATACACAATAGGCTACAACTCCAAATTTTCTTCATTCTAGTAATTTGATAGATAATTATACTTCATTTGAAATAAGATTATACATTTAAACAAACCTTTTTTTACAGTCCGTTCAACCGATTTTGACTTCTATACTGTAGTCATAAGGATGGCATTAAAAGCATAAAAGTGGTAACAATACCAACTGTTTACTGCAGCTGCCATTTGTCATGCCACCAATGCAATAGACAACGTATACGTGCACGTCTTTCTACATTTGTATAATTTCAACATTAATGATGTAACCAATATTTTGTAACAATTCTTTATTTAAAAGAGTGTACATGGAGTTTCTTGCCCGTTCTTCTCCATATGTACCTATTACGCTTTGGAATGGGCAACTAGCTTCATATTTTTGACTGACTGACTCCTTGACAATTCCAAAGTGCTTGTAAATGGTAAAAGTGACTAATACTCAATATCATTGACTAATTTATTATCAGTATCAAAAGCCCACTTAGTGCATGTGACATGCACCTATGTTTTACATGCACAAAGTGTGCCAGATCTTGCATCATATTACAACAAGTACAAGTACTTGCCATGTTTATTTTTAATATATATATGTATTTTCATTCAATGTATGCTATGAAAAAGCATACCTACTTTTTGGCAATGACAGTAGGAAGCTGGATTGAATTATTTACACTTCTCTACAAGTACAAATGTGTATACATATACCTACCTATCTGTGTAATGTAGATGTGTGTGGTATACATATTGTAGTAGTGTAATTTGATTATTTATTTTTAATGTGAATGGTAATCATGAAATTGTTTTTTGCATTGAAATGTTGACAAAAAATTCAGTAGCATACTCTAAGTAGGTATACTACTGAATTCTTTGTCAATATTACTGTATTTTTTTTAAAAGTAAATATATGTTTTCATATTCAGATATCAATGATTGATGCTTGAGAATAAACAACAGTCGCATTTATTACAAACTTAACGTTACCTTATTTTTTTTGCAGTTTCTTCCCGACGGTCCTACAGCCAGTAGTGCGGGGAATCCTGGGCCCGCCGCACCGTTGCCTAGTTCGGATGGGGCTCTGCTCGCCAAGCCCGCGCCGAGTTCACCTCGCGTTGAGCCCTAGAGGCGTCACCATATCGATGCCGGGCGTCGAACCACAAGACATGGAGAGGCGAAGGTGGTTGTTTTATTATTTGTTGCAGAATTGTCATAAAAAGGTCCAATTGAGTATACGCGAACGTTTACCTAAATAATGATGTAGGTACCCACGGCTACACATCAAGCTATATATTTCCAGTATATGCTGACCTCGCATTGTACGAAAATCCTATACGATGCGAGATCAGCATAAACTGGAACTGTATAGCTTGATGTGTAGCCGTGTGTACACACGCGACGCCATATAAATGTGCGCGACGGAGGTAGAGTTTTTTCGGTTAGGACTTTAGAGCTGAAATTAAAATAGCCGTACATCCATTCTGCATAGCGGAATTCAAGGTTTGTAATATGGCTATCGTTAATTCATTGACTGAACATAACTTTTTCGGATAAAAGTAATGTAACGAACTAATTGTTAAATTAGTGCCGGTTTTTAATTGTACGGGAAAAGCTTATCTTTAAATACTTACTTGTTTGTTTTCACGTAACAGAATATTTGACTGTTTTAATTTAAATCTTATTTTTCGAAACCTAGAAAAAAATTAAGCCAAAGTATTTTTTTTCTAAATATCTATCTATCACTACTAACATCTGACGTCACCACACAGGAGCGCCATTCGTACAATAATCGTTTTGCGTGACAAGGTTATAAGAATAATTTCAAAGCGTGTTTTTTCTCCATTTATCCACCTATTTTATTTATTTTTGCAACAAATCTTTGATTTTTTAAAATAACAACAACAAGATTTATTCATCTAAATTTTTGTTAGTTGTCAAATACCCATGATATATGACTAACTACATCTTATTATTTTGGAAATCTGTGGTATGGCGTAGTTGTTATTGATATGTAATTTTTATACTTTCGTGATACAAACATTTCGAGGGATTAGGGATAGCGATTTTCGGGGTTCCCCTCTAGTTTTGAACTAGTATAGCACTCTCACTAATGAGCTTTTCACGCTATGAGGTAGTTCGATATGCGACTTCCAATCCATTTTGATAAATTCCTGGTTCAACTTTTCCAGACAAATCGCGCTCAAGGCGTTGAGCGAGAGATTATCGAAGACTTCCGAACAGACGCGACAAAAGAACCTATCGACCAAAGTGAACATGGATGCAGTGAGGAAGACGCAGTCCCAGGTGATCCCGCAGTTCCCGGCCGACGTGGCGCAGTCCAGCCAGGCAGTGGCCGCGCCGGCCGAGGCCACGCTCGTCGACCTCACGGACCCCGCGCCCCCAACCACCAAACAATCATGATCCGACCAGATTGTAACATAAAACAAAAGGCTGTTCACAGAACCAATGTAGAAATAGGTACGGTTGATTTTTATGAGTGCCTGACGATCTCAAACATTACAAATTCCATACAGTATGATATTTATGAGGAGTCTGTCAATTGATGATTTATTGTTATTGAGCATTTCATGTACATCACACGTTAAATGTGCATTTTGATTCGTTAGTCTGTAAGCAATAGCATTTCTGCAATGGCACTGTGAATCTAT